>JARDYH010000006.1:67322500-67922500 GCA_029215795.1 Anniella stebbinsi | reverse complement strand
TCAACTCAATCGTTAATGTCTCTTTGGGATATGGTTAAAATAAAATGTGTTTGCTTCCTCATATCATTATTGTGGAAGATGTTTTAAAGGAGAACATACTCCTGTTGAAACCTTGGCAATAGTTCCAGCTATATGATCTGCTTGCTATAAAAAGCTAAGGTATAATATTGTGGCATATGTTTCTTGTGGACTAGTCATGACACATGAGCCCTCTTTGTCAGATGTGTGAACATACAAATATAATAAACTCATGACCTTTTGGCCTCACTTTAAGCAAACTTAACAATATACTTGCCATTTGAGGATAACATTTGATGCATTGGACAAGGTTCTGACTGGTGAAAGCTTTTGCCACAATCTATGTATTAGTCTTTAAAATTCCACAGTACTCTTCATTGTTTCTCCTACAACAACAAACTAATATACTAAAGCAGATATCGCAGGTCTGCAGTATACCTTATTTTAGAAATTCCATCATCAGGATCATCATTATCATTAATTAAATAAATTCTGCTTTGCATAGGGATATCCATCATTGGTCACAGAGGCAGTGTTAATTGGAGTGCAGGGAGTCAGTGCCCATATGAATCCCCCAGGAAAAAAAGGTTTTAAAGAAATTCCCCCTCTTCACCTGTGTGTCCCCATCTATGGATTCTTGGCAGCAGTGTGCAGAATCACTGGCACGATGCTACCAAATTTAGTGGGCATCTACTAAGCCTCATTTTTTGAATTGTGTATGTGCCCACAGTGAGCAGGCATGGAATCAACTTTTCCTCATGTAAAGACATGGGAAAGGCTTAATGGACCAATCCAGTGCTCTTTGTTAGAGGTAGGAAGTATTAGGCAAAAAAGGAAGCCCCATCATCTAGCAGAAGCAGCCAATAGGAGCAACTTAGACAAAGGGGGTAAAATGGATGGTGGAGAGGCCACACAGACAAATCACTGTTGATTGGCTTTGCTGGATTGAGGCTGAACTGCCAATTAAAATCCCTGTGGGTGTGGCTGCTCTGTAGGCAGAAATGTGATGCAATCATCAATATACTAAAAATAAACAAACACTTGTTATCGACCACCCATTAAAAACAGACATACCCACGGAACAGAACTGGAATTTCTGTTGAAGTATTTGGGTATAAAAGCATCTCTATGTTTATTATATGGTTGCAACACAGATTGGATGAGCCACAGGATACCTCTCAACAAGGCATGCCATGCACCAAAGAAATGTGCGCCTCTCCATTGGTTTTTCTTATCAAAATTTGGTGAAAGCAGAAAACTCCAGTGATGGCGCACTCATGCATGTTAGAGGGAAAACTGGAAAAAGAGAATATGGAAAAGCTCAGAGGGGGTGAGCCTTCCCCCAACTCTTAATATAATATTCAGCTGAGCTTATTCAAGAGATCCCTCCAGAAAGTACATTCAATTTCTCAGCAATTTAGCACTGATCTATAGCATTTATTATTCTGTCTCTAACTGCAGCATTCCCTGAAATCCCATCCTTGTGCAAGCTTGTGTGTGAGAGAAATATCTAATCAAAGAACCTCACCAAAATATGCAAGACCTGTTTAAACAGGTCTGCTCAGTCTATCCAAGCTGAGGCTTCAACAGTGTACTAAGTCATTTCATAAAATTTCCTATAGCCTGTTGAGCATAGCTTTTTTAAAGAATTCATTCCATGTTCAGAAGTTATTAGGATGCATGTCAGAAGAAGATTGGAAATGATAAAAAGAGTGTTAGTAGAGCTCAGGGTATGGACTGTGATTGGTGTATTATCTGTCACTTAGCCTGTTGGGGTGATTACACATTTATGATGGTTTATGACTGTTCTGAATATAATTCCTCATCTTTTATTATTTGGTTTCAATCAGATCAACAGTCACTCTGCTCTACCAGAAATTTTCCACTGGAGTACTACATTATTTGCTCATCTCTGAATCAAAGGCATATGCTTTATTCGAGAGCTGCTGATATAAATAATGAGGTTAATCAAAGACATCCACCTGCATATAAATATATTCTTTTAGTGTGTTCCTTTCCCATACATCTAGCAGAACTCTGCTCCATTAGCTGGGAGGGGCCTTACAGGCATAGTGAACGTTCTCCAAGACAGTGATGCAGCCTTTACAAACCTCAGTTCTGTGGAAGGGAAAGTAGGAAGTCTTTCTCCATTCCAGAATAAATTTCTAAACTAGCACCAGAGAAGAAAGAGGGAGGGGGAGGAATTGCCTCGCCTCCTTTCTTATGATGATTAGGGGGGAAGAGTTTGAGAGGAGGTGACTTACAAAGCAATAGAGGATCCAGTACAGTCCTTGCTCCTACACCTGGGCAAGGTTAATAGAAGAAGACCTCCTCCACCTAGAAAGCAAACATGCCAGAGAGCATCAGCTTGCCTCAATTTTCTTCCCATCCTCCCAAGTTGGTCTTTCAGTTTCTGTGTTTTCAGTATCAGCTGGCAAGGACTGTATTCAAGATAGGGTGTGTTTAAAGGACCAGTTGACCTGGAGAAGAGAACATCCCAGCCCTTTGTACCTCTGACTTTGGAGCTCTTGCACAAAAGCCAAAGGTTCGCTACAACCTAATGTAATCAGAGCAATGGCTTCCAACTCATTTAATGACAATTGAGAGTCCTGAGCTCTTGGGTGACTTCCCAACTAACACCAAGGCCCTTTCTACACAATAGGGGTGTAGAGGGAGGGCAATCCTGGAAGTACCTAATACACATCATCAGTGCACAGGGACCAGCCGGGTGCCATCCCAGGCAAAAAGCTTGGTGTGGAAAGGGCCATAGGCACATCAATCCAGCATCAAGTATCCCCTGTTTAGAAGAAATGAAGCCATCCTCGCCTGTTGTTCTCCTGGAAAAACCCCCTTTCATTTACCACTTTGTTTTTTGTCTTCCAGGCTATAATAACTGGTCTTGGTTTGACATCTGAACCAAGTGTTCTGCTTGATGCATTCTTGGTTTGTTGCTCCTTTGCTGTCACGCTGGAGAGAGGATCTACTGGTCTCTACGATGCTCACATATCTGTCTGAAGTGCACCCACTGCACCCTCTTTTTTCTGCTCCTCAAGGGTGTTCCAGTTAGGCAGGCACTCCAGCCCAACTCATTCTTGGAAGACTGGCTGGGGTGCCATGGCATGGGAATGCTTGTATTCACCTTGCCAGCAGACAAGGCTAAATAAAAACTTCCCACTTCTCTCTTTTCCTCCACCTGGCCCTTCCAACTTCTCCTCCTCCTTTCTGGGACAAGCCTTCAATCATTCATCATGCAATTTGCCTTTTCAATTTGATTTATGAACCATAAACCCCCATTTCCTGGAAACACTTTCATCTCATGTCTGTTACTCCCACCTCTCAGGGACCTTGTGAGGGCACTCTGCTACTGAGATCAACATTTCAAACATTACCCACACTGTGTTCCTGTTGATTTGGTGAAACATTTTGTTTCTGACCCAGCTCTACCAATCCTCTGGCAGACTAGAGCCAGGAACTGCAGAGGAAAGAGGTAGCAGCAAGAGTGAAATTTTGTCCCATTCATGTATGTTCCATGAACACAGAGGAGTAGAGAGTGTGATAAGAAGGGAAATGACTAGGGTAGAACTCTGCTTTTCCTGAAGTCATTTTTTTCTACATGGAAGAAATCGTGTGTCTAAAGGTGAATTCAGTTTCCTGATACAGCCCAGACACAGATTTTCTACACATGATATCTAACTGTGTGTAACTTTGGTTCCCAGCTACTAGCCTTCCTTTAAGATTACAGTCCCTCATATCTTCCTTCCATTACCACAAAAAGCCCAGGCAATGTTACAACCACATGTCACATTGTAGTGGTTGCATGCAGCAGCATTAGTGCATACCAAATTCTTCAGTGAGACCTAAGCTTCGGATTGACTAGATTGTCCTTGTTACTACCAATCATTTGGCTGCTGGCACCAGTGTCACTGGTAAGTGGGCAGCAGGAAGATGAGTGGGAGCCTTCCCCAAGGCAGTTCAGGGACAGTCTGAAGCAGTCCCAGCATCTCCCAGCCAGGGGAAGTCTCATTTACAAAATATATGTCTGGGGCTGCTGTGTTTATTTAAGAAATTAATTAAAACGCATTTTGAGCAAAGGCCAGAGGAGAGGGAAAAATGGCAACTTCTTTTCCTTTAATCAAGAATTGTTCAGCATGCATAATTGGTCCTGTCGGGAGAGGCAAGGATGCGGCCTTTCCCAGGCCACAGACCAGACTGGGGAGGAACAGCTAGGCTCTTATTCAGGTTTGGACGCAGCCTGGGAGTGCAAGTCAAGAGCAGGGGCATTTAAAAAAAACAGCTGATAAAATGAAGCAATTTCATCATGCAGGGTTAAAGCTCAGTGGGAAAGCAGGAAATATTAACCAGTTCAAGTAAAATAGCCCCAAAATAATCAAATTAGTACTCAGAATGTATCTCTATCATTTGTTTCTTCCTCATTCACCCCAAGTGTAGGTTTTGTTTCATTTTTAATGCTCTTTCACACTTGTGGTTTGGGCTGCTATTCAGAGCTACCAAACGTGCCCCCTCAGAGAGGAATGATTGACACTTGATCGTAGCTACCCATCTGTGAGCAGCAGGGCAAAGAGCTGTATTAATACCAAGCCCGGAGTGGGGGGATCAGAGAAGGGCTATAAGGGTATGAACGAGTCCTTAAAGTCTTCTTGACTATGCTATGTGTATCTGATTCATTTTGCTACTTGTTCTGGAATTGGAAAAAAGAAAAGCCTGTGTTGTGGTTTTTGTGAATTTTGACTGCAAATAACTAAACTTCATTATCTCTATGCACATCTGAAGAAGAAGAAGAAGAAGAAGAAGAAGAAGAAGAAGAAGAAGAAGAAGAAGAAGAAACATAGCACTGTCCACGAAAGCTGTGCAATGCCAGCATTGCACAGAAGAGTCCAGCGATTGCTCCATTCTGTATGGCAGATCACTTCAGGCATTGCATTTAGAACCGGTAGGTTCTGTGACTGAATGGCTGATGCAGGCAGCAGAACTGAAACTCCAGTTCCAGTCTGGAGAACCTTTCGCTGTCTCTTGGATGAGCCAATTCTCAATGCAAAACAGTGTCCTGCTGCGACTTTGCTTTTGAATCTGTCCTGTTTTGAAATACATTTATTCATTAGGCAAAAATGATCCTGGATATTGTCAAGCAGATGATGATGATGATGATGATTCACTGGAGTGCACAGCTGAAATCATTGTGTTGCATCCAGATTTTGTCAATGCAACTGGGATGGTAAGAAGCAGTCTTCCTCCCCCCCCTTCCCACAGCAGCCCTTCCTGTCCTTGAAAGTGCTCCACATTTTGGACTAGTCACACAACATACTAACCCAAATCTAGTAGCTGTGTGTGGGTTGTTGTTGAACCGTGGCTTGTTTCTTGAATTGTGGGTTAGGGTGTTGCCTGAAGCCAGGACATTTTCCATAGGGTTAACCACCCTGAACAGCCCAAGCACAAACCATAGGTTCTCAATGTGGCTTGTATGAGGAAAATAAGCCACACTGCATGTTTACAAGCCAGTCTGTCAAAAATGTCCTGGCCAACATGCTAAATCACATTTAAATATACAAACGATGGTTCAACAACAACCCACAATCAACCCTGAGTGTTTTTTTGCATGCCGTGAGAACCCAGCCAGAGAGACTCTGCTAAATGGGGTGTGCTGTGCTGTGGGAGGGAGATCTCCAAAAATTGGGTGGAAGAACCTTCTGCAAGCAGAGTTCTTCTCATCTCCTAGAAGGTCCCTTTCTCTCATGGAGGGCTGATACTGGATTCAACCCAATAGTTTCAGCTATTCCCAGCATGGAGAGGACCCCTTTTTTATCTGCCTGTTACATAGCTGAAAAAGAGTAGGAATAGGGATATCACAGATGCCCAACTGGGTCCAGTAGTCCAATAGACTCCCCCATGTTCACTTTCCTGGACCTACTCAGCCACCCCTGGTGTGTCACGGACCCGTGGGTTGAGTACCCAGCAGCCATCCACCTCATTCTGGAGCCTCCACTGTGCATGACAATGGAGGCTCCAGAAATTATGTAATACCCCCCGCTGGATAAATGGTGGCCCTAAAGGTCTCATTTATGCAATGGGGGAAATTGCACATTTCCCATTGCATAAATGGGGCCTTTAGGGCAGCCATTTACACAATGGGAGGGAAATGAAAAAATTCTGGAGCAAGGGTAGATGGTTGCCAAGTGCTTGTCAGGCATTGCCGAGCCTCAGAGGAAGCTCACACAGTGCAATAAGTGGGTGTGGACAGTGGCGGGGTGAGCATCTAATGGATTGGATACAGGTGAGTTCGCCCACCCCTAATATAGGAACCCAACAGGGGGAAAGACACAAGGTGGCTGCTCCAATTCAGTACCACAAATAGGACTGATTCAAACCCAGACCTTTCAGATCTAAGGACTCATAGTCCTCTGCCTGGACAGACAAATCTGTCAGTTTTGCTGTCTCCCACTTTCAAAGCTTTTAACTCTCAGGTTCTTTCCATCCTGTTTATGAGGACATGTGAGGATTTGGTAAGTTCTCACAAAAACGAACCAAATGAAACTCTCACCCATCCCTAGTCCACGTAAAAGGGCTTTCTTACCATTGCACAATTATAGGTCTTACTCTACAGTCTGGCTAGAGTCTTGCTCTTCCGCATACCATAAAGGCTACACCAGCCCTGAGATCGAGCATGGATAAAGTTAACAGAAGATGAACTATGGCTAACCAGAGGATGTGCTGGTGATGTGATAGTATTTGGCTTTTCAGGGGAGAAGCCAAATACTTACATTGTGCTTACATGGCGCTTTTGTGTAATACTTACATTGCGCTTCTGTGTAATGTGCTTACCTGTCAGTAATGTTGTACGGCATGCCTGTTATGTACTACTACTGATGATTTGTCTTGTGGACATTGTGGTTTAAACTTTAATAAGGTCATTTGGGGATCAGGAAGGTTATTTTTATACAGACTGGCAAGTCTAGCCCTAACAATCTGTACTTGCAATCTGTGTGATTCTGTGTATCATACTTCTTGTGCTTCATTGCACTGTTTTGTCCAAGAAGGAGGTTTAAAAGTGATGTCAACCCTTTTTTGATTAAGAAACAGTCATCCCCACTCCCTCTGGCATTCACTTCTATTTGGCTTTCAGTTCTGATTATATGTTCCCAAACTATACCTGCATAGTACTTCCCTTTCAATATTTTCTGACCTACATTTGTGTCTCGTCTTGATGCTGTTTGTGCTCTTCAGCTCTACCTAGTCAGTTTTATTTCATGAAGTCATCTGTACCTTTTTATTTTATAAAAAAAGGTTTGTGTATTTTGTTAATGGCTGCTAATACATGTGCTTTGTTTTCAAATCCAATATTTATGTATTTATTTATTTTCTATATTGCTCAATAGCCGAAGCTCTCTGGACAGTTCACAAAAATTAAAACCATAAGGTACAGCATGAAATGTAATATGACAACTTAAAACCACAATATATAGGCTCAATTCGGACGACACAATAGTCAATGGTGGGTTGACTAACCCTAACCCTAACCCTAGGGGGCACTCCCCACACAACATGGTAATAAATAATCAACTGTGGTGTGGATGAGAATCAGCTCTGAGTTGACTATGGCAGCATTTGGATGACACAATAGTCAAAACCACTGACGATTGTTTTCCCCACACCAGTTGTTTATTGTGTCATCCGAATTGAGCCATAGTTTTGGGGGTATAACTGTTAGGAAAATAAAAATGAAATAAAACCTTCTATGGCACAGCAGTGCCAGACAGGAAATGGAAAGTGTGCTGGATTAGATCCCTGTTGGATGCCTCTTGTCTTAAACACAACAGGTATATATTGGTGCAGGGAAAACTTTGGATAGGATCCTGTTTCCTATGCACCAGCAGAAAGCCTCTTCCGCTCATACTCAGAGCAGACATTTCCAAAGCCCAGCCCCCCCCCCGCAAGAAATTACTTAAAATTCATATCCAGCAGCTATGTCTTTCTTCCCCGCCCATTTTAACTCTAGAGTAGACACAGGAGGCTAATATGGATCAGGATCCTAGCATAAGGGTAAGGGGGCTTTTAAACTTTGGACTGAGCCCCTATTCAAATTCTAGAATAACAATTTACAACATAATTACTAGATACAGATTAAAGTAATATCTGTTTTAGCCCTACTTATACACATGTGTTACATGATAAAAACAAACAAACAAACAAACAAACAAATAGAGACCTTCAAATCCAGAGGACAATCTTCATTTGAACAAGCTCATTCTCAAGACCTTTTTATAGCCTACTAGATTTTCAAAATGATGCCCAGTAAGACAACCTGTGATACATCGTGATGCTTCCCTGTGAGACATGTTCTGCTAGCTGTTGCGCAAGAGTTCACAGAGCAACACTGATGTATTTTCTCCTTCTGCTTAGGATCAAATCAGTGTACCCTGTTACATGTGACTATTACATAAGTAACTCTTCTGTCAGGGGTACACTCAAAGTTAATCTATATTTTATGTGACAGACACTTTACATGCTGTAGTTACACCAGCCAATGCTGATGTTTCTCTCACTCAACTTACATTGTTGACAGTCTACCAATGTACACGAGCCTGGGAACATATATTGGGCAATGTCTCCTGGCATATGTATACAGTGCCAAAATGTCCTGGTGAACTGCAATGGGAGGGGGCTGTTTCGTGAAAGTTTCTGACCTTGGAGAAACAGCTGGTATGGGTCTCTCGGCACTGGCTGCGAGGGGGAAGGGAAGTGGGGCAGAGCACCAACTCTCCCTTCTGAGGTCAGAGCACTGTCTCAGACCTGAAGGAGAAATCTGAATTATCCTATGGTCCTGGGATGCTCACTCGAAGACCATAGGATGCTCTCTTACCTTGTTTATGTTGTTGTCTGAATAGAGTCAATACCCAGTTTGGCCTCTTGACTTTTTCCCTAGTGCACTGCCCAAAATTTATCTCTAGCATTGCGAATCTAAAACTTACTACAGCTATCTTTCCTTTCGTTCTCTGTGTGTTTTGCCTAAAGTTGGAACACAGGTGGGGAAACTTCTTTGGCCCAGTGACTGGATTGTTGCTGGATTGTCATGCATACTACTTTTGGTTTACTGCCTTGCAAGCAGGTGTGGCCCTGATTCACATCAGGACCATGCACTAGGAAAGAGGATTTAAGTCACACACATCCATGTTTGCCCTGACATTCCCTTCCCCCATCCCTGCATGAGGGATGTTAAAAAGAAAAGAAAGTGCAGATCCAAATGGAGTTTTTTCCTTGTTCTTTTTTTTTAATCCCCCCCCCATGGGAGGAGGAGAATGGAACAACAACAACAACAACCCTATTCTTCACATCCATTGAAGGGACCTTGTCCTCCTTTATTCTTGGGAAGCTTAGATATTACATATATTTATTTATTGCATTTATATCCCAACTTTTTTCCTCCAAGGACAGAGTTCATAATCTTCCTCCTCTCCATTTTATCCTCACAACAGCAACTCTTTGAGGTATGTTGAGCTGAGAGTCAAAAGTTAACAAAAACAATGTTCCCCAAATACCACATGATTTGTTTCTGCTATGTTCCACCTATATAGGGAATGCATAACAGAGGCTATGCATAACAGAGGCTCATGCCCAAATCTAGGCACTTACACATCTGTATGTTGTTGCGCTCATGTATCTTTTTACCTGTATCACTACTATGCCAATGAAATCTCCCGCTCTGCCCCCTACATTCTCCTCCCCCCTGCAGTTAATTTTTAAATATTTATTTCTTTATTTCTGTGCAAATACAATAGTATGGCAGCCCAAAACTGTGTAGTTACGGTAAAACAACACACTATGCTTTCTCCTAAGATCATATTAAACAAGATAAGTGAAGAGAAAGTATTACAATTCGTTTTTGGAGAAGTTTGTGGTCAGTGTTCGCATGGCAAGGAGAAGTCGACATTGTTCTGGTCAGGAAACCTAGACATGCCTACACAGGAGTAAGAACCATAGAGTTGAATGGGACTGAGTGCCAGGCATGGGCAATGGGGGGCTTACCTTATCTGCTGGTGTTCGGGTGCCCTCTCTCCCTCGCCTTCATGGTTGAGCATTGGAATGGAGAACTGCCCTGCCCTGCCCTCCTCTTTTGTCAGCGAGACTGTCCTTTGACACATACTCCCCCAACAAAAAATGGGACGGTCTGATATAGCACAAGGACAGCAATACACAAGAGGGAGGAGCAGCTTTATTGTACATGGAGGGGGGAAAAGACTTTCCCTGCTCCAAAATAAGATGGAAAATGGAGGGGAAGAGGCAAGATGAGTGCAGGACAAAGACGACATCATGCTGAGTACCACGCTGCAAAAACACATACCAGGCATGGCGACAGTGCAATAAATCATTGGTGTGATGGAGCCCCCTGAATGCACTTGAATGCCCAATATCACTTTAGCTGCTTATTCTTGTTCCTTCTGGATGAATGAAGGTGAAATGTGTTGATAATCTGGGAGAGAAAATGTATCCCTGTATTAGTTGTTATGGGTAGAAGGAAATATGGTGCAGGGGATCAGAGAAGCCAGATGAGAGTACAGAGATCAGTTCTCTCCCCCTTTCTGACCTTTCCCAAAACTCATGGGCTCTATTTGCCTGTGCTTAGCAGCCTTGTCTGCGTTGTTGTTGAATGCCAGGTTGGTCTATAAGATCACAGTCATCCATGTCTTTGACACAGCTAAGGGGGCTAATCTGTTTTGTATCATTGAAACCTGGGTGAATGTGAACTGCATGCAGTCTATCTTTCTGACTCTGCTGTGCCCACTTGGTTGTTCAATTCAGCAGCAGCATAGGCTTGAGGGCTGGGGAGGTGGTGTTACTGTGATCTATAAGATTTCATCTCCTTCTTAAGGCTTCCTGTCCAGCTGGCTTGCAGTTTCAAGCTTTGAACCTTGAGATAGGCAACAGAAACAGATTAAGGATTCTGCTTGTATAATGGCAACCTTGCTGCCCAGCAGTCTCTATTACTGAGCTGACAGAAGTGGTGGTCTTGGATTTGGTGTTGAAGACTCATAGGATATTAGCCTTGGGGGACCTCAACATTAATGCTGAGACTTGCTTGACATTAATAGCTCAGGATCTCATGGCCTTCATAAGGTTCTTTCAACATGTCATAAAGCCAACACACTGTTGATTTGGGTGGTATTCCAGGAGTGGGTGATTTTACTCTAACTCCTTGTCATGGTTGATGGACAACACTCCCTGTTGAGGTTGAGACTCACAACAGCTCTTCCCCTCTGCAGGTGTGGGGGACTGATTAAGATGGTCTGCCCACAGGTTTATGGAATCCACAAGCTTCCAAAGAGCCCTTGAGAAGATGCCAGTTGGTGGGGTTGAGTCTCCTGTTGATGCTATTGTCACTTTGTGGAATGCACAGGTGATTCTGGCTTCCAGAAAAAGGGCCTTCTTGGTGGTAGTATCCCAGTTGTACAATATTCTCTCCTGGCATCCAATTTATTATCATTTTGATACCAGACAACAACCTTTTTTTATTATCCAGAGTTTTTAGATGCAGTTTTAATCATGCTGATTGTTTTATGCTGCTTTTACAATTTGGTGTCTTTTAGATTATTTCTGTGTTTTGTATTTGTACTTTGTTTTACTATATTTGTGGGAATACTATTGAAAGATGGTATAAAAATGCTTATAATACATGCATGCATATATGGAGCTCCAGTGACTATACAGTGTGCCATACAGGGAGAGTCTTCACCAAAGTCTTCACAGCCTACTTCAGCCTTTGTGAATACTTGCCTGCTGCATGTATTTAGCCACCTTCAGAATGGCAACTTTTATAAAAGGTCATGCCAGTGTTGATGGCTTACTCCTGAGGCTTTCAGTTGATGGCTGATATCTGAGTTAGGCCATCATTTGACTAGATGGTAGATATAATCTCTTGTGGAAGTTTGATGTTACTATTCAAACAAATCAAATTAAGGGGAAGTTTTTAGGTCCTATTGTTAGTAGAGGCAGCTATCAATTGTTCTTTTGGGGACATGAGGAATGGGGTGGCCACATTATGCTTGGTTTCATAGAGTCAGGGAGAGGTTTGTCATTGTTATGCTGTAGATATTTTATTGACCTAAAGAAAAGAATCATATGGAAGTATTGCTCTTATTAAGAATATAAGAGTCATGCTAGATCAGACCAAGGGCCCATCTAGTCCAGTATTCTGTTCTTACACTTTAAAAATGAAAATCACACACACACACAAAAACCCCAACTTCAAGTATAACCTGATGGGATCTGAGCTGGCGGTTACTGACCAAGGAAGAGATTATGGGATTGTGGTGGACAGCTTGATGAAAATGTCAACCCAGTGTGCAGCCACTGTAAAGAAGGCAAACTCCATCTTAGGTAGGGATGTGTATCATATCGTTCTGAAGTCCAATAACGATACAATAATGGCATTATCAGACATCCGATTAATGATAACGATACGATACAAATCGTTCCGACATTATCGGATCTGATACTTATCAGATTTTATCGGATTATCGGACTGCCATTTAAATACTATAACTTTTCTATTTTTTAAGTTTGAGACTTGGAAGTGGCCCACAGTGCTTATGGGATATGTCTAAGTATGTGCATTGAATTTCAGAACAATCCCTCCACCCCTGTATTTTATATGAATTTTTGAAAGATCGTTTAACTTTTGACAGCTCTGAGTCTGTCTGAAAGCTAAAACCACGTGCATTCAGAGCTGTCAAAAAGTTGCACGATCTTTCAAAAATTCATATAAAATACTAGGGATGTGTATCATATTGTTAAAATGTATGATAACAATACGATAAGGTCATTATCGTGCATGTGTTTAATGATAACGATATGATACAAAAAACTATGATAATCGTTGCAGACGATAATTTTCTGGTGATTTTATCGTTTTATCAGACTGCCATATAAATATACCTATAACTTCTGTATTTTAAAAGATAGAGGCTTGAAACTTGGTCACAGTGCTTCTGGGGTATGCCTAAGTATGTGTAAGAAATTTGAGATCGATCCTTCCAACCCTCGATTTTATATGAATTTTTTAAAGATCATTTCCATTCTGACAGGTCTGAATGAACGCACGTGGCGAGCTGTCATTCTGATCTGTCAGAACTGAAACAATCTTTAAGTATTTCATTCACATACTTAGGCATACCCCATAAGCACTGTGACCAAGTTTCAAGCCTCTAACTTTTAAAATGCAGAAGTTATAGGCATTTTTTCTTTAAAAATAGGGCTGCAAAAATATCATTTTTTCACGATAATTATCGTGAAGACGATACGGTTCACCTATGATATGAATGAAGGCGATAATTTTTTTGGTCCAAAATGATGATAATGATAAACAACGATATTTTTTGGCGTGCACACCCCTATAAAATACAGGGGTGGAGGGATTGTTCTGAAATTTTACACATATGCCTAACATCCTTCCAACTCAACTGTTAGTGATTTTCAAGTCTTTCTTCCATTTACTCGCAAGTAAATTTGGGACATTCTTCAAGGAAAGTTCTTCAAGGAAAGCATATGACTAAAATGGCATCATCCGATAATTATCGGATTTCCGATCCGATACAAAAAAAACCTCCAATATAATTGGATCCGATAATTTTTTATATCAGAATTTCCAGTAACGATATGAAACAATATTTTCGGCCGTGCACATCCCTAATGTTAGGCACAATTAGAAAAGGAATTGAGAATGAAATGGCTAGTATCATACTGCCATTATACAAATCTATGGAGCAACTATACTTAGAATACTGTGTACAGTTTTGGTCACCACACCTAAAAAAGGATATTGTAGAGCTGGAAAAAGTATAGAAAAGGGCAACTAAAATGATCAAGGGACTGGAGCATCTCCCCTGAAAGAAAAGGTTACAACAGCTGGGATTGGTTAGTTTGGGGGGGGGGGCGAAGGAGACTTAGGGGAGACATGCTAGAGGTGTACAAAATTATGCATGGTGTGGAGAATGTAGATAGGGAGACATTTTTCTCCCTCTCCCATAATACTGGAACCTGGGGTCATCCCATGAAACTGATTGGTGGGCAGATAAAAGGAAGTACTTCTTCACACAGTGCATAGTTAAACTATGGAATTCACTACCACAAGATTTTGTGATGGCCACCAATTTGGATGGCTTTAAAGGGGGGTTGGATAAATGGCTACTATCAGAGGCAGTAAGCTTATACATCAGTTGCTGAGGAACATGGGTGGGAGGGTGCTGTTGCACTGTGTCCTGCTTGTGGGTCCCTGGTCGACAGCCTGTTGGCCACTGTGAGAACAGAGTGCTGGACTACCTTGGTCTGATCCAGCATGTCTCTTCTTATATTCTTAAATTATAACTGTCCATTGTGGATGTGGATGTTTTGGAGAGACTATGCAGTGGGCTATGATGAAACAGCTAGATGATACAACAGGACTAGGAAAACATCAACAGGGTTGGCTGTGCTATATGCCAACATCTATACTTGTGGTGCATTTATTGCTTCATACAATTTTATTAGGTAATGTTAATCATCTCACAGGATGGAATAAAGTATATCCTTCCATCAATGGGGTTATGCCGAGGAAGCTGTTGTATGGATCCACATTTTCATCGGCTCCTGAGCACAGCATTTAATGCATGATCTGATTTATTAGAATAGGCTGATTAAATTAAGCTTGATATTAGAAGCCCTGTGTGGTTGGTATTCCTATCATAATGATGAAAATTTGCTTTTGCGGTATGCAAGTTGGTATACTATGTTACAGTAAACAAGCAAGTGTGAAAGCAACCATCTGGCTTGAGATACTAATTGTGAACAGATGTGCTAAGACACACTGTTCTAGAAAGATAAGGTGAAAATAGCCATATTTGTCAATATAATGAGTAAACAAACATAGACTTTTTTTTCCAAACCTGTGCACAACAAATGGAAACGAAAACACAGATTGATTCACATCAGTGATTTTTGGATTGTGTGAAGTATCTAATTTGAATTACTCTTCCCTTCTAAGAGCAGATGACTTTTGCAGAACTAATCACTTGGATCCAATCTTGTATGAAATGTTTTCTAATATTTTCTCTAGTTAGCTGTCTTCAGCATTCAAAAAAAGGAAATTTACAGGTATTTAATTTTCATCTGATGTTATGGTACATTTAAATTCATGTTGTTGGGCAGGTAAAGGTGCGGGGTCGGGGAGGCCTGATAATTCTCTAACTCAAACTAGGAATCCTGGGTGGAAACAGTATAAAACCAATATTCATTTCCCCTCCACACTTCCTAGTGACAAAGGAAGCACTGACATGGATTACATATAGCTAAGCACTGAACTGCAGTTATAATGCTGATAAGTATATAGCAGATGCAATGTGGCTAAAATATGAGCTACATACATTGCTATACTAGCTTACCAATGTCATAGTAACAATGGGCTGGAATTCAGTGGTCCAGGTTTTACAGAAAATCAGAGTACATCATGGTTTCAATTTTCTTCCCTACCTTGAGAATTGGAATGTCTTCATGAGACTCCCCTGTAGAGTTAATATGCTATATCACTGAGTATCTCCAATTCAAATTGGGGTATCTGAGGAAACATTTAGGGTGCATCTCTTTGAGGTGGAAGCAGACTGTATTTGAGGAAAGAGGGTGTGCATCTTTTAAGCTGACAGTACTCCTATTCAGGAATTGCGGGTAATTAAAATGTGGAAGGCGAGCAGGATCAAACCCATAACCTGTGTTCCAAGCCTGCATGCACTGCACCTGTTCAGACAATATGCTAAGTCATGGTTCGGCTGCTAATCCTTTTGCAGCAAATGGTTAGTGAGTGTGTTTAAACTGGTTATATAGCCACCATGGTTAGGAATGGTTCACACAACACATTATGCTATGGATCACAGGACATGCTAAACCATAATATTTAGCTCAAAATGCTTAACCACCATGGCTTAGTCTGTCATCTGAACAAGTTCATTGATTCAAATGTTGGAATGAGAACCACTGTGGTGTAGTGGTTAGAGCACTGGACTGGGACTCAGGAGTGGTTGGGAGGATAAAATGGAGGGGAGGAGGACAATGTAAGCCAACTTGAGTTCCTTGAAAAGGATCACCAGAGGGCATGCTCATGGTGGTTCCACATGGACCTACGGCCTGACTGGAATCCACCTAGAAAAGAGCCTTCAGTGGCCCCTTTTCTTGGCACTCCCTGCCCCTTGAAATCAGGTAGGTGCTAACACTGTCCTGGAAGGAACATTGTGTTCCTTCCAGCACTTCCTGAAAACAGTCCTATGGGAAGTATTATTTAAATGACCTGCCACTTTTTTATTGGTATTTTATTGGTACTCTATTTCAAAAAGAATGATTTTAATATGAGGTTTGATCTTTTTTATATTTTTCATGTTTTACCCTATGTTCACCACTCCAGAATCTGTTGTAAATGAGGAGCAGTACAGAAATGTGGTAAATGAATAAATAAAAGGGAAAAGGTGGGATAAAAATCTAATAATAAGTGTAGAGCATCTAATAAATAAATACATAAATAATATACTAAAATCCAGTGGTCCCCAAACTTTTTGGCACCAGGGACCGTTTTGTGGAAGACAATTTTTACATGGACCGGGGGGGGGGGGTTGGGCTGGGTTTTGGGGGGGGTGGCTTGATGGTGGGGTTTGTTTCAGGTGGGGGGGTGGCAGGTTGTCCCCCCACCCAAAACAAACCCCACCACCAAGCCACCCCCCCCCCAAAAAACCCAGCCCGGACCTACCGGGTCTGCTGCTCTCCACCGCCGCTCGCCTCCACCGCCACTCGCCTCCACCACCATGTGACCCACTGCAGCCCCGGTTTGCCCCCGCCGCCCCCTGGTCTTCCGGATCACCACAATTTTCCCAGTCAGGACCTGGAAACCATGGGCGATCTGGGCACCCTACTGGTGAGAACACGGCCTGGTTCCTAACAGGCCACGGACCGGTACTGGTCTGTGGCCCGGGGGTTGGGGACCCCTGCTATAATCCATTCAGATCAATACCTGGAGGTCAGGAACAGGGAGAGTCAATTCAATTTTGCTCCCTTTCCATGTATTGATTATCCACAGATGTCCAACATCTGAATAGGGCTACTGTACAGTTCAAATATACATGCCCATCATTCCTCAGATACAGACCTATTCCTTCCCACTCCCATGGGTTATCCATGATTCTACAATGTCTGAATAGAGCAAATAAATTTGAACATAAGTGCTAAAAATCAGCTGCAGAACTAATATGTGGATTTTGTGCTTCCAGGGTAATTGACAAAGTGGGAACTCATACATGTTGTACATTTCCTAGTTGCATGACTCCCTCTCCTTTTTATGAAAAGTGGATCCATATCTTCATGTAGAGACAATTCAAGACATTTTAGTAACTAAGGTAGAAAATCTGACTGGTACTGCATCCCATGGCAGCAAAACTATTATTATAGACTAAAATAATTGGAGGTGCCGATCTGTTGTCCCTGCTTATCGTAATCAGCTTCAGTAAACGCCAGTCAAGCCTACTACATTCACTAGTATAACTTTACTTTTTTTGGAATTACAGTATGTTCATTGTATTACTTTTAAAATGGGACTCAACAGATTATATGATGTTATTTTTTAACTAAAAAAAAGAAAAAAGAAAAAGGCAGGTGGAGTTAAATAACAGGTCCATCCTGCAACGTAAGTGCAGTATTTCATAGATTTTGCTGAAAGCAAAGCAGCTAAGAAAGATCTGACTAGAAAAATAAGGGAATCTCATAACAAGCCATCAGAGGAATCCCTAAGAATTCTTATCAAATACAGGTCAGATTACAAAAGACTGCTTTAAATAAAAAGAAAAATACACAGAAATTCAGTGGCAAAAACTAGGCCTGGCAGTATTAGATCAGAACGAAGGTAAATTTGGGACCTTGTCTCCCAGGGTTTAAATGAGACAAGATCTACACTGGATGTCTCAATCTCAGCCTCAACCTGGGTTAGTTTTCTAACATATTTGGTGCCCAATCTTGGCAAATGTGTGAGGCAGGGAAGAATCAAGATCTTCCTAACCTACCTGATTGGCAACCAGTTACCTGCAGTGAGATAAAAACTCTTATCTCATGTCAGCAACTTAAAAAAGCTCCTGGATAAGACATACAAGCCCCAGAGCTCTACAAAGAATGAATATTTAGAATGATGGATGCCAATTCTTGCTGCTTAATTTACTAAAATAAACAACAACGGACAAATGCCCCCAGGATGGAAGATGAGCATTATCTTCCCAATTTATAAGAAAGGTAACAGGAATGACCCACAGAACTATTGGCCAATCAGCTTGTTAGATGTTTCTTCAAATATATATGCAAGGTACTTACTCCAAAAATTACTAGATTGGCTAGAAACGAATCAAATTATACACAAAGAACAAGCTAGTTTTAGAAGCAGTTACAGTAGTACTGATCAAAGTTTTACACTAAATTATATTATCAGGAAATATACTAAGAATACTAAGAAACATCTTTATGCAGCTTTTATTGATTTCTCGGCTGCTTTTGATTCTATTAACAGAAACAGATTATGGGAAAAGTTACAAAGTTCCAATATTGATTGTAGACTCTTGATATTGATAAAGGAATTATACAGCAACACAGAAATGAGGGCTAGAGTTGGTCTGAATGGTTCTCTAACATAAGCTTTTAAAACTACATGGGGAGTAAAACAAGGATACCTCTTGGCTCCCACCCTTTTCAATATCTATGTTAATGATCTGGTGTCACAGTTAGCTCAAGTAAACTGTCCTTCCCCAGTAATCATGAATATAATTTTTTTATTATTATAATGTATGTAGATGACATAGTACTTATCTCTCTCTCCCGCTTAGGTCCGAAAAATCTCTTAGACACATTCAGTGCTTACAGTAAATATAAAAACCTGGCAATAAACTATCCTAAGACCAAGGTAATTGTTTGACAGTCATAGTCCTAGGCATAGATGGATTTTGGACCAACATGTTATTGAACAAACCTGTTCATTTAGATATTTGGGTGTTCTTTTCAGTGAGAGACTATCTATACTACTGCTTTAAAATGGGTTATAACAGTTTTAAACAGGTTAATAACAGTTATTGACCGGTTTAAAACTGTTATAAACCATTTTAAAAGAGTAGTGTAGATAGGCTCTGGGTCTCTCTCATGGAAAGGGCATAGGGAAGCAGTGAAACTGAAGGCACAGAAAATTATAGGGGCTTCAATGAAGTTTTATTATAATAAAGGGGGTCAATTGATTGAACCTGCCCTAAAAGTCTTCAACATGAAAGCAGTAACACAAATGCTTTATGGGTTGAAATTTGGGAGTTTGACACCACCACCATTAATGCCCTGGAAATTGTGCAGAACATTTTCTTCCAAAAACTCTACTCTCTCCTATTCAGAACCCCTGCAACTTTTTTATGTACAGAATCTGGATGACCATCAATCAGGACAACAATAAAGTGTGCTCAGTTAAAGTATTTTAAATGAATTGCCACCTTGCCAAACGAACATCTTCCAGCTATTAGGGGTGTGCACGCCAAAAAATATTGTTTTTTATCGTTATTGTCATTTTGGACCCAAAAAAGTATCGTCTTCATTCATATCGTAGGTGATCCGTATCATCTTCATGATAATTATCGTTTAAAAAATGATATTTTTGGCAGAAAGACAAAAATGCCTATAACCTCTGAATTTTAAAAGTTAGAGGCTTGAAACTTGGTCACAGTGCCTCTGGGGTATGCCTAAGTTTGTATATGAAATTGGAGATCGATCCCTCCAACCCTCGATTTTATATTAATTTTTTTAAGATCGTTTCCGTTCTGACAGGTCTGGTGAGCTGTCATTCTGATCTGTCAGAATGGAAATGATCTTTAATAAATTCATATAAAATCGAGGGTTGGAGGGATTGATCTCAAATTTGGTACATATGTGTAGCAACATGTGCTACACATATGTGGCAAATTTGAGATCGATCCCTCCAACTCTCGATTTTATATGATTTCATTAAAGATCGTTTCCGTTCTGACAGGTCTGGTGAGCTGTCATTCTGATCTGTCAGAACGGAAATGATCTTTAATAAATTCATATAAAATCGAGGGTTGGCGGGATTGATCTCAAATTTGACACATATGTGTAGCAACATGTGCTACACATATGTGGCAAATTTGAGATTGATCCCTCCAACTCTCGATTTTATATGAATTTATTAAAGATCATTTCCGTTCTGACACATCAGAATGACAGAATGACAGCTCGCCAGACCTGTCAGAACGGAAACAATCTTTTAAAAATTAATATAAAATCGAGAAGTTATAGGTATATTTATATGGCAGTCCGATGATTATCGTAGGATTTTCTATCGTATCATCATCATTAAAAACATGCACGATAACGACCTTATCGTATCGTTCTCGTACATTTTAACGATACGATACACATCCCTACCAGCTATGTGTTACCTGGAAATGAACAAAAATTATTATTGGACGGTAATACTCCAAAAGCTTCTGCATAGCTATTACTTTCCTGAGCTACTGTCTGTCCTTGATATGGAAAAGAAGCAACTAAGGGATTGGCTATTCTGGATAGATTCTAGGAGGGATCTGCAACTAATTTAAAACTCTAAATTCTCCCAGTGGTTCCCTCTTTTGAAAACAGAACACTTTAGAGCCAGCTACTTGTCCAAACTGAGGCCTTTTTCTCTAAGAAATGCTTTTATTGAACTGAGATTCCAAGTTATGCCAACTGCAGTTCTGGATGGACGCTATCACAAGGTGCCATTTGAATGCAGATTATGCATCTGTGGTCAACATCAAGTGGAATACATTGTTCACTACATGTTAATTTGCCCTCTGTATAGGGACCCAAGAAAGAGACTTCTGAAACCCTTGCAGAAATGGTTCATTTTCTTTTGAGTGATACCAACAGTTATGTGACGCATAAAATGGCTTTGTTTGCTCTTGCAGCAAAAAAAAAAATTAGGAAGAGAGAACTAGACAAAATTGCCATAAACTGCCATGAAGATTCAGACTGCCAAGTGAAAGCTGAGGTTCAGTTATCTGTATAATTTTCTACTGCACAAAATGTTTGTATTACTGCATATGTGTGTGTATGTGTGTGTGTGTGTGTGTGTGTATGTATATACATCTATATATAGATGTATTTGTCATGGCTTTTGGCTAGTACAATAAACTTTGAATTGATATTGATAGAACCATATCTATGGCTAGATCTACACTGCTGCTTTATAGCAGTATTGAAGTGCACTGATAACTGTTGGGGCACATTAGGCATTCCATATACTGCTTTTATAGTGTTATTATATCCTGCTTTTTATTCCACATTCATAATGATTTGACGCAAGGGATTGAACTAGCCTTTGTGTGTCTTCTTCTTGTTCTTTTCCCTCCTTCTTTCGTTGAAAGTGCTGAATTTTTTTAAAAAAATAGATATTCAATAATTCATGAATAAATGCTCAGACAGTATTCCGCAAATGTCATGAACATTTATCAGGTTGTTATAATTATGCATTTGTTCCCAACAGTGCAAGAATTAAAACTTCATGAAAATTCATGACAGCTTTAGAACAAGTTCATGGCCATCCGCATGCTCAAAATGTAATTTTGCTCCCTAGACCGGCATGAAATATTTATGAACCTTTCACCTGGGGATACGGCTGTGGTTTAGAAGACAATAAGTGACTGATTATTCATGACTTTGGACACACTGTTAACATGCAGCCACATACTTACAGCATAATTAGTCTTCAATTTCAGTGTCATTCATTTTGTCGCTGCCATCAGGTTCTGACACTTAGCATGTGTGGGTGATGTTCCCGAAGAAGAGTGACATGGTTTTTCCTTCACATCGTGTTCAGATCAAGAATTTACGCTGAAGCTAATAATAATAATAATAATAATAATAATAATAATAATAATACCTACTGCAGTGGCTAGGCTGACAAAGCCAAAGGTATTGCTTCTTCACCAATCTCTTTCTTGGGCACATCCTGGCTGTATCCTCTTCAACTATATGTAGCATTGAAAAGAGGCAGGGAACAGGGCCTGGGTGTGGCAAAGTAAGTGCTCCTGGATTCCTCTGAACAGGTTTATAGCACCCACATCATATGCCTCCCACTCTACTTGGATGCCACATTGTCATATAATATGCAGCCGGCATGTTACAGATTGTATGGCAAGGAATATAAAAACAAACAAACCATGTGTGGCTTCTCTGAGCCCTTTGGGGCAAGCTTAGCATAGGGGTGCAACAAATCAATTGATCAATTATATGCTTTAAAACTCTATAGAAAAGGCATCACTCAGGGAACACTGAGAATTAGGGCTGTGCAGGGACTCCCTGATATGCTTCGGAGGCTGATTTGGAGCTTTCAAATCAGTCCCGATCCACCTTGGGCCACTTTGGTTCTGGATCTGAAGTGAGATCCTGACATCCGAAGCGGGTCTGATGTTGTGGATTCCTGGGCACAAGGTCAAAAGAGAGCTCTCTGCTCTCCCACTCCCCACTTACCCACCATTCCCCACTTGCCCGGAACCTAGCAAACTGCTGCCCCCACCTGCCCAAGGGACTTACCTGATCTGTTAGGTAGACACTTTGATCAGATAAAACCAACACTCCTCCTAGTAACTTCAGTTCTTAAACCACTCATCCTGGCTCCTAGCCCTTGTTCTTCCTCAATTCCAGGGGGAGGGAAGGGAAAATGGTCTAGAAATAGGCTCTATGGTTCCTGCAAACATCCTATAGTATTCTAGGAAGTTAGGCTGACCATCTGAAAAGGAGGACAGGGCTCCTGTAACTTTAACAGTTGTAGAGAAAAGGGAATTTCAGCCAGTGTCATTTGTATGCAATTAGTTCCTGATGAAATTCCCTCTTCATCACAACTGTTAAAGTTGCAGGGGCCCTGCCTTCTTTTGTATATGGTCACTCTAGTATAGTGCCTGCAACTTTAACTGTTGTGGTGAAAAGGGAATTTCACCAGGGACTAAATGCATACAAATAACACTGGCTGAAATTCCCTTTTCTCTACAACTGTTAAAGTTACAGGAGCCCTGTCCTCCTTTTCAGATGGTCAGCCTACGGAAGTGAGCATGAGCCTTCGAGCACTGCTTCCTAGGATGTTTCAGGAATGCTCTAGGAATGAGGCTTCTATGGCATGAACCATAGAGCTCCTCCTCTTTTTCTTCTTCTTCTGGTGGTCAAGGCAGCTGCCAGAAGGCCTTGAATTGTTGAATTGGCCTGACTACATAAGAGGACCTTTTACTGTTGCCTCCTTTGCTGTATCAAGGGAGTGCAGGTGATCGGAAATACCCAAAATCGGAAAAGAGTTTTGATGCATGGCATACTTCTACATTGTATCATAAGCACATCCATTTACCATCACTACTAATTAATTATCTCTACCCCCTTAAAAAACAATCCAATACACATGACAAAATCCATATATCCACCATAAAAAGTTCTAAACATATATGTGCAGCTAAAATTCCTATAGACCACTTTTGCCCAAAATTCAGCTCCCTCCTCCACTGTGCTGTAACCACAGTGAATTTAATCTGCTACACAAGTAAAAATAAATAAATAAATAAATAAATAAATAAATAAATAAATGGCACCCATAGTGCATGCCCTATATCATTGGCTGTCTTAGAGGGGCTAAGGTTCAGTGCAAACCCCCCCTCCCTGGATTTCTCTGAAATGGACATTGATAACACTGCCCTTCCTTTTTGTTGGGGATCTTGCCTTACCATTAGGCAGAGTGAGGTGCATGCCTCAGGCATCTGAGTTTGGGTGCCATGAAAGGACACCAAATTGTTAGATATTTATTATTGTTGTACTTTTACTGTCGGAGAGAAGTTCTTCTGAGATTTTCTGCTTCAGGTGCCAAAAGAATTTGGCCAACCTTGACAGGGGAGAAAAGGAGAGGCTACCAATTCCAGTTCCACCTTAGATAGCCAAACATCTTGGGCCAGCCCTGTTGGAAACCAGAGGAAAAGGAGGGAGGAGGGAGGGGAGCTAGCCAGCCAGTGAGACCCACTCTCTTTGGAATTTGGGGCACAAATGCAGGGTTATAGCTGTAACATTGAACACTGGAATCATTTTTGCCTAAATTGATCCACTGCTGGTTGCCACGATGAGTAGCTGAGCTTGTAGCCTTGAAATTAATTTAAAAGCATTTTGTACACCAGGCTGGAAATAGCTCAGCTGCCAAGCCTGCAATCTGTGTCTAGCAGTGCATGTGCTGACAATAAAATCCATTCATATAACCACTTGCTTCAAACTTGGAATGAAGACATTATGCAGCAGTTTTTGATTTAAACTTATCCGGAGGGATTCTGGCTAAGCTGACTTCCTCATTGGTGTCATGTTCAATTATTGTTCTCAAACAATGGTGGAGAGGAAATCTGGACTTGACTCCAAATGTTGAGGAGAACAGCTTGCAGTCGAAATCTCTTCCTATTTTAGCTCAGCTTGGATATGGTTGGGTTTTTGTTTTAAAAAATCTTGATGTCCATTTTTCTTCATTTGGCAGGGGAGAGAACACAGGTCTCTTAAATTTCATTCTGTTTATTTTTGAAGAAAAATACTTTTTGGGCTCCCATGTGTTCTACTGTGAGCGCATGGAGTGTATGTGATGAACACAGAGCTGCCAAATCTGTTGCAATGAATCGGGGAGCTTTTGAAGGTCTGTGTATGCATTACGAATAGCTGGAATGGAACCTCCCCCCCCTCAAAACAACAATGTATCTCCATTACTATGGTATTGGAGTCTGAATCTTTTTCCATAGTTGTAGATGCATTTAATTTTCAGTGCAGTATTATTTTTAGGTGAGAAGTACTGTAATCTGTCTGATACTGTGACTGCATTCTTTCTTTCTTTGTCATCTTTGAATGACAACTATGCCCACAAATTCCATCCATTTTTGACAAAGCAGGGGGAGGAGTTATAGCTCTTTGTTGATTTCCCAATTATAGTTAATGGAGAGACATGCAGATTTTCTTGTTTTCCGAATCTAAGCCAGAGTGAGGCTTGCCCATTGCAGTACAAGGCAAACCACCCTATCTGAAACACTGAAGTGGGATCCGAAGTGATACTCTTTATATATGCACTAAAGATATACACTGACCCCCAGCTTCTACTCAGACCCCAATTCGGTACCTTGAAGAATAGCTTCATTTGGCTCAAACTGATTCCATCTACTTCAACTTAGTATTGAACTCAAGTCAAGGTTTGAAAATCTGAGGCTTTATGTTTCCCACTGACTCTCATGGAAATCCAAAAATGAGTAACGCTTTCCCCCCTATTGTTCAGAAATGGATTAAATTTGCAGGGATAGTTTCCCCTCCTTATAAGATACATCCTGCTATGTTTCAGATGGATAGGTGCGGGGGGGGGGGGTTGTGCAAGAGCAACTTTTATATAGTGAGGATATCCCAGAAATGGGGCATGCTTCTTCCCCTACGTCCCTTGTAGACCACTGTTCTGAAAATGACAGACAGAGTAAAGGTGTCCCTAAGAAAGAAACCTGCAAAGTTTCAGAAGGATAATTGTAGCAGTTCATGTGGAGGGGAAGTCCCTCCCCCATTTTTTTTCCTTTGGGGGGGGTTTGCATAAAAATGCATATATTATGTCCCCAGAGAAGAAATCTGCAAAATGTTATAAGGATAACTGCAGAGGATACGGAGTTATGGTGATTGAAATCCAGTAATGTTTTTTCCCCCAAAGTGAAACCTGGTGTTGTTGGAAGAATGTCCATGTCATGGTCCCAGACTTGTCCTTCCCCAAAGCACTGTGATTGGAAAACCACTGGTAAAATATGCTCTAGGAGTAGAAAATGGACTTTGGAGAAGTCTGCATCTCCCATAACTCCAAAACATTAGTCACCAACTAAACCTTGTTCTGGAGAGGATTCAGTTGTATTGCTCCACTTTGCTCAGAAAGCAACAGAACACGGCCAAAGAGTCCCGATTCTGCCTTGGGTTTGGGTTTCCTCTGAATCCGATGCACATTTCTAGTGTGCATGCTGAATGAATTGTTATCAAATATGGCTGGGTTGGGAAGCTTTCCATAACAATGCTGATCAGGGCTGACTCAAGACATTTGGATGCATGACGCAGACTCAAAATATGCTCCTGCTTTCACCAACTTCCACTCATGCTGCGGCCTGAAGCAAGTTACTTTTTCCCACTGAATGGCAGGCTTGGCCCTGAGGCCACTCCCCCTCATGGGCTTAACATCTAGACTGCTTTCATAATATGTGAAAAAGACATTCATTTTATCAGATAGGAAAAATATATTTTTGGTGCAGTAATGAGACGTACTTCTGTGCGGGTTATGGTGACCATATGAAAAAGAGGTCAGGGCTCCTGTATGTGTGTTGAAAAGGGAATTTCAACAGGTATCATTTGAATGCATGTAGCACCTGGTGAAATTCTCTTTTCATCACAGCAGTTAAAGCTGCAGGAGCTATACTAGAGTGACCAGGATACAAAAGAGGGCAGGGATCCTGCAGCTTTAATCACTGTAATGAAGAGGGAATTTCACCAGGTGCTGCATGCATACAAATGACACCTGCTGAAATTTCCCTTTCAATACAAATAGTAAAGATACAAGAACCCTGTCCTCCTTTTCATATGGTCACCCTATCTCAAACACATAAGTCTGTTTTACATTTAAGTTTGTTGGTATTTTAATATAGAACCTTCACGCACCTGCATATAGATCTGTTCCCTTGGATGCTGGCATCCATTCTTCATCTGTTGCCTTTTCTGACCTCAATCTAGTGAGTCTATTTAAACAACTGGATTATGTCTTTCAGTCTCTATCTGTTTGTCAGCTAGTAACACCACTGTGGATGAAATTCAGCTCACCAACCTATACTTTGCAATATTTTTCTGCCTGCCAGCATGTTATTGTTAAAATGGGAGACCACATTAATCACTCCTTCTTTCTCTGATGTCATTGTATTCTTTGGGTCCACAAACAGGTTTACTAATACACTGAAAAGAAAAACTTTAAAAGGGAAAATACAGAGAGAGAGAGAGAGAGAGAGAGAGAGAGATCCATAAAAAGTGTCATTGCAACATAATACATAACTGTAATTCTAAGTCATATTAAATATAATAGATGCATATGAATCAAATCTAACCAGAAAACTATCATTAACATTATTCTAAAAGTCATGTTTACTTATCATAGCATCCAAAATATACTTCTCAGTATTTATTTATTTAAAGATTTTTAAAAGCCATTTTAGACCTACAGCCTCATAAAGTGATTTACATAAAGGAATATGACAAAGACAAAGATACAGTAGTCACATCAGACAAATTTAAAGATTACTTTGAAAAACTTGCTCTAACACAAAAGCAATTCATGGTCTCAGTTAGCAGCACAGGTGAACAGGAAGGACTTCCTAAGCACCTGTACTGAAGGAACAAGGCACATGTAAATTGGGAGGGAGTTTGATAGTTTTAAGGCCACCACCAAGAAGTCCATGTCTTTTTTTGCATGCCAACCTAACCAACAGGTATTCAAGAAGGACCCTTAAACCAGGTCTTAGTATATGGGTGGGATTATATGGGTCCTTCAAAACCTACTGGGCCCTATTCCATGGAACGCCCTCCCTAGTCTTGTACAGTTGGCCCTTTCAGTCCTTGTGCTCAAACGGCTCTGAAGACCCATCTTTCCCAGTTGGTTTTAATTGATTTTATTTTATTGTAGATGCTGTTGATTTACTGCTTTATTGATATGTCTGTGATTATTATTTTATGATGACTGAATTATATTTGAAAAAATACATACACTTGATTTGTTTGGTAATTTGAACAGTTTTAATCGTATTCTATTTTACTTTTGTCATTTATTTTATTGTATGCTATCTTGCAAGTATCTTGCCTGGAAAAGCAGCCTCAAAATGCTTAACATACATACATGTCCACACATGCAATGTTTACTCTGTGTTCTATGGCGTTGGGAGGAAAGGGACACATGAGTTTTGTAATACTGGTGGAGTTACATGGTTACTTGGAAGAATTTTTATATGTATTGCCTATATTTGGTATTTTCATATGACTAAAACTTTTCTGATTCTATAGACTGTTATAGTTTTACATAATCAACCCTCTGAAGTCATTTATGTATGTATGCATATGTATGCATTTATATTTATATAACATCCTTCATTATTAAATCACAGGGCAGCATACAACATTCATTTGAACAACAATCAAAATAAAATACAAAGTAGAAAACAAACAAAAAATCTACTAAGCTAGGTATGAAAATCAGTAAATAGATGCATTTTCAACATGTGCCCAAACACCATCATGGATGGAACTTGTTACACTGTAGGGAAAAGAGAATCCCAAAATGTGGAGTGCCGCAACAAAAAAGGCTCTCCCTTGGGGGTGTTTGCTGCCAGTAGTTATTGGATTTGTTCACACATCACAACAGCCCATTATGGCTTAATTTAACTGCAAGGGCTGTTGCATTGTGCCAGGTGCCTCAAGTGCCAGTTTTGCATGGTGCCTATGGGCTCCAGCTTGTTGTGTCATGTGAACCCAGACAGCAGGGGTTATTTGAAGGTTAGATAACTTTCTAATTACTCATGGGTTTTTTTAGGTGCAGCAGCTGCCATCCTTGATGGTGCTTTGGCACCTGTTGGAAATTCTTGCTGTGACTTGTTGTCTTATGTGAACCCAGATAGCAGAGGTTGTTTGAGGCTAAGACAACCCTCAAATAACCATGACTTGTTTGAGTGTTATTTGAAGATTGCCTAATCCTCAAACAATCCCTGCCACCTGGGTTCACAAGTAACAACAAGCCACAGCAAGTTGGACGCTGAAAGGCACCATGCATAAATAACTTCCACAGGCACCCGGCATGACATAACAGCCTCCATTGGTAAATTAAGCCATGATGGGCAGTTGTTTTGTGTGAACTAGGCCATTATATACCTCTGGGTGCAGGGTGGGCATTTTCAGTAATGTACACAGTACCACCTTTTCAATGGCGGAAGGCATTACTCCCTCATTCAAGGAAGCATTCTTCTGAATCAAGCCCCCCTTCCCCTGGCTTGCTCTATCCAGCCAAGCTGGGCACCATCTAAGCCTCCTCAAGAAATGTGGACTATGACAATGAAGTTATTTGAAATACCTCCCCTCCCCAATATTCGGACCAGTCTTTCCATACCCCAGGGAAAAGGTTAAGTCAAGGGTATGCCTTGCTCTATGTGTTGGACTGCAAACAACCTGAGACAGCCCCATTGTTGTCATGGAGGCCATGAAGTCTGAGCTGGCCCTCTGCATAATCAATGACATCCCTCAGAACCACTGCCCTGAGGTTCTTCAACACCACCTCAAAGCTACCACAATCAACTCTGGAGGTTGCACCATCTCAGCTGCATCCCCAATCTGTCTCTTTGGCCCAACACTAGGTACAAACTCTCAAAGCCTACCCCAGAACAGAGAGGCCTCCTGACAAGGGAGATGGTATCCTTATGAACCACTGTGACTGCGCACCCCATCCCATCCAGCTCTCCAGCCTGTACTGGTGCTGCACCAAGAGGCTTGGTGGGACAGCTGGGTCAGGTCTACCACACTGAGCTCAACTACCCAGGTCTTCATAATACACGCCAAGTCAGCTCCCTCCTCCTTGTTTATATGTATTGACCTGGGATCGCATAATGTATTACTGAGTCTCAATATATTGCAGAGCCTTTTTGAATCTGAAGTTTGTTTGGTCCACATTCTCCCCATTTTTTATTTTATATTCTTCGGGAAAATGAATTGTCAGGTTCAGCAGAAGCTATAGAACATGAGTTGGTAGACTATTGTGATCTGCACTGTGTTAGTTGCTCCATGGCCCTATATTTTAATTGGAGGTTTGTCCAGATTGCCTTTAGGATCAAGTTCACACAGTGGCAGAGCAAGCGTTTAGGCTGGGGGCAGCACACTTGTTGGCTTCTGCGTGTCCACGCCAATTCCTGGGTTAAACAATGCAGGAATTGGCCGTGACATGCAAACCAGGTCTATGATTCTATATTTTCACAAGTCTTTGTCCAGTGCAAGAACAGCCTGAAATGCCCCATTTACTTAGTTATGCCCCACCTTTTGATGCAAATGTTTTCAAGGTGGCTGATATCAATCAATAAAATGAAATAAGGGGGCTGCATTGCATTTTCACTTTTCTATCTCTAATTATTTAATGTATATTTTCCAAGATTTAAGATGCCAAATTCATCATTTGCTTCTGCCTTCAATATAACTTCATTAGGTTGCAGCTTTTTTCCAATTATGCGGTCTAAATTTAAAAAATTCATTAGACAAATAGGCATTTTAAAAATGCATGATACGCTTTGGGAAGCCATATTGAGGAGACCTTTCAACTTGAGGGATATGAATGACAAGCTCAATGACCATGGTGAATGAAGCATTTGCAGGTGCTAATTTAGAGGAATAATTTGAAGCATGGAAAACAGTGATTATATGAATAAGATTAGCACTGGAGATTTAAAGGATTTATTTAATAGAATAAAATACATAAAGTAAATAATAGATTAGGTGATACAATGACCCTGAGATCCTTATTGTTTCAAACAGCTTGATGTAGCACACAGAATGCATAGTTATGAAAGTTTTATCACTTCTCTGTCATTTAAAATGTATGGTTTCCTTTACATAAAAATTGCAAGTCCAAATATTTTAGTTTAGTTCTGATTATTCAATTAGTTGGCTTCAAGAAAAACAACAAAAAACTATTTCCATTTTGTTACAAACCTATTGGGCTTTATCCACCAACCATGCACTATGTTATTATAATGATCTGGTCAGTACTTATTAATGATGGTGTGTACGATGAGCAGTAGGGCTGTAGCTCTGAATTTGAGGTGAGGCAGGTACTGGGTTGGCCCAAGGCACTTTGAAGTGATGTGCAATGGTTCAGAAGCACTTTGGGGTGCTTTGTGCCAATTTGGGGTGGTGGTAGGCCACTCCCCCACCAACCAGCCTGTGTGATAAAGCTGGCGCAAGGCCAACCATAAGTCCATTGGACTCACCAGACTCACCTGTCTCCCTCTCTTCATTTTCCTCCCCAGTCACCCCACTGAACCCACTGCCGCTGGGGCTTACCTTTGCCATGCATCCTCCTCTATTAGAGCCGTGATTTAAAGGTAAGATGGGTGCTCTCTCTTTTCATAGATCTATGGCCAAAGACTATGGTGGCCGTAAAGAGCCATTTCCCTAGTTTACAACCATTGATCTATGAAAAATAGAGAGACCCCAATTTACCTTTAAATCTCTGCTCCAATGGGCAGTGGAGGCAGCAGCTCTGGTTTCAGGGGAGAGAGGGAGGCGAGCGGGGATCCAATGGACTTCTGATTGGTCTTGTGCCGGCTTGCATGACTGCCTGCTACATGGCAATGCAGTGGGCACCAAGGAACCCCCAAAGGCCAAACCACTTCAAGGGGGGGGGGGAACCTTGCTTCAGCTTTGGTTCTGAAGTGAGGTGGCCCAGCCCTGAAGCACCCCAAATTAAATTGTTTCAAAGGCTCTGAAATGGCCTCTAAGTTGAGGAGGGGGGCTAATGGGCAAAGTATTTCTCCCAGGGAGAGGTGAGAACTGGGAAAAAACTGCCATATTCAAAGCCCTGCTAGGCTTAAACTAGCAGGGCAGGAGAAATGAAGAAATGCAGTTTGTTGTGTCCTCCACACCTTCTCATTGCTATTTTTCTTCTTCCTTCAAGTTCTCTCTTCATTGATTATGATGAAAGGGAATGAATCTACAACAGCTCCAGAGCTAGTGCGGGTTTGCTGCTGGCTTGGGGGTATGCCAGGGGTGTGCTGGTTTAGGGGTATGACAGGGTTGTGCTAGTTTAGGGGTATGCCTGGGGTGCGCTGGTTTAGGGGTATGACAGGGGAATGGGAAGACTTTGGATTCTATGGATCCAAGCCTTCCTCTCATCCTCCTACTGATACACCCAGGAAATGCCACCTTTTTGTTTCTTCCAACGTTAGAGCTCCAATTTTGGTGAGCCAGGAGAGAGGCCTTTCATCAGAACATCCCATACTCCCATAGGATTTCAGCTTAAATTTTTAACATATTGCCATTGCCACAAATCTAACATGTACAATGCATAGACACATGACTCATTATTGATTGCAAGTCTGACTAATCATGCAAATTTATTCAGAAATAACCCCAATTTATTAAGTGCAGTAGTGGGCAACATGTTACCTGCAGGCTGAGTGCATTCCCTGTCTTATTTGGCAGCCTTGGCCATGCCAAAATTACCACCACACCACCCAATTGCAGCAGCACTGAAAAAAACAACACTTTCCATTTAAAACAAGGCATATGGGGAGCTTGCTCCTTTTTCTAATGCAAAGCCATGCTTCCATGGGGCTTCTGGAAATGCAATGTTGCGTTAAAATAAGGTTTGCAGTCCTTGCAACCCTTGTGTTAAATGGAAAATGCTGCTTCTTTGCTGCCACCAAAATTCGACAACAATTCAGCAGCACAGTGATTATATTGTCTCGGACAATTGTGGTAAAGAATCCTCATAGTTGATAATGGATCTATGAACCCTCCCATTGGCATGGGGGGGTGTACATGGGCAGTCAATATGCACCATATTCTTATGGGGAATGGGAGGCCAGGATGTACCTCCTATACATGGGTAGCTCTCCCCTTTGATTCTGTTGAGGTATTCAAATGCTGAGCTTCCCCTAAATCTCCAATAAAACTGCTTGTGATGGAATATCTCATATGCCCTTGGATGGTTTTTTAAAAAAATATATGATGGAGTGAATATAGAGACATACATATTCAGAGCTCTCTGTATAAATATACTTGCCTTTTTTTTAACTAACAAGTAAATAATTAACCCCATTTCCCCCTAATCTGCACATTTTTATCTCATTTTTATGAAATGCATGAATGCTATTCTTTAAAGAATATCCAGACAAAAATAATTCCAATTATCTCATTTTCTTTCTTAGTTAAAGCATGGGAGGATGTCAGTGGGGAAACGGAAATAAGCAAGTAGTTTTGAAATATTGCTCCTTTGAGAAACTCTTTGTACCAAAAAAAAAAAAAGGCTTTGTAGAGAGGAAAAAAATGACGTAACAATGTTATTTGAATGTGCCCATTACGACAAACACGATGTTGCATTCCTGTGATCCTTTATTCTGTTTTTCATTAGATTTGTAAATTCCAAGTCTGAAAAAAGGTGCTTTAGATCTACATGACAGTGTACACTAAGATATTGCATAGGGAATCTGGGAATTCAGGTAAAACTATGAAAACACAGTGGTTGATGCAGAACCAAAAGGAGAAGAAATGTAAAACTGCAGCATCTTAAGTAATACTTAGCTTCTGCCTTACTGGATGTCATAGTAGTATTTCTATTGAAGATCCATACATTAAATCTGCATATGCTATGAAGTAAACAAGAACATTAGAAAAACCCTGTTGGATCAGATCAAAGGACCTATCTATCTAGTCCAGCATTCTGGTCCCACAGTGGCCAAACAGATGCTTATGAAAAGCCTACAAGCAGGATATAGGTGTAATAGTACTTTCCCACTTGAGTTCCCCAGCAACTTGTTTGAAGAGACACACTGGATATGGTATTGGTGGATATATTGTTATTATGATAAGTAGCCATTGATAACCTTATCCTCCATGAATTTGTCAAAACCTATTTTAAAACCACTGCTACATCTTGTTTTAGCAAAATTCATAATTTATCTATGTGAAAATGTCTCCCACCATTTAACTTCGTTAGATGATCCAGTTTCCAGTATTATAAGAGGGAGAGATAAATGCCTTCCTATCTCTACCTGATCTTTTTCTGATGTGTGGTGACCAGAACCATACACAGTATTCCAATTGTGGTTCCCTTTCCCACTTTCTCCACACCATGCATCATTTTATACACCTCATGTCCCCCTTCACTAGCCTTTGTTATAACCTTAAAAGTCTCACACACTGTAACTGTCCCTCACAAGGGAGTTGCTCCAGTCCCTTGCTCATTTTAGTTGCTCTTCTCTGCACCATTTCCTCATCTTCAATATTCTTTTTGAGATGCAGTGACTAGAAATGTGTACAGTATTCCAAGTGTGGTTGCACCATATATTTGCATAACTGCATGGTGATATTGGCAGTTTTATTTCTTTCCTGTTGATCCTTAAGATGGGATTTACCTTTTTCACATAGCTACACATTGGATCAGTGCTCTCTTCAAGCTATGCATGACACTACCACAACAAAGTCCCTTTCATGGTCAGTCTCCACCAGCTCACACCCCATCAGTGTATATGTAAATTCAGGGTGTTTTGCTCCAATGTGCATCACTTTACATTTGTTTACACTAAAACTCATTTACTAATTTAATGCCCTTCCATCCTCCAGTTTAGAGAGACCCTTTTGGAGCTCTTCACAATCCCTTTCTGATTTATCCACACTAAATAATTCAGTGTTGTGAGTAGACATGTTCAACACAAACCCTCTTGTCCAAAAACAAAAATCATGCTTTATGTGCTGCCATTTATGGCATATATAATGTATAGATTGGGACATTTGCTGTCATTAGAATATGAACATGTGCACAGATATTTCCGTTTTATGGCAGTTAAAGGGGAAAGTGTGTTCTCCAAGATCATGGACCCAGAAATAAACACAAGATAGATTAACTTCCTACACTTTATTTCTTTTTACTCTACTTTCAAAGTGATTATATTCCATCACTCAGAAGACATTTCTTTGACATTACCCTAAGACAGAAACATGCCATTTTGCATGAGATTTCAAATTATATTATGTTTCTGTTTCCAAACTCTAAACTAAATGTCATCAACTTACCTTGCTGGTGATTAAGGTGGTGTTATTGTACCCAGCTCAGAATGGAGAACAAATGAAGGGCCAGCTGCAGAGTCGGAGGGTGGTGGCAAAAAAGGGTGGAGTGAGACAAAGGCCCACTCCATTTCTGAGGTGGCCTCTTTTGCTTTCTCTTCTGTGAAGAGGTGATGTGGACATACATTCTCAGCATTACTCTAGATTATATTGTATATTTCATATCAATAGAAATGGAAAAGTGTTAGACTTACACAGTGGTGCAGAAGAAAGAATGGAAGGTACTGGACAACCCATTATTGGAAAATATATTATCGATATGGGAGAAGTTGATACCAGGGGATTCTCCGCTTGCCCCAGTGGTAGTAGTGGGAAACTTCCCAAGAGTATTAAAATCAGAGATAGAAGTGAGACTGAAAGAACAAGATATTCTTAAGTTAAGGAATTGGATGGGAAAGATGAAGGATAGTGAGCATATTAAAGAATTGTTTAAAGGACAGAAGATAGCGTGGTTCAAGTGTCTGCAATTGGTAAAATGGACAGAGGAATGGAGGATGAAAAATAAGAAATGTAGAAACAATACAAGATTTGAAGATTTAATTGAACAAATAGAAAAAAAAGATGAGGTCAGAGCTAAGAAAGGACTCACTAGTGAGATATATAAAATATTAATAGAGGAGGAATATCAGGACTCACTTAAGATTATAAAAGAGGTATGGGAAGAAGATCTAAGGGAAAAAATTAATGAAGATAACTGGGGGAGGATAAGTTATTGTCGATTAGAATTAAGGAGAATTATTATAAGACAGTTTGGAGATGGTATCTAACACCTGTAAGATTTCACTAGATTGATAAAAAAGTGTCCAAGAACTGTTGGAGGGGATGTCAGGAGGTTGGGACCTATTTTCATATGTGGTGGAGCTGTGAACAAGTACAAAAATTTTGGGAAAGGGTTTTTAAAGAAATAAGTGATATAATTGGAAGTAAATTGGAATTAAACCCAAAGTTAGCTCTACTAGCAATATGGGATAGTAGGAATAAGCATATAATTAATAGAGAATTGGTAAACAACCTCCTGACACCCGTTAGAATAATGATTGCAAAAAATTGGAAAGGGCAACAAAGTTATAAAATAGAAGATTGGTATAAAGAAATTTGGGATATAGCATTGAATGATATGTTGACATGTAAAATGAAAATAATGAGGGGAATGTCCAGTAAGAGTGACTTTGGAGATATATGGTCTCCCTTTTTGGAATATGTTTTAAGATCGGGGAAGGGACAATCGCCTTCAAAAGAATCATTACAATTTTGGAAGGATGAGTAGGTCTCGGGGGGGGTGCACGGGGGTAGTCGAGGGTATTAGTTTGTTTTATATTATGTATTATGTGTATGTTTGTTTGTTTGTTAAAAAAATTAATAAAAAAATATATATAAAAAAAGACTTACACAGTGGTGACAGCAGAAGAATAGGAGTTGTTTATGGATTCTAATGGACATTCCATTCTTCTCAAGATGCCTAGAGGGAATTATGAAATATCTACCTTGGTTACCACTATGACAGTTACATTACTGTGAATGTCTTTCATGCCAACAGAAAATATCCTTTGGAGATTATAATGTCTTGATTTCATAATGCAATATTTTACTACATTAATAAATCAAAGTATCAACATTCCTAATGATGGGTAGTTAGAATGCATGTCTGTCTCCAGCAGTCTTCAGTTCTAACCATTAATTTATGTCTACTAAAATGCTAATTAAAATGAATACAGCTTGGGTAGCATCTTGAAATGTGACCTTTATTAGCTTCATTATTTGTGGTAAATTTTACATGGAGAATCTTTAATTGCAACTGTATTGGGGAGGGTTTCAGCCACATTGTCCTGGCTGTGTGACACATTTGGGAGAACTTTGGTTGATAATAATATTTGGCTCTTATGAGCTGTACAATAAATTAATCCAGATGTATTAGCAGTTTTATTAGACTTTGAATATTATAATGATTGTGACCTTTTTCTTGGGTTACAAAGGTTAAATACACAATAAATGTTCATTCTTTTATCATTGGCAATCACTGGGCTGGACTGCGGAGTACTTTGGAAGTTATCCACAAAAGAGTGTGATTGAAATAACTTGTAATGTGGTTATCTACTGTTGCAGTAAATTTTATTGGTTTCATTTTCAGGAAAAGAAGACAGCCAACTGACAACTGTGTCATTTTAGCAGTTGATGTAGACTTTTTATTTGCTCTTACCCTGCGCTAAGAATCTGAAAAAGTAGTATTCTGGATAATAATCTAGGAACAGGATTTTACAATGAATGTTATTCAGTATTATTTCTCAGAAATATTTTATGATATTTACTCTAATGCATTTGAGTATAACTTTTCTTGTATCCAAAATCTACACTCTGGAAGCCCATTTTTGGGTAGAAAGAGGCAAATTTCTGTAAATTAATATTAAGTAAAATGGCTGGGGGCTTGCCGTGGTTTCGTGTATTAGCAGCAGGGATTATTTGAGGGTTAAACAATCTCACATAACCCTACAACAGACTGTGGGTTATCTGAGGGTTGTTTAACCCTCAAACAACCCTGGTTGCCCAAGTCAGGACAACATGACAAGCAGTGGCCAGGGCTTGAATAAGCAATCTGGCACCCATCATTAGGGATGACCATTACTGGGAAATCCATTTCTGTTTTGGTTTGATGGAGTTCTGTGGTATGTGTGACATCCTCTGCATCTACAAGCCAAGCTGCAGGATGTTTCCTGACTCTAGGAATATTTTTGTGTAGTTTTTGATAGGTTCTGCAATTTGTGCAACTTTCTGAGCCATTTGTGCAAAATGTGTCCGAATTTGCACAACTCATACAAATTTGGTTGTAATTTGCAAACTGGCCTAAATCACTGTAGATTGAATCTAGTGCTGCAATGAAGTCAGAAAGGGAACCTAGGAAAAGCCATCTAATTCCACCCCCCAAACTAATTTCTCTGACATCCCTACCTGTGGGCACCACAACTTGCCATCACTAAAACAAGTCATGGTGGCCTGCAGTCGTTATGTCAACCAGGTCTCTGTTAGTTTAAGAGCATGCAGGCCTAGTCAAGAGAGATCAGCATGCACACAGACCATGGTTCTAGAAGCAAGGTTAATTAAAACACCCATGCATCATTTTACATATTTGGGATCAACTTTGCTGGATCAGGGTAAAAGTCTGGAGCATATATGAGAGTGTGCATATTTTGTAATTATATGTCAGAAGTCTTTCATAATGTGACACACATGCACACATTAACTGCCTTTAGCTGCATAAAGAACCAGCTCTTCAAAGTGCTCAACTCTGTATTCTTAACTAATCTTTTAATGTATGTCTTTACTTTATGGATGTGGGAAAGAGAAAAGAACAGGAGGAAGAGACATTAATGGCAGTGCTAAATCATATATCCTCAGAAAGCTGCTTATGCTAACTTCTTTCATTTATATCTGAGAAATGAATGAAAAGGGTTCTGCATCACTCAAGAGAAACTCTGCCAGATTTTATGAGGAAGAATCTAGAAGATTCTTCTTTATAAAATCTGGCAGAGTGTCACTGATACACTTGATTAAAGTTCAGTGAGGTGAAGTTATTTTTCAATTTGTCATAAATCTGAACAATAAGAGCCAGTGAATCCTTTAAATCCAGACATTTAAAATTTGGGTCCTTCTGCAGTTTTGCTAAAAAATAGGAAAGCTTTCTTTTAATTCCATTTGTTTGCTGCAATCCAGGCTAATGCTGTTTGTTAATTTTCAGTCTACTTTCAGAGATGAGCTTGGGGTTTTATGAAATGTTGGCAATTTATCTGCTCTCATTTTGTGCTGAAGATACCTACATTTATTTAATAACAGAGGGTAAAACGAACAGCTTCATGTTAAACACAACATAAGGCATTTTGCTCTGGTGGCAAATATGTGCTTATCATTCCAACTATCACTAATTGTGGCACTGCTAGGTACAAATTGGTCAAATAGGTTAGGTTTGTAGCCAAGCAAAATTGACATTGAAATGTGTAGATTGCAAATATCTTCCAAAAAGGTCAGTTTTAAGATAGGAAAGCTAAGTGATGGCATTCTCTAGTTTTGGCTGCAATGGGAGAGACTACTGGAAATGCTTCTGAGGCTGAGGAGGTTTATGGAAGGACTGTGATATGTGTAGTCTGCTAGTCCTGAACATGGAGATTAGCTTGATCATGTAGAAAGTCTCCATGCTAGAACCACAGATTTCTAGAGACTATAGCCACTGCAGTGAAGACCCATTATATGACCAGACTGATCTATGTGATTAATGATTTCCATGTCTATTGACATGCAGGAATGGGTCTATATACACTTACTTCCTATGCCAGACATTTGTTCAGGTAGAAAAGAAATCTCATAAGCTGGTCAGATGCATTATTTATTTGATATATTTATACCTTTTGGTTATCTCTTTACAAGATGGTTTGCAAAGATGTTTACTCAGAGAAGCTTACTCCTAGGAATAGGATTGCTGTTTTAATAACTGTAAAAACTTCAACAGTAAAATCACAATATAGCAAAAGAATGCAAAACAGTATAGCAAAACCATTCTTTAAAATCATGCCAGCACATCCATATTGAAACTAATTGGCCAGTTCACATAAATACCATAGCTTAAACAATTGATGGTGGCTTGTTTAAGCCACTGTATGTTCTGGTGCATATTGGGCACTATTTGCCTAATCACCCACCTGGGCACAGCTTGTTGTATTGTCCAAACCAGTTGGTATGGCTTGCTTGAGGGGAAAATAACCCTCAAATAACCCAGAGGCTGTTGCTGGGTTATTTGAGGGTTGTTTACTTCTCCAACAAGCCATGCCTGGGTGGGTAACTAGGCAAATGGAGCTCAGTACATGCCATGTTTTAAACAAGCCATCATGGCTTGTTTAAACTGTGGTGATCATGTGAACCAGGTCATCGTAAAGGAAAAAAACTGTCTTCTATTTTTGTATTTAGTTTGGTTTTAGGATCTTAAGGGGTTAAATCTTTTCTTTGGTTGTGCTAGTCAGTTTCAGCCAAAAGGTTAATAGTTTAGAGTTCAAAAGTTTAGTTAGAAGGTAGAGGTCAGGAAGTTTTGCTCAGAGGAGCAGGAGATTATAAAGCTCAACAGAAGGTCAGAGAAACAGAGGTAAAATTTCAAATTAGAAAATAGAAACTAAGTATTCAGAAGTGAACTAGAAGCTACCTCCTGATTGGTTGGGGTGAGAAGCAAAAAGTAGGAGGTGGGAGAATCTGTCTGGGAGGTGGAGCTTGGCAAGCTTCTTCAGCTGAACTTCCCCACGCCCATCCCCAGACTCTAGTCTGACATCCACCAGCTGGCTCAATGCAATCCTGTTTTGAGTTGGGGCAGCTGGCAGATTTTTGTAGCATGACAAGTGAGGGCAGGAGTGAGAGAAGAACCCTCATGCATCCCCTGCCCTTGCTGTTGTGCTGCCATCATTGACATAATAGTAGTGACAGGACAGGAGGAGGATGAGAGGAGAGCTCCCCCTCATCCTCCTGTTCTGCCACTATTGTGGAGGCAGCATGACAGCAAGGGTGCAGAATGAGCCAATTTTGCAAGACAGCAATGGTGGTGGGGACTCTTGCTCTCTTCACCAGCTGCCATTTTGCACATAAAAAACTCAGTTTCAGAGACTTTACCGCAGCTTCAGTTAGCCTATGCAGTCCAAACTGAGCCTGTCCCTGGCATCCATCAGGACCCAAAAAGGCTGGACTTCCCTGTGATGGACAACCCTAGAGAGAAAGGGTGTGTGGGTGTATATATATATATGAAGGAATGAAGGAGGAATCAAATCAGCACTACTAGAACTTGAGAATTTTTTGAGAAAGCAAAATGACAAAAAGGCTATGTTTGGAAGAGACTTGGATAAAATAGCGACAAAGTCTAGTTTAGTTAATTAGAAGTGTTTATCCCCCATTATTATTATTATTATTACATTATTGCTCATACGTGTTATTTGTGTGTGAATCTTTTTCCTATTGACGTTTTTCTTTAGTAAAATATAAACTCTGTTATTTGAAATGTTGTGTTAACTTTTTTTTTAGTACTAAACCCATGTCTAACAGCCAACCTCCAACAAGGATACTTGAGACCCAGAGATTTTTGAGGTTGGTTTGCTGGAGGCAGCCAGAAAAAATGAAGATTTCCACTTGGTGGCAGCACAAAAGGCCACAAGAAGAGAAGGACAAAAACTAGTGTGGGCACGCTATTGTGACTGTTTTCTCTTCCACTCACAGAACAGGGTGTTGCTTAGGCTGACCAGATAAAATCCAGGTCAGGGCTCATGTAACTTTAACAGTTGTAGAGAAAAGGAAATTTCAGCAAGTGTCATTTGTATGCAATTAGTTCATGGTGAGATTCTTTCGTCATCACAACTGTTAAAGTTGCAGGCACTATACTAGAGTGATCATATACAAAAGAAGGCAGGGCCCCTGCAACTTTAACTGTTGTGATGAAGAGGGAATTTCACCAGGAACTAATTGCATACAAATGACACTGGCTGAAATTCCCTTTTCTCTACAACTGTTAAAGTTACATGAGCCCTGACCTGGATTTTATCTGGTCACCCTAGTGTTGCTAGTCCATGAAACTAATCATAAAGTTTAAATCCAGATTAAAATTATTCATCATGCACGCAGCAAAGTAAATCGTTGCAAACCAATTCTTAAGTGACACAACTCACAGGGCTTATGTTCCATGACAGTAAAACATTATGTTAAAAGCAGCCCTAAGACCATTATCTTACAATTGGAAAAAGCCTTGATTCCTTGCTTGCATACTTCCATTTCCCCAGATGAATCAATCAATGGGATCAAAAGACCTCACTGTGAATACTTGTGATATGAACATAATTTATAAGACTTTTTGTCCTTGATGTAATTGAATTATATTGTTAATAAACCCTTTCTTCCTTTTTTCTTTCTTTCAGAACTATGTATGCCTGGCCCCTGGACAATAATGAAGGGGAATATAAAGTCTTTATAAGATAGCAATAGGATACTCAAGCAAAGAACTACTGCTGCCGGCTTATTTAAAGTTTTACTACCAAGTTCTTTTTAAAAAAATGTGACTGCCTCACAGACAGTTACACCAATACATTATGGTGTCTCAGGGAGAAGGACACAGCTGATTACCAAATTATCCACTGAAACAAAATGGTGGCAATGTATAGCTATCCTGACAAGCCTGGCTCATGCTGTAATTAAGTAGCAGAGACAGAGAGCTTTGTAGTTACCCCCCACCACACTTCACTTACTTATGCAGAGCACTAAATTCTAGGAATGACATAGAACACAATGGAGGAAATACTGAATAATGGGTAGACAGCAACTGTTAAGTGGCAAGCACTGTACTATCTCATGACATACTTCATGTTTTCTGTTCTCTTTGGAGCTTCACTAAATCTTCAGCTTCGATGACAGGGGGTATTGTAAATTGTCACCCTGCCAGGACATTCTTTGTGTGGTGTCACCTCAGGCAAATCAGGTTCTGTCAGCTTAACATCCTTCACAGAATTTCTGTGAGACGAAAAGCCTGCTCTGATCTGAGCCCCTTGGAAGAATAATAATTAGCAATATCCTGGCATGTCAAATAAATTCTGCCCATGTGCAGAGTTTGCAAGGTCTATCTTTGGACTCTAACCACAATCCAGAGCTGAACAAGAGCCCCTGCAGGATTAGTTTAAGGCTCAGAATTTATTTATTTATTTATTCACTTACTTTTCCCACTCAGTTTGGAAATACTGAACCAATTCTAAATTAAACAGAGGATTGCCCATTGTTAAATGTAATTAATATCTTCAAGAAGTACTTCTCCACACAGTACATACTTAAAGTATGGTATTTGCTACCACAAGTGATGGCCACCAACCAGGATGACTTTAAAGGTGATTAGACCGATTCATGGATCGGTCTATCAATGGCTACTAGTCACTATTACCTCCTGTATGAGAGGTAGCATGCCTGTTCAGTTGCTAGGGAACACAAACAAGAGAGTGCTATTTTGTTCATGTTCTGCTGCAAGTTTTCCATGGGCATTTGGTTGAACACTGTGAGAACACAATGCTGGGAATAGATAGGCCTTTGGTTTGATTCAGCACAGCTGTTTCTCTGCTTTTATGATGCGGGTGAAAGTCGGGGAATAAAGAGATAAGACAAGTGTTAATGGTATAGATTCAGACCACATTTATTGAAAATCTGCAAAGGGAAAACTGAGAAGGCCCTAATCTATGTCAGCAATTAGTTAGGCATTATATTGGGTTATATTGCTTGCTTATCACACCCCCAGGACTACCCCCTTTTGGGGAAGGGAGGCCTTCCCATGTCACCCTCCCCTGGGCCACGAATCACTAGGTGAGGTGAGTTGGCCTCACAGGTAACCCTTATCGCCCTACTAGGGTCTCAAAACCCTCAGCAGAAGGTTTCAGGCATCCCCTGTCACAAAAACAATGCCACAGAATGATCACCATCACTGTTTCTTCTAACCATGTCCATCCCTACCAGCCACATGAGGATGGCAAGCCTATTGCTCAGCCATTCCCCCCTACCTGCGATGGATCACTTTTTGCAGCCTCCTTTGCAGATTGGATAGGAACAGGTTGTTGCCCAAATCGGTCATATGGACACCATCCTGTCTGTCAAGCTCTCTCCTTGTCTATGAAATCTCAGGGTGTAAAATAATCCCCTCACCATATGCAGAACAGCCCATGGCGATCTCACCATATACATACGTGCAAGCCTGATCCAAGGCCCATGCGTTCTAACTGTCCCTCCAAACCATTCTGGGTATCAGGCAGGATGACCACATCATATTCCCAGGCAATTATGCTATAGACTTGCAAGTTGGCTGAAGCCTGTCAGATGAGAGCTTTGCCTTTGTACAAACCAATACCTGTGAGGGGCAATGCCCCAGCCCCCACTGGAATATCTTGGAAAGAGGTGCACCCACCGCATGCTGCATCTGCCCAACCTAGATGTTGGCATAGCTGTAATCCACAGCCTGACTGGGAAGCCCTCCATCCGGTCCAGACAACCATGCAGTTCCTGCCACGTGCACCTACTGGTTTCCGTACATTCCAGAGATCTGAGATTAATAATAATAATAATAATAATAATAATATATTTATTTATTACCCGCCTCTCCCTCAGGATCGAGGGAGAAGTGTGAGAACCAGAACAGAACACAAATGTACTCTCAATGTCCCAGAAATGTCCGGACATAATATCAGAATACCTTGGAACTCTACCTGTCTACTGCATGTACTTCATGTGGTGCAAAGCCCATGAGGTAGCCAATATAGCCCTAATGTGAAAGGAGTGTGTAACGAAGTGAAAGATTCCCAGGCCTAATGCTTGCAAGCTAATTTTATGATGGCCCAACATTGGTATTAAGTTAAGGGGGGCTCCATCACCGTGATGAAAGCAGGGCCTGGCCTGGCCCCATAATCACTAAGAAGGCCGCTTCACCCCTCACAGGGTGATTCAGAAACTAAGCGGGAAATGAAGGCATTCTCATGCCAAGGCCTATGGTTCGACATAGACCATCAAAGCAGAATAATAATGGCGTCCTTAGGGAACAACATGTCTCAAAATTGCAGGGCTCAACATGAACCATTATTGGTGATACAACTGGTTTGGAATTCTGAAAGCCTCGAAGAATGCAGTTAGAGCAGCAGCATGGAACATGGTAGCTTCAAGGGAGAGTTACACACTTAAGGTCATGTTGTCTGTATCCCTTAATATGTTGGGGGGGCACAATGGGTGCCTGGAATTGGCTACAGCAAGTGATATTGCACAATCATGCAGGGCACACCTAACCCTGAGATCTGTGGTGCTGTCAATACCCTGGATTTTGGACCAGAAGGTAACAGCTGCAGTCTTATCTCAAATAGTCCTGGCTGTATTCTGTATCAATGAATACAGCACTGCAATAATCCACAGGGGAGAGCTTAACTGCTGAAGTTGTGTGAGCAACCTGAATCATTTAGGTGCCCTACTACTTCCTACCAGGTATGTAGGGTGACCTTGCAGGAGCACAAGATTGCACGAATCTTGTATGTCATTGCTGAAAGTCTATTCCTGGAAATTCTGCTATATTGGTGGACAGTATCCAGCTCAATGCCCATGAACATCAGGACAGGAAGAGGGCCCTCTGTTTTCACATGAGCCAGAGGGACTCCTAACTCTTGAGCAAATATCTCAAAGGCTGACATTAAGAAGAACATAGAGCTGAATTCCATAGGCCCCTGAACAGACAATCATCCAATCATCCAAATGGATAATGCTTTGCACCCCCATCAGATCCCTCATTGCCCATTCCACAAGGTACTAAACCTCTCAAACATGGCACAGAGATGTAACATCCCATAGGGCTGGCTCAATCAAAGTAATGCTGGCTTTGCTACTAATTGGGCTGGGTCCCTTTAGGAGGGGGCTGTTGCCCCCCTCATTACAACCTCCTTGGCTGCCTCCATCCACCAACTCTGAGGCAGTTGGTATATGCATTTTGCCCCCACAAATGGAGTACTCATGACAAAATTTACATGATTTACATGAATTGAATTCCCAACAGTGTGTGTGTGGGGGGGGGGGGGGGGGCTAAACAGCCTGCCACACACTCGCTCTTGGAGTAGAGGCGGAGGGTTCTTTGGCTAATATGTGCCCACTATCTAACATATCACCAAAAACAAGCCTGGCTGAGGTCATGAACTGTAGCCATCTGTCCTGATCCTTAAGATCCCAATGGAGGGAGGGGTCGAAAGCTCTATGCCCTATAAATGATGTTGAAGTACTTAGTCAGGATCCAATCCCATTCTGGAAACTCTGTTGCCAGACACCCATATTCATTAGGTATCCTGGCGACCAATTAGCTCATGTGCTTGCCACCTTCTTGCACCTAACTCTATCCTGCTCTTTGTCACTTGTCTTTATCCCTTGTTTCAAATTCATGGAACAAAATGGGGGAAATCAACAAATTCTCCTCTCAGGATCGTCTCTCTGTTGGAAGGGAGCAGGTGATATCCCACAGGGGTGGAGGTTGCCCCGGGTGGGATCACATCTATGTCAGCTTTAGCATATGGAACTTGGACTCGTGATGTTGAATTCGCTTGTGCTGTGGCAGGAGGCCAGGCCAGCCTGCACCACCCAGTCACTCAGACTGCTTCTGCAGATGACACCTTGTGTGCCACTGACACAGCTCCCATTGCTGGAGACTCCAAATGGGGTACCACCAAAGGTGCTCTGTTGGGTTGAGCATGCCATTGCCATACCTGGATCTGGCACCCTGAGAACCTGGCCAACTCTTGCTCTGGCAAGGCAGGGGGCTCCCTGACCACAGGTGTGCCTGTCTCTGCCCCCGATGATGGTATCGGGATGCCTGAGTTAGGGGCCCAGGCAAAGATCCCCAGAATGCTTCCCCAGGCTCTAAGTCTCTCGGAGAGGAAGGAGAAAATAGGCCTTGCTACGCGCTCTCAGCCTACAGGCAGGGCTGAACCATGGAACAGGAATTGAAGGGCCCACAGGCAGAGCTGCACCACACAACAGGAATTTAACAGAGATGCTGGAGAAAACCTAGAAACTCTCCCCCAGATAGTCGGGCTTCCCTTGCACTCGGCTGAGTTCTGCCCGATTTTGAGCTAGATAGGTAAGTGAGGTAAGTGGGGGGCCTCTATATTGGCCCTCACTATGGGTGGGAGAAAGAACCCCCCCAATTATGGGTGTGCTAGGCAGTGCCAGGAGAAGGTGTCACCTGCCCAGAGCTGATGGGCAAGGGTGGGGGAAAGAGACCTTGTGTGGAGCCTCAACTGATGGGGAAGGGTGGGGGAAAGAGACCTTGTGCGGAGCCTCCCCTCCTCCACCCTAACCCCATGGATGCTCTAACAGGAGGTTCTGGTGGCCTTCCTAAGTAACCTTGGGCCTCTCAAGCCCTGTAGCAGTAAGGGAGCCACATTCCCCCACATTAGAAAGAAACCACTGTGCAGCCTGTCATCCTCATTGGTTGTTCTTGTTAGTCATCCTTGCCACCACTGTCACTCCTCCTCCGCCCATGTTTTGGGATCTTTGGCTGCAGACACGAGCCAGCCTGTTATGCAGCAGCAAAGCAAAGAGGCTGAGAGACTGGGTGCTGCCAGCTAATATTGCTTCAACCACCCTGCCCCCTGACCAGTGACATGATCTGATCACTCTATAGCGATCAAGCATGTCTCTTTCCTCCCCTACCCTGCAAACAATAGTCTCCCTATTGCCAGATGAATTGGACATGGGAAAAGGGCATTTCTCACAAATCATACAGAAATCCACCTTGTCAGGAAAATAGCTATAGAAAACTCATCTGGAAATAACTATTCTTCTATGGAAAGAAATGTGGAAAACATTGTGTAGGAAAGTGTCTATAACAAGATTTAAAAAAAAATAACCTGAGGTTTTGGAATATATATATATATATATATATATATATATATAATATTTGAAAGGACAAAGAAAATGTATCATTTTCAAAAGCATATTATTTCACCAGCTTCTGTCTTCATTAGAGAAGTACTTGTTTTGAAAATGCAGCACATACATTATATTTTATTTTGAGAATCCTCGGTGTCTATAAAGTTGAATGAAAACTTTCTCTTTCTCCCCTTGACTGAATCTTTCATGGTGGTGTGGTGTCAAGGATGCACTATCTTTTGTAATGAATTCAAAGCATCCTAAAAAAGACTCACAGAAAAAAGACTCTGTGATTACATTGCATATGCTTTACACACTGTGACATATATGAGTACGTGTTACTGGGTTTGAAGTCAGACATGAAACATGAGTTTCTAATATTCATGAAAGCTATATGCACATTCAAGTCAGAAAAAAAGTTTTAAAACTTTGAGAACAGAACCCCTGAAGAAACCAGCCAAGTTAATATATTAATCCAGAAACCTCAGTTCTTCCTTAGTTGTTTCTAGTTGAGGGTTTGCAGCTTCATATACCTCAAAGGCAACTATGCTGGTGTGTATGCATGTGGGAAAAATCATGATTGTCTTCTAAAAACTAAAATTCCAATATATATGACGCATCTCAGTCCTCAAAACCTGATCCTACACAGTAAAGCTGCAATGGTACATATGGGTTCTTCTTGCATTATCATTCTCACAGTACTATCTAAGGCGGATTGGCAAATTGTACCCCTCCAGTTGTTGTCGGACAAGTCCCATCATCCATTACCATTGGCTATGCTGGTTAAGACAGATAGAAGTTGCAGTCCAGCAACATCTGGATGGCCACCCCAACCTAAGGGGAGTGACATGGAGTGAAATCTTCCTCCAAAACAGGTATCAGTTCTAGGTTCTTTCTGATAGCAGACTAGCACTCAACCTGGCAAATAGGTGACTTCATACTATCTGGATTGCTTATAGGATTGTGCACAGGTTGGTGCCCCATCATTATCCATTTCTGTGTCTCATAATTGCTTTGCACAGACATATCTCCCAGGGATGTCTATGCTTCTGTAGCAGTACTGACTGTCCTTTAGAGTGACCATATGAAAAGTTGTATTGAAAAGGGTAATTTCAGCAGGAATAATTTGTATGCATGCAGCACCTGGCGAAATTCCCTCTTAATCACAACAGTTAAAGCTGCAGAGCTATACTAGAGTGACCAGATACAAAAGAGTGCAAGGGAATGCTGAGTGTTGTAGGACTTTTTCTTTTTGGGGTGGGGGTCTGAACATGCATGTTTTTAAAGACTCTCCAATGCAGTAATCAGAATTATGTTTATTTTTGTTTTAATAAACAACAGTCTGAAAATGGTGATCATACGATATTACATTTATGGATGGAAAGAGAATTTGACAAAGTGAGGTTGGCTTATCAGTTTAATGCAGAGGGGAAAATTGGATTTGGAAATATATTCTGTACATTGGTTAAAAACTCAATATAAGAAATATGGTTTACCAATCTGATACCCAATACTGATAATTTCTTCAACTCATAATTTTGAATTTTCTTTTGGGGAGTTGATGATGAGACTTTTGGTTCAAGATCCAGGATGCTTCTTGGCAGTTTCCATATATGACCAAGATATCCCCCCTCCAAATTCCAATTCATTACCTCAACTCTTATTTCCAGAAATTTAGCTGTGGCTTTAGTGATGACTTACTGAGAAGTGGCATATTCAGCCTTGTGACATTAAGCAGAATGTTGGTGCCATTACACCTTTCTATCCTTCATGTCCATATTCTGGAGCTGCTCTGTAGAATTGTTAAGAATTGCTAAGGAATTTATGGCATGAACGTTAATAGCCTTTAGTTCCTGAACATTAATTCTCCTTCTTTCCATTAGACAAACTGGAGGTCAATATACCATAGAGTCTGTATAGCATGATATTTCTCAATTATTAAAGTTAAGCCATAACACAGAGAGAAAAAATAATACTCTGGAAGAACTAATTTACATATGCTAATTTTAACTACAAGGCATTAAAATGATTAATGCCTAAAACTGTGGATCCATTCACAGATTTCTAGGTGCCTGATGGTCCCTTGAAAAACCTGCAGACACTTTGCTGTTTGAGCATGATGTGCTCTATCACTACCGTATTCTTTTCACGCAGATTGGCAATTGCTTAGAATATGATGTTTGTGGTGGCAATCCAAATGGCAAAGCTTGGCTCTGGTGGCTGGAACATAGGCAGAGAGGAAGACAGTGTGCACAAGTGGCCAACACATGTCCTGTGGGTGGAGATGGAATCAAGCTTTGATGAGGCTGAGTAAAAAGGATATATCTGTATTTAAAATCAGGCAGGTAACAATTATAGTATTCAGAAGTATGCACTAATAACTATTGGTTGTATCCAGGTGGCCCCTCCCATCAACAGAACGGCTTCCATTAGTGGAATAGGGAGGAGCCAATTCTACTTCATTCCTGTAGCCCCCTACAACTCCCCTCCCCAGCGTACTCCAGAGGGTGAAACTGGAGGAGGAGACAAGTACAGCTTAGGTAGGAATAGCTCTAGGTTGCTGTGGATTGGTGACTCCATCGTGTGTCACAATAACGCTCCCAAAGTTTTCTCCCTCTGTACTAAATCACCAGTGTAAATTAGCCCCCAGATACAGACTTGAACACAATTTGCAGTTGAAAATCTGTACAATCCCCCTCACAAAAAATGTTCTACAATATGTATATAGTTGAAAATGCACAAAAAGAAAATAAAAAACATGCATTTCCAAAATGTACAATTTAATTAATGTGTGTACATGTGTAATGTGTCTACACGTGTCCAAGAACATACATGTTTTAAAATGGACACAAAATAATATATTAATTAAACAAAAAACCCTACGGTTTACAAAACACCGTTAAGGCTCTAGAGCTTTCAGTCAAGCACCAAAAAGCAGGGAAATTGGGGTTAAAGCTCACAAGCCATAACGCCACATCCTCCCTAAGGAGGCAGAAAGTGCAAGTGAAATTCTTATTTCCCCCAAAGTAGATAAACCATGGCCTACTCTACACCAAGCAGAATATTGCACTATGAAAGTGGTATGAAAGAGGTATATAAAAGGCAGGAGCCACACTACTGCTTTATAGAGGTGCACTGACAACTGTTGGGGCCCATTGGCACATGCCATATACTGCTTTCATACCGTTATGTCCTGCTTGGTGTGGGTCCTGCCTTTTATATACTGCTTTCATGCCATTTTCATGGTGCAATATCCTGCTTGGTGTAGATTTAGCCCATGAGGACAGGATGGAGAATATGATATGCAGAAGTGACTGTGGGGTGGTGGAAAACTGATGATGAACAACTTGGGATGTATTTTGTCTTTTATTGGTATGCCACTTCTAATACTTTTTAAAAGGAAAAAATAAGATAGAAATAATACATTAAAACTAAGTGGAAATTAAAATGTGTGGAGTATGGGAATAACCTGTGGAAAGGGCATCTGACACTACACATGATAGGGAAGCTTTAAAATGTAATAGCTCCCAGACAGAGCTACTACTATGTAAAAGCATTTCTCAGTGGCTTCTACGAGGCTGAAAGCATATTAAGTGTCCAAGTGATTGAAGCAGTAACACCAAGATTTAAGAGAAAGAGCAGATAGCAGTAAAAAAAACAACTTCTGTAACTTCCCTCTCTGCAACTCCTCTCTGGGGGAATAGTTCAATCAGTGACTAATTTCCTTTGCTTGTTTAGCTCACAGTTAATCTATACTGTCAGGCTTTTAACAACAGAATAATTAGTATATCTGTGAAAGAGGTCCTAGGTTGAACTATAATGTACTTCCAAGGGTTGCCACCTCCAAATAATGAATAGAGTGTCCCAAATCAGTTAGCTTAAAATCAAATGGTATGCAAGATGTAGGGTGGCTGGGGTTTTTCATTAATCAGCAAGGGCTAGGACATTCCAGAACTAAAATAAAAGTACTTATCAAAGAGCAACATAAATCAGATTATTAATACAACAAATCTCATGCCAAAAAAACTAGGGCCTGCAGCCATATCAGCAGCTGGTCTTTGCACAACTTTGATGCATCTGTTTCAACACATTAGTGTTTCTACTAGGCAATATATCTGAAACAATCCATAGAAATTTTGGGATTAGCCTGCCACCCTAATGAAGGTCAATCTGTTAAAGGCCCTTTCTACACCATAGGGGTGTAGAGGGAGCGAGGGTGATCCCAGAAGTACCTAATACGCAACATCCGCACACAGGGAGCAGCCAGGGGCCGATCCAGGCAAGAAGCCTGGTGTGGAAATGAATTGAGTGATCACTCTGAATTCCAGCAGAAATTAAATTGGAGAAACATTCTCAAATTCTTCCTACTAGAATTTTCATGTAGAAATGTGAGTTTCTTAGAATTTCCTGAATTGATTCCATATGACTTGATGCTTTACTTAGGCTTACAGTATGGAAAGGAGGACAGATCACTCTACAAAAGAGGGAAGGGCTCCTGCAGTTTTAACTGTTGTGATGAAGAGGGAATTTCACCAGGTGCTGCATGCATACAAATGACACCTGCAGAAATTCCCTTTTCTATACAACTCTTAAAGATTCAGGAACCCTGCCCTCCTTTCCATATGGTCACCCTAGCTTTACTTCTCATTGCTGTTCCGTTACTTCTGAGCTGAAGGCTTCTGTGGGGGGAGGGAGGCCAATAGTGTTCCAGTCTACCCTGTTAGGTACTGAATATTGGCAAGTCAATTCTCAGAAATCATTGTGTAGCAAGTCTGATTGGTCAGTAGGGCGACCAGACAAAATCCAGGTCAGGGCTCTTGTAACTTTAACAGTTGTAGAGAAAAGGGAATTTCAGCCAGAGTCATTTGTATGCAATTAGTTCCTGGTGAAATTCCCTCTTCATCACAACAGTTAAAGTTGCAGGCACTATACTAGAGTGACCATATACAAAAGAAGGCAGGGCCCCTGCAACTTTAACTGTTGTGATGAAGAGGGAATTTCACCAGGAACTAATTGCATACAAATTACACTGGCTGAAATTCCCTTTTCTCTACAACTGTTAAAGTTACATGAGCCCTGACCTGGATTTTATCTGGTCACCCTAGATTGGTGCCAAGCAGTAGTTTGGTAAGCAAATGTCATCTGCTCCCACTACAGGCAAGCTTGAATTATTGTTTCTTTTGCAGATCTGCTATCCCATTCCTGGGCCAATCCTTCCCCTAGAAGACAAACTCCATCATCCTTCTTGCTACCTTTGTGGGAGGCCAGGAGCCTATCTACACTTGAGTAAATGTGCAGATATATATGTATTTAAGCAATTTGGCTCTGATATTTAAATGATTTGGTTGGAGTCTCAGCTTCAAATTGCATCTTTCCCTGGCTTTGCTAGCAGAAAGCATTTCAGTGGAGACCCCCTTTTACAGCTGTCCTTCTGTGGGACTATTCAGATGACACTGTGGGCTCTGTGGTTAGCTTAACCATGGTTCTTTGTGGTTAGCACTAACCACAAGTGAAATGGATGCACACGACAACAACCCTGTCTGGTTTCTGGTTTCCTTAACCACATGCTAACCACTAACCACAAACCTGTTAGATGAGCACCTGAGTCCTCCAAATGCTTTGCCCCATAACCCAGCAGTTCTTGCACTAAGAGAGCCGGCTGTTGCACCTGCCATTTTAGTTCCATCTCTATAGTCAGCAGCCATGACTTGTATAATGTGGGCCTTGAAGCTAGTGATTCCAGTGATCAGTGGCTCAAATGCTGTTCAAGATTATTGATCCCCCACCCTTTCAGTGGCCAGGAGTTATGCCAGCAGATTTATTTACATGGAAGACACAGCGGCTTCATCCTGCTCTTGCTGCCATTTTGGGAGGGTTGGCCACTCTGATATATGTGGTTGGCCATTTTGAGGTATTGTTACAGTAAATAATCGGAGTCCAATCCAAAGTTCAAGTTCAAAACAGATAGCCTTTATTTGCTAGCAAAGACCACGGTCTGGAATCGTTCCACAGACTGCAGCCCCACCCTTTGGGTGACCCCGTCTCTTATACATTTCAAGCAAACAGGAAAGAGCATGTCATACAACAGGATGATGCACGCGCAACATAACGTTATGGTAGCCTAGGTGTTTCCTTATATGGTCTGGAACGGTCTGTTACTTCTTACTAGGCCAGGTCACATGGTCTGTGGTCTGCATGCAGTTACAACAGCATAGAAGCTACTTATAAGAGACAAGGAGAGGGACAATAAAAAAATCATTGTTAGGAGGACAATTAGGTTAAGGCCATACAAAATGGAGTCAGTTAGGTTCAAGTTCCTCCTCATTCCCCCCTTTGAAACTCCTTTAATTACTAAGGAGTTTCACTATTTTCATCTGCCATAGGCACAGGGTGGTAGTCGCGCAAAGCCATTAGGTGGACAGCTGTGCGCCGGTCTGCTATCTGTTTCACCATTCCGCGGAAGCTCTGTAACAATAAAGGCATTAAACAGGGCAAGAGGATACAAACCAAGAGTTCTACAATTACTATCGCTATAATCTCTTTCAGCCCCCCCTACCCATGTAAACCAGGATCTCAGTTTTTCTGTCTATTCAAATCTTTTCTAAGTCTGTACGGGAACATGAGCAAGCTTAGTTATTTTACTGGTGATCTTTTCAATAACTTTTCTATTATCATCAATATGCAGACAACAATTAGTGAGATTAAATTTTCCACACACACCGCCTTCAGTAGCAAGCAAGTAGTCAAGAGCCAAGAGCCAAGCGGTTCTGATACACAGCATTTCGCAGTTAGGTCTGGGTTTTGGATAGGACATTCAATACTCTTGCAGTTTCATTGGTTATTAGTTCTAGAACTGCTTGCAAACGTATGATTCTGTTAAGCATATAAATGGGGGTTCTGTACCCCGACATTCTATCTTGTGCCAGGTGGCAGGGCCATAATACTGAACAATCCTCTCCGGGGGCCACTCATCATCTTTCCAGTCCCCAATTTTAACATTAGGGGATATGCTGCGCTTGTTGTACGCTGGGTGGCCCAGACGCACACCTTCTGACAGGGGAACCAGAAAGAAGGAGGGGAGGATCTCTCCTAGACTGCATGTGCCTGCCCAGGGTTCAGGGAGTTCAGAATGAGCATACTGCCCACAGATCCAATACAGTCCCTTGGGGGCCGGCCAATTACAGCTCTGACTTTGGGTGATGTTTATTCGGGACAGGAAAGCCATTCAGGGTGGTGAGTGACTGACAGGGGGTCTCTCCAATCCTAGGGGCTGATGGGTGTAGGCGCTGGAGGCACCACCGACCCACAATGGTGTCTTTTAACATCCACTGGCTGTGAGGATTTGGATCCTTGGTTTCGTTATAAGGCTGGCTGACATTCAATTCAGCTGCCTCCCATGGCCACTGGTTCCCCAGTTGGGTATCTCTGCATACATAACAGTTACTGACATTGAGGGAGCTAACAACAGTCTCAGCAGAGGTGAAAAATTACTAAATTACATCTCTGGGCGGTGCAGGCTAATAGGGACATTCGTTGTAGTACTGTCCCCTGTCCACTGGGGCCTCTGACCTCGAGACTCCACTGGGCAGGGGCCTCCTTCGGGTTGAAACAGGTGATGGCACTGTTTTGTATGCAGGCGGAGTAAGTGATGTTCTGAAAAGTGCACGGTTGCACTTTGCTCTTACACTGGAGACTATTCTGATAAATGAGCATCTGTTTGATCTGGTTATGCAATTTGACAGTCTGAATACATGACTGACAGGGAGTGACATCACTTGAGGCAGGGGCAAGGATTAATAGGAGTATTAATACTGAAAGTCTTTCAGGAGTCTTCGGGCGGTGTCCACTTCCTCTATCCGGGATGGGAAGGGATGCAGCGCCCCCAGTCACTTCGCTCCCTCGGGCACCGGCCCTGGGGAGGCTTCTCCCAGTAGGCAATTTCTCCAGCATCATTTTCAATCGGTGTTGCTTGGCAACTTGCCATTGGTCTGTATGGGCAGCTGCTGCTGCTTTCACACGGCTCCAATGGATCCAGATGGGGTTTCTTTTTTTAACTTTTAAGGCAGTAGGAGTAGTCAGTAAAACTGTGGAGGGGCCATCCCAAGTTTTTCTTAAAAGATTTTCCTTATAACTTTTGACATGTACTTGGTCCCTGGGCTTAATAGACCAGTTCATAAGGGGTCAGTCTATTGGTTCTTGATGTACAACGCATGTGGAGCAGGGCCACGGACAGCAAGGGACTTCTGCTTGAAAGGCTGCTCTGTTGTCACTGTTTATCTGCAGGTTTTTTAATAAGTGCTTTGTCACTTCTTTTGAGCTTCTGCTTTTGCAGGCCAGGCTTCTACTCATCCAGAGAAAGTGCAGACGGCGCTACTAGGAGGAGCTTGTAACCAGCAGCTGGTGGCATGTGTGTGAAATCTAGTTGAAGGGACGGCTGCCTCTCAGTATTTGACCAGGCAATGGGACTGGGCCTTTTCTTGGGTTGTTCTTATACATCCTCTAGAGACATCTGTGCAGAGGCTGGCCAGCTTCTTCAGTGCTTCCTTCTTTCTTTTTCATTTTAAGGCACATTTCTGGTAAAAGGATGTGGTTTCAGTGTAATACGCTGACAGGAAACGGACTTCGCTGTAGTTTCCTTTTTGATTTTGCTCTGCAGTAGATAACAGCTCTGGTTTCCAAACAGCTTGAAGGAGCTTTTGAATTTTTGTAGAATGGACGATGTTTTTTTTTCTCTCAGCAGTCAAGAATCTTCGCTCTCGGTATAAAATCAGGTATGACAAAACTGCTTCTCTTTTGCGTTACTAGTTCTGCTTTCTGGGCAGACACCTGGGGGCAGGGACTCTGTCAGTAGAATCTCATTTTCAGTGACTACTGCGTAGTCAGAGTATCTGGTTTCATTTCGGACAAAACTTCTTCCTTCTGTAAACAGGGCGACGCTTCCAGGAATTGAAGTGTCTTTAAAATCAGGTTGACTGGAATGCACGGTTTCTATAATCTTCTGGCAATCATGCAGGCAGAAGCATTTAAGGTGGCAGGGTTCAGAGTGGATTTTCACACAGCAAGGCACGGTACTTTACGAGTTGGGAATTGGTCATCTATCTAGGCCCATGAGTTTCAAGCAGCGCTTTAGCAGGCATGCAGCAGCAACGTAGCGGAGACAGCCGGGCCATCCGCAACTGACAGGATCGGTGTTCTTACTTAGGTAAGCAACAGGGCGGTTCCAGGAGCTTATGTGCTGAGTTAGGACTCCGACAGCAGTTCCTTTTCTTTCATCTACATCCAAGTGAAAGGGCTTGCTGATATCAGGCAGTCCTAGGGCTGGGGGGCTGGTAAGAGCAATCTTCAGGTCTCGGAGGCTGTGGGTGGCTTCTGTTGTCCACTCGAGCAGGGCTGACTCAAGTAGGTTGGTTTTCAGGAGTTCATAGAGGGGCTGTTTTAAGGCTGCATGATTCAGGATTCAGATGCAACAATAGCCGGCCATGCCGAGGAAACTCTGAGTTCTTTTTCGCTGTTGGGCTGTGGTACGCAGTTGATGGCTTGGGTTCGGCTGGAATCTCATGGATTTTCTGCATGTTCATCATTGTACGCCTGCCTTTCTTGATGGCATTAATAAATACTTGGTTGTAATCACGCTGATGTCTGCATCCTTCTGTAGTCTGTATGTTCCATCGAGGGTCTAATCTTGGGGCATAGGCGGTGTTGCTCTGGTTGGGGTCGGGGATGCCTTCTCTCTGGCCCCGTTCTGTGGCTGCATTTTCGAGATTAGCCTGGGTCTGTAGTCTCTGTTCAGTTGTCAGGAGATAACCCATGAGTTGTTGAATGTCAGTCCAGGTTGGATCATGGGCAGTTATTACATCCTCAATCATGTCTACAAACTTCTCAGGCTCTTCTTCATAGGAGGGTCCGTGGTTCTTCCAGTTCAGGAGTTCAGTTCAATTCAATTCAGGAGTTCAAGAGCTCAGTTCAATTCAGGCAGTTCAGTTCGGGAATTCAGGAATTCAGTTCTGGAGTTCAGTAGGAGAGGGGACGTAGGTCTGGTACGTGGACACATTCGTGGCAGGGTCGGTGACGGCAGGAACAATGGTGGGACTCTCACGGACAGGGAAAATTCTTGTCTCGGTGCCTGTGTTAGCAGCCAAATTTCTGAGGTGGAGCTGGCTGGTGTGGCAGGGTCCGGAACAGGCGGGTCAGTTTCTCGACTCTCACATCAAACAAAGAAGTGGGGTCTACAGGTGCAGAGGTGACAGCTGATGGCTGGGCAGTGGAGTCTTGGGACATCGGAGAGGGAGCCAGGATGTCTGATCCGGACCTAGGGACGTCTGGGACATCAGGAGGTGGCAGTCACAGGAGCCTTGCATCTTGGGGTCTTTTTTACTTGGTTCATCATGACAAGGGCTGCATCTTCGGCCAACTTTTCGTGCCTATGGTGGGGGGTGTTTGGCTACTTTCAACTAGCTCTCTGTGCATGGATTGTTCTCTGAACTGAGGGCCCCCCTTTCTATGATGGCAAGGTTCTAAACTCGGGAAATATAGGGCTCAGAGGAAGTACCTTGGGGGGGGTCAATTCTACAAGGGGTCCTAGAGTGGGTCAGTCATAATAGCACTTTCCATAGCATCTACATTGGACTTAGTCTGATCAAAAACTTTACTGAAATGCTTAATCATCAGGTTCAGTGGGGTCAAAAAAAAACCTCCCTCCATCCTTTTCTTGACTAATACACAATATAGTCAACCAGACAGACAATACACAGCAGGGAAGATTGACAGGGAACCGTCTGACTGTAGGAATTGGGGGAGTCAGGCAGCTGATACAGAGGAATGCAATCTCTTCACTACCAGCCCACGCTGCCGGCAATTCAAGACACCCAGAGGCGTCCCAGGGCTACTGCCCAACGGTCAGCAATGGAAATCAGGCAGTCATACACACATCAAACATCCAGGACGACACCCGTCCTCCCAGACCTCCCAGTTCAAAGAAACAGAAACAGTTTACCGTTACGGGGAGATGATCAGGCTCCCCCTTCGACTCTACTGAGTTGGTCAGTACAGACAGAACGCGCGTTTCCAGTTACGAGGGTTGATCAGGCCCTCCTTCGACTCTACTGAGTCGGCTGATACAGAACAGAACAGGAAGTTTCCCCTTATACTTGCCTGGTTCAGATGTCCCAGCGCTGGGCAGAAGGGTATCTGCACTGAACTTCCGCTCGGTCCGTTTTTGTTCCGCACTGTCCCCGGACCTGCCACAGAACCTGAATGGGCACCAGCTAAAGGCTGGAGGCGCGCTCCCAAGGAGGACCACGGCCGGCCGGGGGCCGCGGGGAACCAAGCGGAAGCGGGGGAAATCTCCCTGGTATGGTTCTCCGATTAGCGGGTCTCCCAGTGAGGGATGATTCCCGGCCAATGCACCAAAATGTTACAGTAAATAATCGGAGTCCAATCCAAAGTTCAAGTTCCAAACAGATAGCCTTTATTTGCTAGCAAAGACCACGGTCTGGAATCGTTCCACAGACTGCAGCCCCACCCTTTGGGTGACCCCGTCTCTTATACATTTCAGGAAAGAGCATGTCATACAACAGGATGATGCGCATGCAACATAACATTATGGTAGCCTAGGTGTTTCCTTATATGGTCTGGAACGGTCTGTTACTTCTTACTAGGCCAGGTCACATGGTCTGTGGTCTGCATGCAGTTACAACAGCATAGAAGCTACTTATAAGAGACAAGGAGAGGGACAATAAAAAAATCATTGTTAGGAGGACAATTAGGTTAAGGCCATACAAAATGGAGTCAGTTAGGTTCAAGTTCCTCCTCAGTATTAGCACTGCAGCAATCAGAAGCACCAAGCAAGCCTGCATGCTAGAGCGGCCTGAGTGATTAGGGCCACTCTATACTGCTAGCTCTATGATTTTGGTCCCTTTACCAGAGGTGCATCACACATGACACCTTAAGCCAAGGTTAGTGACGCTGATCCTGCTATATAACAGGATAAGTGCAGCCATCCATAATGTGGCTCGCAGGGGCACCTAGTTAAGGAAAATGCATTGCACACGACACCATAAACCCTGTTGCTTAACCAAAAACCCTTAACCAGCAGGGTTAACAGTGTCATCTGAACAGGCCCATGGTTAGGAGAAAGTGACTGAGTGGTGCTTCCTACCTAAGATGCCACCAATTGAAGTGCACACAGATGTGGGGGAAATGTGTATATCTTTACATGTGAAAATTATGTCAATTTTTTCCCTACGTGTGAGCTGAGCAAATATATCCAGGGAGAAAATAATTCATGCTCAGACAGTTTCCCAAAATTAATTTAAATTAATTTTACCTCTTCCTAAAGAAAAAAATATGAATCCAGTTGTAATCTACCTTTTGGGGGCCAGCAAATGATATTAAAAAGTAGGCTCTGACTGCCTGCCAAGGATAGATAAAGCTCACCCTCTAAAGAATGATTAAGTATGCCTTATAAATCCTTAAGGAGTCACCATGCTGTATGTGTGGTTTGCAAAAAGGAAAAAAAAGTTAACCTCTTAATGTGATGAAATTACATCACGTTTTCAGTGCAAAAAACCCTGATCATTTTTCTATTACTTTTTATCTCAAGTAACAACATCTCACAACTGTTGTAAGAAATTGAAGGTCCTGTTGTGGTTTTCAATACAGTAGTACAATTTTAGCTGGTTTACTAACCCAAAAGGGGAAGAATTCTCTATTCCAAAGTGCAAGATATCATCAATACTGAAAAGAACTGAGCAATAATAATAGGTATTCCCAAAGGCAGAATCATTTTAAAAAAAAATGAAAATGAATGAAGAGCATGAGGATAAAATTACTATATTTTCAAAATTTGTTCTTGGATTGGTATTTTTCAATCAACCACACAGATCTCAAACCTGCAAAATATGATTTGGGACAGTAGATAATGCCAAGTAATGAATTTTGGTACAAACTAAAATGATTTTCTGCTGTTCAGTTAACTAGTTAATCTTATATCAATTCCCTAGAAAGGAATTCGAATAACAGCAGAAACACTTTGTTTCTCAAAGAAGGAAAGAAAACTCTTATAGGGGTATATGTTGACAATTGTGCCAGCTTCAATAGGAATTTCAGTATTTATGAAATTCACTGTTTGGTATCAAGAATCTCCATAAACTTGCTGTACAATTATGAGCTTTAGAATGATTTGGACTAAATGGTTTGGCCACATATGATACGCCTCCTCAAATTGGTATTCCAGCTTCTGCATCCAGCATGTACTCCTCACTTTTCTCTCATCTTTCCAGCCTGATGCCTTTGGGAAGATCACAAGCTGAGAGACTCTCCTCCAGTACCACCACCACCTCTGTTTGCCCCATATTCAGGACAATGATGAGCATAAAGTTTCATCCATACTCATGAGAACTAGTGTGGTGCAGTGGCTAGAGTATTGGACTGGGTCCCAGGAGATCTGGCTTCTAGTCCTCACCCAGTCATGAACATGCTAGGTGACTTTGGGCCAGTCACTGTCTAATCTACCTCCCAGGGTGACTGAGAGGAAAAAATGGAGGAGAATGGTAGGACCATGTAAGTTGCCTTGGGTTCCTTGTGAGAAGAAAAAAAGACAGGATATAACTGTAATCATACTTTAAAATAAAAATAAAGGTCCACTCACCTGGGCTCAGAGTGGCTACTTGCACATTGCTGAAAATGCATCATCAAAAAGGAAAACAAAGGTGTGCATGACAATGGTCATTTCCTAATGTATATGTTTAATGAACTGTGGTATGGGGAGGGAGTAGGGTGACCAGATAAAATCCAGGTCAGGGCTCATGCAACTTTAACAGTTGTAGAGAAAAGGGAATTTCAGCCAGTGTCATTTGTATGCAATTAGTTCCTGGTGAAATTCCCTCTTCATCACAACAGTTAAAGTTGCAGGGGCCCCAACTTCTTTTGTATGTGGTCACTCTAGTATAATGCCTGCACCTTTAACTGTTGTGATGAAGAGGGAATATCACCAGGAATTAATTACGTACAAATAACTCTGGCTGAAATTCCCTGGCTGTTAAAGTTACATGAGCCCTGACCTGGATTTTATCTGGTCACCCTAGGAGGGAGGCATCTCTGAGTAGAACCCTTCCATCAGTGGAAGGGCTCATTTCTGGATACTTAGGAAGTGCTGACTTCCTAAGTATCAGTGAATACTTGTGCCAGCAGTGAATATTTGCCTGATTTCCCAGAATGCCTGTGATTCAATTTTGTGGTGTAACAAGACACTGAGGCTGGGGAGCATCCTGGGGTGCTAAATGAGAAGGGAGGGAGCAAGCAAGGGGAGGTTTCCTGTGCTCTGTGCATTTTGCCTGGATTGTGTGTGTAAGTTTTGTTTTGGTGAGTGTTAACTGACATACTTGTTTTGGTTCTTTGGTTTGTGTGCTGTGTTAGGTTTTGTGTATGTGGCATATGGTGTTTTCCCCTGTCTGTTTCCAGAGGAGTACCCATGTTAGTCTGTGCAGCAAAAGCAACAGTCTTATGACACTTACGAACTATCATATTTATTCTGATCCACAAGACTAGTCTTTAAGTTATTGTTATTTTTGCCTGTGTGTGTTTCTGTGAGAATCACTAATTTGCCTTCTCTGAAATGGGTATTTTTTGTGCTTCTTTGGGTGGGGGGAGGACAAATAAGTGAGTTCGCCATTGGGGTTCAGACCTCACATTTGCTTTGTATTCAGTTTCTTGGCCAAATCACTTGTCTCTGAACCTCATCAGTTTTCCTTCGAGAAAAGGGGGTTGGAACAGGTATTCAGGTCCTTGGGTAATTTGCTTTTCTTTTATTCACTTGAGTTTGTCTTCTAGGAAATGGGTATTAGTTTGCAACAGACTAACATAGTGATGTCCACTGTGGCAGCCATTTTGTGAGAGTGCCCACAACACTCTTTCAAAATTTGAAATGTGCCCACCAGCTGCAAAAGGTTGGGGAACGCTGCATTAGTTCATAATGCATCTTTTGCCTCATATTCTGAACAGCAGCCGAACCAGCTCCTTGAACCTGTAGCAAAACAACATAGGCTGTTTCGATTGCACTCTGATCCTGATAGAGAACATGGAGTTCAAAGGCTTGCTTACACAATATTTGAAATAATTAGTTGATCCAGTAAAAAGGTATTTCATTTGCTCAAGGTTATCTTTGATCTTACAGAAATGTAAATGGATGAGTCAGTTGAAAGCAAGCAGCAATATTTTCAGTCCATCTGAGCATTTTAACCTGTCCTAGTTGCATTTCTTAATGCATATTTAGAATCTCATATAAGAGGATTAATGAGGTGCTGTTGAATTGATTAAATGGCAAACATTAAGGGCTATATTCAGCATGAGAGGGGTAATTTATGTCAGCAGCCTGACTGGTTAATTTTATTTTTGGAGTAGCTTTTTACTTTCATGTCTTTTTATTGACCCTTTTTATGTACTGTACACTGGGAATCTGCTACATGCTTGGGTATCTGTTGTTGCTTGGAAGCATTACAGAAAGTGTCTTAAGTTAAACTGCAGTTAAATGAGAAGCAAATTTTAGAATCATTATTGTATGTGTAGAGGCATACATCATCTTCCAATTCTTCATTCAAGAAACTAATAAAAATTGACCACTTCCTTATAAATTGATTTCATACATTTGATTCTCACAAGCCTGAACATAGTATGTAAGTGTATGCATTTTAGCTATATTTCAAATCCTATAGAACCAATTTGAGAGAGGTGATGCAATCAATCCTTTACCTATGTTTTCTCTTAGCCAATTCCACACTTTTTCTGTGATAGAAATGCCCAGATTTTTTCCCCATTTCTTTTGATAACTCATAGGTCCTTTACTTTGCACTTCATTAAGAATTTCATATATTTTCCCAATTAATCCTTTCTTTACTGATGTATGGGTCTGTTCCTCCACTGCTGTTGTAACAAACATGACAGTATAACTGGATCTCAAATATAATTCAATGGATTTATTTATTTTTTAAAGCAACCCAGTACGCTCTTCAGATTTAGACAAGACACAGGGATATACTCATAAGTACTGTAAGCAAGATGGGCATTCCATATTTGGCCCTGGATTTCTGCTCATCCTCAATGCTCTCTCCATCTCTGGGACTCCAGAGTTCTGAGTTGGGGATGGGGCACAGTCAGGGTGTGTTGGTTCCCCCAAAACATGCAGCTTCTTCATGTGCAGCATCTTCTGTTTTGGTGGCCACAGGGGGTTGATCGGTGTCTAATGACTTCCCTTGAACCCCCAAAGTGTTACAGTTGGCAATAGAGTCTCCCAAGGAGGAGATCACATCTAGTTTCCAGCTGGTCCTGAGAAGATGATAGGACATCTCTCTCTCTCTCTCTCCCCCCCCCCCTCTGGCATGCATTCAGATGGCAGGGAGCTTTCCCATTACTAGTTATGATGACAAAACCCCAATAAGCCCATTAGAGAGTTCAGAAGTTAAAAATCCACTGCTGGCATTTGCTTTTAGTGCAGATAGATTAAATCAGCCTTCCTCAGCCTGGTGACTCAAAAAAACCAGCATTGCGGTGATGGGAGTTGTAGCCCAACACACCTGGAAAGTAAGAACATAAGTAGAGCCACGCTGGTCTACTTATGTAGACCAGCACTCTGTTCCTAGTCCAGCACTCTGTTCACACAGTGGCCAACCAGCTGTCAATCAGGGACCCACAAGCAGGATGAGGAAAGCTGCTGTACATGTATCACTCATATCAAGGTATTGAACTGCTTTTTAATGAGCTACAGTGAGGTCCCACTTGAAGGTCTCTCACAAAATGTCTCCTGGATTAGTAAAATGACAGGTAGGAGCAAAGAGAGTCTCACAGTGGAGTGAGGTCAGAAATGGGATCTCCTGAGGATATGTACTGGGACAGGTGGTATTTAACTTACTCATACAAGATCTGAAGTTGGGAGGTGATCAGGTTTGGGAATAGTAAAAATCCAAATGGACTGTGAAAAGCTTCAGAAGGACCAGTCTAAACTGGGTGAATTGGCTACAAATAATAAATGAAATGCATCAATGTAAAGTGATGCATTGGGGCAAATAAATAAATAAGCAAACAAATAAAATGATTGCTAACATCACATATATACTTATGGGGTCTGAACAAATAGTGACTAACTAGGAAACTCTTTGTTACTCATATTAACCAACTTTTTTAAACCCAACATATTGTTTGAGGAACATATTTAAGCAAGTATGAGTATAACCTTTCATCTATCCTTACACTATGAATCAATCACTGCTGTGTTCTCTTTTGCCAGGGATAGGAGGAAGGATTTGCTGCCTTATGAATATAATTTTGCTTGCATCTTTCCTCTCCATACAGAAGATGGCAGCAAACAAAAATGATAATTTAGGGCAAGAATTTCTGAATTGTCTGATCTACATTTTGGCAAACTGGTTTGACCTATGTGTGTGTACATATATTTGAATTCTCCATTAGGAACATGAGAAGCTGCTTTATAGTGAGTCAGACCCTTGGTCCATCTAGCCCAGTATTGTTGACACTGACTGGCAGCAGCTCTCTAAGGTTTCAGACAGGAGTTTTTCCAGCCCTACCTGGAGATGCTGGGGCTCAAACCTGGGACCCTCTGCATGCAAAGCAGATGCTCTACCATAGAGTCATGCCCCCTCTTTGCATCCTTGCTTTCTATATTTTTTTCAAACTATTAATAACCTACCAGAAGAAAATTCTAGCAAAAGGTGGGACAGTCCAAAGTGGCATGCACAACAGATATTCTAGGAAAGATATTTTAAAGTAACAATTGTTTCCTTCCTTCCTCTTTAAGGAGTGAACTGTCAAGGTGTTGTGCTTCTATTCATTTCAATGCAGCACTGAGAAACCAGCTATTGTTTTGTTGATCTGACATATGAAAAATATGTTAAATAAAATTAGTTAGATTCAGCAAATACTGTATAGTATGATCTTCGTTAGTTTACATTCCATTCACAAGTGTGGTGTGGTGTAGTGACAAGTATGTTGGACTGGGAGTCGGGAGATCTGGATCCTAGTCCCCTTTCGGCCATGGAAACCCACTGGGTGACTTTGGGCCAGTCACAGACTCTCAGCCCAACGTACCTCACAGGGTTGTTGTTGTGAGGATAAAATGAAGAGGATTACATATGCTGCCTTGAGTTCCTTCGAGGAAAAAAGGTGAGATATAAATGTAATAAATAAATACCCCGCATTCAGTTGCCTAACCATGATGGGGGGCATTTGCGGTCTTGGTGGTGCTACTGGCTAGAGGAAGAGCGTACTAGGCAATATTAGCTTGTGGAGCCCTTCTCCAGGCCTCTTTGAAATGTGGCTCCCACCCTCCCTGAATGTAGTGTGGGGTTTATCCTGTTGCTCCCTTGAGGGCTGAACAGGATTTTTTGTCACACAGTTCAGTAGGCTCGCTGTGTGTCTTTTTGCTTGCTCCACATTGTAAGTGGGGTGGGAGAGTCCTAGGTTTACTGGTGGGTTTTCTCTCCATTCAATTGGTCACATTCTCTTAGATAGGCCAGTTTGGGCATGCTATGTTTGTCTAGATAGGGATGGTGATCATTCTGAGGCATCGTTGGTGCTGACAGGCAATTATTGAGGGCCTCCCGCTAAGGGTTTTGCGGCCTCAGTAGGGAGATAAGGATTGATGGAGTTTTGCAGCCCAGGGGATTTGACAAGGGAAGTCCCCCCTTTTCCGAAATGGGGAAATCCTGGGGATGCTGATTCTATAATCTATAATTCAGCAGGCAAATAATGTTTCACCTGATTACATGGACTGGTTAGTGCTGGAAGAGTGGAATGGTCGCCCTGGGATCCCCCTTTGCAGATCAGATTTAATCAATGTGGCCCAATTTCAATCCATACAGTTGTGTCATCTCTTTATTGTCTTACCTCCTTCACTCACAATGATAGCCTGCAACATTTTCTCTGAATAATTGGAGCTAGATGATCTCAGTGTGTTTGCTTAACAGTGCCTGAGCAGTAATTGTGGTTATATCCAATATTAACCTAACTCCAACCTCATTCATTTCAATGGGTCTAATCTAAATAGGATGACGATTGGATACATTCCTTAGTGTCCAGGACTTGGACCAACAATAAATTTCTATTTAAAATCACACTCTGCACATGTACAGCCTCATTTTACATTCTGGGCTGTAAAATAAGTTGTGACAGAAATAATGTACAATTTAGAGTTGAAATGATATTGCACAGATATCTGAGAATTTCCTTTTTAGGATCCTCCCCTAACACAAAAGCTATTAGAGTTTTTGGGAGCATCTCTGGAGAATATTTAGCAAAATGCCTGCCCCTTCATTTTTCTGCCTGGAAATAGGGAAGAGAATTTTGAACACAACAGTGGGCTGTTCTGGATAAAACAAAGGTGTGAAGAGCAATAGACAAAGAATTGGGCAGACTCAGATATTGTTTGAGATCCTTTTTTCTTTTTAGTTTTTTTTGGGGGGGGAGGAGGGAGTTTGATGACTACAGTGAGTTTCACAATAAATATATCCTGTACTGGTGCAACAATCAATCTGTTATATACATTGTAAACATTTAGTCCTCCAAAACTGGCAAAGTTATAAATTCACAAGTTTGCTTTCACATAGTTGGGATTGAATATTCCTTTTACAGCTGAGCATGTTCCTGGAGTAGCTCATGAGACAGGCAGATGTCCTGTCTCAATTACAGCTCACCAGGTACCACTTTTTGGTAACAGAAGCAGATGGTGATCTTACACCAATGCCTCAGGAATCCTGGAGTGCAGAAATTGAGAGGTCCCATTCTGTAGTCTTGGCACTGTCCACCATGACAAACTATGCCAGAAACCTGAAAGCTTTGGGGGAGCTTCTTGAGTACAGCATTTGAATTTTTAAGACTCAAATTATTTTGTATGCCTGTGTGCAGGATCATTAAGATGACAAGGGATAAGCTAGAAGCAATAGCTTTCCATGCAAAGATTGCAGAGTATGTGGATCCTTGTGCAGAGAGTCTTGCAGGAGGCGGCTGCCAGTGATCTGCCTCTTCCAACATGTTGGGTTTCTTAGATGGGGATATTATCCACAAGACACTCCACAAATATGGCTGTTCAGGGCTGCTTCCTTGTTTACCTTCTTTGGAGGAATAAATGTGAGCAAATTAATGCTGAGATCACATTATTTGTCAAGATAAATTGAGCTTGCTCCTATTTGGGAGCAAGATCCTATTTAGGTAACTGTAATTGATTAAAGAGGGAAGGGGTAGAAGTTGGTTTTGTATGCCATATGGCAGAAGAGGGGGAGTGGGATTGCCTTCATGGCAGGGCTGGTTTCATGGGGCCTCTGTTTATCAGCCCAACCAGATTAGTGAGCATTTGTTGGTTCAGCTCTCAAGGAATACAATGGGACCAATGTAGCCCCTGCTTTATAAACAGGTGCGATGGGAATTGTATTATTTATTATTTATTATATGTGGTATTTTTATGCCACTGCACAGCCAAAAAGTCTCTCAGAGTGGCTTACGTACAATTGATTAAACAAGACAGTCCCTGCCAATAGGCATACGATCTAAAAAAATGCAAGGAAAAGGGAATGGGGGGAAAAGAGGGGAGAATTCTTTTGGCAGGCTGGTGGAATGGCCCTCCCTCAGCTATTCAAGCAGGCTGAACTGAAGGAGATGAGGCTTATGTTTAAAATATATTTTCAGATATATTGAACTTTCGAATAACCTTGGGTCAGCTCTATCATTATACTTTCTCACTCACTGGGGCAAAGTCAGAACCTCATTTTCAATATTTATTTATTTATTTATTTATTTATTTATTTATTTATTATTGCATTTCTATACCACCCAATAGCTGAAGCTCTCTGGGCGATTTACAAAAATTAAAACCATAAAAAGCATTCAAAATATAAAACGACCGTATAAAAACATAATTTAAAATGCAGTCAACACATCATTTATGCATCAATATTTATGCATCAAATTTTAAAGCTGGGTTGTTGTTTTAATATTGTTTCCAAGATTGTTGTTTAACTCTTTGGTCACCTCTGGAGGAGAACAGTGGAGTACAAATATCAGTACACCACAAAACAAACATTAAGAACATCAGAAGAGCCATGCTGGATTAGACCAAGGGTCCATCTAGTCCAGCACTCTGTTCATGCAGTGGACAATCAGCTGTTGGCCAGGGACCAACAAAGCAGGACATGGTGCAATGTTCAAATTTCACTCCAGCTAGCTCTAAATTTACAGCTCAACACATGGCTATAGCTTGTGAGTAGGTTATCCTTTTGATAAATTATATTTGTATGAGACCAATTAGTTTAAACTAATCAATACTATATATCTACCACCCACAAAAAGAGAGGAAAATGTTAGCTCTACTTGAGATTATAATACCATACTATTTCTGGTATGCCTATATTTTTGAAGTATTTCACTTTGGTATCATCAAGCAACTGAGAAGAACTAGTCAACATCAAATAACATTTACCAGTATTTCTTCACTGATTTTATTCGAAGTGGACCATGAAAGAATACTGTTGCAAAAAAATATCCAATGTCTATGAACCTCAGCTGGCATCATTTGAAGAATTAATTTTGCTGATTTACTTATAGCACTTGTTCATTCCAGTTCTTACTCTGTTCCAGTGATGTATTTTAAAGTGTACTTGATGTATATATCTGATTGTCTCCAAGCATCTTATAACCATGGAGTTTAATTGCACCCCTGTAACGTGTTTCCTTTGTGTAAAATGTTTCCCTGAACTGACTATAAATTATATGGTCCCTATTATATTGGCTGTGAAACCATTTCTCAAGCTTTTGCATTAATAGAGTGCTTAATAGCTTGAAGAAATCTGACTATTAGAAAATTAGACATCATAAATAATTTCAGGGGCTAGGAAATGAAAAATTGGATACCAGTGACTGGGATTAAAAGAGGCCACAACTTTAATAAAGGAATATGACATATTTGCAAACTATTAGAGTTGTTTCTGTTGAGATGCCCAGGAGGATTGGTACGGACAAGCCAGTCAAACTATCCCCTGGCATGCCAGTTCATCCTTTAGCTACACATTATGAATTAATCCATTCTCTTTGTGGAGAGATATAGGTGTGACATAGGTATCCCATGGCAGCTATGTGCTAACTTGTTAGTTCTATCTCCAGACTTATGAAAGTTCCACTTAGCTGAACTAAACTGCCAGATACATAGCCCCAATTCTTGCCTTAATGCTGGTAACTTATACTTCTCTAAAGTCCTTCTGTCATATAAAGGAATCAGCTGAGCTCGACTCCCTCCTTTTCCCCTCAAAGGTTTTCCAAAAATCCCAAATCCTCACTTCTATTTACCTTTAAAAAATATCACACCCGTCCTCAGGTGGATACCATCACCCTTCAACAGAGCTTCATGACAGCTATGCTGAGCTGCTTAATTGTTGAACCTCTTACCCAACAATAATTCTGACCACTTTCTTTTTGGGTCTATCCAACAGGGTTCACTGAACTAGGCAGGATCTACACTACTGCTTTATAAAGGTAGTGAAGTGTACTGACAACAGTTGGGGCCCATGACACATTCCATATACTGTTTTCAAACCACTTTCATAGTGTTATATCCTGGTTGGTGTAGATCTGGCCCTGAGACCATTTCCAGCCAACCTAGTATAATCTCAGCAATTAACTGCTGAATGTGTCCCAAATCCTTTAAAACAGGGGTGAGCAAGTTTGTGCAGTCTGGGGGCCAGAATCACCATGAGCCGCACTACCCTTCTGCTGCCCACATGCCAAAAAAGTGGGGGAATATGCTAAATTTGTTTATTCTAAACCTCTGCAGCTGCTATGGAAGCCAAGAATTGAAGAATTTAGCTTTTCTTTCTTTCTTTATTTTGCAACTCCCCCTATATATATATATATATATATATATATATGGCAGGGGGGCAATGAGGGAGGTGGGGGCCACATAGGGTGCATGTAGCCCACCACTGATTTTTTTTACCTAGCTTGTGAATAGGAGGCGAGACATTTTGCCAAGGATGTGCTTAGTGAGATGGATGATAAACACCAGGGAAAGGCCTCCCTTTTGAAGGCTCCTCCTCTCTCAACTGTCACCACCACCAGCCATTCCAGTAGGCTATACAGAGGAGCAGATGAGAAGTGGAGGTAGGATCATTTCACCAGCCCTTCTGAAAGGGCCTCCTCATGAAGGCTGCTTCTTCCTCAGCCATGGCCACTGTAAGGGGAAGTGGCTACTTTGTTGCTCCAACAACTGCCACATCAGGAAAGCATCTTCTGGGGCTCTCCAGAGCAATCGCTGGAGATGGTGGGAAGCAGTGGCAGGCCTTTCTGCTGGCTGTGAAGGGAGAGCAGCTCTAATTAAAACTACTGACCTCAGGAACCTTGAGATGAAAAACACTCCCTCCATATTTAGTTTCAGGTATAGCTGTCAACAGTCCCTACTTAGCCCTAATAATAGCTTTCTCTTTGTTCCTTCTCAGCCTGTTGATGTGTGAATACATAGATTATTATTTTTTTACAAACTTAAACTCACAAGAGCTTTTGCCTCTGAATGAAAATTGCCTTGAAAGACTACTCTTGACTTAATAGTACTTGCAGAAGTACTGGGAATAATATCAGAAGGAGCTGACTGAAGTAGAGGCAACTTTGTAGGAAATAAGTATCACACTGAGGGCAACTTGACACAGCTTTAAGAACTTGAGTTTTCACAGTGGGTTGAATTTTTAATCATGCCAACCTTGTAGCCACATTTGTGCAGGTAATGATCTATGTAAGACAGTTGGGACATCTTGCCTCAAGTCCTTAGTATCTATTTTGGTTCCTGCAGATAATTATTTTGTTGTCTAGAATTAACAGAACATTTTCTCACTTAATTAAAACAGTGCAGAATATCACTATGTAGCACTAGTTTCATTAAAAATGAGTTTGGACTCTGCCAGTTTGCTTTTGTAAACTCAGCATGATTTGGTTTTTACTAAGAACTTTCATTAACGTCACATCTGTTTCTCATTTCTTCTTTTTGTAAAACATCACCTTGCTGTTTGTACTGGTTCCCAGTTGTTGATAATGTAATTTTTGAAATAGTCCTGGTAGCTTCATTTTAGCTTTGTAGAAAGTTAAAATGCATGATGTTGTCTCCCCAACCAGGTAAATGTGTGTTACATTTTTTAACATTTAGGATATTTTCAGATTGAGTAACAAACACATGTTTTGCACCAAGCTGGTTCCAGAGCTGAGGGGTCAAAGTCTGAGGTAAAATATTGTTAAAATGTATTGCTAATATAAAAATAAGGAGTTTTGAAAGGCAGTGCCATTACTTACCCACCTGTAAATAACAGAAACAGTTCGAGGTAAAAAAATATATTTTCTCCAGCTGAATTCTAACTGCTGGTTTGTATACAAAGGGCCTTAAGTTAAGTTTACTGTGAGCCAGCCTGTAGCTGTCAGTAGGGATGTATGCTTTGTTCACAATTCTGAACACAAGGAGCACATTTTCTCCAAAATGTTGTGCATTCTCAGAGAAAATGTTTGCAAATTCCAGAGATTGCCTTCATGTCCACAAGTCATGTATTTGAAAATGCGCAATTTTCTCAAAATACGCATATTTTAAATCATCCACATTGTAGTCTAGCAGGGAAATTTCCACAAATTTGGCAACTGCTTGCACAACTTTCACATTCAATAGCTGCTTTTTGGGGGGGGCAGTTTTTCCATTTGTACGAAAGGAACAGTAATTGCAAACTCGTGCACAAATTGAGGAGAGCCAAGCAATGAGCTGATGTTTGAAGAATCTTGGTCAGCTCAAACATCATGTATTTGCCTATCCCTAGTTGCCAGTTGCTACGATAAAAAAAACTATTACAAACTTAGGCCTAATCCACACCAAGCAGGATATAGCACTATGAAAGTGGTATGAAAGTGGTGTATAAGAGGCAAGAGCCACACTACTGCTTTATAGTAGTATTGAAGTGCACTGACATCTGTTAGGGCTGATGACACATACCATATACCACTTTCATACCACTTTCAGAGTGCTATATCCTGCTTGGTGTAGATCTGGCTCATCTACACCAGCAGCCTTTTGGGGAGTGGGGAGGGACAATCATGGAGTTTTCCACTTCTGGGACTGTCTCTCAGGGGCCACATGCCAGCCAGTTGTCCCGGACGTAAAGACAGATGTTCTGGGGCACCACTTTTTTTAAAAGAGGAGACATTTGCGCAATTGCGCAGGCACGATCCTGTGCAGAGGAATGAGAGTTTTTTAAAAAAAAAATGCAACAAACTCGGTGCTGGAAGATGCCAAGTGCCATCCCAAAGACGGCAAAAATGATCTCCCTCTCACCCCTAATGCCCATGGACTCCCCCCGCACAGCTCAGTGCCTGTTTTCTGAGCCCTGCTACTCATGGGGAAGAGGGAGGACCCCAGGAGGGAGAGCCACACCACCCGCGGAGCTCAGAATGGTTCCGAGACAGTGGGAAAAAAACAGGAAAAAAGCATTCTCAGCTATCTTGGGAGAACTGAGTGCTCGTCACTGGTTCACTCTGGGATCAGCTGTGTGTCATTCAGACGTGCAGGGATGATCTTGTGACCACCCGGGGACAAATGGCAGGTGTAGACAAGCCCATTGTTTCACCTGTCATCTTGTATATCAGACTGGATTATTCAAAAGGTTATTTATTTATTTATTTATTTGAGAAAAAATGAGGCTGCCTTTAATGATAGAACCCTCTCAGTTAAGTTTTGACAGTTCGTTTATAAACTTTCTTTTGGCTCATAGTTAGAGTGTGTGAATCAGCAAAATGTGAGCTCACCAAAGTTCTCTGAATTCCATCTTGAAGTTTGGTCCAACTTGAGTCTGTAATCAGATTGCAAGCTTTGTGTGGTGGGGAAAAGTTTCATATGAAAATCCATGCATACATTTATGTGCATTTTTCAAAATGTATGTATCAGTTGTGTGTATCTTTGAAATGTGTGTATTCTTCTTCCATTGATTAAAGGGTATTTGTCCACATTTTTCAAAGGTATGCATTTTATATGCATTTTTCAAATGTACATATGCTTTCAATCACTTTTTTGGGGGGTCCACAATCACATTACAAGCCTGGAAATGTACAAACTAGGGGTGTGCATCGGATCGGATCCGATCCACGATCCGAATCCGATCCGACCCAAAATCGGGAAAATCCGATCCAATCCGATCCGATCCGGACAACCTCCGATCCGATCCGATCCGATCCGATGAGGTCCGATCCGGATCGGACGCCATTTTGAATGCTTTTTCCCATAGCCAAGTATTGTTTTACAAAAACGCCTATAACTTTTTCATTTTTAAAGATAGAAGGATGAAACTTGGGCACATTGTAGAATGGTTAGGGGTAGTTATCTGTGAGAAATTTCAGAAAGATTGGTGCGTGCATTTTGTGGCAATTAATTTTTTAATAAATACCCAGGAATGCCTATAACTTTGTCATTTTTAAAGTTACACACATGAAACTTTGCCACATTGTAGGGGGTACCTTGGCACCTATGTGTGTGAAATTTCAGAAACGTAGGTGCTTGTCTTGTGTGGCAATTAATTTTTAGAAAAATGGGTAGTAGTGGGGTAAATACAGTTACGCCTCCCATTTTTTTATTTTTGAAGATACAAACAGGAAACTTGGGCACATTACAGGTACCACTTGCCTTGATATGTGTGTGAAATTTCAGAAACATTGGAGCTTTCCTTGTGTGGCAATTAATTTTTGAAACAATGAGGAAAGAAACACCTATAACTTTGTCATTTTTAAAGTTACACACATGAAACTTTGCCACATTGTAGGTGGTACCTTGGGACCTATGTGTGTGAAATTTCAGAAACATAGGTGCTTGCCTTGTGTGGCAATTAATTTTTTAATAAATACCCAGGAATGCCTATAACTTTGTCATTTTTAAAGTTACACACATGAAACTTTGCCACATTGTAGGCGGTACCTTGGGACCTATGTGTGTGAAATTTCGGAAACGTAGGTGCTTGCCTTGTGTGGCAATTAATTTTAGAAAAATGGGTAGTGGTGGGGTAAATACAGTTACGCCTCCCACTTTTTTATTTTTGAAGATACAAACAGGAAACATGGGCACATTACAGGTACCACTTGGCTTGATATGTGTGTAAAATTTCAGACAGCTGGGTCCAGGCATGTGGTGGCAAGGTATTTTTGAAACAATGAGGAAAGAAACACCTATAACTTTTTTATTTTAAAAGTTAGAAGTCTGAACATTGCTCACTTTGTAGATGGGTTAGGGGTAGATATGTGTCAGAAATGTCAGAATTATAGGTCCAGGCATTTGATGGCTATGGAATTTTTAAATTACATGTTTCAAAAAAATTTCTACAGAGGCCAGGTCTTCCCCTCCCGCTTCCCGCGAAGAAAAGGAAACACTCTCTCGTCTCGATCCCTTTGATCCTTGCTAGTAGTATCCATTACAGGGCTCGTGTTTCCTTTCCTACTTTCACTTTTCAAGCAGAACGGCTGAGCCTAGCTGAGTTTTGCAGCCATGCGTGCAAGGAAGGATCACTCTGGTCTCGATCCCTTTGATCCTTGGTAGTATCCATTACAGGGCTCGTGTCTGCTTTCACTTTGTACTCAAGCAGACACGAGCCCTGTAATGGATACTACCAAGGATCAAAGGGATCGAGACCAGAGTGATCCTTCCTTGCACGCATGGCTGCAAAACTCAGCTAGGCTCAGCCGTTCTGCTTGAAAAGTGAAAGTAGGAAAGGAAACACGAGCCCTGTAATGGATACTACTAGCAAGGATCAAAGGGATCGAGACGAGAGAGTGTTTCCTTTTCTTCGCGGGAAGCGGGAGGGGAAGACCTGGCCTCTGTAGAAATTTTTTTGAAACATGTAATTTAAAAATTCCATAGCCATCAAATGCCTGGACCTATAATTCTGACATTTCTGACACATATCTACCCCTAACCCATCTACAAAGTGAGCAATGTTCAGACTTCTAACTTTTAAAATAAAAAAGTTATAGGCGTTTATTTCCTCATTGTTTCAAAAATACCTTGCCACCACATGCCTGGACCCAGCTGTCTGAAATTTTACACACATATCAAGGCAAGTGTTACCTGTAATGTGCCCATGTTTCCTGTTTGTATCTTCAAAAATAAAAAAGTGGGAGGCGTAACTGTATTTACCCCACCACTACCCATTTTTCTAAAATTAATTGCCACACAAGGCAAGCACCTACGTTTCCGAAATTTCACACACATAGGTCCCAAGGTACCGCCTACAATGTGGCAAAGTTTCATGTGTGTAACTTTAAAAATGACAAAGTTATAGGCATTCCTGGGTATTTATTAAAAAATTAATTGCCACACAAGGCAAGCACCTATGTTTCTGAAATTTCACACACATAGGTCCCAAGGTACCACCTACAATGTGGCAAAGTTTCATGTGTGTAACTTTAAAAATGACAAAGTTATAGGTGTTTCTTTCCTCATTGTTTCAAAAATTAATTGCCACACAAGGAAAGCTCCAATGTTTCTGAAATTTCACACACATATCAAGGCAAGTGGTACCTGTAATGTGCCCAAGTTTCCTGTTTGTATCTTCAAAAATAAAAAAATGGGAGGCGTAACTGTATTTACCCCACTACTACCCATTTTTCTAAAAATTAATTGCCACACAAGACAAGCACCTACGTTTCTGAAATTTCACACACATAGGTCCCAAGGTACCCCCTACAATGTGGCAAAGTTTCATGTGTGTAACTTTAAATATGACAAAGTTATAGGCATTCCTGGGTATTTATTAAAAAATTAATTGCCACAAAATTCATGCACCAATCTTTCTGAAATTTCTCACAGATAACTACCCCTAACCAGTCTACAATGTGCCCAAGTTTCATCCTTCTATCTTTAAAAATGAAAAAGTTATAGGCGTTTTTGTAAAACAATACTTGGCTATGGGAAAAAGCATTCAAAATGGCGTCCGATCCGGATCGGACATCTGGTCCGATCCGATCCGACCAGCCTCCGATCCGATCCGATCCGATCCGACCCCCCAGGTCCGATTCCGATCCGCTATCCGATCCGATCCGGGGGGTCAGTGCACATCCCTAGTACAAACCTCAACTAAGCTTGGGTCCAAGTCCATGGCTAGATCTACATTACTGCTTTATAGCTATAGTGAAGTGTGATAACTGTTGGGGCACAACCCACTTTCCATATACCACTTTTATAGTGTTATATCCTGCTTTTTATTCCACTTTCGTAATGATTTGACACAAGGTGTAGATATAGCACATGCTTGGTCTGGAAGGTGCAAACTGGGTAAATCCAATGAACTGGCAGATATTGATGTAATCGTAGATCAGTGGTCAGATGGTCCTGACTGAAACTGTGTAATGAGGGCAGTGTTGAGATGGTGAGAATTTTGTTTTAGTTCATTTTTATAAGAATTTACTAAAGTTTCCAAATGTTTCTATATTTGAGATGAAAAAATCTTGCACGTTTTTTATTTTAAAAAATGAATAGGGGAAAAACTAACACTGACTGATTCATTCATCTAGGCCCTGGGGGTGCTTGACTCTTAAAGACCTGGGTCTGAAACCTGTTCATGCTGAATTAGGGTCCCAACCACATCTTCTTTCTGACAGGCTCTTCATTTCTAACAGGTATATGGCAGGCAGGTACTACATGGACATCTCCATGATCTTCTCTAGCCTGAAATAAAGCCTATGAGACACAGATATTAAGTTCTATATATAACAAGAAAAGTAATCAAAGTCCATCTGTGACTAATCATCCACAATGTTTCTATAGTCATTTACGTGAGAGCAGTTTAATATGTGGCTTTATGCACTCCTAAAACGGTGCATTTTTGAATAGCCTTGTGCGTTGTGTTAAGGAAGAAAGCCAAACTAGGTCTAGATGCTGTGCATTAGGGATGTGTATCATATCGTTAAAATGTACGATAATGATATGATATGCTCTTTATCGTGCATGTGGTTAACGATAACGATACAATAGGAAACCCTATGATAATTATCGCAGACGATAAAAAATCCTACGATAATTATCGTATTTTATCGATAATACAATAAGGCTCTTTCTCTTTTGCCACCACATGGACGGAGCTAGAAGGTGGGGTGTGCTTGATGAGACTGACAGATTCAGTGACCAATCATGCAGCAAGGATTCCAGCAGGCTCCAGTTACAATGTTGGAGGAGGGCTAAGGATATCCCCACATAAAGCCTCCACACTTGGTGTTCCAGCTCTGTTGGGAGTTAGGCATTGAGGGGTGGTGGATTTGTTGGAGCTCTGTCCTGGATCCTAGGTCTTATAGTTACTTAGTGGCAAATTGTTGGAGATTCATTGTAATCTTGCATCTTTGTGTCTCAGGTTCGTTTGGCTGTGCGTTGCTTGTGTCTTTGAGACTTTGAGTTATAATTTTTTCTGGTTGGTTTGATTGAAGGGTTAGGTTAGCATGAGTGGGGGTACTGTGACTGAGGGAGTGTGTTTTGTCCTCTTCCCTGTTTTATATATATATATATATATATATATATATATATATATATAATATTTCTCTCTCTCTCTCTCTCTCTCTCTCTCTCTGGGTGTGTGTGTTTGCTTAATTGACTGTGAGTGTGCTGGTGTGTCGTGTAGCCTGCTACACAGGATCTGTGTGGTCAAAGCAGCACACAAACTCACAAACTGTGGGCAAAGCATACATTGCAATTATTAATTGCAATCACTTTGTAGCAGTATGAAACGCAGCTCTGAGGCGCGCCTTGGGTGAGGTGGGTCTGGGTCTAGGAGAGATGCTGTTGCTGCTGGGGGCAGTTCTGGGGTGGCTGCCTCTCCCTCTCACACATTTTATTTCTTTTTGAAAGACACTGCTCCATCCAATGTTTCCAGTCTGGAGGGGCTGCTATAGTGAGCCTTGAGTTGAGAGATTCCTGTATTATTATTTTTTGTCACTACGTCCCTGGGTTGTGGAGTCCGTTACTGAGGGACTGCAGAAGCATCTCTTCACACATTTTTTTTAGACTCTGGTCCAGGCAATGTGCCTACCTCTACCCTGAACATGACTTATATTAATTCGGCAATGTGCCTACCTCTACCCTGAATGTGACTTATATTAATTTGGCAATGTGCCTACCCAGAACTAGATTTTTATTTGCCACTGCTCCAGCTAATGTGTGCAGCTCTGGCATGAAGAACTGCCCACCTGCCTTCACGGGGATGGCGGGCAGACTGGGTCATTTTTAAAAAATATTTTTTTATTGGTTTTCATACATACAACAGTAATAAAAAAATACAATAACTAATAAGTGCACCCCCACACCAATGGGTCCATCTAGTATTTAATTATACATTTCTCCAAAACTGTAATGCATCCTGCAAAGGTGTACATCCTTTCCCTTTTTTTAATACAAAATCTACAAATATTCCCCATGACTGGGTCATTTTTTAAGCACGATGCGGTCAAGGCAGTGTGTGAGGGTTGTTTTGATGGGATCCTCCAGGTTTCCTCACTACCTGAAGTATCTCCTGGCCCAATGAGGCCTTGCCTGCTAAGGCTGGCTAAAAAAACTGTAATGCCATGCTATTCCCCTACCCTCCAATCCTTTTATTATTTCATTTGTACTTAGACATGCGTGGCCTAATCTCTTGAGTCAAGGCAGCAGCAGTTCTGCTACTGCAGTGGAATGCATCCACTCTCTGTGCCATGCACGCCTAGGCACAGATAATAATAATATGCTTTTTAGTTTTTTTTAGTTTTAGTGGGATCCTGCAGTTTGGCGCACCGCAGGGGTATCTCCTGGCCCAATGAGGCCCTGCCTGCTAAGGCTGGCTCTAAAATCAATGTAACGCCCGTGCTATTCCCCTACCCCCCAATCCTTTAAATTTGTAGACATGCGTGGCCTAATCAATGAGACAAGGCAGCAGCAGTTTATCATCTTCTGATTAACACATTTTACTTTTATGACTGCATATGGAAGGCACTGCCTAGGTTTATCCACAGGTTTTGAAAGTTCATTGTATTCATAAAAATATACCTATAAGTCTCAGCAGCAGCAGCATGGAGTGCATTACTGGAAACAGTGCATGTTGTTGAGAGCTTACTTCCGAGTAATGCCTGCAGTTGTGTGTCTGAAATTGGGCACAGATGAGTCCCCTCAAGGCCATCTGTGAGATGCCCATGAGTACTGGACGATGACATCTCTTGAAAAAGGACCACATTTCTGCCACCTGAAACAGTGTATTTGAAAGCTTACTTCCGAGTAATGCTTGCACCGATTGTTCTAAAATTTGGCACACAAGACTAGCAACACTCAGTCTGCACTGTGACCAAGTTTCAAACCTGTAACTTGGAAAATTAAGAAGTTTAGGCCTTTCTGACTCAAAAATCAACTGTAGAGTAGAGTCTCTAGGGCAAAATGGAGAAACAATATAATATCGGATTTCCGATAATTATCAGAAATACGATACAATATGGTTCACCTACGATATAATTGGAGATGATAAATTTTTTGGTCCGAAATTCCGATAACGATATGATATGATATTTTCAGGCGTGCACATCCCTACTGTGCATGTTGGTCAGAGGCTAGTGAATCATTCAAAAAGTTTATTGAATAAGTCTTCAGACGATTTCACACACAATAAACATGTGGCAAAAACAAACAATAAATACATGAATCTTAAAACATTACTTTAAAAAAGTCTAAAATTGAGGTAATACAATATTTAAAAAGATAAAAGTACATGCTCCTATTGAGGCCCCACAAGATTTAAAAGCTGTTACATGGCTCATTTAAAACACATTTTTCCTTTACCATTTCCCTTAAACTGGCCACCTTAACCATGAAAAGAGCAACCCTCTGAGTCACAAACTGGTTAGATCCTCGTAAGAGGAAATTCAGCTTGTCCTCAACCACCCAGTTTTTCATACGCCCAAGAAATGGAGACAAATAATGTTCCCTACAACTGGAATATAATTGGCATTCCAGTAAATAGTGGGCCAGATCTTCCACTTCAGATGCACCACATATACAAAGTCTGTGTTCTACTGGAATGCCCCAGAATCTTCTTAGTTGCATCATTGTGTCCATTTGCTCAAATGGAAGATGGGTAAAGGCCATGCATTGACTCCTTTTCATTGGGAAGAAGAGATATTTTTCTTCCTGACATTAGGTTTTAGCACTCGTTTACCATTTCATAGACCTTGTGTTTGACAGACCTTGTGTTTGTCCATCTGTGCTCTGGTATCCAGTACTCTTTGTGAAAATAACCCATGGTAGTTCTCCAGTCCTGAATTTTGCTATATTAAGTTATGCAATATTAAACAACTTCTCTACCTACCAATAAGCTATCTTACAGAACTGAGGTGAGAATGTATATGAGTTCCATGGTGCAAATGATTTATCAATAAGTATGTGCTTATCCCATAAACTTTATTTTTTTACCTGCAAACATTTTGGAGCAAAAAATGAGGAGTGAAACTCTCTTCCCAAACCAAACCACTAAACAGATTTTTTTAAAAGTTGTTTCCCCTTTTACTGCTGGTCTGTGTTTGATTCTTCCCTGAGCAATCCTAGCCAACACCATGACACCATGATGTCACTTAGCCAATCAGATTTGCCTATGGGACATCCCTACTGAGGGCATATTAAATCAATGTTTGGTCCTCAGTCCTCTGAATTGCTGGGAAGAGAAAAGGGGATATTTCCTGTTGCCAAGGCCACCCATGCCACACTGACAAGGCAGGAAGTGTCATGCTAGTTGCACCCATAATTAGGGCATCTCCACAAAGTTTCCAACTACTTCTGAGCCCCCTTAAAAATAAGTGAAAAGCCAGTGTTTTACAGGGTATAAAATATTCAACCTTCCAATTCAGCTCAGTCCTATTAATCATCCATCAAACTGCATGTGATAAAGGAATAAACACATATGAAATAGAGTGGTGTTAAAATGCCTCAGGTCCTGAGAGATTATGCTTTGTGTGAGAACAAAAATTCAAATGGGTATTAAGTAGAGTTTTGCAAACAGTGGTGAAGTGCAATCCTTGTTTGATCCTGAAGGTATATGGTACATAGATTATGATAATGAAGAGGAAAGAAATGTTAACTTCTACTGATAGTAGTTAACATTAAAAAGAAAGTGTGGTATGGGAATTTGGATGTTGACAGCAGCAGACTTGTAAAGCTGATATATAGCAATTACAGTCTTTATATACCAGCTGTTAAACACCTGGGACCAAGCTAATTTCCAACCATTTGATAACTATGAAGGAAGATGTTGATAAACAGACTAAGATTTTTGCCTTCTGAGGCTGGTAACCAGAAGTTCTTCCATGATGTGCACTGAGGTTTTTACCTTCAGTTTGTTCATTCTCCATCACCATCTTTGGTCTAGAGTTTGCAGTCCTGCTGTGCATTTGCTTTTTTTCAAGCTCTCACTTTATAGTGATGCCCCTTTGATTTCTACTCTGAGTAAATCTGAGTCCAATCCTTCGTGTTTATTTCATTAATTGATTTTACAGTAAATAAAATAAAGTTGCCTAAAGCCTCTATAAATATCTATCATGGTCACACCCTTCAACTGGAACAGATGCCATGAATACTTGTGTGTATTTAGCATGCAGGTCAGGATAAGGCACCACTGCTACCACCAAAATTATTCTTCACAATCAGGCAGTATAGAAGAAATATGGTCCATACGGTGGTTTACTAGTCTACAAGTTACTCAGCTTCATTCAGGAATCATTCTGTGATGAAAACTTGAACAGAGAAGATAACTGGTAGTGGATTGCACTTGCTGTGAATGAATCCGTATTTCACAAATGAAGCAGACCACTTTGGAGAGATTATCTGGATCAAATGCTTCAGTAACAACTTGGATACTCAGAGGCAAAGAGAAGTATAGACTGCATGACTATAAGATTCAGCTTCAAAGATGAAATGCTTCGATTTGCCTCCTCTTGGATTTTAGTCCTACTGACCTGTTTGGATACATGCGATACCCAATAGAGCTTTCTTTCAGACTCAGCTGGCTTTCCCCAGCAACAAGCCTGCCCTTTTTTATTTCAAATAGTCAAGAATCCATATTCAAAACAAGTATTACAGTACAGCTGAAATCCACAAATTGATTAAGCCAACAGACTTACATTTAAACTAATGTAAGCCATGTGTGGATCATGCTGAAAATACCACATACATATCAGACACTGGCATTTATTGAACCTTATTGAAATTTGTATTTTGAGGTTTAAATAAACAATTACAATGACAAGACTAATCTCTGGAAGAAGATTTTATTCTTTTATTTAACCAATATGAAGTTAATCTTTTTTTTGTACAATGCTTCAGGTTTTATTCACAATATTACAGTGAAAACATTTCAAGAATGATCTCTTTAAAAAAGCAATTTAGGCTAAAACCATATAACACTTACCTAGGAATAAGTCATATTGAATCAGTGGGATTTAAGTGTAAGTAAACAGAAACAAGATTGCTTCTTAATAATATGAAATAATATTTCAGAACAAAATTGCATCTTTGAGAAATAAGGAGATAGACTTTTGATCTGTGCCGCCCTCCAACTGACAATCAAAATTGCAAAGTAAAACACAGAAAGTTGCTTCTTGCATAAGGTTTTAACTCAATAGTGTTTGTTTGTTTCTATACTGACCAATAGCTGAAGACCTCTGGGAGGTTCACAAAAATTAAAACCAAAATATAAATATGGAAGCATAAAATATAAAAATGCTAAGCCATGGAAGTTAAGCATTCTGAGCTAAACATTGGCCCTGTTCAGAAGACAGCTTAAACCATGGCTTTTTGTTAAAAAAAAAGCCTTAACCAGTGTGGTTTAAGCTGTCCTCTGAACAGGGCCATTATAGGTTTAGTATGTCATGTGAGCCATAACTTAGCATATCATATAAACCATTCCTAACCATGGTTTAAACACACTCACTAACCATTTTCTGCAAAGGGTTAGTGGTCTCACCATGGCTTAGTGAGTTGTCTAAAGAAGCCCAATATAAAAGTACTCAATAGCTAGAGAAATACATATTCTCATATTGATGGGGAACCATAAATATGACCTCACCTTCAGCTTCAAACTTAGGCTACCCAACTGCTAGCCAGGAAGTCATACATGCTAATTTTAGGAAAATACACATACTGTATTTCCTTTGGAAATATATGCTTTGCAGATTCTCTATAAAATGTTTATATATGCATTTTCCTTCTCATAAGCAAAGATAAACATCATATAAGATATGGCCTCCAATTATACAGCTAAGTTATTAAAACAACCAACACCAGATAATTGTTCTGTCCCTAGTTTTCAGATGGGTAATATGTGATCCAATCAATAGTTTTTCAAGATTTCCATAGAATAGGAAAAAGAAAAATCAAATATGAAAAGCTAAATTAACACTTACAAAAATAAGTTTAGTTCTATCGCCTATGTCTTGAATCAAGATTACGGGTTGGATCCAGAGTTAATCATGTTTAAAGTAGGCCCATTGAAATTAATTGGACTTGAGTTAGTTATGACTCACTTATCAATGGGACTATTCTAACCATGACTAAATCTGGATCCAACCCTATGGAGTTTTATCAAACTTCAGGGGTTGATTAAGTCATCAATGCTAGGATGTTTATAAACACTACTTAGTGAATTATCAGTGTAGCTAAGCTTTAACATTATTATCACTGTCTCTGTTTTTTGTTTGTTTCTTTCTCCTCTACCTCACTGCTAACATTTTTCCCGTTCATCATGCACCCTTGTCTACTGGTCTACATAGCTGCCATCTCAGGATGAGATGGCAGCTATGATGAAGTGCTTTGTAGTCCAGGAAAGCTTATGCTACAATGAATTTATTACTCTTGAAGGTGCCCCAAGACTCTTTGTTGTTTTTGCTGCAACAGACTAACCCAGTGATCCCTCTTGAAATTGTTCCATAGGATTATTATTATCCACATCCCTTCTCAGCAACAGTTTGAGATACCATAGTAGTAGAAGCACACGTTCTCTCATCTCTTATTTTAAGACACTATCAGAGGTACTCTTATTTTTGCTATTGCAATTATTGTTCTGGAACAGACTGTTATCACGATTGGATCATTACCTCATGAGTACCTAGATATCTGCCCTCCTGTGTATCATCCTCATAGACTCCGCAAAGCGAATTATAAAACTCTAGGGCCAAAAGAGTGACACTCTTTTGTTTGCCTTTCTTCTAAGTTGCAAGTTAGAATTTGAATGTCAAAACTTCAGACCTTGAAAAAGATACCTTCCATCTTGTCACCTTTGGTGACCTAAGGGCACAATCCTATGCATGTTGACGGTAAAGAGTTCCAGGATGCAGGGAGTTGTAGAACTTTTTTCTGTGTAAACATGCATGGGATTGCACCCTAAAGCTCTTGCCATCTTACTGAATGGATCTCTGCCATTCAATAATATAGCATTAGTTTATTTTATGATCAAAACTTATTTGTGGCATGAATCAAAAGTGATCTTCAATAACTTCCATAGGCTTTCATACAACTTCATTTGTCTTTCTGAAATGCTCCACCTTTTGCATCAGAACAGCAATTAACTGGACTCCCCAATAAGGATGCTGTCTTTCAAACTGCCATTGCTTTCTCCACTCTTGATCTCTGTCATTTTAGACAATTTAATGTATCTGATTAATGGTCTTATAGTCTGCCTTTTCTGAAATGTCCAGCAGTTTGAAAGCTCATTTTGTATGCTTAGTCCTACTGCAATTCAAGATACCAGAAATATTCCAAGCCTGTCTGCTGCAACACTCCTCCTCAATTACCATCTTGCTAGAAAGCAGGGGAGAAGGAAGATGTTTTCATGTTATGAAAAGTCTGAAGCCTTATGAACCACATATATAAGTAATGTAAAATATCTCTCCTCTGAATTCTTGGGTGAATTGTTTTCATATATGAAAAACCAGGGCATGTCAGGATTTTTGGTAACAAATCTGGAAAGGGGGGAGACTTATGAAATTTGAAGAAAAATCTGGATTCCCCCCCCCCAGGGCAGCTCTACTTTATAGTCAATGGGAATTAACAAAAATGCTTATAGCACCGTCATTTTTAACGATAAAGAGATGAAACTTGGCAACATGATAGCCCTTAGGTAGGGCTTTCGCTATGCCAAATTTGAAGCAGAACCGTTTATCTGTTGATTTTTATGAATTTTTTAAAGTTTGAGGTTTTAAAAGTATATCATTTTTAAAGATATGAAACTTGGCACTTTGATAGCTCCTATATAGGGCTGTAGCCATGCCAAGTTTGAAGTAGGGGTGTGCATCGGATCGGATCCGATCCACGATCCGAATCCGATCCGACCCAAAATCGGGAAAATCTGATCTGATCCGATCCGATCCGACCAACCTCCGATCCGATCCGATCCGACGAGGTCCGATCCGGATCGGACGCCATTTTGAATGCTTTTTCCCATAGCCAAGTATTGTTTTACAAAAACGCCTATAACTTTTTCATTTTTAAAGATAGAAGGATGAAACTTGGGCACATTGTAGACTGGTTAGGGATAGTTATCTGTGAGAAATTTCAGAAAGATTGGTGCATGCGTTTTGTGGCAATTAATTTTTTAATAAATACACATGAATGCTTATAACTTTGTCATTTTTAAAGTTACAAACATGACACTTTGCCACATTGTAGGAGGTACCTTGGGACCTATGTGTGTGAAATTTCAGAAACATAGGTGCTTGCCTTGTGTGGCAATTAATTTTAGAAAAATGGGTAGTAGTGGGGTAAATACAGTTACGCCTCCCATTTTTTTATTTTTAAAGATACAAACAGAAAACTTGGGCACATTACAGGTACCACTTGCCTTGATATGTGAGTGAAATTTCAGAAACATTGGAGCTTGCCTTGTGTGGCAATTAAGTTTTGAAACAATGAGGAAAGAAACACCTATAACTTTGTCATTTTTAAAGTTACACACATGAAACTTTGCCACATTGTAGGTGGTACCTTGGGACCTATGTGTGTGAAATTTCAGAAACATAGGTGCTTGCCTTGTGTGGCAATTAATTTTAGAAAAATGGGTAGTAGTGGGGTAAATACAGTTATGCCTCCCATTTTTTTAGTTTTGAAGATACAAACAGGAAACTTGGGCACATTACAGGGAACACTTCACTTGATATGTGTGTAAAATTTCAGAAACATTGGTGCTTGCCTGGTGTGGCAATTAATTTTTGAAACAATGAGGGATTCATTGGACAGCACTTGCCCATAGGGATTCATTGGAGAGTACTTGTCCATAGGGAATCATTGGAAAGCACTTTCCCATAGGGAATCATTGCATTGCACTTTCCCACTGAGAAATGCAGTTATGCCTCCCACATTTTTATTTTTGAAGATACAAACAGGAAACTTGGGCACATTGTAGACTGGTTAGGGATAGTTATCTGTGAGAAATTTCAGAAAGATTGGTGCATGCATTTTGTGGCAATTAATTTTTTAATAAAAACGCAGGAATGCCTATAACTTTGTCATTTTTAAAGTTACACACATGAAACTTTGCCACATTGTAGGTGGTACCTTGGGACCTATGTGTGTGAAATTTCAAAAACGTAGGTGCTTGCCTTGTATGGCAATTAATTTTAGAAAAATGGGTAGTAGTGGGGTAAATACAGTTACGCCTCCCATTTTTTTATTTTTGAAGATACAAACAGGAAACATGGGCACATTACAGGGAACACTTGGCTTGATATGTGTGTGAAATTTCAGAAACATTGGAGCTTGCCTTGTGTGGCAATTAATTTTTGAAACAATGAGGAAAGAAACGCCTATAACCTTTTTATTTTAAAAGTTAGAAGTCTGAACATTGCTCACTTTGTAGATGGGTTAGGGGTAGATATGTGTCAGAAATTTCAGAATGATAGGTCCAGGCATTTGATGGCTATGGAATTTTTAGATAAAATGTTTCAAAAAAATTTCCACAGAGGCCCGGTCTTCCCCTCTTCCCCCTCCCGCTTCCCGCGAAGAAAAGGAAACACTCTCTCGTCTCGATCCCTTTGATCCTGTTGCTAGTATCCATTACAGGGCTCGTGTCTGCTTTCACTTTTTACTCAAGCAGAACGGCTGAGCCTAGCTGAGTTTTGCAGCCATGCGTGCAAGGAAGGATCTCTCTCATCTCGATCCCTTTGATCCTGTTGCTAGTATCCATTACAGGGCTCGTGTCTGCTTTCACTTTTTACTCAAGCAGAACGGCTGAACCTAGCTCAGTTTTGCAGCCATGCGTGCAAGGAAGGATCACTCTCTCTCGATCTCTTTGATCCTTTGTTCCTCCCCTTCTCCTCCCCCTCGCCGGCGTTGTGTGTGCGCCCCGCCGGTGCCCTCGCGTGCGGGCCGGTTCCTGGGCAGCAGAGGCTCTGCCTGGCTGCTGTGAGGCTCCTGAAGGGCTTGCCTAATGCGGGCTGTTGTGCTCCGCTGGGCCGCGGGGGTAGGTTGATGATGAAGAGGATGATGGGGAGGGCGTTCAATGGCCCCTCCGCTCACCAACTGACAGCGCGTGCTCCGCTCCAGACACCCGGCCTCGGCAGCCAGGAGGATACGCTGGCAAGCCCGCCGCCGCCGCCCGCGCGCGCACACACACCACCCGTCCATTATCATTTGGGCAGCCCTAATTAAGGAGCGCTCAAAAAATGGCAAAACCCCCTCTCCTTTTTTCTTAATTCCTTGCAGCTCCCACGATTTAACCCTTTCCTATCAGCTACAATTAATTAATAGTAGGATGACCAGTACCAGGAGACTGGTGTGTACAAATGTTTTTTTTTTTTTAGGCTTGAGATCATAAAGAGGCAAATATTCTACCTACCGTATTGGAAGCAGTATGTATTATTACTTTTTAAAAAAATGTAATTAGTAGGATGACCATATGAAAAGGAATACAGGGCTTTAACAGTGGAATAGAAAAGGGAATTTCAGCAGGTGTCATTTGTATCCATGCGGCACCTGGTGAAATTCAATCTTCATCACAAAAGTTAAAATTGCAGGAGCTCTGCTCTCTTTTGTATCTGGTCACTGTAGTATAGCTCCTGCAGCTTTAACTGTCATATGGTCACCCTTGTTTCCCAACATACTGCTTCCAATACTGTAGGTAGAATATTTGCCTCTTTATGATCTCAAGCCTAAAAAAAAAAAACATTTGTACACACCAGTCTCCTGGTACTGGTCATCCTACTATTAATTAATTGTAGCTGATAGGAAAGGGTCAGGAGCCTCACAGCAGCCAGGCAGAGCCTCTGCTGCCCAGGAACTGGCCCGCACGCGAGGGCACCGGCGGGGCGCACACACAACGCCGGCGAGGGGGAGGAGAAGGGGAGGAACAAAGGATCAAAGAGATCGAGAGAGAGTGATCCTTCCTTGCACGCATGGCTGCAAAACTGAGCTAGGTTCAGCCGTTCTGCTTGAGTAAAAAGTGAAAGCAGACACGAGCCCTGTAATGGATACTAGCAACAGGATCAAAGGGATCGAGATGAGAGAGATCCTTCCTTGCACGCATGGCTGCAAAACTCAGCTAGGCTCAGCCGTTCTGCTTGAGTAAAAAGTGAAAGCAGACACGAGCCCTGTAATGGATACAAGCAACAGGATCAAAGGGATCGAGACGAGAGAGTGTTTCCTTTTCTTCGCGGAAAGCGGGAGGGGGAAGAGGGGAAGACCGGGCCTCTGTGGAAATTTTTTTTGAAACATTTTATCTAAAAATTCCATAGCCATCAAATGCCTGGACCTATCATTCTGAAATTTCTGACACATATCTACCCCTAACCCATCTACAAAGTGAGCAATGTTCAGACTTCTAACTTTTAAAATAAAAAGGTTATAGGCGTTTCTTTCCTCATTGTTTCAAAAATTAATTGCCACACAAGGCAAGCTCCAATGTTTCTGAAATTTTACACACATATCAAGTGAAGTGTTCCCTGTAATGTGCCCATGTTTCCTGTTTGTATCTTCAAAAATAAAAAAATGGGAGGCGTAACTGTATTTACCCCACTACTACCCATTTTTCTAAAATTAATTGCCATACAAGGCAAGCACCTACGTTTTTGAAATTTCACACACATAGGTCCCAAGGTACCACCTACAATGTGGCAAAGTTTCATGTGTGTAACTTTAAAAATGACAAAGTTATAGGCATTCCTGCGTATTTATTAAAAAATTAATTGCCACAAAATGCATGCACCAATCTTTCTGAAATTTCTCACAGATAACTATCCCTAACCAGTCTACAATGTGCCCAAGTTTCCTGTTTGTATCTTCAAAAATAAAAATGTGGGAGGCATAACTGCATTTCTCAGTGGGAAAGTGCAATGCAATGATTCCCTATGGGAAAGTGCTTTCCAATGATTCCCTATGGACAAGTACTCTCCAATGAATCCCTATGGGCAAGTGCTGTCCAATGAATCCCTCATTGTTTCAAAAATTAATTGCCACACCAGGCAAGCACCAATGTTTCTGAAATTTTACACACATATCAAGTGAAGTGTTCCCTGTAATGTGCCCAAGTTTCCTGTTTGTATCTTCAAAACTAAAAAAATGGGAGGCATAACTGTATTTACCCCACTACTACCCATTTTTCTAAAATTAATTGCCACACAAGGCAAGCACCTACGTTTTTGAAATTTTACACACATAGGTCCCAAGGTACCACCTACAATGTGGCAAAGTTTCATGTGTGTAACTTTAAAAATGACAAAGTTATAGGTGTTTCTTTCCTCATTGTTTCAAAACTTAATTGCCACACAAGGCAAGCTCCAATGTTTCTGAAATTTCACTCACATATCAAGGCAAGTGGTACCTGTAATGTGCCCAAGTTTTCTGTTTGTATCTTTAAAAATAAAAAATGGGAGGCGTAACTGTATTTACCCCACTACTACCCATTTTTCTAAAATTAATTGCCACACAAGGCAAGCACCTATGTTTCTGAAATTTCACACACATAGGTCCCAAGGTACCTCCTACAATGTGGCAAAGTGTCATGTTTGTAACTTTAAAAATGACAAAGTTATAAGCATTCATGTGTATTTATTAAAAAATTAATTGCCACAAAACGCATGCACCAATCTTTCTGAAATTTCTCACAGATAACTATCCCTAACCAGTCTACAATGTGCCCAAGTTTCATCCTTCTATCTTTAAAAATGAAAAAGTTATAGGCGTTTTTGTAAAACAATACTTGGCTATGAGAAAAAGCATTCAAAATGGCGTCCGATCCGGATCGGACATCTGGTCCGATCCGATCCGACCAGCCTCCGATCCGATCCGATCCGACCCCCCAGGTCCGATTCCGATCCGCTATCCGATCCGATCCGGGGGGTCAGTGCACATCCCTAGTTTGAAGCAGATCTGTTCATCCACTGATTTTTAGGATTTTTTTTTTAAAATGAGGTTTTAAAATTATTATTTTTAAAAAGAAATATCATGTTTAAAGATAAGGAGATGAAACTTGGCATCATGATAGATCTTAAGTAGGGCTTTAGCTATGGCTGCCTCTACAAGAGAGGTTTAAAACTCTTTCAAGGCGCTTTAAAAAATTTACCTCTACAAGAACGGAGCGCAAATCGGGCGTAGAGGCGCGTTATCTCTCCGATTATGTGCATTATCGAATGCGCATTTCATCGCGAATTTTATTTTGCTCCGGCCGTTAAAGCGCATTTTGACTATGTGAACACGTGCTTATGCGCATTAACTACTTGTAAAGCGCATTTTGGTCATCTGTTAATGCGCTTCACCGCCTCTTGCCGCCTCTTGTGCAGAGGTATTAGTTGTAAATGCGCTTCAGCGATTATGCGCATAATCGCCTAACCAGGCGCAAAAGCGAATCCTTGTAGAGGGGACCTATGACAAGTTTCAAGCAGATCTGTTCATCTGTTGATTTTTAGCAAGTTTCAAAACAAACTTGAACTTTAAAACTAAAAAAAAAAGAGAGTGCAGCAGAGTGAGGATACAATCAGAAAATATATTTGAGGGAAGGGAAGAATGTATCACGCAGAGCTACAAAAGTAGGAGTGAGTGAAGTTAATCTCAGATACATTGGATGTCTCACTTGTTATTTCAGTGATTTTAACATTAAGATATTATATAGAACAGATTTGTTTTAATTGTGTGCTGTAAAATCAGACATGTTAGTGGGGATGCCCCCTTGTGGGCAAACCATGTTGTCCTCCTTTTTGGTTTCCAAAATATGGTCATCCTAGTATTGCCACAAGACCATAATGCCACAGACGCTAATGACTTTGTAAACTTCATGAAGCACACACAGGATATAACTCAAAAGTTTAAGATTGTCATGACCAAGTCCAAATCTCTGTCTGATTCAGGGGCAAATCAACACCATACAATCAGCATGCATACAAATGACACCCGCTGAAATTCTCTTTTCTATACAACTGCTAAAGATACAGGAGCCCTGTTCTCCTTTCCATGTGGTCACCTAGCAGAAGTGCCTGAGCATTATTGCACTTGGCAGGTGTGGGAAGAACAACTAAGCAGAAGCTTATTGCTCTGCTGCAGCAGGGATGTGTGGAATTATCAGGAAGCAAAAAAATTTGTGAACCCCCTGAGGCTTGTGGTGAATGAGGATTCTTGACTTACTGCAAAGGACTATGGGACCCATCAGCAGGATACGGAGAACCTTTGGGGCTGTCATGTCTCACCTGTTCAGAGTTGTGAGGGCCCAGGAGGGGGAGATTCAGGAAGGCTTCCATCCTCACCTGTAAGGGCAGGCTCATGCAAGACCTAGCAAGCTGGGCACCTGCACGATGCACACAGTCCCTCACTTTGGCAAATATTGTTGTGAGTTTAAATATATGTGGCCTCACTTCTTTATTTCCGATTCTGTTTGCAGATGTCTGCTCGTTTTTGCCTTTGCAATGGGTGTGGATATTGGGGGATTGAAATGGGAAATATAACACTTTATGAAGTACTATATTCCATCTCCAATAGGCCCTGTAGTGGGGCATTCCAGGGGTGAAACAAGGCAAACATGGCCTTAGATCCATCAGATGCAAAGCCCACTTGCTCCTCCATCAGGCTTCAGGATCAGACCCAGTTTGCAAGTAACGCCAGGACCAGGACCAGTTTGCAAAAACACTGGCTGGGCATGTTTTTGAAAGAAAAACAAACAACCTCTGCCTGCCTTCCACTTCCAATGGTAGGGCTTTGGAACTATGGATCATCAGCCACTTTGCTTCTCTCCACCCCACATAGCATTGTCCAGCCCAAACTTAAAAGAAAACGAGAAAAAGTATAAGATAAAAGAAGTTGATAAGGAAAGCTGCTAAAAGTAAAATTACTGGAAAGAAAAAGCGGGGTGGAAGGAGATGCAAATGAATGTAGAACAAGAAAAAAAACTAGGGCAATCATAACTGATTGATTGTAGCACAAAATCAATCATTCAAGTCTGTAGATTTTACTGATGGCAATTTACATAACAAGTAACTTCTAAGTACCAGATGTAACATATTGGGTTTGTCATTAGATTGTTCTCACTGCTCATAAATCTTCATGGGTGTAATAATGCAACCCTCCCCCAATCCCAGCCAATAATGAATTATCAAAACCACAAACCTCTTTCTACTTTGGTGTCAGCAGGTATTTGCTCTCTGTTTCTTTAAAAATTGCATGCCAGGCAAGAAAACAACAGATGAGTTGTTTCCAGGCAAGAATATGCAGAATTAGTGAAAGCTACTTGTATTGATTGTATTGATTTAAAGGCATAGATCCTCCATCCATGAAAGAGGCAGTAAATGAAATCTAGATGCTTTGGCTTACATCATCCTTTGTCATGGGCTATGTTGGCTAGGGCTGATGGGAACTGTAGGCCAAAACACCTGGAGAGCCTCAAGTTGTCCACTCTGATAGAATTAACATTTTTGTCTTTTTGCTGAAAAGATTAACGTTGGTTACCCTGATAAACAAAGATAGAAGTATGCCTTCAAATCCTGAACCCAAACGAAATGGGGCTGCTTTGGGGAGATAGAGGAGATCTCCATCTCAAATTGGGGGTTCTCTGAAATGGGCTGAACAAATATGTACTCTCCTGAAGCTTCATTACTAATTTGGAGATGCAGGCTGTGTGTCTGCAAAAATTGAAACATGACTCCAAGCTTTCCGTATATAAGGAAAACATCAAGGTGGGAAGAGGGAGGGAAGGAGAGCAGGGGAGAGTAGTTTTCTGATGGACATCTCTAGCTTCCAAACAGATGGGCAACTCTCACTTCTGCTCTGTGGGGAGCACAATGAACAGCTTCCCAAAGGAGCTCGCCGCTGAGCGCAGAATGCGTGTCTCATTATTGTGAGTGTATGGGTGGGCGAGTTAGCAGTGCCGGAAACTTGGTCGAAAATTCCGAGAAGGCGCCTTGGCTCCCCCGGAAGCATCACCTCCCAGTGGCTCTTTGATTCTCCCAATGCCACAGAGTGAATGAGGGGCGGCGGCTGCTGACATGTCTGGGTCCTCGTGGCTATGAAGAAAGTGCAGCAGTTGCGCCTCGAGGCCAACTTGAGCCGCATGAAGGTTTCAGAAGCTGCAGCTGACTTAAAGCAATTTTGTCTGCAACACGCACAGCATGATCCTGTATTAACAGGAGCTTCTTCAGCTACAAATCCATTTAGGCCGCAGATAGTCTGTTCATTTCTCTGACTTGGTGAACAACATGGAATCTTTTCATGATCATCTAACAACTTCCCATAGCTGTTGATGGGTGTGGGGAATATGAAAGTGAAGCGAGATGGCTTGTAACCTGTACAGAAATGTTGTGTTAATGTGCCAATTTAGAGATAGTAATACTGCTACTGTTGTCAAAACTCTTACAATCTACCTCTCTAAACACATTGTATGCTAGTTGCAATAACTTCTGTATCATGAGGGAATCAATCAAGCTACCAAACGGAGAATAGCTTGATCAGGCTTTCCTTTTTACTTCCAATCACAGTGCTTTGAGGAGGGTTGAAGAAGGAACTTGTCAGAGGCTGTTCCTGTGTTTTCACTGTGTGTCTGTGAAAGCAAGAGTGCTCAGGGCTTCCAAGAATGGCAACACTAACAGGGAGATACCTGCCCCCACTGCTGCCTGTTCAGTGCATGGCTGCTACTGACACCAACTTCCGAAAGGATATGTGGAGTTCCATTGAATCCCCCAGCACGTTTTCTCTGGCATCCAGGTGCAGTAAAGGGCAGCATCCCTTGCTGCTAAAGGTGGGGCCTGCCAACCATTTATAAGAGGGGGCACTAGCTATAGGGGACGGGCAGCCAGGGATCATAGATGGACAGGGGAGAAAACTGGTCTTGCCACATCTGTTGCTTCCTCTCTAACTGCTTAGAAAAGCCGTCCCCAACCTGATGTCCTCCAGACATTTTGGGCTACAGCTCCCAGCATTCCTGATCATTAACCAGGCTGGCTAGAGCTGATGGGAATTGAAGTCCATAACAGGCAGAGGGCATCAGGTTGGTTTATAAATGTAAAACCTAGTGGCAAGATAAGCTTCTCGCTCTGGAGCAAAGAGCAAGGAGGACAAAATAGGGGAGATGAGCTCTAAGAGCCATACAAACAAGTAGTTGCACCAGACACTATATGCTGGGTTATGTCAATGTAAGTTGCCTGTAAGACTAAAGATTTAATAGCCCAGTGTGTTCAAATATATTCTTTTTTAGGACCACTTAGAGGTGCAATGCTAGTCCTCAAGTCATTGGTCACAGAGCATGGTTAGGACAGTCTTGGGAGAGTAATATCAAAAGGTGTTAGGCTTTGAAGCCTTGGGTAGTATCCAACAGTGTCATTCCACTAATTCATATAATGCTAGTGGAGCTACACTGAATCTTTCCATTGCATGAGTTCTTGCACATTATGCTTGTAAAACCACGTGCACTTGCATAGTTCAGAACCTAGTTTCTGCTTCCAATGTCATTTGTGCTACTGGAATGACACAGTTGGATATACTGCCCCTTTAGTCCTATGGACCTTTGAGACTTCATCTCTCTTCCGCTCCACGCTTCTGGTATTGGTTCCTAATAATTTCTGAGATCTCAGTGAAAATGTAGCTCAGACTTGAATGTTATCTGGGACTAATTTTCCTTTGTATGAAACTGCAAAGGTGTGTTTTCTTAGTATAAAACAAGCAAATGATTTTTTTTTTTAAAAAAAAACCTCTTCCTTTCTGATTTTATAATATTTTTTCCTGTAAGGGCATTTCTACATCCCACAAATGCAACTGAGATTCTGGATAAAATGATCTGAAGTGCATGTTTTATTAAATAAAAACACAATCTAATAAAACTCTGGATGTGAGCCTAAAACTGTAAGTTGTTATGGACTAACCTTGTCAGTCCTTGAATGGACAGTTCAACTAACTACATCAGTAGAAAAGTGAAAGGAACACTAATATACTTTTTTATACAGCAGCCCCACAAAGTAGAAATAATTATACATCAAGATAATATTTTGGATTATCATTCTTATAGATTTTACTTGTGAATGATGAAAAAATAGCAAGATGTGAAAACCCTTGGAATAAATATGGGGGGCGGGATATGTCATTTTAAAACTTTCTGCAGTTCCAAATACTATTCCATAATAGAGCGTTAGAAACAGGGCCAAACTAGAAGTGACATCATTTGTGTAGCTTGGCCTTGTGTGGTTGTTTACTTAAAAAACATAACATGTACAGTCCGGATGGGGGTAGTTGGATCAGGACCATGGTAGGAGAGGAGAGGACCTTTAATCCTTTGCCTTTTTAACCCTTTGGCACCAAATGGAAACTTTCCCTCTATAGCAAATAGCAAATTCACGGGTGATGATTCCAATTGGGACCATGGTGAAAGCAAAGGATTGAAGTCCCCCCTCTCACTGCATCATGGTCCCAATCTGACTCTGAACCCTGTCCCACCCCCAATGTCACAACAACTATTTTAGGTTTAGAGGCATGAATAAAGTCATGTCTGAAGGCTGATCTACACACGAGGTTTGTAACGTTTCATAAGGGTAATGAAAATTCTTTGGGCCACATGACGCACTCCCTTTAACGATGTATACCTGAGGTTTTTTAAAACTCACTTCAGCAATATACAACGGTTTTTACTTTTAATAAATCATTTTAAGTAAAATAATGTGTCCTTCCTTACCGTTTGTGATTCGTGGGGGCAGTGCTTCATTGACCGGAGCCCAAATGCTTAGCAGTTGATTGGTGGGGAAGAAAGAGAAAGTGGGTGAGTGAACTACAACACCCACAATGCCTAGCCCTATACTCATTGAAAGCTAGTGAATGAAAGGAGAACTAAGGAGGAAGTGGGTGACTGAACTACAACTCCCACAATTCTTTGCTCTAAACTCATTGTAAAAATGAAAGATAAAGAGACAGACAGAAGAGTGTGTGAGACCTCCCACACCACTTTGAAGACTGAAATTTTTTTCTCCTGTAACGTGAGTACTCGTTAATGTGGCCTAAGACGTTTTAGAATGCACCTATTTGAAAAGTTTTAAAATACAATTTAAAACTTTCCAGGGGACTGTGTAGATAGGCCCTGATTTAGTACTAGCATTCTGATAAGCTCTTGCGGTGGGAAGTAAGGGTACATGATCTCTAGGACCTCTCAAGTCATTTTTTCTAATGGATGCAGCAAGTACTACCTATATCAGCAGGATCCAAACAGGTTTTATGAATTTATAACAGCAATTCTATGCCGAGCTCCACTGAACATAGAATTTACTGCTGAATAAACAGTCATAGGATTGCACTGTTACTGTAACTTTTACTGCTATTGCTGTTGCTATTATTACTGTTATTATTACCTGCCATGTTTACACTGGGAAAGAAAGTTGGGGTATAAATGGAATGGATTGATTGGTTGATTTGTTAATTCTGTTGCTATAGACTTCTAACCAATCATTTACTGCATTCATTCCTCCAGTGTAAACATAGATTCTAGAACAGAAAGTAGAAGGGAGGCTCAAGGGTTTTCTGCATTGATTAATTAAACTGCCAGTTGAAAACTGATAAATCATAGAGAATATATTACACACATATATATAGTAAATGGGAGTTCAGTGCTGCAGTATCTTAGATGGAATCTCATCATTGACTATTCAGCAGCTCCAATTAATTTTGTAGGAACATAAACCAAATGTTTTGACTATCATTAAACAGATCACATTTTGGGTAATTAAGTTTGTCCGCCAAAACTTATATTTAATTTAATTTTTAAGAGCAAACTGTAACAGCAGTAATTGTACTTCTCAGAAAACAATTTATGAATTATGCAACTGTTTTAGCGCGATAGACAGAAGCTAAACAGCTGACGTAGCAAGAGCGAGAGTAGAGTTTTATGAATGCTGTCAGTTGTGGTAGTGAAAGACCAAACCAGAGATTTAAAAAGACAGTTTGATCTCTCCAGGAAGTTCCATGATTAGGAAGGCTTTATTGATGGCAGATGTTAATGACACCTGGCTGCTCTTAGACTTTGATGTCCCAGCTGTTAATCTAGACGGAGATTATTGAACACGGGTATTTGCAAAATGTCACAGTGTAACTCTAGTAGTCAATATGTCAAATGACAGTGCTTTTCTTTGTAGCTATTTCTGAACAAACCCTTGCATATAAAATTTAATTGATAGCTTCAATTCCTGTTGTCAGCATTTTCGTACGTGTCCCAAATCTAATTTTCCTAGTGTCTTCTTTTTCCTATATCCAATAAACTGGGTTTACAAGGCCTAGAAAAGATCACTGAAATGTTTGAAACCCACAAACGTCTGCCTTAAAATGGCAAATGGACTATATGTATTTAGTAATTATTAACTTATTTTAAGTCCACTTTTATTAAAAACAAAAACAACCAACAACATAAATTTGAGCATCTCAATCCAACATTGATATGTGTGTACATAAAGCAGACTGCTGCTCTCACATCTCTTACTGACTCAGAACTCTGCACACAAATGATTGTTGAATGGATGATTCTCAGGGCCAGGTTTGTGAATCAGGGCTACATACATGATGAAGAACCCAACAGGGTCCATGCACTAGTGTCTTACCCCTCCCCTAGGGATCCCTTCCCTGAGGCTATGGGTATGTTTGTGGTGTATCCTTTCATTTCAAACCTTCCCCCTTATACACTTTCAAGCCCAAATCAAGGAAATACTGTTTTTCCTAGCAGACTTTGACCACTCTCAATACCGTTGCCACCATATAGTCCCAATAATGTACCTATTGTCTCACATTGACTCTCTTGAATGATAGATACCACTCTGCATGTTGATGAACAAAATAAATGATTATTTATCCATAACACTTTAAAACAGAAGATAAGATGTATTTGTGTATGTTCACTATAGCACTTAAGTTACTGTTTCTTTTTGTTATTTTACCTATCCTATTCTCAACTCCTCCATCAACCTCTAACCCCAAAATAACAAACAACTCGTCCCTGTACTCTCTGACCTAACTAACCAACTCCTGCTCTAACTATAGACACCCCTATTTAAAACACTGTCACCTCATGCTCTCTACCAATCAGTCACCAGCACACCATCAGTCACTCTCCCTCCTCCCGCTCCACCTTAACCTTAACTCACCATATTCACTCTATATAACTGACATCGACAACATTATATATATATATATATATATATATGTAAAATACATTACATCACATGGCCAGGCATCACACAACATTAAAATAAATGCAAAGCAGCCTGTAAACTACATTATATCACATAACCAGGCATCACAGCTAGCGCTACTGACATTGTTGTTATTATTTCTTGGGAGACCTGTCAGGCCAGCAAGCGCTATTGACATTTGGCAAACTGTTTTTGCTAGTGCAACATCAGTTGCAGTAGACAAAGACACCATTGGATCCTTCCCATGGTTCTGAACCCTGGAGCAGGGACTATACATATAGCACCAAACAAATGTTCATCAACGCTGTCAGATTTTGACAGTGTGATCACTTATTGGACGTGGAGAACTTAACTCCACTTTTACATCATGAGGAGGACAGAAAGAAGGTGTGAATTCAGGTTCCTTTCTGTCAAGTGGCAATTTGTTGACTAGACAAACCAATCTGGATTCAACAGTAACTGGGTAGCCCATTGTCATGGATGCAGTTCTCTCAGTATGGCCAAGTTTGTATTGTACAGGAATGCATGAGAGCACTACAGCTGAGACTTGCAACAAAATGTTGCAGTGTATCCTCATTCCCTAATATGATTGCTCCTGCTTAGGGTTCTAGTCAGCCAGCTAACCAGCCAGGCTGTCTTCCACAGTATTATAAGATGTAACAAGCTAAAGAAGGCTAATTCACTCCTCCCCATTTTCTTTTCCTTGATACAACTTCAACTTTCTCTGATTCTTGGATGCCATTAAGAATGCTGTTTAGGGACAGTGCTGTGAACAACTTTTGGGGTTTTTTTTAATTGTACTTCTTTATTCCTTGGGGTTCACCTAATCATGCTGATACCATAGTGGCTCTGGTTTGGTGCCAACCTGTTGTATGCAACCAAGAGTCCTCAATCAGATGGAACAAAACTGTTCCACTGAAAGCATGACTTACATCCATTATAACTTACAGGCAAAATGGAGAAGACAAAAAGGTACAAAACCCCATTGTTTGCCATGGAAAAGAAAGAAGTGTGTTTCCAAGGAAAGCATAAAGGTATTTGCATTTCTATGACTTTAACAGAAACCCCATGTATTTTGTATTCTAGATGGTGCCCAATGTTTTTAGAACCAGATTATTGGAATTTATCAAATCCCTGAAGTGAATTGAATAAGGGAGAAACATATTTTCAGCCCCCCCACAAAAAAAAACTTGGCTGACCAGATAAAATCCAGGTCAGGGCTCATGTAACTTTAACAGCTGTAGAGAAAAGGGAATTTCAGCCAGTGTCATTTGTATGCAATTAGTTCCTGGTGAAATTCCCTCTTCATCACAACAGTTAAAGTTGCAGACACTATACTAGAGTGACCATATACAAAAGAGGGCAGGGCCCCTGCAACTTTAACAGTTGTGATGAAGAGGGAATTTCACCAGGAACTAATTGCATACAAACGACACTGGCTGAAATTCCCTTTTCTCTACAGCTGTTAAAGTTATGTGAGCCCTGATCTGGATTTTATCTGGTCAGCCTACCAAAACCCCTTAAAAATCCAATGCTATATTAAATTTATATTGCTTAAAATACTACATTTGTCATTCATGTCACATGAAACTGGCCTCATTTTTGCACAACTGTCAACACAAGCTGCAACAAAACTTTTGCACAATCTGAAGTCTAGGGATGTCACAAGCGTCTGGCTGGGACTCAAGGCCTGGCAATTTCTCACTGGCTCAGCCCCCCGGACACAAGTCTGCAGATGCCCATGCTTGTAATTTTGTGTAAATGGCCCCTTTATGGTTGCCATTTAATCAAATGTCCCTTTGTGATGGAAGCACAAAAAGGCAGCTCGTCAAGGCAGCACAAAATGGCAGCTCGTCAAGGGAGGGGGAGGCCACATGTCCCTTGATGGGTACCCACAGACTGCTTAGCAGTTCACCACAAGTGAACAGGGTCTGGTGGCTAGTGGGGTTCAAGCAAGTGGCAAGATTTCCCATCGCTACTGAAAACTAACAACATCTACCACTGCTAAGTGAGTATGCTTGTTCATTTGTTTTTAAAAAGTAAACAGTCCAGATTCCTAGAAAATATAGTTATTTTTCATTTTAGATTAAAAGCATTTTTCTTAGAAATAATATGATTAACACAGGGACTATCTGTAAGATAAGAACTAATAACAATAACAGTGAATAAGTTATTGCTCAGTCACGATACTTATTTTAAGCAAGTGCCAGGTCAAGCAGTACCTGTTAACCATGTGTATTAAATTATATTTTTCGTCCGAATGAAAAGGTCAGAAACAGTTAACCTCTATTATCCTTTTAACTTGAAGACATGACTTCTCAAACCATGTGATCCATTTGACAGCAGTCACTGTATACTCTATTTCCTCCATCCATCATAGGAGATCTGTTCAGAAAAGCAGCCTTCTGTGAGCATAGCTGATATGGATCAGATGTGGTGTTGAATGCACATCCCCAACCATATTCAAGTGCTCAGGGAGGCCCCATTGAACTGGCTGAGTTAACCTTTCAATGTGCATCTGGAATATTTTCTCTCTGGCCACCATGAGCCTTCATGAGGGAGGTCTTTCAGCAGGGCTAATATAATACCCCTGCTCTCCCTTTTATCTCCCTCCCTATATTCTGCTAGAATGGCACATTAGAACAATAGTAGCAAGCTCAGTATCTCTGTGTGTGACAGTCAGTCTGTGCTGGAAATGGAAGGAGCCAGAATACCCAAGGGACTATGGCTTACTCTCTGCAGAAAATCTTACAGAACTATGGGTTCCTCTAGACATCTGATGGGGAGCATTAATCACTCCACAGTTATCCAAGCCCTTTAAACTGTCCCCTGCACACAGACCCCCCAGCCTCCCCACACACACATTTGGTTCGCAGCCTTGATGTGGCTGTGCCATGTGGCATTAAGTCTACTTCAGTTATGCATATCTTGTATATTAGTAATCAGTTCTTTTGCCTAAAATTCTGAAGGACCACAAAATAGCAATTATGGCAGAAGAACAATCCTATTGATGATCATCAAAATCATGTCAGTCAGGCAGTACAACCATAATCATGACCCCTGCTATTTAAATTTAAGGTGTGAGTGATGGGCGAATTTACCTGCAACCACCTAACCCTTAAAAGCCTTTTGGACTTTTCAAGTTTGATTCATCAAACTTTCAAAAATGATGCAACCCTTCTTATCCCCTGCCAGTTCTCCCCACCTTTGCCAGGGAGGAAAAGAAACCTTACCTTACTAGAGTTACCTACAATGAAAATGACATGCTTAAGCTCAGGAGTGTTATTTTCAGCTTAGAATCAATCCTGCAGGCACCTGCTTGTGAGCCTCCTCTGCCCATGGTTACCCATTAACCTTCTCCAAATGCAAAGGTGTGTTTTTTGCCAGTAAAACTGGAGGAACTGGCAGGGAAAGGTTAGGATTGGCAGGGAGAATGGTTGACTCCTTTTTTAAGTTGATCCCTGAACTACATGGAGTCCAGGATCAGCTAGATCTGTGCTGAACATGATCAGAAGAATTTTGGTATCATGTTCATAGAAGGGAAAGGGGCAAAAGCCAGGAAGAACATTATTTTTAAGCAGTCAGAGAGAGTAGGATGGTCAAAGTCCTCTTCTTTTAAAACTTTTTTTTTCTTTTGGGGCACAATCCTATTCATGTTGAGACAAAAATAAGTCCTACAATTTTCAGCATTCCCCAGCCACCCAATTCCTATTTTGGCCCACAATGCACTTACTACAATATCCTTTCTCAGATTTATTGTCAACAGAGCTGGCCCCTGACAGAGGAGCATAATTGCCACCACAATAAATTGGTGGCAAAACTGTTTAAAAGAGAGGGGGGGTTAATGAGCAGAAGTCTTTGACTGTGCTCCTGTCTCTGCTTAAAAATGTACATTACCCCACCTGAAGAAGTCATGTGAATTTCTCAAATGTGTAAGAAGCATCTCCACATTTTTGCAGCCCCAAGAACAGGACTGGGAAGGTGAGGGGGGACTTTCTGACCAGCCCTAGATTCCACTTAAAATGGGGTACAGCTTTTTCAGGGTGGGGAATTTGCCTTGTGAAACCTTATGGCATGCAGTCAAACTTGAGAAGCATCACTTTATTGTAGTATATTGGAAATGGCAGAATAATAACACTAAGGTGGTTGATCTTACTTCCTCTGGGAATCATACTTGAAAGCTGATATTTCAGTGCAGATGAAATTTCTGCCCTTTCCAAGTGGGGTGGGTCAGGTAAACAAGGCTGTAAGTGGTTTCCATGCTGGCTGACTGAACAGGCTTTTCAGTTGGTGAGCAGAGATGGTTCATGTACACTTAACTGCAATGTGGATGGGCTATTTACCACGTGGCCTTTCTGATTCAGAGAATAGGGGCAGGGTAGAGAATAGTTTCCAGGCATATACCATTAGAAAGGCAGCAGTTGAGTCTAGAAGACAGATATTGCTATGTTGTCAAGACCGGTGATTTAACAAGGCATCACACACACACACACACACACACACACTGAATAGTGGAGCTACATAACTTCCCACCTCCTTCTAGATGGTCATGCATATTACGAGGGATGAATAAATCTGTCAATTTTGGTTTCTCACAGTTTCTTGTATTTCCAGAATAAAGTTCAGTTTATTTCGAACTATGAAACAAATAATTTGTATGTATTTTGGCTATTTTACACATTTTGCAAGCAATTGTCCTAATATAATGCATTTTAAACAGAATTTTATCTAATATCGACATTTTGTACCCATTTTTTGTTTGGAGAACTCCATTGCAAAATTCTAAGAATTGTGAATTTAAAGAGCTACTGGAGCGTTTGTTTGCATTGCAGTACAGAAATGTGAAATTGGGAAAGTTCACAAATGTGAACTGAATGAATTCTCTCCCGCCACCCATCCCAAAGTATTGCTTCAGCTATGAAGCACATAACTAACTATTCTATCCTCCCCAAGCAACACAAAATTCACCTCTATTCTATGCTTTCCTACTGCTTCTACATTCCTAATATATTAGAGCAAATATATACATGTATGCATGTATGTGTATATGTATTTATGTGTATATATATATATATATATATATACATGCACATACATATATCCATGTATGCCAACCTTGATAAAATCATCATCATCACCATCTGAGCACGTTCAGTTTCACATTTTAATTTCACTGCTCATGACTACAGGAATGCAATGAAGTGTACTTCTGCTACCTTGATGCTAACCACATTTACTTGGGAATAAGGCCCATTTCGTTGTAGAAAGGGATGATATATTTTAAAAGCAAAAAATTATAAAATAAGCATCTGTACTTGTAACATGTACATGCCTAGTTCACCACCTCCTTTTAAAAATACAAAGAAAAAAAGGATGCTGCAGTGATCAGCATCATCCCTGGCTGGTCCAGATGCTTATGGTCATTTGCCCTCCCTCCCAGCTGTAGGGCCCTGGACTTTGGCCCCGGGTGTCCAGCCCTAGATGCATCACTATGACACACTTGCCACTACCACCAACAGATGCATATCCAATTTGTGGCATCACCTTCATTTGCAGAGAAGATCACAGTAACATTTTCAGTCTTGTTGCTTGTATGTGGGCGCTGAGTACATAAAGGAGGTGGTGGTACTCATTGCCACTTGATGATACAGTTCTACCAGAGTTAAACTTTCTAAAGCTGGCTCACTTTTGCCACTATTTATAAATTAAAAGTAGAGGGAATCTGAGATATCCCACCCCCCATCATACTGAAGCCAGGCTTGTCCAGGAATAGTTGGAAGGCATTCTTTACACGTGAGTTAGACAGTTGTGTGAAGCCATTCTTGGATCTAAACGCAGATGTGATTAACCTGTTGCATGATAATGTTTGCAATTCAACTAGCATGAAAAATCTAGAAGACTTATAGAGTCTAGCACCAGGCCCAGGAGGAACAGAAGGCAGAAAATGTGAGGCAGCCAACTGTCACTTGCATGGTAAATGAACCTTTTTCTTTTCTTTTTTTGCTAGCCACATTTGTTCATGTGAACTCTAATTTCATCTGGAGTATTTATCTCTTCCACTGCTACGGACCATAAAATAGCTTTGAAATTCTGTTAATATACACTTCCCACTATGCTACATCAGCACTTTCGAAAGCAGTGATTTTACTAAAAAACAACAACACCCATTGTCATAAGAGCTGTTTACCAAGCCCAGTCCTGATCCATGTAATATACTCTTGAAATAACTCTGCTGCTATATAGAATTGATTAAAGAAATGGAGAGAAACAGCTTTCTAATACTTGATACAATAAATATTTGACCAGACCCATGGATGATTAATGATTGTTACTTCTGTTCTGTGTGCTCAGAGATTCTTTGTCTCCTTCCGTTTATTAGGGATGTGCACGGATGGAAAAATTGGATCAGAATCGGATTTTTAAAACATCATATCGGAAAAATTGGAGGTCCACTGTATCGAATCGGATCCGATTCCGATCCGAAAATCAGACGTCTGATTTTGTATCGGACGCCATTTTAATTCATTTCTCCATAACCTAGTATTGTGTTACAAAAATGCCTATAACTTTTTCATTTTTAAAGATAGAAGGATGAAACTTGGGCATTTTGTAGAAGGGTTAGGGATAGTTATCTGTGAGAAATTTCAGAAAGATTGGTGCAGGCATCTTGTGGCAATGAATTTTTTAATAACGAACCAGGAATCCCAATAACTTTTTCATTTTTAATGTTCCACACATGAACAATTGCAGGTGGCATGTTGGGACCCATGTGTTTGAAATTTCAGAAACATAGCTGCTTGCTTTGTGTGGCAATTAATTTTAGAAACATGGGCAGCAGTGAGGTAAATACAGTTGTGCCTTCAACTTTTTTATTTTTAAAGATACATCAGGAAACTTGGGCACATTACAGGTACCACATTAGTTGATATGTGTGAGAAATTTCAGAAAGATAGGTCCAGGCATGTAGTTACAAAAGTTTTTCCACAGAGGCTTGAGCTGACAATTGAACCCGCCTCCCCCTCCCTCTTTATATGTCAAAACTCCGTGTTGTTGTAACTTTTACTCTAAAAAATTCATAGCCACCAAATTCCTGGACCTATCTTTCTGAAATTTCTGACAGATAACTACCCTTAACCCATCTACAAAGTGAGCAACTTTCAGACTTCTAACTTTTTTAAAAAAATGTTATAGGTGTTTCTTTCCTCATTGTTTCAAAAATACCTTGCCACTACATGCCTGGACCTATCTTTCTGAAATTTCTCACACATATCAACCAAAGTGGTACCTGTAATATGCCCAAGGTTCCTGTTTGTATCTTTAAAAATAAAAAAGTTGAAGGCATAACAGTAATTACCCCACCTCTACAATCAATCTTCATCAATAATGCTAACAATGGCAAGTAGAGAACAATGCAATATCTGCTACATACATAGGGTGCAAGCTCTTTATGGCATTATGTCATATCAGAAATATTGAATTGTTAAATTGCTTACAGTTTAATCCTATGCATGTTCACTCTGAGGTAATAGGTGTACAACCTAACTTATATATAAATGAAGTTACTTATATATAAATGAAGTTACTTATATATAAATGAAGTTATATATATATATATATATATATATATATATATATATATAGTATGTTTTGGTTTGATGGGAAAGTAAAGGCAAACCCCTATGCATGTTAAGACAGGGGGGTGGGGTGGAAATCCTACAGTGCCCAGCATTCTCCATCCAGCATTATTGGCTATGGAATACTGGGAATTGTAGGACTTACTTCTATCTGAACATGCATAGGATTGCACCCTAAATATTTCACTGCTCCCCCATCTATTTTAATTTCATTAGAAAAAATGAAGGAAAAAAGTCTTTTTGCCTCCATGGCTTTTCAGTGTTCTGGAAATATTACATCTCTACACCCAGTGATTCAGAGTTGAAAACACCATCTCCTTTGTGAAATTGTCACTATTGCTCATTTTTTAATATGAGAACAGCTTGCATCATGATGTAGTGTCATGTGTAGTAGAACACAGTTCTCTAGCAAATTTTTAATAACCAGTGTAACCCATGTTTGAACGCTATTTGGAATTCTCATGTCAGAATCAGGTTCCCCAAATATAGCAGAAACTGTAGTGACAAAGGGACCTGCTGGCAAGCATCATTATAACAAGTAAGGAACCATGACATCCAGAAGCTACCCTCAACCAAATGAAAAATGACACCAAATGAAAATGGATTCTAGGGAAATAGAAAGCACTACTGTGTGACCAAAAAGGAGGGGAAACTGCCATAAAATGTCACCTTTATACAGTAGTAACATCCTTTTGGGGGGGATGAACTTGGTGCTACCATAAACAGAAAATTCCTTGAACATTATTTCTCTGTGCATCAAAGAGGACAGTGTTTCAAGCAGACTAGAAAAAACAAAACTGAAAAAACCACTTCCTCCACAGAAGTGTTGTGAGTGACAGTATTGGGCTCCAAAAGTAATTTAGTGTAGCAACATGTGCTACACATATGTGCCAAATTTGAGATCGATCCCTCCAACTCTCAATTTTATATGAATTTATTAAAGATCGTTTCAGTTCTGACAGATCAGAATGACAGCTCGCCACGTGCATTCATTCAGACCTGTCAGAATGGAAACGATCTTTTAAAAATGCATATAAAAACGAGGGTTGGAGGGATCGATCTCAAATTTCATACACATACTTAGGCATACCCCAAAGCACTGTGACCAAGTTTCAAACCTCTAACTTTTAAAATGCATTTTTTTCTTTAAAAATAGGGCTGCAAAGATATCGTTTTTTCATGATAATTGTCATGAAGACTATATGGTTCACCTACGATATGAATTAAGACAATAATTTGTTTGGTCCAAAATGACGATAATGATAAACGATATTTTTTGGCGTGCACACCCCTACTAGGAACATTCTATTGGGCTCTGGTTCTAGCAGCTCTATTCACCTATATTGATAGGTCTGCGTGTGTACCAGAGGACTAGGACCTTGCTATTATTGTTCCAATATATAAAAAAGGGGAAAGAGGGGACCCTGCTAATTACAGGCCACTTAGTCTATTGAGCATCGTGAATAAGCAGTATGCCAGTCACCTCCTCCAGAAACTATCAAGCTGGATGGAGGAGGAAGAATTTCTGGAAGATGAGCAGGCAGGCTTTAGACCTGGGCGCTCCACTGCTGACCAAGGACTTGTATTACAACACCTGGCTGAAAAGTATTCTTCTGTCTCGGGGGGGGGGGCACTTTATACAGCCTTTATTGACTTTAAGTCTGCTTTTGACCTAATCCTGAGATATAGGTTATGGCAAAAACTTGAGGATACTAATATTGATAGGCGACTGTTGACCCTCATTCATAGTCTCTATGATAAAACCTGGGTGCAGGTGAGATGTAATCGTGCGGGCCATTTGACCGGAGCAATTCCAACTTATTTTGGTGTTAGACAGGGTTGTGTTCTTGCCCCTATCATGTTCAACATTTATATTAACTCTCTGGTCAAGGAGCTCTCTGAGATAAACTCCCACCCTCCTAAGTTGGCACACAGATCTTTGTCTATTTTGCTGTATGCAGATGACGCGGTACTTCTCTCTCGGACATGCATTGACTTGAGGTGACTATTAAGAGCTTTGGACATTTATTGTAAAACTGAAAAGCTAGTGATTAATTATACTAAATCTAAAGTCTTAGTTTTCACTCGAAAGTGGACTAAACATAGCTGGCAGATAAATGGGTATCCAACTGAACAGGTCAAAACTTACAAATACCTGGGAGTAATCTTTCAATCATCTGGCTTCTGGAGGAGTCAAATCTCCAATGCCATCGCAAATGCACAGAGGAGTGTCAAATCACTCATTTCCTTCTTCTATGTTAAAGGAGGACAGCACATACCATCAGCCTTACAACTGTTCTCTGCTAAAGTGTTAACACAACTGTTATATGGGGCGCAACTGTATGCCTACAGTAATTTTACAGCTATGGAATCCACTCAAACAAAATTTTTGAGAAATGTTCTTGGTTTTCCAAGCTGTGTGCCTAATGTACTTCTACATCTAGAGACAGGGCAAATCTCGGTTGAATCCCATGCCTAGAGGTATAAACTAAACTTTTGGCTAAAAATTATATTTGCCTCTCAAGGTTTGGCCCCCTTGACCTTTACCGATGTATTTCAGTCTAAATGGAAAAGGGCTGTTGATTTGAAACTGTGCAATACGGGTCTTTCGTGAAATGCCATTCTGGCCTTAGGTTTGTTAAAAGCCAAAGAGGTTATATGCCAGCATATTGGGGATATTGAGTTACAAGATCATATATCCTGAATTTAGAGATAGGGGGCAGGCTTTTCTACCTGCAACCTATTTAACCCTTTTAACTTTTCCAAAATACAGGAAAGTGTTTACGCTGGCTAAGTTTAATGTGCTTCCTTCTGTACTGTTGGAGGGTAAATATACAGTAACGCTCCATATGCTGAATGCCTATGCCCCTGTAAAGCTGGTATGGTAGAAACTGTGGGCCATGTATTGTTGTACTGCTCTTTTTACTGTGATTTTTGGCATATCTTCATAACTCCTATTCTACAAAGAATACCCAGAAGATCTGATGTGTTCTACATAGACTATCTTCTGGCCAATCAGAATTCTCAGATAACCTTTAAGGTAGCTAGATTTTGTGCTGCTGCAATTGCTTGTTGGTATGGAATGGCAACATCTGATTGTGACAGTGTTTTAACCTCTTAAAATGTGTGGGATATGTATGATGTATGTTCAATTAATCGATTTTTATATACTATTATACTTATAGTCCCATTATAGTGTGTTGGAATATTGTATCTGTGTTAGCATTGTTTTGTCTCTTCTGGTTTTGTGACCATAATAATAAAATTGAATAGGAACATTCTATTGTCCCCCCAGACCAGACTCCCCAGGGTGATCTTGAGATGGAAAATGAAATCAGGGAGGCCACTAAATGAGGAAGTGTTCTAATAATAGGTGATTTCAAATCTCCCTACAATGGCTGGACAGATACATGTTCCTGTCACAACAAAGAGGTTAAATTTCTTGATGCTCTGAAAGACTGTGCCCTAGAATGTATGCCACAGGTTAGGAAAGGTAGCACCAAGAACAAGAAGTCACCAGTATGGTTAACCAGCAGTGTCAAGAAAGCTTTCAGGGAAAAGAAAGCTTGCTTCAGAAAACAGAAGTCCTTCCCAAATGAGAACAAAAGGGATCACAAACTTGCATAAAGGATGATAAAAGATGCAAAACAAAAATTGAGGAGCATATTGCCAACAATATCAAGGCCAACAATGAAGAATTCTCTAAATATAGCAGAAGCAGGAAACCAGCTAGGGAAGACCATTGGATGACAATGGAGTTAAAGGAATACTAAAGGTGTATACGCCTCAACATCCTCGACCGGCTTGCCTGGGCGTCGGGGAGGCTGTTGCGGGTGGGGGTGGAGGATGAGACATGGGGGCTTGCCATTGGCTGACCCCGGTGTTGGCGCCACAAGGCAGGGAGGGGACTGACTCCTATATAACAGTGGAGCATCCCCTCCCGCCTCCTCTTTGGTTTGTGCGGCTGCCAAGCACTTTGGACGTGCTTAGGCAGCCAATTCAATAGAGATAGAAGGGTGAGGCTGAGGCGGTGATGACGGCGGTGGCTGCAGTGCTCTCATCTACCAGCATGAGTCCCACATTTGATTGATGTCTGCTGAGCTTCACGGATGTGCTCGGAGCCGGCGGAACACATGGAGGAGAGGAGAGGCTGCAGCTGCGACAGCAATAACAGCATCCACGTAAGGCCTTCCAATACCCCCTCTAATGCAGCGGTGTCAGCAACTACTCTAGGAGGAGAGGAGGGTGCAGTGTGCGGCCTGTTTGATTGGCCCAGCAGGCCACAGGTTTGCTGGAAGGACCAGCGGGTCCTTACTTCCCTTCTTCCTTTCTTTAAGGGGGGGGGTGTCTTAGGCAGCAGCTGCTAGGGTAGCCTTTCGACCTGGCCCCTCTGGGCTGTCAGAGCACTTCACTTGCCGGCTATTTGGTTCATGGAGGCAGGAGAGAAGGATTGTGCCCTGCTGCCAACCCGAGGGTTCATGTAGGTGGGCAGCTCAGCGCCCGCGAAAACGAGTGAGCGAGTGAGTTGCTGGAGTGGACCCCAGCTTTCCTCAGTGGGCTTGGTAGGTGGCTCTCAGCTAGCTGTTGAGCATAGCAGGCCTCGTAGTTTAGCCTTTCTTTTTAAATGCATCCACCACACATGGGATGCTGCATGCTCACTCCTCCCCTGATTATCTTACTTGTGAGGGGTTGGAAGAATGCCTTTGCTGCCACCCGTTATACTCTTGCCCCCATGGGAGAGGCATAGCTTAGAAGGGACTTTTCTCCCAGGCATTTAACAGCATAGGTTTTGTTTTAACTGACCTCTGGATAGTTGATATGTAGTTTGTTTTTATGCTTTTTATGGTTTTAAATTTTGTATACTGGTTTTTAAAAGTTCAATGCTTTTAATCTTTGCAAACTGCCCAGAGAGCTTTGGCTATGGGGAGGTTTATAAATATAATAATAGGAATAATAAGCAGAACTGCTTGGCAGTCAGGGGTCCTGGGTTTAGATCCCACCCCCTCCTAACACCACCTGGGTATAAAGGGATGGTTGTGTTCCCTGTCCCAAACCTAGAAAGCGGCCTTTAATGGCAATTTATCCTGAGCCACAGGGACTTATTTGGGGTAGTGGAGTCTGAGGGGTCATAGCTCATTGTGACAAAGCACAAGGTGGATTCCTGCATTGAGCAGGGGGTTGGACTCGATGGCCTTATAGGCCCCTTCGCAAGTCTACTCTTCTATGATTATATTTTTCATGCAGAGGTCTCAAGTTCAACCCACCCACCCCATCTCCTGTTAGTGCTAGGAAGGAATCTTGCCGGAATCCCTGGACAGTTGACAACAGTCAGTGTTGGCAGTGCTGGGTTCAAGAGACTTATAGTATAAATCAGTATCAGGCAGCTTCCATGATTCCTTATTTGTATGTAAGTGGGTGTAGATGAGGTTGCCAAGGGGTCTAGAAACAACCTGCCTGGTTTATTCAGAGAAGGTACCTTAATCTAAACTTACCTAGGGATGAGGAAAGAAGTTGGTGTGGAGGCTGGCAGAGCTGCTGCCAGTGAGTATGGTTGTTGCAGTGCTGGACAGAAAGGTGGTTTGGGTCAGTATAAGGCTGTTTGTCAAGCCCATGTCCATTTCCTAAGCCATTCAACCAAACCTCATCCTTGTGGATGCTGATGTGTGATAGGCTGCACCTACCAGCAGGCACGGCTTCCTCCAAGTACAGGAGAAAATGGTGGGTTCACACACACCTATGATCACATGTAAGGAGCTGGCATAGCTTAGAGGATTTGGGTGCCCTGGCTGTATATCCAAACTCTGGGAGTTTAAATTCCCTGAAAAGTGGATGTGAGGTGTGGGCATAGCACAGTGCCTGAGGTCCCTCCTGGTGGTATACCTGGACTCTGTGAATTTAATTCCCTTAGTGGGGTAAATGTTTCCTGTTTAATTTGTACAGTTGTGTTTCTCTTGTTCTGGCAGGAACAGTTCTCACGTAAGCCTGGAGATTTGAGAATTCAGCTACATTTATATCTCAATTTGTGTTTTCCCTCCATATACCAGAAGATTTTACTCTGAGGCTTAGGAATTGCAGGCCCACACCGAGCAGTTTTTGGCCTGCTTGGGTACAGTGGAAGCTTCCAAGAGTTCTCTTCGCATGATAGCTGCAATATGGGTAACACAATCACTCTCTGGTAGTGGGTTCCCGGTGACAGCAATCCTCCCATTCCCATTTGGGGCACATCACCAGGTTGGAATAGTGAACATTATAACCATGGACCAGGATGGTCATGCCTCATATGTGTGACCATCTGTGCACAGCAACCTTTGCTGGGCTAGATGGAGGGTTTTCAGATCAAGTTTTAGGAAGCAGCTTCAACCGGGCCGATATGCCAACATACAATGATTGGGCATTCTGAGCACCTCCTGCTCACCTTATTTTAGCTATGTTGATCAGTGTCCTCCCTCAGGCTTCACTCATTCACCAGGGTGGCAACAATTTCAGTTTTGCTTAAAGGTCAACTCCTTATATTGCAAGCCGCAACAACCTTCATATAATTCAGCAATGTTGGCCTGGCATCTGGATTGTCTGGACCTGTTTATTCCCAGGCTCTATTTGAAGGAAGGTAACAACCACTGAGCCCTGGGGAGGACCCAGAGAAAAGTTATAGCAAAACATTTAGGAGTTACTCAAACGTGTAACCTTTTTGGGTTTCAGAATCCAATCAAGTATGAAGGGCCCATTTCTCTTGCAAAGCAGAAGTCCTTCTGGGTCTTTAATGGATTGGCTCTAGGATTTTTTCCTGCGGTATTACTTCCTAACAGCAAGTTTAGTATACAGCTGACACAATTAACCAGTGCAGCAGAACACACTGTGTTGAAGGTTTAAAACTACATTTTATACTCACACAGGGTCACACTCCATGTCCAGCTGGACATTGGGGATGTTGTAAATTTTATCATCTAGAGTTGGGGTGGTCACATCTAGGGTTTGAATAACATCTGCTAGATGGAGTATCCGCCTCCCTGCTGTGACATGGCAGGCATGCAAGGGCATGTGGTTTTAGCATGAGGTGTGCATTATGTTGGCCAGATCTAGGAGACATCTAAGGGCATTTGGCTTGAGTGTCTTCATTTTCCACAGGGATGGAGAGGGATCTCCTTCATTTGGAGTTTTCCCTATCGCTGCAACTTTCAACTATGGATCCCTTGCCTTTAGGGGGACAGACATTTTATGCAGTATTAGCCTATTCCCATGGACTTTTTGGCTGTCTTCAGTGTGTTTCACAAATGTGTTTTTTCGGCCAGAACTATCACCAGCAAGCTGCTGCTCTGGCCTTTTGGGCCAAGGGCTGGGGGGTGCTGGATAATACCGTCTGATTAGGGAGAATTTTCTTGCAATCTACCTATAATAAGACGACTGCCCAGGTCCTTAACCACGAGCAGTGAGTACATGATAAGATGCAGCCCCACAGCAGAGGCTTTTCGCAAGAATGATCCCAGGCAGGCAGGCAGCCCTGGCTTGGAACTGGGAGGTGTTGGTTAGGGGGTGGTCTCAAGTGAGTTTTTTTTAAAAAATGCCTAAGTTATCCCTGGTAGCCTTCAACATTCATCTTAGTAGAGGGGTGTACATGATTCAGGTGAAATCTAGATTGATGGCATCTAGCAGGGCAGGGTCCCTGAATCTCCTGCAAGTGATGTCAGAAGCCCTCCCCCCCACCGATGTTGAATCTCTAGCAATGTGGTCTGCAAGGCGCAAATGTCTGCCCAAACTCTCCTTGTGCCACATCCTTATCACCATTCCTGGGAGCATTGGAGTGCTTGAACGAGGGGTATAGGCCTAGGATAGCGCATCTGGTCGGGTTCCTTAGGGTTCAAGATGTGGTGTCTCCCTGGGGTACAGTCATTATTATGCTTTGGTGACTAAGACCAATCAATGAGGCACGGCCTCATGAGCGTGCATTGCCACTGGGTGCTTAGTGTCATTCAGTTAAAAAGTACTGGAATCTTTCTGTCCTTGGTTGGACATTCGGATGCTCCCCCTCATGCTGGCAAGGGGGCTTAACTAAACACATTGAGCAATTTAAAATTTGCCTGGCAGGGCTGCCCTTTGGCCACAATGTCTGGCTTTGCACAGAACAAAGTGTAAGCTGTTTGCAGAGGGCATTACAAGACTATTAGTGCATACGCCCAGCTAACCTTGAAAGTTTTCATAGCTTCACAGCACAACTGTCACGTCAGTCTTTGATTCACAGGTGCGAATTAGCCGTCATGCCAAAGTACAGTGGCGGGACAGATATAGCAGGCAATGTGGGAGCCAGCAGTCTGCATTGTCTCACTGAGGCATTTCTTGTTGCCCCACCCCATAAGGGTTGTCGTACACGATGAGCAGAACAATGTGAAGGGCTGAAAGAGATGCCCGGGAGTTACAGTCTTTTGCAGTTTTCAAGATCCTTCCAGCATTGGCCGGTGATGATTTTGCTCCAAGGCTTTGGTAATTGCAGTTCCACACCAAGATGCGTTTAGCTCTTGGCTGGCTGGGATATGGCAGGAGCTCTCAGGAATTCTCCTCGCATGACGGCTGTGATAAGGATGCTAATTGGCTGTTTTGCAAAAGTACAGTGGCAGGGCATATATGGCATGCAATGCATGAGCCACCTGTCAACATTGTCCCACTGAGGCTTGGTTATGTGACCCACCCCATAAGGGTGGTTGTGCATGATGGGTGGCATGATGCGAGGGGTTAAAAGAGAAGACTGGGAGTTACAGTTTTTTGCAGTTTTCAAGATACTTCCAGCATAGGCTTGGGATGTGGACTTCCTTGATTCCCAGAGTGAGCCAGGCGATGGCATGTACCCACTGGGACAGCAGCCCCAAAAATTGCGATGCAGTCATGCTTGATGCTAAGGAAGGCATGGACTGGTGTGTGTACTCATAAGGAGGCGAGTACTTGGTTTTGCCGGATTCCCAGAGTGAGCTGGGATGAGGGCAGGTACCCATTTGGGCAGCGGCCCAAAATTGCGATAAGTGCCAAGCAACTGCGGATTTCCAGATCATACGGCAGCGGTGGCCTGGCGTGATGATCATATGGTCTTGTATGATCCTGAGGCTTGATTGGCGAGTTGGTGCTGATTATTGTGCATTGGAAAAGGCATGAAAGAAAGTGAATATTGCGATCTTCAGGAATCTGGTTAAACATGGGGACTTTAGCATTTACATCCAGATAAAGTCTTGGCACGGAGGGAGCTATATAGGAAAGACGGGGTTCATTTGTCGGACCTTGGTAATGATATCTTTCTAGTTGATCTGCAGAGGGGATTGAAGAAAGTTATAATTTCTAGATGGGGGGAGCGACTATGCGAGTGGCTTGTTGCACTCTATGGCGGATATTTAGGGCATCCTGTGCCGGGGTTTTGGGTTGGTGAGCATTCACAGGCACTGTTGTGGTGATTGGTAACACCTGAGGCTGCCAGCCCTGAGCCTTGTGGTCTAGCTGGGAGATAAGGGTTACCTTTGGAATCAACCTTCCTCACCTACTCGGAGCCGTGCGGCCCGAGGGAAGATGACACGGAAGTCCTCCCTACCCCAATGGAGAAGCCTGGCTGTTGGCAAATGCAAGTGCCACTACACAGGCTATGAATGCTCGCCCGATGTGGACTACAGCCTGGACTTGGCCTGACAGGATGCCTGGATAGGTAGTTTATCCCCTTTGCAGATCTTAATAAAAGCAGTCCAATTTCAAACCCACTTTCTGGTGTCGTCTCTTTATTTCTGCCCTCCAACTCCCGCAAAAGGAGATTGCAAAGAAGCTGAATGATTTCTTTTCACCTGTCTTCATTACCAAAGTTATAGGACAGATACCTGTTCCTGATGAAGTCTGAGGAAATAAAGCAAATAGTGGTGACAATGGATGCTGTTCTAATTTTATTGACAAACTGAAAGCTAATAAAGCAACTGGCCCAAATGGTATCCATCCTAGAATCCTTAAAGAAATCAGTGCAATAAGTCCTTAAGCCTCTGCACCAGAGTACTGGAGAACAGCAAATGTAACACCAATTTTTAAAAAGGGATCTGGAGGGGAGGATCCAGGAAATTCCAAGCCAGATAATTTAACATCTGTTTCAAGTAAATTGTTCAAAGTATTATTAATGATAAAATTATTAAACATATTGAATGACAAACTCTGCTGAGAAAGAATCAACATGGCTTCTGTAAAAGTAAGTCCTGTCTCACTAACCTTTGACAGTTCTTTGACAGTGCCAATAAACATGTGGGTGGGGTGATCCAGTAGATGTTGTTTAATTGGATTTACAAAAGTCTTTTGACAAAGTTCCTCACCAAAGACTCCTGAGCAAACTTAGTAGTCCTGGAATAAGATGAGAAATCCTCTTATGGATCAGTAAGTGGTTAAAGAACAGAAAGAAAGGATTAGGAAGAAATGGCAAATTATCCAAATGGAAGAATGTAAACATTAGGATCCTGCAGGGATCTGTACTGGAACCAATAAATGATCTGGAATTAGCAGTGAGCAATGAGGTGACCAAGTTTGCTGATGACACCAAATTATTTAGGGTGGTTAATCAAAATGTAACTGTGAAGAGCTCCAAAAGGATCTCTTCAAACTGGGAGAATGGGCATCAAAATGGCAATGACAGTTCAATGTAAGCAAGCGTAAGTTGATGCACATTGGGGCAAAAAATCCCAACTTCAAGTACAAGCTGATGAGATCTGAACTAGCAGTGATGTATCAAGAAAGTAATCTTGAGGTTATGGTGGACAACTTTCCCCCATATGGTGGAGAAAACTGTGGGTTCTCTCTATTGCATTGAGTTTTTGTTGCCGAGTTTCTTTCTACTGAGTTTTGACAAAGCCAAAATCTGATTATGCGCACACACACAAAGGATATATAATTTAGGAAATTATTACTTTATGCAGTATGTTTTAAATTGCCCATTTAAAATGTTTTAGGTGTTTCATAATTGTCTTAGTATTTGATTGTATAAGGTTGATAATTGCCCTGGATTTATGTAGGAAACTTAGGTGCAGGTCTAAAAAGTGGATAACATAAAATAAACTGTAAATACTGCAGCTGTTTCCCTTCCTCCACTATTAAAATGTATCCCACTTGTCTCTTAAATTCCATAGAAATGAGGAGACATTCTGTCAAATAAAATAAATAGGGACTGCTGGGGTGTTCTTTAGTTGTCCAAATTGTTATCAATTGGAGTGACCTCATTTTCAAAAACATACTCTGCATGCTCCGAATAAAGAAGCCACTGCAGCTAGAAAGCATTCCCAACTGTGTGTTTACTCTGTTTCTTAATACAATAAAGCTCCTGTGCAGAGCATTTTTAAAAAATAAAATGAATGTCTATTTGGGATTAAATAGTCCTCAGTGGCAATTCTGGCTACAAAACCTTTTAGCTAATGATTAGTCCCAGGCAAATGACCTCATCTTTTCATTATTTGTTAATTAGAAGGTGAGCTATTGAAGCTAGAATAAAAGCTTTGATAATAAATCCTTTAGTTGGTGAAACCTACTGTTGTACAAAGACATGAAAGCCAAACATGTAGATCCATACAACTTTACATATAGGTTGTACAATGAAACTTATTAACATCTGATCTATGTCAAAATTATGGTTTTCCTGGTGTACTGATCACACCTCTTCAGAAATGGAAGCTTTTCAATGGGAGCTTTCCACCTATTACATATAGCAGGTGATTTTGATCAGGTCTGCAATGGATTCAAGCCCTTCTCATTTGCCCACCCGTGAGAACAATGAAGAGGATGATCACACATGAGAGGGTCCCCACACCTTTGGAACAAGCTCCCATTGGAGGTCTGCCATGCTCTGTCATTGCACGCTTTTTAAGAAGGCCTTGAAAACATATTATTTTATCATGATCGTCTTGCTGCCATTGTTGTTGTTGCTGGTTTTTTGTTGGATTTTATTGTTTTTATTGCTATTTTATTGTTTTTATTGCTACTTTATTGTGTGTATGTTTTTGTTGCCTTTAATATTTGAACTGTTTTTATATATTTTTGTTGTAAGCCACTTTGTGAGGGCTTCTGCCTGAAAGGCAGCAAAGAAATGTTTTAAATAAATAAATAAATAAATTCCCCCTTTTCCACACCTTAATCATGATTACTCCCCTTACCTTCAGCCAAATCACATGAAAAGGCCATGTCGAGTTGGACCCTGAGTGTAAACGATCAGAAATATAAGTGCTCTTAAAGCATGATCACATGTGCTTCAAACTATTGAGAGGATGAGGGATTTGACCCACAACCTACCTGGAGATCATGACATCAAGTATTCAGGCATTATGGAGTTACATAGCAGATATACACTGGCTGAATTCAGACGACACAATAAGCAACTAGGGGGGGGGGCAATCGTCAGTTATATTGACTATTGTGCCATCTGAATGCTGCCATAGTCAACTCGGCACTGATCCTAATCCACACCACAGTTGATTATTTATTACCATGTTGTGTGGGGAGTACCCCCTAGACGAACAACTGTAAAGTTGATTATTACCCCACCATTGACTATCGTGTTGTCCAAATTCAGCCACTGATAGTTTGTTGTTCCTTATCACTAACCTTTCTTAGAAAATAATTCAGTTGTTTGACTTCAGCTCTGTTTATTGTAATTAACCTTTTACTTTCTTTGCCAATGGCTGCCTATCTTTTTCACAGACTTCATTTTTCTGTCAAGGCTCTTCCCCCTCTTGTTCTTCTTAGGCACTCTTGAACTGAAATATATTTCCTGATGGTTCTGAAATCACATTTACCTGTGCACATGCAGACAAGTGCACACATAAACAAACCTCACACAAATATGTGCAGCCCACATACAAATCCACATATCTGGGTCGTTTCCATGTGGACCTTCTGCTAAAGTTTGGATCAGATATGAGCTGTGCTTTTAGCCATACTATACATTATTTGTTCAACAAAATCCTTCCAGTAGATGCTTCCCCCTTTGCACATATATACATACACACAAAGCCGGTACTAAAGCGCTCTGACATCATTCTAGACTCATGAAGGTTACTAGGATCGATACAATTGTTTCATCAGGAGTGCCAAGGAAATACAGTACATTGCCATTAATCTGTGGAGAGTGGTGATTTCAGAACTACCATTCCTCAAAAGTGTTATTACAGATGGCACCCTTGATCTATTCCTGTAATTTTCCACATCTATCTCCTTTGCCCAGGGTTTCATTTGATCTAGGGCACACTAAGGCTTAGCGTTGCAGCCTACTATTAACGCAGGGCTTAACCCTGAAATTTGTGGTATAATCACAAAGAAAATAGTGCAAAGATAACTTTCAGGAAGCTTTTCCTTCACAAATGAGAAATCATTACCAGTCAACATGCATAGGAGGGAGGCAGCTCTCATTTGGAAATTAAAGATTGTGCTTATTTATGCCTGTGCTACTAGCTGCATCACTATTTTGATTTTCTGAACGAATGCAAAAGCATATTTTATTGTTGCTATTATTATTATTATTATTATTAACAATAATATAATTCAATTTATATCCTGCCTATACACTGAATACCCTAGGAGGCATACAACATTAAAACAACTTAAGCAAGATAAAACAATAGTACAGACAACATTAAAATGTTAAAAACATTCAAAAACATTAAACAATCAATAAAACAATTCAGCATAAAAGCAATACATTACAGTCAGCAATAAGATTCTAAAAAAGGAAGGCCTGCTGGAATAATAGAGTATTTATTGCCTGCTTAAATGCATTCAAAGAAGTCAGGAGGCACATTTCAATCAGCAGATCATTCTACAGCTAAGGGGTGGCAAAGGAAAAGGTCCTTTGTCATGTGACTGCCAATCTCAAATTAGACAGCAGCAGCAGATGACTCGGAGGACCTTGCCTGGTAGGCTAGAATATATTTTTCACCTGTCTTCACACAATCCTTGATTCATCCCATTGAATCTGAGCTTGCCAGCCATCTTCATGGATATGGATTGGTTTCTCTCTCCCATTTCTTCCCTTAGCAAGGACGAATGGTTGTGCCACCATGGCAAACTCTATGGATTAGTGGCACACATAAGGAGCCATCTCAGCCCGACATCTGTCCCAAAGCTTAGCTGGGTTTGACTGACAATGTGGCAGCTCCTAACATCAGGCCATCAAACATATATGTGGCAGTTACACATTTAGAATGGGCAATTATGGCTACATCAATTGACACCCAACTCTACTACTCCTTTCTGCCTAACTCCAAGGAAGCTGTTTCGGTGCTAAGCCGGTGTCTGAAGGCAGTAATAGACTGGATGAAGGCAAACAAATTGAAGCTTAATCCAGACAAGACGGAGGTGCTCCTGGTCAGTCGAAAGGCAGGTTAGGGAATATGGACTCAGCTTGTGCTGGCTGGGGTAACACTTCCCCTGAAGACACAGGTTCGCAGCTTGGGTGTACTCCTGGATTCAACCCTGACCCTGGATGCCCAGGTTTCGGCGGTGGCTAGGAGTGCATTTGCACAGTTAAAGTTTGTGTGCCAGCTTCTCCCATTCCTTGAGATGTTGGACCTGGCCATGGTGACACATGCCTTAGTTACATCCCATTTGGATTACTGTAACACACTCTACATGGGGCTGCCTTTGAAGAGTGTTCAGAAACTTCAGCTGGTTCAAAGAGCTGTGGCCAGATTGTTGACCGGGGCTGATTACAGGGAGCATACAACTCCCCTGTTAAAACAACTCCCCTGGCTTCTGGTTTGTTTCTGGGCAAAATTCAAAGTTATATCACCTTTATATATAACCTATAAAACCCTATACAGCTCAGGTTCAGGTTATCTGAAATACCTATTCTCCCATATGAGCCTGCTCATGCTCTGAAATCTTCTGGGGTGGTCCTTCTCTTAGTCCCACCAACATGCCAGGCACGCCTGGTGGGGACGTGAGAGAGGGCCTTCCCCGTGGCTGCTCCAAGGCTCTGGAACTCCCTTCCTAAGGAAGCCAGACTGGCTCCCTCTGTGCTGCACTTTCGGAGGCAGGCAAAACCTTTTTCATTCCAGCAGGCTTTTTGAAATACGCTGGGCCTATGTTAATGTATGGTTTTATGTTGTTTTTAAAAATTGTTACTGCTTTTAAAATTTTAAAATATTTTAATTTTACTGTAGGTTTAATTCTATTTTAACTTTTGTAAACTTATATTTATATGTTTTAATTGTATTTATGTACTTTATCATATTGTTGTTCCCCGCCTTGATCCAAATGGAGAGGCAGGTAAGAAATAAATTATTATTATTATTATGGCCTTTCCTTACCCGGCTCGCTGGGTGGGGAGAGGTGGTTGCGGGCGAGGATGGGGTGAGGTGACGTTTTGGCCCACTATTCGCTGGGCCAGGATGGTGCCACCGGAGATGGGAGGGGTCTACAGCTATTTAAGTCCAGGGACCCCTCCTCACCTCCACAGTTTGTTCCGCAGCTCGCGGAACGAAGCAGGAGCGGCAGCAACAGCAGCAGCAGCAGCAGCAGCAGAAGCAGCAGCAGCAGCAGCAACAGGAGCAGCAGCAGCAGGAGCAGTAGCGGCGGGAAGGCGGCCTCTGGAAGAGCCCCTCTCTGGGCAAAGAAGAGGAAAAGCGGCTTGGTAGACCGGCGAGGGACCGCGACTGAGGATCCGGCGGCGGAGCGAGCGGCAAGGCTCGGCTCCGGCCGTGGCCGGCAGCGTAGCAGCAGGGAGCAGAAGAGCCGGCGAAGGAGGCCGCCCTCGCGGCTGAAGACCCAGCGGCGGAGCGTGCAGGGCTCGGCTCCGGCCGTGGCTGACAGCGTCGGTAGCAGCAGGGAGCTGAAGAGCCGGCGAAGGAGGCCGCCCCCGCGGCTGAAGATCCAGAGCGTGCAGGGCTTGGCTGCGGCCGGAGGCAGAAGCCGCATTGCAGGCTGAAGAAACGTCAGAGGGAGCTGCAGGGACGTCCAGGCAGCAAGTGCCAGGAGGTCTAGCACCAAGCAACAGGAAGGACAGGAACCTTTTTCAAGGCCTCACAGGCCATACAGGTTACGGGTGTTTGGGGGGGAATTTAAGTGGGCATCCAGGGCAGGCTTGCCTGGAGCCACAAGTGTCAATATTGGGGTTTATTAGGAGGGGTGTAGGTCCTGTTGGTGGCTTTGCCCCCCCTCCCCCCCCAGGCCTTGGGTGACAACTACCCCCTCCCCAGAGGGTTGTTAGTTTTGCTGGAAATCTAGGTTGGCTGGCTTTAATTCTCTGTCCAGTTGTACCCCCCCCCCCACTGCCTGTTAATTCTTAACTGGTGTTATTTTGCTATTCACTCAGGTGGGCAGGCTCTATCCATCTGCCCATTTGTACAGTTAGCACAGCATTTGAGCATTTAGAGGTGTAATTGCTGGCATTAGGTGGGTCTCGTGTGTAATCCTGGGTTAATCCTTGTTGTTTAAAGACTCCTGTTTGGCACGTGACAATATCGCTATTCATTAATCCCGTCACAGTGCAGCATATTCTTCTGCTTATTAATTAATAGTCATTTCCTGGCTATTATTGAATACTAGCCCTAATTCAAGTGTAGGGGGTAACAGGGGATATTTTGCTTCATCCGCCTTTACAGTATGCCTCCTAAAAAAGGTGTGGGAGGTGGCAAAGGCAAAGGAAAGGCTCCTGCACAATCCGCTAAACGGAGCAGGCCCATTGACAATTCTTCCTCAGAGGAAGAATTAGATCCTCAGGTATCTAGTATTGTGGCTAGATTACAGTCATTAGAAAAAGAAAAGGGCATCACTTCCCCTCCAGTGCCAATCCCTCCGCACACCGTGGCGGGGCGCAGACAGACACGTAAAAAGAGGCAGGATGATTTATGGGATGCTCTTTCAGCTCGGTTGAAGGTAGTTGAAGACTCCTCCAGCGGAGCGACCAGGGATGCGTTGGGTACAAACGCAAGCATCAGATCATCCACCCCGTCCATCGTAGAAGTACCTGCAAGTTCGCCTGCTGAGCCTTCTCTTCAACATCTCAACCTGGTGCCGGAAATCAGTCACGCCTTACAAGGTGAGCAGCCGACGCAGTACATCTCACCATCACATCACGCACCGGGGTCTTTTCCTGCACAGTGGGGTTTCATGCCATGGTTTCCAGGTGTGGGATCGCAGATGGGAAGCATGGCACAACCTATTGCTCCACCTCTTCCTTTTACTGCTCTGGCCACAGTTGTTAATACGCAACAAGCCAGCACCGTTCCTTCGATTGCTTCGGCCACAGTTCTTAATGCACAGCAAGCCAGCAACGTGGCTTCTGGGACTGCGGCATATCAACAGCCAATTGCTGTAGGGAACGTTCCCCCGGAAGGCCAACCTCAATCAGCCCTGGTTACTGAGGTTATGGGTGCTTGCGCCAATGTCTGGCTGGGACCCGCAGGTGCAGCTGGAGTAGGGCCCACACTGGGGACTAGGGATCCTTATGCTGGCGCTACATTCGAGTCTATCCCAACTGGAAGCACATCTGCTCCATTGGGATATCATTTGTTGCCCGCAACAAGAGAAAAGATTTGCAAGGGAGAGTATGTGGACATATTTTCACTGCTTTTTCGGGAACAGGAGAGCTCTGAAAAAGACAAGGGGTCGGAAAAGGAAGCGGAAAGGATCAAAAGGAAGAAAGTGGCCCGCACATGGGCCAATTGGCTTCCTGGATTTCTTATTTACATGGGGGTCGTGCTCCAGCGTTTCCCAGGAAAGGGAGTTATTCTGACTAAGTACCTCGATATGATTTATCGAGCTTACTCAGAATATGAGGGCGGAGCCTGGTTGGCTTACGATGAATCATTTCGCCGTAGAGCGGCCTTTGATCACGCCCTTCGCTGGGATTTAAAGGATAATGATTTGTGGCTGCAGTTCATGACGCCGGCCCGACCAGGTTTCGGAGACAGGGCAGACAGCGGCCACATTTTGGCTGAACAGCAGCCTGCGTCCACCTCCCGAGGGTACGCAGGCCAGGCGGTTCAACACCGCTCGCTCTGTTGGGACTTTAACAAAGGGATTTGCTCACGCAACCCTTGTAAATTCATACATGATTGCCAAACCTGTGCAGGCCATCATGCCGCAATTAATTGTTTCAAAAATAAGTCCGGTAAATGGTCCGTTAGGGACGGACAGGGCGCCAGGCGTACCGGGGGACAACAACCTCCTGCCAAAGGGGCCCAGTCCGGTCAACCTTGAGCCCCTGAATAGGTTGTTAATGCTGTACCCCAATCAGCGTGAAGCTTCATACATTAGTACTGGCTTTAGGGAAGGATTTTGCATTCCTTTTCAGGGCGTTAGGTGTGGTTCGCTGGCCAAAAATCAGAAATCCATCAATCAGTTTGAGGAAGAAAGCGCCTGGGGAATACAGGTTGATTCACAACCTGTCTTTCCCAAAAGGGGCTTCCGTAAATGATGCTATCCCGGAACAACTAAGTTCCGTCAGGTATGCATCATTTGATTCCGCCGTACGTATGGTAAGGAATAATGGTCCAGGGGCTTTAATGGGCAAATGCGATATAAAAGCAGCCTTTCGCATTTTGCCTATTCACCCTAAGGATATCAATGTGTTAGGTTTTTGTTTCCAAGGGAAATTCTATATAGATCGTGCCTTGCCAATGGGATGTTCTATCTCTTGCGCAATGTTCGAAAAGTTCAGCACGAGCCACACCACAGAACAAGGGTTACCAGGTCCATGCGGGAAGATATTGCAGTATGGCTGGACTTTTTGGAACATTGCAACGGAGTTTCATTCTGGAGGCAGGAGCTACTGGTCTCCTGACATTCTGATCGGTTTACAAGCTCGCTGGCCACTTCTTTGTCACTCAACATATGAGTCAAGCTTGTTTCACGCTGCGGCACTGACAACTTTTTTCGGGGCTTTCCGTATATCCGAGGTTTTGGCGTCATCCAAAAATGACGGTTCCTCTAGGGCATTTCAATTCGCTGATTTACGGCTAGGACCAAGTGAGGTCTGATTACGTTTACGCCATTCCAAAACAGATCAAAAGGGTCGGGGGCTTTGGATTTCCTTATTTCCGTCAACTAGCGAGGAATTATGCCCGGTGCGAGCTTTGGCTGCATTTACGGCTACGCGGGGGGGTTCTCCGGGTTTCCTGTTTCAGCACCAGGTCTTATCTCCCCTTACCAAATATCAATTTTGGGCTGTGGCAAGGAAAGCGCTTGATGATTTAGGTTTATGCGGTGCAAGGTTTGGCACGCATTCATTTCGCATTGGGGCTGCTTTAACAGCGGCAACTTTAGGTTTTCCCGTTCACAGATAAAATCACTGGGGCGATGGCGTTCTGCGGCATTTAAATCGTATGTGAGGCATTTTGCTATATACCCAATCGTGGTGGGTGCTAACGTCCTTATGTTTGTTTTAGATCCACCAGAGGCTATGGCACCCCAGCGGGTTTCTATATGCGGCCACAGCATGGTGTTCTGGGCCAGCAAGCACGCAGCTAGTTCCAGCTGGGGAACTCAGCTTGGTTTAAGTCAACACGCATCTATCCGTTGGCTTGGAAAACGTGGTATGCGGTGGGACGAGCTCATCCCCACCTTGCTGCAGCGGCACCCGGCTTGGCTTCCCCCGCAGATTCTGCTCATTCATTTAGGGGGAAATGATCTGGGCCTCATGAAAGGCAAGGCCCTTATCTTGCGAGTTTTGGCGGATTTTCAGCAGCTCCGCCAGTGTTGGCCTCACATACGGGTCGTTTGGTCCTGCATCTTGCCCCGGCTGCATTGGAGGGTGGCACACGACCACCGCGCTATTGAGCTTGCCCGAAAACGGGTTAATTCTGCAATCTTTAAAGCCTTGGCTACGCATGGGGATGTTAGCATTCAACATTGTAATATTGGACCTTCCCGGAGGGAGCTGTATTGTCACGATGGTGTGCATTTGTCCCAGGCGGGAAATGATTTGTTCTTAGCTAACTTACAAGAGGGTCTTCTTAAGGTGCTCGGAGGGGGGAGGGGGGGAGAAGTTCAAGCCGAGGCTTGACTTTTCCTGTGGCGGTAGGAGCGGGCATTTTCTTATGTTTTTTAATGGTGAGCATTCACAGGCACTGTTAGGTGATGGGTAACGCCTGAGGGCCAACCACTGAGAGCCCTGCGGCATCAGTTGGGGGGGATAAGGCTTACCTTTGGGGCCAACCCTTCTCGTCTACTCGGAGCCCTGCGGCGCGAGTGGAGACGACACTGGAAGGCCCCCCACCTCAGATTGGGGAAGCTCGGGGGGTGGCGAAAGCACAGGCGCCACTTCTCGGGCTGTGAATGTCTCGCCCGACCCCTTCATTGGCCTGGCTGGCCATGCTAAAATGCCCACTTAGGATTACCTCCCCCCTTTTGTTATCTGTAAAATAAAGTGGCCCTTGTTTATATCCCAATCCTTGTGTCGCCTCATTATTTCTCGTCCTTCGCTCCGCAATGGCCTTTCCTTACCCGGCTCGCTGGGTGGGGAGAGGTGGTTGCGGGCGAGGATGGGGTGAGGTGACGTTTTGGCCCACTATTCGCTGGGCCAGGATGGTGCCACCGGAGATGGGAGGGGTCTACAGCTATTTAAGTCCAGGGACCCCTCCTCACCTCCACAGTTTGTTCCGCAGCTCCCTCCCGCCCTCCCCTGTTGTCAGTGTGGGTTCGCTGGTCGTCAATTTTGAAGCCAAGTAGGAATTTTTTGCTCACAATCTAACTTGGTTGTGAGTTTTTTCGCCTACTTCACACTGCAAAAGCAGGATGGGTGTTAATTAGGTTAATTGGCTATTTGGTCACTATGTTGGGCGGTAGGAGCGGGCATTTTCTTATGTTTTTTAATGGTGAGCATTCACAGGCACTGTTAGGTGATGGGTAACGCCTGAGGGCCAACCACTGAGAGCCCTGCGGCATCAGTTGGGGGGATAAGGCTTACCTTTGGGGCCAACCCTTCTCGTCTACTCGGAGCCCTGCGGCGCGAGTGGAGACGACACCGGAAGGCCCCCCACCTCAGATTGGGGAAGCTCGGGGGGTGGCGAAAGCACAGGCGCCACTTCTCGGGCTGTGAATGTCTCGCCCGACCCCTTCATTGGCCTGGCTGGCCATGCTAAAATGCCCGCTTAGGATTACCTCCCCCCTTTTGTTATCTGTAAAATAAAGTGGCCCTTGTTTATATCCCAATCCTTGTGTCGCCTCATTATTTCTCGTCCTTCGCTCCGCAATTATTATTATTATTATTATTATTATTATTATTATTATTATTATATGTTTTAACTTTGTAAAATGCTTTGAGTCCCAGCCCTGGGGAAAAAGTGGAAGATAGATAGATAGATAGATAGATAGATAGATAATGGTGGATTCTAGAGAAGGATTGCACAGTTAGTTTTTGCATTCTGTTTCCAGTTTGCAAATAATACTTCTGAAAAGCTGAAACATTTGTTGTAAATAAAACCAGCACCCTCAATTGGGAGAATGCTCATCTTTCTCAGGTTTCTTGGCATTATTCCCCTTCTCTGCTGCAGCATTTATATTTTACAGTTTTCATTGCCACTGATATTTTTTTTACTGGTGTGGGAATGGTGTTTAATGCTGCTGTTGTAGATGTGCTGTGTGTGTGCATGCACATGCATGTAAAAAGGAGGCTTTCCTTTTCAGAAAGTCACTCCCACGAGCAGAGGGAAATGGAAATGGAGGGGGCGGACTAATATGCTTCCTCTCCATGCAAGTTTACTTTACTGGTATTCTAAATACCCGAATAGGGCTTTTGTCACCAATCAGATTTGACTATGTGTTGGCATCAGGAAGGGCTGATTACTCCAATTTATGGAATATTGTCCACATTCTAAATAGGACTACCCTTTCTGTCCCTTTCAACACCATTTTTTTAAAAATTGCCCCCCGGGGGGGGCCCTTTTCAACACTGCCAAAAAAGTTAACAAAAGGAGTGTCACCTCTGTCTCTGTTGTTGTTACTGTTGCTATTATTATTGCTGCCATATCACAGTCAAGACTCAAAGCACTATACCAGGCTGAACTTGTATATTTATTTATTTTTCTTCTCCTGCTTTGGACGAGAGTATAACAATTGATATCATGCTGCGAAATGTTATGTTCTTTTGAAAAATATTTTTTCTGTACCCAAACCTATGTGAACTTCAATGGAAAGACTTTAACAAAAAGAGTAAGTGGATTGTTGTTTTGTTGATGATAGGATTTTAATAATAATAATAATAATAATAATAATAATAATAATAATAATATAAAAAAATAAATCCAGAACAGATGTCTTCATTCGCCCCCATCTGTTACTTGCCCCATCATAAAGCTCCACTGTGCTAAATGGAGAGGGTTTGCTGCTTACTGACAACTCTGCAGGGGTAAGCTTTCCCTTTTGTTTATTTCTCTTGGAGAAAAGCCTATTTTTCTGTCTCTTTGAGTGATTAAAACTGTCTTTTCAATGCAGTCCTATGGGCCACTTTCAGCATAGAACAATGCAATGAATAAAATTAATCAAAGTGGTAACAAAGGATCAGAGTTCTTTTCACCAAGTGTCATTTCTGCAAACGTTGTTATGAATTCTTTTAATATAAATGGATGTGTGTTATCCAAGGGAAACATATAAACATTCTTGAGTGGGAGAGATGGTTTAAGGGCTTCTTATTATTAAGCTGCCTTTTAAATTTCAAGCTGAATTTAGCTCTGAACAGATGAGTTGTCCAGCCTAACAAAAATAGGGCATTGTTATGCCATCCCAAACGTTACAGCTTAACACTTTCATTGCTGAAACAAAACATGACTTCTGCTGTTAATACATTAGAGAGGTAAACATTCCCTAAACAACAGTTGGAAGTAATTCTCTAGAAGTAATATACCGGGATAACTTCATTCTGCTCTTGAGCTTATTTGCTTATTCATATGTGGCATTGGCCCAATCAATAAACAAGTTATAAATAAAATTCTGCTGCTCCAATCCATTTAGAGGACATTGTGTGGTGATTTCATGTGCATTGTACCTTTAAGGGAGCTGGGATTATACCCAGCTGAAGGAAGGGAGCCTGTAAAAGGATATAGCAATGGAGGATCTGCTAAGGTCTAGGTATAGCTGCTAGCTTCTTTTGTCCTTGTTATCTATCTATCTATCATCATCTATCTATATTAAATAAAGGCATGTGCATCAATAAGCACTGTCTTGCTTATTGGATTCAACACAATGCACATTCAGGATTCTGGGCGTCTGTCTTTAGCTACATGAAGAACTTGAGTATACATCTAATGACCCACATATGGTTCCCCTCTCTGATCTAGTTCAAGTATTCCATTTTTAAGAGCTAAAATTCCAGCTCTTAATTCTAAATACTGTGATGATCAGAAGATGAGCTGGATCCAATTCCCCTGCTTTCCTTTTCCCATTAAACAACTTGGGGTATTTTAGTAGTTTTTTTTTTAAGGAACTTTCATTCTGTCGGGCTCCATTGTTCTAAAGGATCAGGGTATAAAATTGTAAGATTCAGAACTAAGATCTGCAACTGGTTGCACAAGCAGAATTTGAGTTGGAAACTCCCCTTATGCATCATTCAGATGGTTTCCATCTAGCACAACATCACTTGCATTAGTGGAATGGCACCATTGGACACTACCCTAAAAAAGCAAATAATCTATGCAAAATGACATTTAAGCAAGTGAAATTAGCCAGATCAATTTATTTGTCCACATGTTGTCTGGTGTAACTCTTTGCATTTCCTCCTTTTCATGTGAAAATGTGTGCATAATTTCACGTATATTTTTCCAAATGTACACAGCAATTGTGCACATCTTTAACGTATATGCATTCTCATCCTGTTGACTAAAGTATTTTTGTGAGCAGTATTTTTTAAGGTATGTAATTTTTTAATGTGCATTTTTCAACTGAATACATGTTGTAAAAGATTCTTTTTGCAGTCCGCGAATCACATTGCAAACTCAGACATCAAGTCCAGACACCAACCACAGATTGTGTTTGAGTCAGAAATAACCAGGGAAATAATGCAAATCAAAGTAATGTATAACAGGGGACTTACTCTTAAACATTCCTATAGCCTGAGCTGTGGAACTTCAGGGACAATTCAGTAAAAACCATACAATAGCCTGAATCAGTCTTCAAAAAGCAGTTTAAGAGTATATGGTGAATCAGCCTTTAGGTGTAGCTTGAAACATATGCAAGACATTCCAAGATTTTCCAAAGTCTTGGAAAAAGTCAACTTTTGTGCCCATTCCTGTATGGTGCTCGTTCGTTTGGAAAAATGAATTCAATACATTTTGTATTTCATTTTTGTCCAATAGTCCATTGGATTTCAATTGGTATGTCCTTAAAAGGCTGTGTACCAAATTATCCCTCTAGCTATTTGGAAATAGTAATGCAATTCATTGTCTTTTTTATCTCTAGAACTAATAATCATTGCTGGCTACAGAGCATAATTTATGTTTCTTCATTTCTTTTTTTTTTTTAAGAAGTTTTTTTTAGCTTTGAGTAAAGAGCCTTTTCAAGATCCACACACCACATGTTGCTATAATTTGCCTTTGGTTGCAATTCTATTGCATAGGGAATGCGCCCCGCTGAACACAGTGGGAACTTACTCCTCAGTACATGCATAAGAAAACACGGTTTATCTCTGTTTAAAATTATTGAGTTGATGTGTTTTTGAATGTTGCTAGCTTCTGCTAGAAATCTAATTTGAATGTTTCACTCTATTGTGTTTACCTGCCAGTTGTCCCTTTTCATAAAATATTTGCTTTTCCTTATAATAATGCATAAAATGCATATGGGTTTCGGTAACTTTCATTTAAACAAAACAAAACAAAATGAATGTGTCTATGTGTGTGTTTACTAACTCCATTTTAAACCAGAAAATAAATGATAATGATAGAGGTTTTAAAGTATACCTTTGAGACCATCATAAATGAGAGAAGAGGTGCTTTTTTAAAAGCTTAATAATTAAAATGAATGTATAAACATGAAACAATAAATTATTCAGGTGCAATGTTTAAGAAAATTGTGATTTTAATTAACAAGGGATCCTCTGGGATACTGTTGTATTGGTAAATAATTTCAAGATGGTTTAATTCTTCATATATTGTTTTATAAATAAATGCATTCGGTTTACATTTTGGTATATTCAGTAACTCTAACATATTATATTTTCTGGGGTGGGGTGGGGTGGAATTGCCTGAATTATATACTTTACTTTAAAACTTCTACAATATTTACAAATGGAATACAGAATCGAAAGTCATTCACAAATCAGACGTAAAAAAAATGAACTCAGGTACAAATTACTCTCTTTTTCTAAATCGTAACACTTTTCAACTCTCAATATGATTAGACATTTCTAGGGATGGATAAGAATTTAATTTCAGTTTCTTTTTGATAAGAATTTACTAAAATCTGCAACTTTCTTCATATTTAGGATGAAAAGAAAATAATAATAATAATAATAATAATAATAATAATAATAATAACGCATAAGAAGCCAAAATTGACAGATTCATCAATTAAGGCACAGGGCCCTTAACTCAGAAAAGTCTAGGTTTGAATCCCTGTGTATTCAACCACATTTGTGCTTCTTAATTTGGGTATCAACCTCCTTATTCTGATAGGCTCCTCATCTTTAACAGTTATGTGATAGGCAGGTGCATCATGGTGCTTCCCATCCTGAGAATAGCTGTGCTTATTGTATTTGCCAGTGAAGATGCATGAGAATTCCATTTTAGGTTGTTGAGAATAATTTACTAAAATTCACATTTTTTTTCATATTTGCGATAGAACTTGGGGGTTTAAAAATTCAAATGTGGGAAAAAGAAAAACTGACAGATTAGTTCATCCCTGTTTTTTAGTATTGTCTTCACACTGGAGGGAGGAGGAGGAGGAAGCAAAGGGCACAGCAACATTTCTCCAAAATTATTTGTATACATCCACAGTTCAATGCCTATTCAATGCCTCTGGGAAGAACTTACTACAGTCGGACAAGACTAGGCTGACAACTGTTACCCAGAGGACCTTCTCTTCTGCTGCTCCCAGACTGTGGAATGACCTGCTGGAGGAGACTCATCAACTTAACAGTCTTTTAGAATTTAAGAAAGCTATAAAGACTGTTCTCTTCCGGCAGGCATATCCAGTGGAATTTTAGAATATTTTTAGGATGTTTTAGGATGTTTTAATGCAGTTTTAATAATGTGGGTCATGTTTTGGTCAGTTTTATGTATTTTATCATATTGTTGTTCCCCGCCTCGATCCAAATGGAGAGGCGGGTAAGAAATAAATTATTATTATTATTATTATTATTATTATTATTATTATTATTATTATTATTCACATGTTGCCCCAAATACCTATGGGCTTTGTGGGTCCCCTATGCATATCTTGTTTTATACACATTGGATAACATCATCCAAAATGTCAGTTGACTTGCCCTTTTGTGGCTAGGATAGAGTGCACAATACCAAAGGGATATATTAGCTTGGATTCAGAGCTTGTGCAAGTAAAGCTATTTGTGCAATGGGGCTTTCCCACCTTGTCCTCCCTACAGCAGCCCCATGCACACCCCCAAAGCTTCCCCGGAGGATCAAGAGATCTGCAGAAAAAAGTCTGGGAAGTAGTACAAGTGGCTGCAAGGGATAGGAGGAATGAGAGAAAATTGACTGGAAGCAGTTTACAGGATCTTAAAACTGTAATCTTATAAACACACACATACCACGGGAGTAAGCCCCATTGAACTAAGTGGGACTTGCTTCTAAGTAGATTTGCATAGATTTGCACAGCAGGTTAAAATAATAAGCACAACTTGTACCATTACCAGCAAGTTTCAAATCAGTCCAAACTTTGGCATGGGGAAATATAAGTCATGGTAGTGTGAGACAGCAAAGGGCCCTGACACTTTCCACCCAAGAACCCCTGTCTGCTTCGCCACATCAGAGTTCTTCATCTCTCAGTACAGGAGTAAAAAGATGCTCTTTTCCTTCCTTATTACTCAGCAGGCATCGCAACCCCAGCTGCCTTAAAAAGGCTCCGGCACCCCTGCCTGTACTGAGGGACTGTACATACTAGTGCTACATTGTCACCAATGACAGCTTCCTTTCCAGGGCAAATCACAGCTTTATGGCGAGAGGTGATTTTCAGCAGGATTCCAGCCTGGGCGGGGGGGGGGGAGGAGAGTATTAAACACCCCATGTGCCTTGTTCTCTGACCTAACTGGGCTTCCCTGCACATAATATTACAATAAATAAAAAGCAAAATGAAAATGCATTCATTCATTTTTCTTATTGTCTGGTTTGGCCCTCAATGGGTCTGAGCCAAATTACATGTTACATTAATCATGCACCATGTAGCTCAGAGTTATCTTTTTATTTATTCTATGGTAAGCAGCACACATGTCCCTGATTCTTATCAGGACCTCTGTATACCAGGAGAGGAAGATAAACACCACACACACACACACAGACTGTATGTGTCTCTTGAAATCCTCCTCCCCCCACCATGGGGAATTAACACAAGAAAAAAAGTCTCCATTGATGCAACTGCCTTCATTGCTTCGCTAAAGTTCATTCCACAGAGAACTGTCCATGGTCTTGAACTTCAGCTGCCTGACCTGCTCCTTACCACATTTGTTAGACTGCCCCCACAAACTGCAGCCTGGGACAGATGAAAGAAAGGGACTGATCTTGGTTTTGCTGCTGTATCTCCTTTGGTGGCAAGTTTCCTTTTTTAGATGGAGGGTTGGTTGGCAGACGTACAACCAATAGCTGTCCTCAGCCCTAGGAACACAGCTTCTCAGCAGAACAGCTCTCACAACACTGTACCTGCCACCCAATTAAGGGGTATTTCCTTGGGATGACACAGTGGATATTTCCTTAGTTTGCCTCGCCCTGGCTCCAAGCCCAGGACTAGTTCATTCAGTGCTCCTGTCTCTTCACTGCCACATGCCCACCAAGGGGCTAGTCCCACTAGCCTTTCTGGGCAAATCTGGCATGCCCTGGGGATCCATGGGTAAAATCCAATATAAGTCCTACTTAGAATGGCCACACTGAAATGAATATGGCAAGTTAGTCCTGACTAACCTGAGCCCCATTCATTTCAATAGATATACTTTAAATAAGACTTAGGTTGGATTTTACCCCATATCTCCAAGGGTTTCTAGACCTGTAGTCAATGTGTCAGGGTACTCACCAGTATACTGTCTTTCCTATTCCCTTTTTACCTGTGCTATTTCTGCCTTCCACTTATGATCGACAACTTAGCAGTCTTCTTGAATTTAAGAGAGCTGTGAAGACTGATCTCTTCCGGCAGGTCTACCTAGTTGAATTTTAAGATGTTTTTAATAATGTATTGGTTTTATTTGTTTTAATGTTTTATCTATTTTATGGTCTTTGCATTTATATTTATTGTTGTTCCCCACCTCGATCCAGAGGGAGAGGTGGGATAATAATAATAATAATAATAATAATAATAATAATAATAATTTTTATTATTATTATCTGTGATGGAATCTCTTTATTCCAACAGCTGCCACGAGAGGCTACACTCACCAGGGCAATCAGCACAGAGCAGGTGAAAAAGCAAACTTCACTGCAAAACCAATACAGGTTGATGGTAGGAGAAATCATATTTTGCCGAAGACTGAACAACTAATGCTGCACTGCAATTCAGGAAGGATGGTTGGATGCCAAGCTAATTTTACAGGTCTGACCAAGAGGCAGTCTCCTCAGCTATAAATAGCCAGCCAGTGCTCTCCTCCTATTGGCCGCACTGCATGCAGCTGATTGGCTGGCCATTGAGGCTTATCCCCATTTCCACCCTTGCATACACATGCCTGCTCAGGATGCCTCACTGCATCCTTCTGCTGCTGGGGAGTTGGGAAGGCAGCAGGTGAAGTGGCATTGTCTTGATGTGCTGGAATATTTATTTGAAAACAGTAAGAAATTCAATAAAGGGCACATGAAAACATTACAGATGGGTATGGAAAACAAAGTGGGAAATAACTGGCTAGGAGGTAGCACAACTGCAAAGGGGTCTTGAGGCAGATGCTATAATTGATCACAAATTAAATACGAGCTGGAATGTGATGCTATTGCCAGAAGTCAAATCCCATTGCAGATTGCCCTTGGAAAAGAAACTGTTAATCTAAAACCTTTACAAAACACACTTGCCAGCTAGAATCATGCTGTGCTTCCATTTCGTTCTTCATGTAATAAAGAGTATCCTCAAGGTCATAAATTGGAACTCAAACTCAATCAGTCATTTGGTTGTAAAAAATGTCATTTTCCCCCCTCTGTATACTTTTTGCTATGCAGCTAAGATAAGCTTTGAGATCCCCCCTGCAATTAAGTAGCTGTATTATGATTCAGAGCTGCATAACTAAGGAGAACAAGAAACATAAATCCATATTTTTTCAGGTTTTGGAGTCATTTAGCATCTAGGCAAAAGTAATTCATAGAGGCTGATTTATTCCAGAGACCCAAACAGAGGAACAGGATTGATGAATGAGTACAAAATCTGAACACGGAACAACGGAACAAGCCTCATGTATGGGTAATTTGGTCCCACTTCTGTCCCTGCAGATAGTTAATTTGCTCTAGAATTGCCACCACCTGTGAGAGGGGGCCTCATTGTTCAGCTTGGGTATCCCATTGCTAACATCCACCACCTGTGGGTTCAATTATCCCACTTATGGTGTTCCTTATTTCACCATGTTTTTATTTTAGGATCTTCCTGCCACTATAATGCAGAGTTCCACAAGCCAGCCTGTCATGACTCTGTAAGTTCTAACGAAAAGGGTGAGGACAACAAACAGACCTCTTGAAGGGAAAATACAAATCCTTTATTATACACAAAAAACGATCGTTCTCCCTCCTCCAGCAAGACAAAGGAAAACAAGGTTATCAAAAGGTTCTTTAGCCCCTAGGCAATTTAGTTGAGCTAACTTAGAGAGAAAAGAGAACAGAGTCATATACTTAAGATTAATTAGCCTGTAGAGCTTTGTTTGCTAACCTCTCTGAGCGGCGGGCGGTCCTGAGTTTGAAGTCTCTTCTCTTTGCCCTACGCCTCACCACCGCATTCCTCAACCCCTTTGTCCCAGAAGAGAAAGTACTCTCTCTCTCGTTAAGGTCATCTCCTTGGGGATTAACTTCCTCTCCTGCCGTGGGAAAGGGCTCTTCTTCTTGTGGTTGCAGCAACTCCTCCAGCTTTTGCATTCCAACCTCAGGATCCGAATCGGTATCTGAGATTTCATCCCTTTGAAGCAGGGAGTTGGACGTAGACACAACACAGCCCTTTCCCTCTACCACTGAATCTCAATAGCTTTCCCCTGATCTTTCCTCCAACCAATCCTTCACAGTCAGGAATGGATGTACAGCAGTCTTCCAGTTCCTTCAGCCTCTGGTTTCTAGGATGATGATATGGTTTCAAGGATCACTTGCTGAAGCTCGCTTTGGCCAGGCCTCTAATGGAATCCTCTAGCTGAGCTCTGCTACCTGCCTAAAGTATCACCCAGCTCATTACCCAGCTTCCTGCTCTATACAGCCATCCACTCCAGCTTCCTGATCTCCCTCCAGAAGGTAGTTGTCTTAGACTGGCTTTCTGTTTTCCTAGCTTTGTGCACAACTCCCTTCAACTAATTTCCAGTATCCTCAACTCTGACGGCCACCTTCCAACTCTCTCTAACTGACTCTAACAGACATCTCTCTACAACAACTTCTAGCCAATCATGTTCCCCATGGAGCTCCCAACTTCTAATCATCTTTGTTGACCTATCAAAACAAAGGTAACTTCTCCCCTAAACATTTTAAATAACCACTGTAACAAAGCCAGCCTCAACTGTTGAAGACTCCATACATAATAATAAAAAAACTAGGTCTGCAGCCTACTCAGTTGCATTATACATCACAGAGGCCACACAAACTTTTTAAACATATCAAAGCATACAGTTATATGCAAAGCATTTATCCATATGTATATAACTATTTCCCATGTTTTCTCATCCCTATAGTGACACCATGGTCTCCGTACAACAAATAACATGCTTCTGACATGTCATAACCAGATGCTCCATTTCACATTTCAGTAGGCAGGAGGCTATATTCACAGCAAGGTTCAATATGCAAGCCAGCTCCAATATATTTGTACTTTTACTGCCATTCCAGGGGGTGGGGTCAGGGGAATGGCAGATCTTTGTATCCATCATACCCGAAGTCTCCCCAGATCCACACTAGTACACACCCCAGAATACCATCTTTTACTATTACCACTACTGGCACACCAATGACAGAGGGCCAATGGTAACAGTAGTTTCCATGCCAGCAAGAAGAGGCTTGTGAGAGTGGATCTGCCTCTCTATCTATGGACACACCATTCTTTGTCTCTGCGGTGCAGACCACAGGACTGCAGCCTTCATGTATCATAGTATATATTTATTATTGACATGTAATGCCTATTACCTCTAATAGGTACTAGCTTAGATAAAATCTAACACACTAAGATTTGCACAGCAGCATTGAGGAAGAAATCGATAACATACAGCTGGGGATATCCAGTATTTTTGAGATTTGTCTGGCGTGGGAAGCAAGAAAGAGTAATATTGTGTGAGCAGGGAATCGAGCTGTTGGAGAAGTTGGGCATAATTGATGCCAGTGAGGCGGGAGAAATAGTCCAAGAAGAAGGAGCGGTTGGAGGTTCCAGTCAATGAAAAGGGATTAGTGGGGAAAGGGTTAAAAAGGAGAGGAGGATCAGACTTCGCTCTGAGGGTTGGGCTGGGTTCCCCCCCCTGAAGAGTTCTAAAATAATTGGGACCAGTGCCCAGAGGTCTGGTGAGGAGGGGGGTAAAAAGAGGGTATGTGTGGGGGGAGGGAAGGGAGGGGGTATGTGGTTCACTGACCGAGATCAATTCAATCATATGGCTGAAAGTAAGAAATGGAAAATAAATTGAGATGTGCAACTCTAAATGTTAAGGGGCTAGGAACGGTGGTTAAAAGACGAAGAATTGAAACAATGTTGAAAAGAGAGAAAATTGATATAATTTTTTTGCAGGAAACTCATCAGATAAAGGAGGGGGTTAATGAGTTACGAATGAGGGAAGTAGGAGTGTATGAAAAGTCATTTGGTACTTCTAAAGCGAGAGGTGTGGCAATCATAATATCGAAGAAATGTGGAATTAACATTCAAAGTGTAAAGAAAGATAAGAATGGAAGGATCCTTATAATTTACTGTACGATGGAAGGGGAAGAATTCGTGTTGATTAATGTCTATGCTCCAAATGGGAAACAAATTGAATTCTTTAAAGAAGTATTTGATATGGCGGGAGATTTAGGGAAAAAAAACATTGTGATGGCAGGAGATTTTAATATGGTACTTGATAAAGGGAAAGATAGGGATAACATTATTAGAGATGCTAGGGGTGGGGGGAAGACGGAACTAGCTAAATTAATGGAGAGGAAAGAATTAATGGATGTATGGAGAGTATTGAAAGGGGAAGAGAGAAAATATACCTTTTACTCACCTAGATTTAAGAGTTATTCAAGGATTGATTATATTTTTATATCAAAGAATATGGTACCAAAATTAATAGATTGTGATATAGGAGTAATAAAGATCACTGACCATGCATTAATGTTGATGGATATGAAAAGGAAGAAGGATTACAAACAAGCAATGAGATGGAGATTGGATGGAAGAATTTTTAAAAATAAAAACATAGTAGAGAAATTAAAAAAGGAAGTGCAGGAAATATGGCAGATAAATGAAAAAGGAGTTAAATCGCAAGGATTATTATGGGATACGATGAAAGCAGTAATAAGAGGGATGTGTATTAGGGAAATGTCCACACTTAAAAAGCAACAGGAAGTACTAAATAAAAAGGCTGAAGAAGAAATAAAGAGTCTAGAGGAAAGTTTGAGAGCGTCTAAAGATAAGCGGTTATATGCCCTAATCCAAGCAAAAAAAAAGGAATTGGAGAAAGAAGAAATAGAACAGGTCCAAAAAAATCTGTTATATTTAAAGAGAGATTTTTTTGAATATAATAATAGAAATTCTAAGATGCTGGCTAGATCCACACAGTCGGAGAAGGTTAAAAATATGATAGGGACAATAAGAGATAAGTTAGGGAATGGATGTAATTTAATGAAAGATAAATTAATAATTTTTCAGGAATTTTATAAAGAGTTATATACTTCAGAGGCGGTTTCAAAAGATAAGATACAGGAATATGTAGAAAGAAATTGGAAAATAAGACTGGATGATCAAGATAAGGAGAGTATGGAAGCCTTGGTTACTGAGAAAGAAATTGAGGGAATTATTGCAAAACTAAAAGGAGGTAGGTCTCCGGGGATTGATGGATTGGGGCCGGAATTTTATAAAACATTTAAGAATATTTTAATACCTAGATTAATAAAATTATACAACAATATATAGAAGGAGGAAAGACTCCGCCATCATGGGATCAGTCCATGGTTATGTTAATACAGAAGCCAGGCAAGGATCTGACGGATCCAGCATCTTATAGACCAATATCTTTAATAAATCAGGATGCAAAAATATTTTCAGCAATAATGGCTAAAAGAATGGGTACATTTATTTTTAAATATATAAAAAATGATCAATGTGGATTTATTGTAGGTAGGAAAATGCCAAATTTAATAGGGAGAGTTATAAATATAATAAATATTATTAAAAAAGGAACTTAAAGGCAGGATTAGTAGCTTTAGATATTTTCAAAGCCTTTGATTGCGTGGAATGGCCAGCGTTAAAAATAATATTAAAAACATTTGGGTTTGGACCTAAATTTATGGGAGTGATTAACCAGATGTATAAAAATAACAAAGCGGAAATAATGGTTAATGATGGGTTAATGCAACAAATAACACTAGCTCGAGGAACTAGGCAAGGATGTCCACTTTCGCCGATTTTATTTGCAATAGTTATAGAAATTTTAGCAAATGTAATTAGGGAAGATGAAAGATTAAAGGGGATAGGTAGAAATGATAAGATTAAAGTGAATATGTTTGCGGATGATACGTTATTGACACTAGAAGATCCCCTAGAAAGCGGGGAGTTGATTCAGAAACATTTGAGAGAATTTGGGGAAATTACAGGATTACAAGTTAACTGGGGGAAGTCAGAATTGATGTTGTATAATTATAACAAGGAAGAGATGGAGAAATGTAAAGCTAGGTTAGGATTAAAGCATAAAAATATAATACGATATTTAGGAGTTAATATAGATAAAGAATTAGATAGATTAGAGGAACTTAATTTTGTTAGGTTAAGAAAAGAGGTAGGGGAGAAATTACAGACATATAGAAAATTAAAACATTCTTGGTTTGGTAGAATAGCGGTTATTAAAATGAAGATATTACCTAAGGTTAATTTTTTGTTTAGAATGTTACCTATTAGAATATCAGTAGCTGAGATTAAAAGTTGGCAAAATATGATTAATGCTTATTGTAATGGGGATAAAAGAGCAAGGATAAATAAGGGGTTATGGTATAAGGTTCAAAAGAAAGGAGGTTTAGGACTTCCGAATATTAAGAATTATTATATTGCTAATCAGTTAAGATATGTTATTCATGCTATTTTAGGGGAGCAAGATTTGGAATGGTTGGAATCGCAAACAGTAGAGATAGAATGTAAATTGCGAAATATATTTTTTACTAAAATGCAAAAGAAAGAATTGAAACTACTGGACAACCCATTGTTGGAAAATATATTAATGATCTGGGAGAAGTATAGAGGGAAGTTGATACCAGGGGATTCTCCGCTCGCCCCAGTTGTAGTAGTGGGAAACTTCCCAAGAGTATTAAAACCAGAGATAGAAGCGAGACTGAAAGAACAAGATATTATTAAATTAAGGAATTGGATGGAAAAGATGAAGGATAGTGAGCATATTAAAGATTTATTTAAAGGACAAAAGATAGCGTGGTTCAAGTGTTTGCAATTGATAAAATGGACACAGGAATGGAGGATAAAGAATAAGGAATGTAGAAACAATACTAGATTTGAAGATTTAATTGAACAATCAGGGAAAAAAGAAGAAGCCAGAGCTAAGAAAGGACTCACTAGTGAGATATATAAAATATTAATAGAGGAAGAATTTCAGGACTCACTTAAGGTTATAAAAGAGGTATGGGAAGAAGATGTAAGGGGAAAAATCAATGAAGATAATTGGGGGAGGATATGGAATGTAAGAATGTTAAAGCTATTGTCGATTAGAATTAAGGAGAACTACTATAAGACAGTTTGGAGATGGTATTTAACACCTGTTAGATTTCACCAGATTGATAAAAAACTGCCCAAGAATTGTTGGAGGGGGTGTCAGGAGGTTGGGACATATTTTCATATGTGGTGGAGCTGTGAACAAGTACAAAAATTTTGGGAAAGGGTTTTTAAAGAAATAAGTGATATAATTGGAAGTAATCTGGAATTAAACCCGAAGTTAGCTCTACTAGCAATATGGGATAGTAGGAATAAGCATATAATAAATAAAGAATTGGTAAACAACCTCCTGGCACCCGTTAGAATACTGATTGCTAAAAATTGGAAAGGGCAACGAAGTTATACAATAGAAGATTGGTATAAAGAAATTTGGGATTTAGCTTTGAATGATATGTTGACTTGTAAAATGAAAATAATGAGGGGAATGTCCAGGAAGAGTGATTTTGGAGAAATATGGACTCCCTTTTTGGATTATGTTTTAAGATCGGGAAAGGGACAAACGCCTTCAAAAGAATCATTAAAATTTTGGAAGGAGGATGAATGATTATGAGATGGTCTCGGAGGGGGGGTGCACGGGGGGTAGTCGAGGGGGGTAGTTGTTTTATATTATTGTTTTATATTATGTGTATGTGTATGTTGAAATCAATAAAAAAAATATTAAAAAAAAAATCTAACACACTAGTTGCCACATTTATCATTCAGCTACAGGTAATAATAGAAAGTATCTAAAACTGATGAATTTGTCTAAGTACTTTGACTGTGGGAAATCCTCAATATCCTTTTGATCCTTTAAATGTTGGTGATAAAAATACCAACAACTGGAAATGCCAAGATAATGTTAGAGCTAGCCTGCATATCTTTTAATCTATTGAAAAGCTCAGAGACTCTTTCCACAATAGTAGAAGCATAAATATCATTAAGCACATTGAAACAAACATCCTAAACATCTTGGCTAATAAACTGTGAAAATATATTTCCAAATACCATATTCAGATTGCATCTATGCTACAAAACGACTAGACCTTATCAGATCTGTTATTGCTTCATGGTTATAGCTAAAGATGGGTTGTTTGTGTCTTGAGAAAAGGCATGGACACCTGGGTAGTTGTAGTTCAGTGACTGAAAGTCAGTTGAAAGTAACATTAGAGCCACCATATAAAGGAGTCTCTCACAGTGCAATCCTATACATGTCTACACCTCTGTTTGGCGATAATGTAATCCTAAATTGAATTTAATGGGACTTATTCCCAGGCCAGATCTACACCAAGCAGGATATAATACTTTGAAAGCAGTTTGAAAATGGTATATGGAATGTGTCCTAGACCCCAAAAGTTGTCAATACTGTTATAAACCATTATAAAGCAGCAGTGTAGATCCTCCTGGGATTGCAGTATTAATCACCCTTTGTGTTCTCCATTATCACACTGTATATTATTCATTTGCTCATCCCAGGCAGCTCATGCTAATAATGCAACTACAAACCTTTATATAAATTTAAGAGTTGTATATGTTGCTTTAAAATTAAGTATAGCCCTTTATCTAAAACCTTTGGACCTTTTCACATTTCCATCACATGTGAGTGAGTTCCACTTTTCCATCATTACTGAACCAACCATTTGTATTGCTTGGGTATTTTACAATTTTTCCAAGGGGGTCCCATTTTTATTGTATTTATTTATTTGTCAAGATATCCTACTTTTCCCTTATTATTAATGTTCAAATTGCCTAACAAGATGGTTTGTAATTTTTGTGAATTTTTGTGAGCTGCCCAGAGAGCTTTGGCTGTTGGCTGGTACAGAAATTAAATAAATAAATTCAACAGCAACATAGAATAAAATAACATAAAATAAAGCATTAATCCTACTCAGCTAATGAAATACCCTGGTGTTACGATGTGGGTTAAATCCAATGCTAGTCCTATTACAGTAGACCCATTGAAACGTATGGAACATGTTAGTCATGACTAGCATTGAATTTAACCTGTGTTAACATGTTTTACATTCCCCCTCAGATTTAGTCATAACATAGTTACAACACTCTGCTGTAAAAACAAATGTTCATATTTCATTCATCGATATACACTTAACATTCCCCTTATTTGTCATGTATCATTTATGCCAGGAATAAAAAACTTTGGTGTGGTGGGGGGCATTTTTTACCCCCAAGCCCCCCCAAACCAAACCTCCTGCTGCCACACTGCCAAATACAACAATGGCAAAAAATAAATTAATGGTGTTTTGCTGCCAAAATCTGGTGACAACTAGTACGGAGGAGTAGAATGGACTTGTTCAGCTTGCTCTCAAGCTAAATTTGCCAGTTGTAGTTTTCTGTCATGATTTTGTACTGACCTTTGGTGGCCTACAATCCAGTGCTGATGTGAGAAGCACGTCTGCTTTGGGAATTGATATTTTCTTTTCCAGTTGCAGCCCTTTGTACCATGTAGAATCCCACTCTATAAAAGGGATGTAAACGAATTTAATTTCTATTTGTGAATTTCTATTTTGAATTTGCGCCTTTCGCACCTCCCAACTTGAATACAGGCATGAGCCCATGTGGGGGGAGGGGTGAAGATCACATGTTCTTGACTTTGGGTTTTGCATTTAAAATATGCAGGGGTTTGTGTTTTTTTGGGGGGGTTGTTCCGTTTAACATGCTTTCGTCTATGGTGGGGAGTGCAGTTCAGAAAATGCAATCAAAGTGGGAATGAGGTGTTCAAAGTTTTAAGGTGTTTTTGGAAAATCTTGGTGATCTCAAACATTGTTGATTCTTTCATCTATACTGATTTATATCTTACTCTTCCCAATGGGAAGTTTTATAGGGCCATAATTTCTTCAGAACATCGTAGCAGCACCAATACAGAAGTCTAGAATTATTCTCTATTTCTGAAGTTTTGATTTTGTGACTCCTGCTCTCCACCTTGCTTAAAACACCTGGGTGATAGCCCTGGGCTGCATATTAAAATTTTGTTCCAAAGAAAGATTAGATGACAGAAGATAGAGTGGGAATGCAAAGATCTTATGGCACTGGCCAAATATTTGTTCTTATCTTCCATTAAAGAAGCTGAGGGAGTATGTACCAGCTGGCACTGTACCGAGAGTGAAAGACTCCTCAAGTGTCCAAAGTTATTGCCCTTCTGTTGTCATGGGGCTTCTGTAATTAATACTAGTGAAACCATGAAGTAGGATGTGTGCCACACCTGGCATTACACATCAACTCTCAGTCTTCTAAACTATCCAGGCAAAAGGCAAGTTCATGGTTATACATTATTATTTGTGAACCCATGATTATAAGCTTGGCATTCCTTTGTGAAAGTGTGGAGTATAAAATACCAGCTAACTGCCTCCTGGCCTCTATTTGGCTGCCATTTGGGGGTGACTGCTTTACTGAGGGTATAATGGGAAGGAAAGGGAAGAGTTTCTTCCTGGAGTTTTCCCCTGCCAGTAATTGTTCTGGTTTCTAATAAATCTGCTATTACTGGGGCAAAAATTTTTCCTGAGAAGTTTGAGATGCTGGAAGGATTGAATGTTGAATGTCTCAGCTATTCACCATGCACTGAGGAACATTGTTACTTTTTGGCCCATATATTATTATTTTCCCCCTCTAAGATGTTCCTTGTCTCCTTCAAAGATGACTTTGTGTTCAAAACAGCCATGTTTTTTCCTGCAGTAGGCTCAGAGTTTGTTTGCTTCCTTGATTTTCCCACTTGGCCAGCATATATGAAATAAAGAAGATATGGCAGCTGCTTCTCTGAGAAAGGTTAATAGTGTGCTGATTAAGCAGAGGTTGTTTTCTTGGTTATGTCTTAGTGCAGCATTCTGCTGCCATAAGTTGGCCTCATTAGGTATTTTGGAGAAGCACTGTAATATTGTTGTAGCTCCTTTAACTTCCTCAGCTAGCAAAAGGTTATGCTAGAGTTCATGATGATGATTTTAATTCAACTGCAAATGATCCAAGATTCACGTCAGAAATTTGTGAAGACTCTGCTTCATATCTTTTGTACTCTGTCATGGGAATTCAAAACTATGCTTAGATGGGAATATAGTGAGGGCTATTAGCAACTCTGGCTTAGCAGTCTTGTACCAGAAAAAATATCATATTCTAATGCAACCATGTCTGTGCACATCATTATTGAATTAAATCACAGGTATCAAAATGTCATTTATCTTGTCAGAAGGGAATTATCTGGCACACAGTGAAGAACCAACGAACTGAAAAAGGAGATATAATTCCTCCCAAAGCATCTCACATTTTTGTCTGCTGCCACGTCTGCAGCTTGATGGGGTGGCCTTTGCTCCTACTACTCTGCCAGCAAACTAGATTTTATACCTTCTTGAAAAAAAGAGGGAAGTGCCTTAAAGATCTTCTGATAATATTTATTTATTTATTTTATTCCATTTATATACCTCCCAATAGCCTCCTTCACACATTATACACACGAAGGGGCTCCACATTATTACGGGAAGCAGGGTCACTTTGGTGGCTCCACTCCTGATGTCAGGGCCCTGGCCCCACCCCACCCCAACCTTTCCATTTTGAACATGGACATCCAAAGAGGGGAAGCCTACACCCCATCACATTACTGTTTCAGAATTTATATTATAAACCATGCCTTCATCCAAAATGGATTTCAGGGCAGTATACATAATAATTTAAAAATAATAGACGCTTAAAATATGAAACAATAAACAGCATAATCAACTTGAGAGGACTCAATGGCAAAACCTATGGTTATTCATGAGTTATGGTTGAACTGAACACACAAAGGCTGGGAAATCATTTTTCCAGCCATAATGCCAGATCCCTTTCAAATAATAATGCACTTTGGGCAAAAGGTTCAGCACATGTGTGGTATGTGATGAAGGACAGGAGCCCATAGGGGTACGTACACATAGGGTTCTAGGACCTCAGTCAACAGCCTGGAAACAAAAAAAAGTGAATCAGCCACCCTTCTGCAGGGGCAGAGCACAGCCCCTTTAATTTCCTCTCCCTGCCTTAAAACTTGATTGACCTGGACTGCTCTGCCATGAGGCTTTAGAGGATCCCTTTACATCCCTCCCCATCCACCATCCGGCTGCATACCACAGCTCAGTGCAAATATTCCAAAGCTTCCAACTAACTTCCCTCAATACAAACAATTTTTTTTTCAGGGGAGGGAGCTCATATCTCCCCAATCCTTGACCGATCTCGCTGGTTTTTGAACTTGCTGCTATTTAACCCATTCTCTCCCAGCCTGGCAAATTTGGTGGCTTCCATTCATATTTCATGGGAAAGACAGTTAGTCACACATTTTTAGGCTGACCATATGAAAAGGAGGACAGGGCTCCTGTAACTTTAACAGTTGTAGAGAAAAGGGAATTTCAGCCAGTATCATTTGTATGCAATTAGTTCCTGGTGATATTCCCTCTTCATCACAATAGTTAAAGTTGCAGGCACTATACTAGAGTGACCATATACAAAAGAAGCCAGGGCCTCTGCAACTTTAACTGCTATGATGAAGAGGGAATTTCACCAGGAACTAATTGCATACAAATGATACTGGCTACAATTCCCTTTTCTCTACAACTGTTAAAGTTACAGGAGTCCTGTCCTCCTTTTCATATGGTCAGCCTACACATTTTCAAATCTTTTTCTCAAATTTTCACACTCAAAAAGATTTCTACGATAGCCTATGCATTAGAATAACTCCCCATGGACCTATATCTCAAAGGGCAATGCTAACTTCTGTCCATGTCGGCCTCTATGGGCAGCTAATCCTTTTCCTCTGATAACATTCCATTATAAGCTTTGTTAGGCACCAAACCTGGCTATTTGCTAGCAAATTACTGTGGCTATCTACATGCAAACTGTAGGGCAGAATGGCTAAGGGGGAGCTTAGCTATGCCCCAAAACTTGACTTTCCAGCCCATTGTTGTGAAAGACAACTTCTTTCAGTTTGGTTGAAAAAAGAATACACCAACTGTGAACCAAACCACGCCTTTAATTCAGGCCAAATTAAGCTGAGCAACTCGGATAAGGTCAGAAAGGGGGGCTGTAAGTCTAGAAAAACTGGGCAGAAACCTCCTATAAAATTAGCAAACCCGAGAAACCTTTGTAAGTTCTTCCGAGAGGCTGGCGCCTGCCAGGACAAAACAGCCTGCACTTTCGCAGGATCCATTTGAAGCCCTTGCGTGGAGATGCGATACACTAAAAAATCCAATGTTGTTAAGTCAAATGCACATTTCTCCAATTTAGCAAACAGCCTATGCTTCCGAAGGCGCCGGAGTACGGCTTCCATGTGGGCCTGATGCTCCTGCGCATTCCGTGAAAAAATAAGAAAATCATCTAAATAAATAATCAGAAAGGTATCTAGAAAATCCCGAAAGATATCATTCATGAACCGACAGAACGTGGCTGGGGCATTAACCAGGCCATAACTCATCACCAAATACTCAAAAGAGCCATTTTGTGTCAAGAAGGCGCTTTTCCATTCATCCCCCTTACGAATGCGAACCAAATTATAGGCCCCTCTTAGATCCAATTTGGTAAACACAGTTGCCTTACTCAACCGCTCCAACATCTCTGGGATCAGGGGAAGGGGGTATTTATCTCTCACTGTGACTTTATTGATGAACCTGTAATCATGGACCAGATGTCTCTCCCCTGAGTGCTTTGTGATAAAAAAGGACGCTGCCCCTGCAGGGGAGGACGACGGACGAATAAAGCCACACCTCAAATTCTTATCAAGGAAAACCCTTAGTGCTTCCAATTCTGGGCCCGACATTGGATATAACCTGCCTACAGGAATGGGGGCCCCTGCGACCAGATCTATGGAACAATCATAAGAGCGATGTGGAGGCAACTGATCCGCCTCTGTCTCATCAAACACATCCCTAAAGGATTCATATTTCTGAGGGAGAACAACCAGGGACGAGGAACGGAGGTGAGCAACTGCTGAGACCTCAGGAGCCAATTGCGGCTCCGCCTGAGTAAGCGGTACAGTGACAGCCGCAAGGCAATGGTGAAGACAAAAGGGCGAAGGGAATGAAATTCTATGTAACGCACACGAGATGTGGGGGTTGTGCTGTGTGAGCCAGGACATGCCAAGGACCAGTGGAAAACGCGACATCCTCATCACGTGAAATTGGATCAGTTCCTCATGCCTTTGAACAGACATAGAAAGGGGGACCGTAATCCGGTTCACCGCCCCTTCCACCAGAAGGCGACCATCAATTGTCTCTACATATAATGGGCGTGGCAGGGTCTCCACCGCAACCCTATGGCATTGTGCAAAGCCCACATCCATGAAACTTGTGGAAGCCCCGGGATCTACTAAAGCAAAAAACTCGCCAACTGCGCCTGGGGAAGTTTGTAATCGCACTTTCAAAACTAGATGAGGCGAGGTTGAGGCGTGTGATAGACTCACCCCTGTCATAACCAGACCTTCCGGACTAGACACTCCCAACAGACTTGGGGAACTGCCTAGTCACGCCCGAGGAGCAAAAGACTGGGAAGGAGTCGCTGTCCAGCCAGGGGCGTGGCATGATTTGACAAAATGTCCCATCTGTCCACATTTGAAGCACAGACCTTGACGCCGTCTGCGGTCCCTTTCTGATGGAGAAATACGAGATCGTGCCGCTCCCAGTTGCATGGGCACCTCCTCGGTCTGCTCTGGAGCAGGGCACTTTGAGGAAGAACCCTCCTGTGAAGTCACTACTGACAGCAGGGCGTGGTTTACGACTGCTTGCCTAGCATCTTTCCGCCCCTCCAAATGGCTATCAATGCGCAGGCAGAAGGCCACAAGATCTGCCAACGCAGCCGGAGGTGGTGAGCGTGCGAGCTCATCCAGAATATCAGCATTCAGACCTTCCAAAAACTGGGCCCTATAAGCTGCATCATTCCACTGCAAATCCTGAATAATTAGTTGAAAATTTGTTGCATAAACCACCACTGAATCCCCGCCTTGGTGCAGTCGCTGAATGGCTCGGGTTGCCATCTCCTCCCGAAGAGAATCCCCCAAAAATGCTTCGATCGATGTCACAAAGCCCTGATAGTCCGTCAATAAGGGGCTATTAGCTAACAAGAGCGCCGAAGCCCATTTTGCTGCCGCCCCCGACAGCAAACTAATGAAAAAGCCAACACGGAGCTCGTCAGTAGGAAAGTCCTCCACCCTCAAACGTTCCACCTGAGCTCGAAAAGCAGTGAACATCCTTTTGTCCCCTTCAAACTTTTCAGGCAGACTAACAGGGCACTTTCTCTAAGGAACGGGGGCGGGGAGTCCAGGTGCTGGTGCAGGTGCTGTCTGCAACGTCATCATGGCTGCCGTCAGCTTATTCACTTGAGTCCGCAGTGCCTGGTTCTCCAGGGAGAGGTCTGCAAGTGCTTGCTCCATAATGCTAACGTATTGGAGCCTTCACACTCACACACACTGTTAGCGTTCATTAGCTGATGTTAATCTCAAGCTGTTGTGAAAGACAACTTCTTTCGGTTTGGTTGAAAAAAGAATACACCAACTGTGAACCAAACCACGCCTTTAATTCAGGCCAAACAAAGCTGAGCAACTTGAATAATAATTAAACAGAGATTTACCCAGTAGCCACAAGGCAAGATTAAACAAAGCAAGATAAACTTAAAGTTGAAATTAACAATAGCTAATGAACGAGCATCTTCTTCCAAGGGGACCTCAAACCTCCTTCACTGAGGTCTGCCTTTGCTGTAAACGTAATCTTTCCGACCGACATTGAATGCCTCTTGTTTCCATCCTCCTCCTCAAACACCTGCATTCCTTAGCATCTTTTAAAGTGTGCACTGACTCCTCCTCAGATGATAAGAGCTCTGTTACACCTGCCGGTGAGTCTGTAAGATCAGCACTCGTTTCAGAGCTTTGATTCTCCGCAACTGGAAGAAAGGAACTGTGAAGTGTTTCCTCTTCAGCACCAGGATCCTGACCAATCTCAAGATCGCTGTCTGCTTGTGTTAGGCTTTCTGACAGCTGCTTCTCCTGCTCAGAAGAAAGAGGGTTAAACACAACACCCATGGGGAAAATGAACAAAAAAGGTGTTCCCAACCATAAGCATGGGTGGCTTGACAAAGTCACCCACAGTAAAACTATATAACTTCCTGAGAATAGTTATAAAAGTAAATGCCTGGACAAATGTATAGGAAGTGAGCCACATTTGATTAATGGGGCAGAACCTCAGGCTTGATGGTCAATCCAGACCACAAGGGGACCCAATCTAGCCCTCTCGAGTTCCCCAAATAGCCCCACCCCTTTTCCTCAAATACTAATTGGTATTTTGCTGTTTTTCCCCCATTCTAAAAGGTTGGAATGTTTCACCTAAGGCTTAATTACTTTCAGTAAGAGCTTGAAGCCAAAATACACTGGTATTTTTGGCATTTGGAGCCCTGCCCCTTTTGCCCTTAGTCCCACCCATTAGTGGAATGCAGCCCCCAAGATCTTCTCTAAAGTAGAATTTGGTCCTTGAACTGAAACAGGCTCAACATCCCTAATCTATAACTTTAGTAGCCGAATCCTGAACCATTCAGAATCTGAACCATTTTCAAGGATCACACCATGTATAATGAATTAATATAATCCAATTTGGAGATGACCAGAGCATGGATTACTGTGGCCAGGCGATCCCTATCCAGGAAAGCCATAGATGACGAAACAACGAAAACTGGTTGGAGGTGCTTTGAGCCACTGGAGCATCTTGTGCCTGCAGTGATAATCATGGATCAAGGAGCACCCCCGAAGCTATGCACCTGCTCCTTCAGGGGGAGTGTACACATCCAGAACCTGGACCAACCCACAGCCCCTCTGTTCTGGCAAGATTCACCTTCAGTTTATTAGTCCTAATCCAGCCCTTTACCTAGTCTAAACAGCAGTTTGGCACCTCACCTGAATCTGATGACAAAGAGAAACAGGGTGGGAGCTTCATGCAGATGTGAAAAAACATGGGAGATATGATGGAACCTCAAATACTTTAGTACTGAAACTGATCCTGCAGATAGGAACAGAGCCATCATAACACTGCGTCTCTCGTGCCCAACAGAGCCAGTCCAACAAGAGACTACTATGGGTGACAGTATCAAAAGCCACCAAGAGGTCAAGGAGAATCAAGCAGTCTGCACTCCCCCACCTGTCTTTGGATAGACATCATCCATCAGGGGTGCACAGCCCTTGTCTCTAGGTTACCTTCAGCAATCTCAGAACTCAACACTGATTTGCTGCTGGGATCTGTATTTTACGACTGCTAATGGCAACAGAGAAACTGTGATTCGGATTGCTCAGGTAGGATTGGGATCCCACCCCCCGCAACCCCGAAGCTGGCTGGAGGCTGTGTTTGTGAGTGGATGCACACATGCACATATGCACATATGAAGCCCCACTTCCAACCAACACCCAATGTAGCCCTGACTGAATGGCTAGATTATTAAAATTAAGAAATAAGTATGTTTACAAAGACTATGCTTATTCAGTGATTAACAGGGATTCATTCATACCTAGCATTTTAAAATGCAACAGGAGGGTTTCCTTCTAACGTTTATCTTCTGTTTTAACCTTTTAATGTCAGTACTATTTGAACTTAACTTTTTTAAAAATAATGTATGTATTCTTCCTAGTAGGTCTGCCACAGAGTATGAGTGTAATGTGTATTGTTGATAAGAATTCATTGTATTTCATAAGACTGCTATAAAAAGGATGAAGTAATCAAAATAGGGGTTATAAAAGAGAAGGGTTTGCTCTAATTGCCCAGAGAAAGATCTTCGGAAACCAGAAACCTGCCAAACAATGACTTCCACTAAGGTAAATATTCAATTCTGATATTAACTGTTAGATTAAGAGGCACCTAGGTTTTACTATGTTAATAATATGTTTGCTTGCTACTATTTTCATTATACTTTTCGTGATGATAACTTGTGTGTATTTAGGAATGCTTGTGAACTCCCTTATCATAACAAAAGCATATTATGTTTGAGAAATAAATATATATTCCTTAGTACCAGATTTGTATTATCTGGTTAGAGAAAAGTTTCAGAGACCACTGGTCCCAAACGCCCAGTAAGGATTTGTAAATCTGTCACGGAGCGGGGTCTGTCTTTTAGAGACATTGTACTCTCTGTTGATCTCTGAATTTCAGATGCACCCATTCAAGCTTGGGAAACAAGCCAGTTGAATGGAGCGAGAATGAGTTACTCATTTTATGTCCACATGCACACTTCACAATGGGAAGGGGAGTGGCTGTCACATGTTCCTGTGCATTGTTTCTGCTAAAGTATCTGCTAAAGCAGCAGACACATTCTTTCCCACTGACATGGACCACTCCCTTTCCTGCCAAGCCACCTGTGCCGGGGTGCAAACAGGGCTCCAGGGAAGCAGGGGGACCTGGGCTTGTTGCATTGATGAACAGTATCTGACCAGGAACATAATGTACTCTGACAGAACAACACATCCTTTTTTTGACCACATTTACCATTGGGAAATGCAACTCTATTGAATTAGAAGCATGGTGGTAAGTTGAGTGGTATATTCACTGTGATGCATTTATATGAAAACAAAAGCATTAAAGGCTGCTGTTTACTGTCACAAGTATGCTAGTAATTTCCCCCCTCCCCTATTTTAAAGAAAATGAAATTATTAGACCAAAACAGCCAAACTTTTCCAAGAACAAAATATACAGAGGTTATTTACTGTTGTGCTTGATGTGTTTGTTTTCAGGCTCCTGCTAGGCAGTCGGCATGCAGAAATGCTTTTGCTTTTTTTAAGATAGAGATAGATAGATAGATAGATAGATAGATAGATAGATAGATAATCTGAAGTATTGGGCATAGCTCTTCACGGCCTGTCTTCAAATATTCCTTGTTTGCTTCTGTTAGAATGAGGTCTGAAGATTCAATTCAGTGAATTTGTTAACAAATTGTTATTTTCCAGTGTTCATGATCTCCAATGATTGGTAGCTATTAGTGCTTACACAGGCTATGGTGACATTTATATGGTGCTATAAGGGTTCGCTTCAGATTATATTGCATTTCTTGAAAAAGTTCTGCTTCAACACAGCTTGTCTCATGACTTTCATAATGTATTGGCTGCTGAACTGTTTTCCTCCCTTTAACCAGGAATACAAACATACAAAATTCGGATTGCAATGAAGTGGTGCAGTCTGGGAGAGGTCCTGTTTATTGTTCTAGTCAGTCAGTCCTCCATTTCCCCTCTCACCTGGAATTTTGGTTTCTCTCCCAACAGTTAATCGGCATTCAGTAGCCATGGCATGCACTCTGTTCTCATTGAACTATTGGGGTGGTTTTTTTACCCTCCAGTTAGGTTTTCCCCCCTAAAGTTTTTTTGTACTCTGCATTCCTCAAGCCTGCAGATACTTCTCCTCTTGTGTGTGGATGGTGCCAATTTCACTACATAAGCATTGGCACTCACACACAATCATTGGGAATATAGAGAGAGATTTAAAATCAAAACATTTCCTGCATCAATGTAATAAATATAGGGGTAAAAAGGTGCATATAAATGTATCTATAGCACAAACAAACAAACAAAACTTTTTTAAACCAGTGTTAAAGCAGCAGCCTATAATCTTTTATTAGCTTTAGAGCCTCACGGCATTCTTGTTCTTCTGATCCCTTAAAACCTCATACTTTTAATGAGTTTATCCTCCATATATTCAACTGCATGGAGGATGCTGTTCTTTTATCTAAATTTTCTTTCCATATTGGTGCTAAGACAGTACCAACCAGGAAAGAGCCCTTGGAGTCATAATGGATAAAGAAAAACATTGAGCCATTGGGCAGCAGCTCTGAAAAGGCAAATTCCATGCTAGGATTGTTAGGAAATTGTCAGTATCATGACTCCCTTATACAAATCTATTGACCAGACACATTTGGAATATTGTGAACACTTCCAGTTATCACATCCCAAAAAAGGTCATAGTAAAGCTGTAAAACCAAAATGATCAAGTATCTTTATGAGGCAACAGCTTGGTACTTTGGTACCTAACCAATCACCTTCTCTGTAAGATCATCAATGGAGACTCTTCTCCAAGGGTCCCCGCAATTGGAAGTTTGTGGCGGGTTGGGGTTGATATAAGACTGAGTTTGATCTCAGCATCTGTTTATTCTGGCTGAAGCAGGAGGGGGGTGTATCAGGCTCCTGGACAGATGCCTGTATTTTTAAGCCTTAAGCATTATCATGACCATTAGAGTTTTTGCTGTTCCTCTCTTAGTAATATCTAGCCAGCTGTATTCAATAGGGGCAATTGGTGCCACAAGGTTATGAGCTTTTTGTTAATTAAGAAGGTACTTTACTTCTCCCTGGACCTGGTTAAACAGATGTGGCTGCTTCTCCAGATAAGCCCTGTGGGCTAGGAGCCCTATGTGGGAATTGTCTGTGCCACGGTTATGGTTAGGCTGACCATATGAAAAGGAGGACAGGGCTCATGTAACTTTAACAGTTGTAGAGAAAAGGGAATTTCAGCCAGTGTCATTTTTATGCAATTAGTTCCTGGTGAAATTCCCTCTTCATCACACAGTTAAAGTTGCAGGCACTATACTAGAGTGACCATATACAAAAGAAGGCAGGGCCCGTGTACCTTTAACTGTTGTGATGAAGAAGGAATTTCACCAGGGACTGATTGCATACAAATGACACTGGCTGAAATTCCCTTTTCTCTACAACTGTTAAAGTTACATGAGCGTTGTCCTCCTTTTCATATGGTCAGCCTAGTTATGGTTAATTTATAAGTATATAAGCTGTTTTGTTTGAATGCTTGCTTTGTTTTTCCTCTTGCTATATCTTCTTTTATTTGTAATACATGCTGTTTTGGAATCTAAATCAGCCTGATTCCTGGCCAAACTCTAAGAAGGGTCTTTTCCACTGTGGCTTTCCAGTCAGGGAATGCTCTCCCCTCTTAGGTTTGCCTGTTGTCTAGAGTGATATGTTTTCAGTGCTGAGCTTTTTCATCCCCCCCCCCCCCCGACGATCAACAGTATTCTTTTAGAGAGCAATCATGTGGATTGTGAGCCAGAGGGCTCTGAGATTGGAGTCCTCCATCTATCCTATATCTTGCTGTAAGAACCAGACAGGAAGAGAAATGGCAGTAGTGATTCTCCCTCCTGTTCCTCCTTTCAAAAACCCAAATCCAGCTAGATGAGCCCCTGTCTGACTTACTGATAGTGGGCAGGGATAACAATCCTGAGGATCCTGGCCTCTCCTCCCCCCCCCCCACATCCTGCCTCCCTTTTGAGCTCTGAGAAAAGCAGCCATGGTGCTTTCTGCAGTGGCTGCGAGGGATGGGGCTAAGGGAGGGAGAATGGCCAGATTCTCTCCCTCCTGAACTTATAGGAGTTTCAACAGCCTCAGGAGGGGAAATCTGACATATCCTGTGATCCCAAGGACATTCTCCTAGGGACCATTAGGATTGCTTTCTTAATGCTACTAATAGCATTAATTCAGCTGATGTTACTGAAGATTTTAGGCTCCGCTTACATTAATGTCTCAGGCCTGTGTGCCCGCTCTCATGTCCGTTGTGCTGTAATAACTCACATTAATTTAGCAGTTTGTGCTGCTTTTTACTGTTTGATGCTCAGAGCATTTTTTGTTGTAGGGTGATGTCATACCCCTCCCCTTGGGATCCCTTCCCTGAGGCTATGAGTACATTTGTTCTGTGTAAAAAAGGGGTCTCTGCTTCAATAAAAGCTGTGAAATTAACTTTTCATTTATTCCTAGCCTACTCTAACCCCTCCCTCTATATCTATCCCAAAACAACAGGCAGATTTCTCTGCACTCTCTAGCTCTAAACCCCAACTGTCTTAACTGTCTCAGCCCTCTTTAAACCCCACTCATTCCACACTGTCCCCCAATCATACGCCAGCACACCAACACTCAATTCACACTCTCTCCCCACTACCATCTTAATTAACCTACCATCTTAACTCTACACAAAGGAGATATATATATATAGATATAGATATAGATATAGATATATCAACCTGTACTATAAACTCACATTGCATAGCCAAACATCACAGGTGACTCGTAAATATAATAAATAAACTAATAAAGTGTCACACTGTGACTGTGTTGTGCATGATCGTCAACTTTCATAAATTAGTGAGACTCTTATGTGGGGATAAAGCAAAACACAACATTTATTGAATACAAAGATGACAATCAAAGATGGAAGTGGGACTGGTAGCTGGATGAATCATGCTTCTCCCAGATGTATTGCCTTAAGGTATTGTCTCTTCCATCCAAGTCTTCATACTCCTTTTCTAGCCATCAGGTCAGTGGCTCACAGCTCCTCCTTTCACATTCTCTGCTCTCTTGACCACAGGTTGTCAGTACATGGTCAGAGAGATGTCACCTCTGTAACACAGGTAGTCTCTATCCATTATGGTCTTGGAGTGGTCTTGCAGAGGTTGCACAGGCTTGTGTCATCTAGCTTACTGCTGGTCTTGAGGCATCATCATCTTGAGAAAAGGCCATTGTTCTTCAGCCGGTTTCTTATCACACATGGCTTTCTGTTAACCCAACACTAGCTAAACCACAGCACCCTTGATTGTTTCATCCCCAAACCATTCTTTCTTGAAGAATTGCAAGAAAATTGTATTGGCTTTCAGTGCAGATGGATCCGTTCTTTACATCACACCATGTTCACACGTACTAGTACATTCCCAAGTCAAGACTGCTTACATTACCAAAACAATACACCAGGTAAATTGGCCTGTATTAGTCTTCACTGTTTTCAATAATATAGAGCCTTAAAAAGTATTATAGCAAACTGACTTCTAAAGGAAGTGGGGGAAGCAAAATACACAGTGCAACTGTTTGGAGTGTGTATATGTGTTTGTGTCTCTCAAATAACTCCAGGGCCAAAGAATAATCAACAGATGTGTTGACGGTGCATTAAGATTTGCTGAGGGGGATGAGATGAGAAAGCCAGCCTAACTGCTGAAATCCAATATGTAATGCAGAGAAAGGATATTCTGTATTCTCCAGTTGTTCGACTTTGTTTGAGAGCAAGCAAGCTTGCAAAATAAGCTGGCTAAATGTGCACAAAAAGCAGCAAACTAATTTGCCAGTTCTTTTGATAATTTCTAAAGAATTATTCACTCCCTCTGAGTCCAGTCGTACATGATTGCATCAAAGCACTAAGGAGATTAAGGGCAACATTTATCCATAGTGTAACAAAACTGTATATTCAGTTTTAATGACAAGCATGAAACATTCACAAAAATGGAAAACACAGATTAATTTAAGATCACCTTTATCGGACCAATTTGTTGGTCTACCCGGTACAATAATTTCAAATTAACCTGAAAGTGAGCAGCTTCATCACACAGGACATTTGCAATAACATTATCTGTTTGATTGTAGGATGCTAGTTTTGAAGGGCTTTCCCTCCTTCATTAATTATCAACACAAAGTAGGTATTATTCACATAGAGCGGGGTTCCCAACTAGTTATGGCTGTGACAGAAATATAATCTGGTCTAATCAATTTCAGCAGTATCAATTTTTACAATATTGGGGTTGTGAGTTGGTATGAATTAGAAAATGGAACCAACATGTTTACTCCCTCCAGTGAAATTTCTCCAATGATGTTTGCACAATTGTCAAGCTAGCAGTGTAAGATCAGGGTAAGTGCCACAGTAATAAGAGGAAATTGTTACCATTGGTCCTTGGAAATAATAATCTGTACACAGCCTAAGACTCATCTCTATGGCTTATGTATAATGTTGTTGTTCGTAGAACTAGATTTTCCACAGTGTGGTATTGCTAGCATGTATTGCTCTCAGTATAAATCATCATGGATAATTAAACAATTATCTTTGCTTTGATCTCTTTAGAAAGAGCTCTTGTCCTGAACATTCATGCTAGCTGTATACTAAATGGAATGTTAAATAACTGCCGCACTGATCAAATTGTGAAACTATTTGCCCGGATTTTAAATAAAGTGATCTGGCAAAATCTTCCAATAATACATTAAAATGTGATAACGCAAAAACCCAAAGAAAGCAGAGAGAATACATTTTCATCCTCAGCATTATCTCCATTATACTCAGGCTTCAAAAAAGCAGCAGCTGGGTTGCTAGACACAGGAATTGCATGTCTTGTTCTGCCCCTGTCTCTGGTAATGTGTCATGACATAAAATGTGTGGAATGTGGCCACAAGTTTCCTTATCCCTAAAAGTGGCAGCCAATGCAGTGGAGAAGAAGTGAGGAAATGTGTGTAGCATTTACCTCATGTTTTGTATCCTTAAAAGCTGATATGGTAACCACGGAAGGGCCGTAGTCCAGTGCCGAAGCACCTGCTTTGAACACAAAAGGTTCCAGGTTCAGTCCCTGGCATCACCAGGTAGGACTGGCAAAGACACTAGCCAATCAAGCCATATTAAACTCGACAACACGTTTTGAAATGTCAAAAGCCAAGCTTGTTCTTTGACCAGGCGAAATGTCAAACCACTCTTATTTCTCTCTGTTCAAGAAGAGTGCAGGGCTGCAATGTCCTCGCCCTTTACTTCCTCCCCCCCCCCTCTCTCTCATCTGAACAAATGATTATGTGGTATCTATTCACTCAGTGCTAGGCGTTATCTGGAGAAAAAGCTGACTTGGCAGTCAGTTGTGCTACAGAGCGAAGCCTTGAGATTAATGCTGACCCAAGACAGGCTCATCCATTGTGGAATGGGAGTTGCTACAGCATGTTTGGATCCTAAGCTATTGGAGTAACATCTGTAAAGAGGAACTGTGTGAGACAGGCCAATGGATTCTCACCCTTAACTACAAAAGATGACGCATGGATTGTTATTAAGGGACACACCTCACATTTATTTCTTAGGCTGCCGTGTGAGTGGATGCTTGTAAAAAGATGGGGGTGTCTTCTCCCCCAGCAGTAAGCAGACCCCAGTAATGTCAGTTTCTCCCCAATGGGCAGGGGGCTCCCTCTGCACTAGAAGAGTAGAAGAACACCCCAAGAGAACAGTGGAGGAAAAATACTGAAGAAAGGAAGAAAACCCCATGAAACAATGTGTGCAGTACTGGGAGAAGCCAACAGGGATCCAGAGATATCAAATCCAGGGCCCCAGCCCAAGGTGGTCACGGAGAACAGGAATACATGGTAAGAAAAAGAAAAGTCACCAGACCATACCCCATTCTGCAAGACTAAAGCTCATTTGAGGGAAGAGGGTAAACTCTCATGGCACCTATCCTTCTTATTTCCACCAAAGAATGTAAAGACATATAAACTTATGGACCAGGCCAAGGTCCATATAATCAGGTATTCTGTTTTGAACAGTCCAGTGGAGAGCCTCTGAAGTAGGGCCATCCAAAGATGATTTGCTACCTAAGATGAAAGACAAGATGGTGTTCCCTCCCTCCCTCCACCCATCCACCCACCGACCCACACAACACACACTTGTACAGAAGTTGACCAGACTAGTAGCTGAATTTTACTTCAGTGCTGTCTCTCTACACTGTACCTAAGGGACGCAGGCTAGCTTAGGGGGCACAGGGCGTTGTGTGGTGCACATACAGCTGTGCCCTTCAACACTACATCACTCAGCCACCACATTCTGCCTAACGGTAGGGCCAGACCTCCATGGAAGGGCAAATACAGGACCTGAAGCTCATGCCCCCCCCTCATGATTTGTCCTCAGTACATTACCTTTTAAAATGGAGCTTCCACTTCTAGGTCATAGCCATTAAGAGACCAATCCTTCATGGCTCTGCTTTGTCATTTAAGCTGGTGGCAAGTCACACATATTCCGGTAGAGAGTTCTTTAAATTATGCATTGCTTGTAGAAGTATACAAGAAGGATCTTCAACAGTGCATTTGCTCAGGACCCTAGCCACTCGATCTCATTGCCCCTCCCTACCCAACCCATTTTTCTGTGTTTTTTCCTCCAACAGCCACTCAGCATTCTGTGGCCACTGAGCAAACTCAGACTTCATTGGGATTGGTGTGTGTGTGTGTGTCTTTCCCTTAGTTTGTTCCCACCAGATGTTTTATACTTATACAAATCTTGGGTTTCACCCAGGTGGTTCTGTTTTGGCTACTTAAGGAGAACTGAGACCACCATTAGTATGTGTGAATCTTTTGTCTATCGTTCACCAGTCATCACTTCAAGGTCCTTCCCTTCTCCAGGTAGGGATGGGTGCCCAAGGTCTTCAGACTAAGGTGGTGCTCTGACAGCTGTCTTTTAGGTTTGGTGAGCAGGAGATAGGAAGACAAGGCAGACCAGATTTAAGGAAGTATAGCACACATACACACAGGATCAGACTCCATTTTTTACTTTGCAGTACATGCAGACCCACCACATTATATACCATGGAATTCCCTGCCTCTGGAGGTCAGGTAGGTACCAACTTTGTATTCCTTCTAGTGCCACCTGAAAACGTTATTCTTCTAGGAAGCCTTCCCTTAATGACCAGCCACGGATTTATTTGCAGTTTTATTTGCACTATTTCATTTATAAATGTACTTTAATGTGTTTTTTATTCTGTTTTTATTGTTATTTTATTTGTCCACTCCAAAATTCTGGAATGGGGAGTGGTATATAAATATTGTAAATAAATAAATAAATTATATACCCAGATGCAAAAGAAGCAGTTTAAAAAATTATTTTATTTTCTGTTTTTATGTATGTATGATTACAAATCAAGGAAACCAAACCAAACAGAAGGAAGGGTTTTATTAGTGGTACACTAATGAGCTCAGACAACTAGACGGCTGGTGAGTCACAAAATGCTACTAACAGTCACAAACATAATTAAAAATGAAATAAATATTTAGATTGTTTGATCTGGTCTTTTAAACTTCAGTATTTATAAAATATATAATACTTTATATTACATTTGCTCTGCCATTTCCCCCAACTACAAATTAAAACTCATGAGACATTACCAAGACACAAAGCAATGAGAATAAGCCAAAAATCAGACAATTTTAAGGTAAGGGGAAAACACAGCTGAGATGTTTTTATTATTCTCTGTCAAGATAGTGCATCTGCTGCAAAAATAGTCATTTTTCCTCAACCAATATATACATATTTTATTTAGAGATATTTATATCATAAAGCAAGTGTAAAATATATGATAAAATATAGAAATTAATTTGATCATTTTGTTCAGTAGTGTCTGAGGGCTTATTACTATCATGTGAAGAACGCTGTTGTTAGATGAAATGCTTGTAACATTAGGAAGGAGCTCGACCCTTGAAATTAAGCATATTTTTAAATGTCATAAACACTGTAAGCATGACAACTTTCGGCCATCTATTGCTCAAATTATTTAGATACGTGCTCTGGCTGAAATCCTGTGCTCATATATGTGTATGCAAGTCCAACAGAATTCCGTAAGGTAAACCTGCCCAACATTGGTGATTTGATCAAGATCACCATATGTTTTGTGATGAATGGTTTGACTGCTCCATTCTTGACAAAAGCAGATATATAAAAACATACATACACAGCATATGCAGGATCTGTGTCTCACACTGACACGAATGGAGCCTCTCTTGCAGATATGGGGTATCTGCGTTCACATTGGAGTTCATGCCCCTGTTAGTGTTACTGGACTGGGGAGCATGTATCTGGAATCCAAATGGATAAAAGCATTTCCCCCTTCACAACAAAAAGATTGTAGGTCTGATGAAATTACATTAATTTTGAATAGGGTTTCATTTTCTAAGAATTGACTTTTTTTTTTTTTTTTTTAAAAAGCAAATTATTTTCCATGGAAACTAGAGTCAATATGTGTTGCTACCACAAACATGATTCATGCATGCACAAGGTTATCCCTATACATGGAAGTCCTTAAAATACATCCCTGGAGTGTACAAATGCCTTGGGATGATGACTCCCTCCTGTACTTTAAAGAACACCTTTCCCTGACAGCTGCTCTCTTAGCGCACAGGATTTTTAACCAGATGAAATACCCCAAGAGTAAATAGTAGTCCTTCATAATAGTGGCAAAGATTTGAACTTCAAAAGTTGACTGCTGGCACAAAGAGGAGTCCGAAGACAGTCTGGGTATTGAAAAATGATTGCTGGCTTGACTACTGCACAAAAGGAGGCATCACATGATGACTGGAAAGTGGTGCAATGCTCAGCATCAGGCATGCTGCTAGTTCTGTGGCACACATCCATGGGTTAATGGTTTGGAACAACTGGATATCCCAATCACTGGAATTTTACTTGCAAGCATCTGGTCACACAAAGGTAATTGCAAATGACCATGTTAATGGCTGGATGTCTAGGGGTGAATGAGCCGCAGGCCATGTGCTGGGGTGGAGTCAAGAATGCCACCCTGCTCCCTAGCATTCATGTGATACATGTTTCCTTTTAAAGGATACATATGGGGAGGGGAAATAATAGTATTAGTAATTATTATATTCTTAATATTTCTTAGATGCCTTTCTTTAAAAACAAAAATCAAAGCATACAAAATTTAAAACAGCTAAAACAGTTAAAATATAATACCATGGCCTGATAAAGCAACTAAATTAGGAAGCCCATCATACGCTGTCAAATGTTTGGGAATAGTGGAACATCTTAAACCATGGCCCAAAATAATGACAATGTTGGTACCAAGTGAATCTCACTTGGGAAAACCTCCCTCAATCAGGGGCTACCACCAAAAAGGCTTTCTCCCTTGTTGCCCTCTCTCTGTCTGTTTTTTTAAATATACACCATACACACACACACACACACACACACACAAACAAATAGGGTAGTGATGTCACAGCTGCAACTCACCTTAAGATAAGGTGCAACTCACCAACTGAAGACCAAAGTCCTACAGCATAGAGATGCTCAGGGCGTTCCCATAGTATTTCCTATAGCAGTTTACAATAGGTGAATAGATGTTTTGATAAAATGAGGGCAATTACCATCTTTAGCGCACTTGGGTTCTGTCTTCATGGCACTGAGTTGGTGCTGCCTCTCCTCAAAATCCTGTGATTTTACTCACCTGGGGTGGCGTCGGGTAATCTCGGCACCAAGGAGGAAGCACAAGGTTTCCAGCAGTCATCCGGGTACCAGAGCTGCTCTCCCGCCTCCTCCTTGGTGGAAGGTGACCAATCACCAGTCGCCTTCTACCAGGACCAGCCTCCCCAAATTGGCCCTGGGAATGAGGTCAGATGGTGGAACAGCCATACTGACCATGCTTCCAATGAAAAAGATGGGTAAGTCCCAGACTTTTTCAAAGCACAGCTTTGCAGGAAAGCCCTGCAGTGGTTTCAAAGCTGCATCTGCATCATATAACTGATGCAATGCAGATTTCCCCACATATAGATGGCCCCTTGAACTGGACAGGACCATAGATCTGGAAAAGCACATGCTTTGCATACAGGTCTCTGGCTTACTACCCATCTCTTCCAGCAGGCATATCCAGTGCAATTTTAGAATGTTTTTAGGATGTTTTATTGCTATTTTAATAATTTGTATCATGTTTTTAATCAGTTTTATGTATTTTATCATTTTATATTTACTGCTGTTCCCCGCCTCGATCCAATAGGAGAGGCGGGTAAGAAAAAAGTATTATTATTATTATTATTATTATCTTTAGCTACAGAGCTCTCTGGTAAAAGGGCTCTACCCAAGGCTGTAGAGTGGCTGCCAGAAGGTGGACAGTAGCAGGTTACCTGGACTCATGGTCTGATGGAGTATAAGGCAATTTCATATGAGCTACCATATATATAATTTGTATTGAGTATAGGGCATCCTCATTTTTATAGTAGTTTGTAAAGCAAACAATGACCGGTTTAAAATAATAATAATAATAATAATAATAATAATAATAATAATAATGGGATTCTTGGCTATCATAGACGGGTAGAAATGAGGCAGTTCTATCAATGCCATGCATGTCAGGCAAACAAGTTACCACACTGTAGTGACTATTGTGCAAGAAATATGAGTACAACAGTCACTTCCTAAATATACACCAGGCCCAGCTGCAATATATGTTATTGTATGGCCTATTACATAAGTTCACTAATCTTTGCTTTTAGCTTCAACAAAGGAGCCACTTTAGAACATACAAAAAGTAAAACCTACACAGTTCTCTTGGTTACCGCTATGAGAAATTAATTGTATGGGGATTACTGTAATTGTTTAGGATGTGAAGACTGATATTTTTAAGGCACAATCATGATAATTCCCATAAATGAGTGTTAATCCTAACATTAACCACAAAGTGAGCCATTGGTTTAACTGTTCTTAAATACTTGAGCAGAAAAAGCAGTCATGCTCAGAGCTGTACTTGGTTTAGCATTGTTCCTACTGAAGTCGGTGGGTAAGATTTTGTTTTCAACTCGCTGTTCTAATGACAATTCAGATCTCTCTCTCTCTCTCTCTTGCCAAACAATCCAACTTGCACCATGTTCTTAAACATATTACTCTAAATTTATAATTGCAAATAACATACAATGGATTCTCAAAATTGTGAATGGCTTGTTCACATGGAATAGTAAACCAGCATTCTAGTTAATCCTCTTTGTAATGGTGTGTGCAGCTCATTCAATCCCACTAACATGAGCAGCTAAATAAACTAAAAAATGTTTGTTTAGCTGCCTGTTTTCTGAACCTGGGATCCTGGCTTGTTGCTCCATTTACAAGCCAGGATTGTAAACCATGGTTTGTACTTAGTTTAGGAATCCTTGCTTGCTTGGGAGCATCAAGACAGGGTCCTGGATTTGAAGAACATGCTATACAAGCCATTTTTGGATTGTTTTCCTGTTCACCCTAGTAGGAGGAGCTAAATGGAGTGAATGGGCTGCATGTACTACAATCCTGGCTGGTGTACAAACATGACTAATGTGGTATGGGGGAGAAGAGGGGGAAACTGGTCTTTTGGATGCTTTGATATAAAGTCTGAATAGTAAAATAGTAGAGAACGTATTACAGAATTCTCAAATTGTTGTATATGGCCCTGGTGGGGGAAATATGGTCCCTGATACCTGGAAGTTTTCTGGTGTGAGCTGGAAAAATGTTGCATATGGTGCATGCTTGATTCACTGATACAAATGTTCCTCACCACCCCAAAAAAGCAAAATAGGGCCATGCAAATCAGATGAAATTGTTTGGTTCACACAAGTCATCATCAATGTGATATTGTATTTATAACCTGTTTTTTATGCTTTTTATGGTTTTAAATTTTGTATATTTCTTTTTTTAAATGTTCAATGTTTTGAATTTTTGTAAACCGCCCAGAGAGCTTCGGCTATGGGGCGGTATATAAATGGAAATAATAATAATAATAATAATAATAATAATAATAATAATAATAATAATAATACATGGTCATCAATAACATCATCCTTCTACCACACAAAGAATGTTGACTGAGCCTCCAATGGAGGTTATATGCATTCTATTTGAACAATACCTTTCCCCCTAATGCTGGCAAACCATTTCTGAAACACTGACACATTTCTCAAGCAGTTTGTGATTTGGTGTGGGGGAAAGATGAGGTTTTTCAAAAGTGTAAAATTCCACTGGACTAATTCATCCCATCTTGATTCATAACAATCTCCTCTGAGATGCTATGAAGTTCCATAGTCAGATTTGCAACTATAGAAAAATCCTAATGGATATTTTGGACCACCTCTCTCTCTCTATATATATATCTGAAATATGAGTATATATATATATATATATATATATATATGAATTCCTTTTCTTCTTAAGAATTGGAACTTTAGTATTTATTTCCCTCAATTTCCCTCACACTAATTTCAACAATAACTAGAAACAATGGGATATATTAGTACCAAAAATGCACACTTGTTTAAACAGCAGTTATTACTATCCTGCAATGTAATGTATAAGTGCTGTTTGTATATATCACATGAAAACTTTGGTTTACAGGCCTCTATTTAAGATGGTATTGGTCCATCCCATGTTATGTATTGAACACATAAATTTTATTTTATCAATTTGTATACCATTCACTATATCAAAAGATTTCTCTAAGCATTGTACAGTGTCTGATAGTATATCTGTCCCTAGATATTATGTGCATTAATACAAAAAACTCCTATGTGTTATTCAAGGGATTTAAAATGTTTAAAAAATTCATTCCTAAATAGCACTCCAAGGAAGCATCTTCCAGTCAATCATGGAGAGGGGAAGAGTGATTGGGAGAGGGAGAAAGGGTGCCTTTACAAGAGCGATTTAAAGCTCTTTTAAAGCACATTACCGATTTTACCTCCACATGAATAGAGCACAAATCAGGGACTGAGGCGCTTTTTCTGTCCGATTATGCGCATTATCGAATTCTCGTTAAATAGCGAGTTTTAATTTACCACGGGAGTTAAAGCACCTAATGACCATGTAAACAAGCGATTCTCCACATTAAACACCTTTAAAGCACGTTTCATACAACCGGTAATGCGTTTCACTGCCTCCCGTCTATAGGGATTAGGTGTAAAAGTGATTGCGAGAAAATGCGCATAATCGGCCAACCGGGCGTCAAACCGAATTCTTGTAGAGGGGACCAAAGAGAAAGAGAGAGAAGGAGGAAGAGGGAGAAAGAAGCCAGCATTTGGAGAAATATTTTTTTTGAAAGACACACTGTGCTGTGGACAGATCTTAGATCTCCCTGTGCACTTCCATGTTTAAGACAACTGGGAACAATCTGCACAATTGGGCACACTTCATCACATTGAATTGAACCTGGCTTATGCACACTTCATTGCGCAATGGGTTGTGACCAGTGAAAAACTAAGTTTATTTGAGAAAAATATATTTCAGAATAGCTCTTTGGAACTTTGAATATAATCAAAATTTTGAGTTTCATCTCTACATTCATCATAAAGTGTATTTCTTTGAAATATATGTAACGTATTTAACCCCTTTCAGACATGTTACATGTGTACAATTAATGCACATGGGAAGGTAGTGTCACAGTGGTGGGCTCTCCCATGGTACGTACTTTTATTTGACTCTCTGAAAAGACCTCTCTGCTTATTAGGGAAGTGCACTGACCCCCCCGGATCGGATAGCGGATCGGAATCGGACCTGGGGGGTCGGATCGGATCGGAGGCTGGTCGGATCGGATCGGACCAGATGTCCGATCCGGATCGGACGCCATTTTGAATGCTTTTTCCCATAGCCAAGTATTGTTTTACAAAAACGCCTATAACTTTTTCATTTTTAAAGATAGAAGGATGAAACTTGGGCACATTGTAGACTGGTTAGGGATAGTTATCTGTGAGAAATTTCAGAAAGATTGGTGCATGCATTTTGTGGCAATTAAATGCATGCAGTAGTGGGGTAATGCATGGCAGTAGTGGGGTAAATACAGTTACGCCTCCCACTTTTTTATTTTTAAAGATACAAACAGGAAACATGGGCACATTACAGGTAACACTTGCCTTGATATGTGTGTAAAATTTCAGAAAGCTAGGTGCTTGCCTTATGTGGCAATTAATTTTTGAAACAATGTGGAAAGAAACACCTATAACTTTGTCATTTTAAAAGTTAGAAGTCTGAACGTTGCTCACTTTGTAGATGGGTTAGGGGTAGATATGTGTCAGAAATTTCAGAATGATAGGTCCAGGCATTTGATGGCTATGGAATTTTTAGATTAAATGTTTCAAAAAATTTTCCACAGAGGCCCGGTCTTCCCCCCCTCCCCCTCCCGCTTCCCGTGAAGAAAAGGAAACACTCTCTCGTCTCGATCCCTTTGATCCTTGCTAGTATCCATTACAGGGCTCGTGTCTGCTTTCCTACTTTCACTTTTTACTCAAGCAGAACGGCTGAGCCTAGCTGAGTTTTGCAGCCATGCGTGCAAGGAAGGATCACTCTCTCTCGATCCCTTTGATCCTTGCTAGTATCCATTACAGGGCTCGTGTCTGCTTTCCTACTTTCACTTTGTACTCAAGCAGATACGAGCCCTGTACTCAAGCAGACACGAACCACTACCCATTTTTCTTAAATTAATTGCCACACAAGGCAAGCACCTATGTTTCTGAAATTTCACACACGTAGGTCCCAAGGTACCGCCTACAATGTGGCAAAGTTTCATGTGTGTAACTTTAAAAATGACAAAGTTATAGGCATTCCTGGGTATTTATTACAAAATTAATTGCCACACAAGGCAAGCACCTATGTTTCTGAAATTTCACACACATAGGTCCCAAGGTACCACCTACAATGTGGCAAAGTTTCATGTATGTAACTTTATAAATGACAAAGTTATAGGTGTTTCTTTCCACATTGTTTCAAAAATTAATTGCCACACAAGGCAAGCACCTAGCTTTCTGAAATTTCACACACATATCAAGGCAAGTGTTACCTGTAATGTGCCCAAGTTTCCTGTTTGTATCTTTAAAAATAAAAAAATGGGAGGCATAACTGTATTTACCCCACTACTACCCATTTTTCTAAAATTAATTGCCACACAAGGCAAGCACCTATGTTTCTGAAATTTCACACACGTAGGTCCCAAGGTACCGCCTACAATGTGGCAAAGTTTCATGTGTGTAACTTTAAAAATGACAAAGTTATAGGCATTCCTGGGTATTTATTAAAAAATTAATTGCCACAAAATGCATGCACCAATCTTTCTGAAATTTCTCACAGATAACTATCCCTAACCAGTCTACAATGTACCCAAGTTTCATCCTTCTATCTTTAAAAATGAAAAAGTTATAGACGTTTTTGTAAAACAATACTTGGCTATGGGAAAAAGCATTCAAAATGGTGTCCGATCCGGATCGGACCTCATCGGATCGGATCGGATCGGAGGTTGGTCGGATCGGATCGGATCGGATTTTCCCGATTTTGGGTCGGATCGGATTCGGATCTTGGATCGGATCCGATCCGATGCACACCCCTACTGCTTATAACTGTGTATCTGTGCATGTTGGAAAATCCTTCTTTTCCAGGTTTCCCAAACACTTTGTGTTGGATACAGGGCATGCTTTCTGCAAGAAAGAGGAAGGGATCTTCCATGACAGAAAGGTTCCTGCTTGCAAAAGTTTGCTCTGTCAGATTTTTGGGGGATTCTCCTTCCACACAACTCACGCCATTCTCAGGGTCTCCAGACTCTCTGTGTAGGATGGAGGGGCTGATCTGAGAAGGAGGGGCCAGGGAAATTCATTGCTCCCAGTGCAGTTGATCCAACTTAAATCTGGATCCAGCCCATGAGGATGGAGTAGATAAAAATAATTGTATGCACATTGGAGCAGAGACTGTTGCCCTCATACATAAAATATCCAAAAAGTGCTTATGGTCCTCCCTAATGGACTAGTTTTATAACACAAAAAATTGGGGTGAGATGAATTCTTGGGCTTTTCCAGAACTTTCTAGGTTTTACTGCAAAAATTGTGATTGGAATGATGTTCCATTTCACTTGAAAAAAAATCCTTGCTTTTTGTAAGGTCATTTTAACAGCTGTTAATTAGAATACAAAAGAGTAAATGAGTTCCGTTTCTTGGTTTCCTGTTGGTAATATGCAAATGAGATTTAAAAATGAAGCCTTGTGTAACCTTTATTGTGCCTGTAACAAAATATCATACTTGGGATTTGAGAACAAAGTCTAGTAGATTAAAAGACACTTCTTCATAAAAGCGAATCATAAATAGACACAATTTATCAGTTTTGACATTGCTTTGCAATTAACTTATAATTAAAATTGTTCTGAATTTTCACTAAGAAAAAATAATCTGTATCTAGGAAAAAGTTTTGTGGGTTTAAGGCCATGATTCTCAAGCCACTACTTCTGTGTAGTTCTATTAGCCCAATTGAACTACTCCAGAGTAATGACCTAGGTCTCATAAAAAGCAGACATGGTAAACCTGTATCTAGACCTGTTTTCCCCAACCTTCCCTCCAGATGTTTTGGACTACAACCCCCAGTATTCCTGACTATTGGCCATGCTGGCTAGGACTGATGGGAATTGAAGTTCAAAACATTTGGAAGGCATCAGATTGGGAAAGGTTGAGCTAGACTTTACCCCTTCAGACTGCAGGTGAGGGTGTACCACAATAAAATGCTCCCTTATAGAAAACATCCACACAGAGAAAACAAGCATGTCCTGGGGAAGGCTATGCTACAACCATTCACCCTGACAACCCATCTTCTGTCTGCAAGGTGCTGTTGTTGTTTTGTATGGAGGAGCATTGAATTTTGTGAGCCCCCATCTGCAGTCGGAAGTGGTACAGGATTTCCATCTCATCTGTTTTTTTGTGAGAACAAGGTCTAACTGGCTTAAGTATTATAGGCTTCCACAGCAGATGGCTTCATTAAGCTAACATTCCTTTTAAAAAACACACCTGTTGGCCTAATATGGCTATACTTTTCTCATTACAATAATGGGTTGAAAGCAAAATTAAGAATGAGCATGATTCTATGTCAAAAGGGCACAAATATGGATTTGCAACAGTACTTAAGGTGCTTTCTTTTCTATGGAGATCTAGTAGCATATTTTCATGATCACTTCCTTGCTGCTACCCGCTGTATGTCTCTTGCTTGTCATTGTTTCATTTATAGTTTAACAAGAGGACATTACTTCAGATCCAGAGCTCAGTACGTTGTTATATAAAAACATCTGGAAACAAGAAAATGACAGTTCTCTGTCTGTTATTATGGAGACTTGAAAGTTGTATTAAATACTTAAGTGCAGGATCATGTGTCAGTCATTCATTTTTGTTTCTTTTGCTTCCAATGTCACTCAAAGCACAATCAGATTATTCATATTCGCCCACTCCTGGGTTTTCTGCTGGGATTGAGTCCTGATGTCTTGTAAAACTGCAATCTCATCTATGATCCCATGTGACTACACTCTGCTGAAAACTGCCACTTGTCTCTTGAGTCCACCTTCATGCTTTCTATTCTCCAAGGATCAAGTCAGATGAATATTTATACATAGTCTTATATACTCCCGGAAAGTGGCAAGTGCAGAAAGAGGAGCTATCAAGTCGTATACTTTAATTTGGTACTGCCAGAAGATGCAGCAGCAACAGCAGCAGTGGTAGCAGCAGAAGAAGCAGCCGCTGCTGTGGCTTGACTGCCGACATAGAGCGGGTCCAAACATGCCACCTTGGCAGCAAAGAATGAGTGGATACAATGCAGGACTGCAAAGAGATTGGAAAATTCCAATTCCTGAAAGGGAAAGCAAAGAGATCAAATGTGAGAGGCAAGCCCATTCATCCATCACAACACAACACATCTAGCACCACGCCGGAGAGACAAAACAACCGAGTCTTAATAGAATCAGGGACAAATGGTCATGATACATCCAATTGCCTTTTTTTCAAGGTGGAAGCTAAACCATTTCTTGGTCTGTGATAAACCACCTGCTTTGGATAACATATACTCAAATTTGCCTGCTACTATAATTGTCTATAGTTAGTAGGAATGTGTCACAACGAATACTAGAAACTAAGTCAAAGGAATGGCATGGAAGAGAAAATTTGCCAAGGAATTGGAGGAGGAAGGCAAGTAAAGACTACAAAGAAAGCCAATGGAACTATTTCTGGATTTGTATTAGGACTGGTCAGAAAGTATATGGCTGTGTTTTAAGGCACTGGAGCAAGGTATATACTAGGGATGGGCATCAGATTTGACTGAAGCCTGAGCTGAATTGGACTCCATTTAACTACTTCTGGTGCTTTCCGAGGTAAAGCGGCCTTCCTTCTGAAGTGACCAGAATTGATGCTAGCCCCTGCATGAGGCTTCATTTGAAATTTTGCTTCTGAAAGGCAGGTGGTGTGCCCCTCTGAAGATGCAAGTACCCCTGCATTAATAAAAGTACCCCTGCATTAATAATCCAACTCAGCTAAGAAATAAAAAAAAATATCAGCACTTGCCTTAAAAAATAGCAAAATATAATGGTGTGCAGCACATAAACCAGTGCACCTGTTTTTCTGAAATTTGGTAGGCATAATGTAAGGGGCTACTATGCCTGCAAATAATCTTCACTTCTAACAAACAGGAAAAGATACACATTACAGCCATGTTTTGAAACGTTGGATTTCTGAATCTCAACTCGGGTTTAGTACCCGAGTTGAAGCGGATAGCCTCTGAGTCGGTCTAAGCAGAACTGAGGCATTTTTCAAAGTGCCAAATCAGGCTCCAAGTCAAATCTTGTGGCCAGTGTATGCCTCTAGAATATATTGCTCATCCTAACTCATGAATTATAATCTATCTGCTGATGGTTTTATTGTATTTTATTGTATATTTATGATTTTACAATCCTGATTTTAATGTTGTCTATGTAGTGTATTGTGTTGTTAACCACCCTGTACTCATGGTGAGGAACGGCAGGATATATACCAAATAAATAAATATCTTGACACCGAACACTGTATGAGCAGCAGCATTGATATCACACTATTTTAGTGTTCAAAGGGCCATATCAATTTCATCTACCAGTAATGTTCACAACAATCATGTAAGGTATGACAGTGCTATTATCCCCCTATTGCAGCTGAGATAAGGCCACCTAATTATGGTTGAGCTGAGGTTTGAACCAGAAACTCACACATTGCACCCTCAATCATTACAGCACACTGGCTCTCAACAGTGTAATTCACTGTGGTAGAAGCCTTCAGTATTACGCAGAAAATTACAACCACGATGAAAGAGAGGTTTCCTCAGGTCACAGTTCTATTACACTGCTATGCTACACAGGTGAAATAGTGGCATCCCTCAATATACATCCGAAATCAGTGACGCTGGACAAGATGAAACAACCTAAACTAAATCCAGATAAGACAGAATTGGAAATGATGTGTGGGGGAACACAGCAGGCAGCTTAGCAGGGGAAATGCCTGTTCTCAATAGGGCCATGCATTCCTGAAAGGATCTGGTGTGCAGTAGAGATGTGTACCGTATCGTTAAAATGTACGATAACGATACAATATGCTCGTTATCGTGCATGCGTTTAACGATAACGATATGATAGGAAAGCTAGAAGGTGGGGTGTGCTTGCTGAGACAGTGACCAATCGTGCAGCAAGGATTCCAGCAGGCTCCAATCACAATGTTGGAGGAGGGCTAAGGCTATCCCCGCATAAAACCCCCACACTTGGTGTTCCAGCTCTGTTGGGAGTTAGGCGCTGAGAGGAGAAGGGTGGATTTTGTTGGAGCTCTGTCATGGCTCCTGGGTCTTAGTTACTTGGTGGCGAATTGTTGGAGATTCATTGTAGTCTTGCATCTTTGTGTCTCAGGTTCATTTGGCTGTTTGTTGCTTGTGTGTTTGAGTTATAGTTTTTATATGTTTTCTGGTTGGTTTGATTGAAGGGTTAGGTTAGCATGAGTGGGGGTACTGTGACTGAGCGTGTGTGTTTTGTCCTCTTCCCTGTTTAACTTTCTTTAAAAAAACAAAAAAAATATTTTAAAAAATTATATTTCCCTCTCTCTCTCTGGGTGTGTGTGTTTGCTTGATTGACTGTGAGTGTGCTGGTGTGTCTTGTAGCCTGCTACACAGGATAACATTACACAATCTGTGGTCAAAGCAGCACACAAACTGTTTGCAAAGGATTGTTATTAATATAAATAATTTCAATCACTTTGTAGCAGTATGAAACGGGGCTCTAAGGTGCATCTTCACGAGGAGGCTATGGGGCTAGGGGAAATGCTGTTGCTGCTGGGGGCAGTTCCGGGGTGGCTGTCTCTCCCTCTCACACATTTTATTTCTTTTTTAAAGACACTGCTCCAGCCAATGTTTCCAGTCTGGAGGGACTGCTTTAGTGAGGGCCTGCAGAAGCATCCCCTGGACCCCCTCACACGTTTTTTTTGAGACTCTGGTCCAGGCAATCTGCCTACCTCTACCCCAAACGTGACTTTTTTATTTCCCTCTGCTCCAGCCAATGCCTACCTATACCCCGAACGTGACTAAAACTCAAATCAATATTCAGCATTTTTCTTATTACTACGTAACTACATAAATATCAATTAACTAGAGTACATTGGCAAAATTTACATAACTCTAGTTGGAGACCCTTGCTCACAGCCTATTGATGATTCTTACCCTAATCATGACTTTTTATTTGGCAATGTGCCTACGTCTACCCTGAACGTTACTTTTATTTGCCTCTGTTCCAGCCAATGTGCGCAGCTCTGGCATGAAGAACTGCCAACCTGCCTGCACAGGGATGGCGGACAGACTGGGTCATTTTTCAAGCACGATGAGGTCAAGGCAGTGCATGAGGGTTGTTTTGATGGGATTCGCAGTTGTCAAAGCAGCACATGTATATCTGCTAGGATCCTTCAGGTTTCCTCGCTTCTGGAGTATCTCCTGGCCCAATGAGGCCCTGCCTGGCTAAGGCTGGCTCTTTAAGAAAGGTCTTCTTCTACCCCTGCTCCTGTGGTGACACCCAAGAGTCCATGCCGCTTTTAGGGACAAATTCTCTGTGCCTGCCTCTGCCAAAAATAACTGCCTGCCTGCCGTCTGTGCACGGGGATCGTCTTCCTCCTCCTAGCCTCCATTACTGACAGGATGCAGAAGCATCTCACACATTGCCTTTTTTGAGCCACTGTGCCTACCCGGCCCGCCTTGGTGGGTCAATGATGTGCATGTGCATTTTTGGCTTCAATCAATAAAACATTGGCCCAGAGAGCTTCGGCTATGGGGCGGTATATAAGTGTAATAATAATAATAATAATAATAATAACAACATCGAGAGAAGCTATGTCAAACTGATGTATGCGCTCTCATCGCGGAGTGCTGCCATCAGTCCACTCCCTACAGCCCTTCGGTAAGGTCCCCAACTTTTAAGGACTAGCTCTTTAAAAATGAGGATTTCTCTCAGCAGCAGCATTACCACCACCAGAAAAAAAAAAGTGCATGTGTTGTTGAGAACTTACTTCTGAGTAACAGCTGCAGCTGTGCATCTGAAATTGGGTTCAGATGAGTCCCCTCAAGGCCATCTGTGAGATGACCATGAGAGGAGTACTGTGGACGTCGTGTCTTGAAAAAGGAGCACTTATGCCAACTGAAACAGTGGATTTTGAGTTTTTGACAACTTACTTCCAAGTAATGCTTGCACCTATTGTTCTGTAATTTGGCATGACCAGCAACACTCAGTCTGCACTGTGACCAAGTTTCAAACCTATAACTTGGAAAATTAAGAAGTTTTAGGCCTTTCTTTGACTCAAAAATCAACTCTATAGGGCAAAATGTAGAAACAATATAATATTGGATTTCCGATAATTAATGGAAATACGATATGATACGATATGGTTCACCTATGATATAATCGATGATCATTTTTTTGGACCAAAATTCCGATAATGATATGATACAATATTTTCGGGCGTGCACATCCCTAGTTTGCAGCCTGGGGGTATGTTTGGAATCAGCTTTGTTCCTTGAATGTCACATTGCAGCTGGGGATTGAATGCCTTTTATCATCTTTATCTGATGTGTCAGCTGTGCCTGCTACTAGAAAAGCTTTTCTAGAAACGGCTGTTGACCACTGTATCTACTTCTGGTTTTGTTACAGGATTAAGATCAGATCTCTACACAAAGAATGTTTCCTTTCCTGCCTTTCCATACTTTTTGCTACATAACCTCTAGGTGGCACTATGGTATAACAGAACAATGGTATTAAACTAGTGGGGACTTCTGCTTTGTTTTGGGATGTCATACACACCTTGCATTTCCCCCACTCCAAAATCCCCTGTGAAAGTGCTTTTAAAAAACATAAGCAAAACTGGAAGTTCATGACATTGTCTAAAGCACCCATAAACAAGGGAGGAATGATGAGCATGGTAACTGCAAAGAGTTTAGTTAAGTGCTCACTGGGGCATTTTCTAAACGAAATTTGAATCATCGCCATGTTCCAAGAAGAAATAAAAGTTTAAAAGGCTAACTACTATGTCTTACTTTTAGTTCTGTTCAGAAACAGAGCTGTGGAAAGCAATCGAATGTTTTTTAAAAATCATATTCTAACAATCCAAGAGTGAGAATGGCACAGACTATGCTATTAAGCACATAAGTGTATTTTTTCCTAAAGCACTTGTTAACTCATAATTAAGCCTGCATTGCAAACAATGTAAAAATGTAATTAACTTACTTGTGTTTTGAACTAAAAATAGGATCAATTAGTTTGACATTCTGAAGAAACGTTTTATGTTTCTTCTGGATTTCTGCTACTGTGTTTGAAATGTACTAACTTTGATTTTGACTAATAGCTGAGAGTAGCTCATGCCCAACAGCATGAGGACATAGCTCCTTCTACACTAAAATACCACACACACGGTAATGGCAAAAAATTTCACGTTGCCCCTTGCTAACAATAGGCATAGCACCCATCAGAAATGTGGCTTTCTAAAAGGTTTTGGATGGACTAAAAGATAATTCCTCATTAGTCCATCCTTGATTTTAGGGTAGGCTGACCAGACAAAATCCAGGTCAGGGCTCATGTAACAGTTGTAGAGAAAAGGGAATTTCAGCCAGTGTTATTTGTATGCAGTTAGTTCTTGGTGAAATTCCCTCTTCATCACAACAGTTAAAGGTGCAGGCACTATACTAGAGTGACCATATACAAAAGAAGGCAGGGCCCCTGCAACTTTAACAGTTGTGATGAAGAGGGAATTTCACCAGGAACTAATTGCATACAAATGACACAGGTTGAAATTCTCTTTTCTCTACAACTGTTAAAGTTACATGAGCCCTGACCTGGATTTTATCTGGTCAGCCTATTTTAGGGGTAATAACAAATGAAAAATGAAACAAATGAGATTTTCTCTTCAAAGTGTAACTGAAAACCAACTTCAAGCCATGGTTTTCAGCTAACTAAATTTAAGCATACAGCAAAAGGAGGGAGGAGGGAGTGTGCAAAACTGTAGCAGATTTCTGATCTGCCAGACCTTGGTTTGGAATGGAGTTGTAAACAGATTTCAGCCCAAGGGACAAATTCAATTTTGGAGATGTCCCTGGGCCCCCCATTCCAACAAAGACAATGGGAGGTTGGGCCAAAAATACTAGCATATTTTAGCTTAAAGCTCTTGCTGTCAGTAACTAACTAAGCCTTAGAAGAGGCGTTTCAACTTTTAGAACTGTGGCAGGTGGGGGGAGCTGAGAGACCACCAAATGATTGGAAGTCAAGGGAAATAGGGTGAATGAGGCCATTGGAAGAGGGCATGGCCTTCTGGTTAAACCTAGAGGCCTGGTTTGGGACCTCAGGCAGAGCAGATCTGGCCCACTGGCCTGAGATTCATCATCCCTTGTCTGGAGGATCAGAAATGTTACCTGTGGAGCAATTGGATTTTTTTCCTGAATCAATTTTTCTCTGAATCATTTTATGAAATGCTTTGGGACACAACATCATTATGGACCGGTAATTCCAAATGAGACAAAACCTCTCTTACGAGGGTACCTTAGCAAGACTTGTGCTTTCATTAGGGATGTCACAGGTGCCTGACTGGGTCCGGGAGTCTGATGGACTCTCCCACATCCACTCCATGGACCCAGTCAGATGCCCACAGTGCATTCACGGGCCCATGGGTTAAGTACTTGCATGGCCCAATGAGCCCCCAGCAGCTGTCTGCCCTTGTCAGGAGCATCCATTGTGTACAACAATGGAGACTGTGTAAATTGTATCACTTCCCCTATTACGTAAATGATGACCAGAAAGTCTCCATTTACTCTAGAGTAAAGGTGTGAGCAATTTCTGGAGCCTCCATTGTGCACAACGATGAAGGCTCTGGATGACGGCAGATGGGCTCGTGATGTTGTCACATGCTTGACATGCCGCAAGTTCATGTGCCCTCAAGAGTAGGGGCAAATGGCAGTGGGATGAGCATCTGGTGAATTGGACCCAGGTGAGTTTGCCCATGCCTAAGGACATTGATACTGAATTTAGAGCAAACTTCCCAAACCTGCTGAATTCAAGATGTTTTGAACTCCCAACAGCCCCTGCCAGCATGGCCAATCATCAGGAAGGCTGCGTGTTGTAGTCCAAAACATCTGGAGGGTACCAAATGGGGGAAGGATGTATTAGAGTAATTTTGTGTTGACCAAATTTTAAGTGAAGCTTTAAGTCATATGTGGGCAAACCTGATTGACAGGATAAGTGCACACAAGACTGATTTAAAAGCATGGATTTCTCATCTGTCAGGATATATATTTTTCCTGTCAGCATGCATCATATAATTGAGAAAGATGACTAGACAGTCCCTGACATGCCCAATTTCATGTTACGGCTATCAGCAGATAAAATATTCCGTCAGTGGCTGTATTCCAAGCTGCTTTTGACTTCTCCAGTTCAGAACATACATACATGTATAATGCAGCTGAATATGTATTCACTCTTTTATGAGGTAAGATCTGATAGAAAATGCTTTTTTGAGTGCACCTGAGACATACCCAAATACTTTTACAAGGAATAGAGTTACACACCAATATTTTACGTGGGAACGATCCAAGATGTCACATGTAATTTATCCTTGATTCAAAATGAGTCACTTCACTTGTTATGAGGAAGCACCAAGAGAGGATGCATGAGTTGCACTATCCCTTTTCGTATGCCCAAGTAACTTTGAAAGGGAGGATTTCTACATCTCCCCTTTGGAGAGATCTATGAGATGGCTGCACCTCAGAGACATCACAGTCTAAGGGTTTGCAAGTTTTCACAGTGGCACAAAAAAGGGAAGTTCTTCATATATTCAGAAGCCTAGGGCTTTAGGTTACTACTAGGGATGCTGGAGAAATCAACAACGGATTTAAATGAGTTCAGATTCATAGAAGCATTGTATCCAAAATGCATGAAGTCCTTATTCCTCTCTATTTGGCACTAGTGAGACCACACCTGGAGTATTATGTATGATTCTGGGCATCACATTTCATGAAGGACATTGACAGTTTAGTGTAGGAGGGTAACAAAGATGATACAAGGACTTGAAGACGCCCTATGAGGACAGGCTAAAGGAACATGGGATGTTCAGTCTGGAGAAAAGAAGACTGAGGGGAGACATGTTAGCAGCGTTCAGGTACATAAAAGGATGCCACAGGAAAGATGATCAAGAACTATTTTCCATTGCCACAGAAATTAGGACCCAAAATAATGGGTGTAAGTTGCAGCTACCTAGATTTTGATTAAATATAAGGAAAAACTTCCTCATGGTAAGATCTGTACAACAGTGGAACGGTCTACCTACATAGGTTGTAGGTTCTCCATCTCCAGAGGTTTTTAAGAAGAGGATGGTTTAATTGGTTTTCCTGCACATAGCAGAGGCTTGGAATAGATGATCCTTGGGGTTCCTTCCAACTCTACAATTCTATGATTATATGACCTGTGAATTTTGCAGCGGACTTGTTTTTTCTGAGTTGCATGGATTTGCAGACCATTTTTAAACTTTTTGGGGGGGAAGAGTGCTAATGTATGCTTGCACAAATAGAATGAAATTTTCCAACATCCCTTAAAAAGTATGCAAGTGAAACGAAAGATGCTTGACAATCTACGAAACGCAGACAGAATGCATTTAACAAAATATGTACATCCCTAGTTAACATTGCACAAAGTAAATAGCTTCACTTTATTGCACATTGCCTCCACAGTATTACATGGATGACCACACACAAATTTACCACCACTATTTCCCACCATCACCACTGCTCTATTACAGGCATTTCAAGCTTTTAAAAATATTTCGGGAACAGAGTTGACTTCCATTGACTTTCCACCCCACCCCAGCTGAGATTTCTTGAGAAAAGATTAGGAACCTGAGGGGGGGGAGGTCTCATTTGCCCTTACTCAGGGCAAAGGAGCTTTGTCTCAGCACAGCCTACTGCTACCAGGTGGTTGAGGAAAAGAAATGGTATCAGCGATGTGAAATAAAATAAAACAAATGTGCTACATCATTTCAGCTGGGTAGTTCAATTCACAGCATATGTAAAGCTCTGCAAAAGCACCTAGTCGAAATGCATGCCTAATGAACTCCCGAATCATCCCTAACCACCACAAATTATTTCTCTATAGCAGATAGTGAACTACAATCACAGGTCCCTTTCCAAGAGCTATCATGGCTTATATTATTTATTTATTTATTTATTTATTTATTTATTACATTTGTATACCGCCCCATAGCCGAAGCTCTCTGGGCGGTTTACATAGGATTAAAAACAATTAAAAACAATATACAAATATTACCCTGCATTAGAGGCACACTGTACATATACACTGGGGAAGAGAGAGTTCTTCAAGCAAAATATGCCTACTGATAGTTCTATCCTCATCAGATGCAAGCCAGCAGATGCATACAATAAAATACTGAAATACTATATCTGTTCAAACACTCAAGGGTCACTTAACATGTAGTCTTATTCAACAGATGTATAAATGATGCATTTTATTATGTTGTTTACCTTCCTGGGCTCCCTTGGAATGAAGGGAGGGATACAAATAATATAAAATATAACAACAACAACCAACAACAAAATATTAATATTTCCTCTCCTTTTTATGTATGTGTGACATTTCTCAGATAATATCTTTCTTCCCTTTTTTAAAAAAAAAAATCTGGGTAGCAATAATGAACCAGAACAAGCTAGGAATATTCTGAAGTAACTCTTACAAACCTGTTAGTTTTTGCATATACACATATGTATGCATGGATGGATGAGTATAAAATATTTACATTCCCAGTTACACAGGCTATCCACAGACTATGACTGACAGGGAAGTGAGAAAGGAATGCGATTAAGATTCCTGTGTTTTCCATTGCTATCAACAATAATTATTATTTTTTACACATCCTAAACTAGTTTCTATCTGTGAACCAAAATACTCTACTTACTTTGGGTACTTTGGGCTTTATGGTTACAACTAGAGTCGGCACATCCATGCACCTCATTTTCTTGTGCTTCAGAACACCAATCCACTCCAAAATATTATAACTCTAAATTAGTGTGAGGCAGGGGAAGATAGAGTCCATGTTTGTCATTAGACAATTGCACTATGAGTCAAAATGTTTAAAACCTGAAAGTGTTTACAAGCATTTACTTATATCAGCACGAAGTAGAGAATTCCGATCATGAAGAATTTGAAATAATCTGTACAGGTTTGGATGCCCCCATCTCAAAAAGGGGATCAAAAAAGGGGATCATAAAGCTGTTTGTAATCTGTCCAGAGATCATTGTTTATTGGATATATTTAAAATATAGTAAATAAATAAATAATGGTATGGAAAAGGGCAACCAAAATGATCAGGGGCTTGAGTATTTTCCCCACTGGGAAAGGGTGAAATGTTAGAGGGGTTAGTTTAGAAAAAAAAATGCCAAAAGGGGCATAGTGGAGATTTATAAAAGTACCTATATAGTGTGTAAAAAGTAGGGATGTCCATGCCCCCCCTGGATCGGATTGGAACCGGGATCAGAACCAGAATTGGTGTGTCGGATCGGATCAGAGGCTTTCCGGGTCAGATTGGACCCGATCCAAAAATCGGAAGTCCGATTTTTGGATTGGACACCATTTTAGCTGTTTTCGCCAAAGGCTTGCATTGGGGGAAAGAAAGCTTTCCCCCAATGCAAGCCTATGCAGAAAACATGGGGGCGGGTGAGTGGGGGCCTAACTACCCTCCCTCCCTGTCCCTTCCCCCCCACTTGCGCTCCTTACCTGCTGGGGACATCTACCGCCATCCGCTGTCACCCGCGGGTGGCAGCGGATGGCAGCACACGGCCCCAGCAGGTAAGCACCCCCCCCACTTGCGCTCTGTACCTGTTGGGGTGCCCGCTTCCATCCACTTCCGTCCACTGTTCCAATCTACTGAGACACAGGCTTCACGGCCTAGTTCTCAGTAGAATGCCAGGTGATGATGTCATCACCTGGCGCTCTACTGAGAAGCAGGCCGCAAAGCCTGTTTCTCAGTAGATTTGAACAGCGGATGGCAGTGGACAGAAGCGGGCACCCCAGCAGGTAAGTGGGGCCCTCCCCCTCCCCCCTCATGCTCCTTACCTGCTGGGGCCATCCACTGCCATCCGCTGGTACCTTCTACTGAGAAACAGGCTTCACGGCCTGCCTCTCAGTAGCGTGCTGCGCAGGCAGCAGCAGACGGCAGCGGACGGCCTTGGCAGGTAAGGAGCATGAGTGGGGGGAGGGACAGGGAGGGGGAGTTAGGCCCTCACTCCCCTGAAACCATGTTTTCCACATAGGCTTGCACTGGGGGAAAGCTTTCTTTCCCCCAATGCAAGCCTATGGCAAAAACACCTAAAATGGCATCCGATCCGAAAATCGGACTTCCGATTTTTGGATCCGGTCTGATCTGATCTGGAGAGCCTCCGATCCAATCCAATCTGACACGCCAATTCCAGTTCCGATCCTGGTTCCAATCTGATCTGGGGGGGGGGGCCGATGCACATCCCCAGTACAAAGCACAGCCAGTTCTATCTATCTATCTATCTATCTATCTATCTATCAGGGGTGTGCATGGACCCCCCCGGATTGGATCAGGACCCAGATCGGGACCTCCAATTTTGTCCCGGATCGGATCGGACAAAATCGGAAGCCCCCCGGGACCGGATCAGGTCCGATCCCGATCCAAAAATCGGACATCCGATTTTTGGATCGGCTGCCATTCCCCCCCCCCCCCCCCCAGACTTGCATTGGGGAAAAAAAGCTTTCCCCCAATGCAAGTCTATGAGGACAAAATGGTGGCGGGTGGGTGAGGGGGGCCTAACTCCCTCCTCCCCCCCAGGGCCATCCACTGTGGATGGCCCCGGCAGGTAAGCCCCCTGCCATTTCCCCCCCCCATAGACTTGCATTGGAGAAAAGAAAGCTTTCCCCCAATGCAAGTCTATGAGGAAAAAATGGTGGCGGGTGGGTGAGGGGGGCCTAACTCCCTCCTCCCCCCCGGGGCCATCTGCTGTGGACAGCCCAGGCAGGTAAGCCCCCTCCCCCGCACTCCTTACCCCCCCAGGGCAGTCCGCTTCCATCCGCTGGCACCCGCGGGTGCCAGTGGATGGAAGCAGATGGCTCCGGGGGGATAAGCCCCCTCCCCCTGCTTACCTTCCATGGCCGTCCGCTCCCATCCGCCGCTGGCCGCTACTGCGAGCAGGCTTCGCGGCTTGCCCCTAGGTAGCACGCCCGCCGATCCTCCGATCCATCCGATCTGGATCGGAACCTTTCCGGATCAGATCGGATTGGATCGAATGATCCAGTGGTGAGATCGGAAATCAGATAATTGTATACGATTTCCCCTGGATCAGATTCGGATTGTGGATCAGACCCGATCCAGTGCACACCCCTACTATCTATCTATCTGTCTATCATCTATCTATCTATCTATCTATCTATATCATCTGTCTATCATCTATCTATCTATCTATCTATCTATCTATCTATCTATCTAATCAAGTAGCAGTGGTATCAAAAGGCTTTTAAACACTTCTTAAAATATACACTCTAGTGGTGATTGCCTTGGAAAACAAACAAACTTGACATTGATAAATAGATGTTATTTTACATCTTCAGACAGCAAGTGGCTTTCTTGTTTTTCTTTTTCAAAACATCAATTATAGTACCTTTATATAGTTGTGTTTTTCCAGAATAAAGAAAATTCACTAGAAACACAACAGGCTGCTGAGGGATGTATAAATATCAGTTGAATAATTATGATGCCTAAGAAAATAGACAGAGGGAAAGTAGACAACAAGCAAGTTAAAATTAATATTAGTTTGGTGAATTGTATTTTATATTCTTAATCACCCATTGTATGCATGGTAGCAAGGGAAACATAGGCCCTAAGCTAATATTTGAATATTGTTCAAACAATATTTCCAAATCCCTCCCTAACGTCTCACTTACTCTTGGAAAATACACTTCCACATTCAAGGAGTGTATGTTGGGGATGCAGAAATCCATGTTGATGAATGTTGCACCTTCTGTGAGAAAGGTTCTCCAAGATTTAATTGCTCACAAGAATTGACCTGTTGGGTAATTTAACGTTCGCTCATATTTCCTCCTTCTTCCCAACCCACTCAGTTAGGTATAGTGAATATTGACATTCTACTGTACCAGTTCTGGGTGCTGCACAAAAAGCTGTAGACAAATTGGAAGGATGCAGGCCACTTAGAATAGCTTCAAAGGAGGACAGTGAAGATGGACAGGAGTATAGAAACCAAGTCCTATGAGGAAAGGTTGAAGGAACTAGATGTGTTGAGGCTGAAGAAAAAAAAAACTGAGGGGGTCATGATAGGATTCTTCAAATTAGTGCTGTGCCGAAAATTTTGACCATTCCAGTTTTGGCATTTCATGGGGGTGAGGGATAAATGAAAACTCAGGTAAAAGAGGTTGGGAGAGGTGAGAATTTCAGTGACCTTTCTCTTTGGGGAGGGGGACAGGGTTTCCACATACCTTTTCAAAAGTAGCCAGTTGTTGAGGGGTCTTCATTCTTTCTTTCTTTCTTTTTCTTTTTCTTAAAAAATACTCCTGGCATTTTCAAGAGCCCAGGAGTTCTTCCTGAATGCTTATTGGAGAGGGAGAAGTCACATGGTTTCCAATAGGCATTCACTAAGAACTGCTGGGGTCCTCCATATGCTGAAACAAGAGGGGTGTTTTTTAAAAAAACTAAAAAAAAAAAAAAAAAAGGGAAGAAGGCCCCTCAGCAATCGGCTACACTTAAAAAAGGTATGTAGAAAAATTCTCTGAATTCCCCCACCCCCCGGTCAAAAGACGCAGAAAAAACAATGTCTCTTTCACAGGGAGAGTGAAAGTTCCTGAAAACAGGGGGCAGGATTCGGCCCAGCACTACTTCAAATATCTGATGGGCTGTCGTGCAGAAGAGGATAAAGACTTGTTCTCCGCTGCCACAGGGGGCAAGACTCGATCCAATTGACTTGAGTTTCAGGACTTTAGATTTCAGTGGCACATTAGGAGGAACTTCTTAACTGTAAGAGCAGTTTGACAATGTGACCAATTATCTCAGGCGTGCGCCAATGTGGTGCCCATGGGGACCTCCAATGGTGCCGATGAAGCTCTCCACTCCCTGGCCCTTTCAAACATTTATTTTTAATTTGTTTTTTTTAAAAAAAAAACCCAACTTCAAACAATGTTAGGACACCAGGCTTTCCTTCCTGTTCCTGTACCTGCCATTGATCAGCTGTTTAGCAGGTAGGAAGAGGAGGAAAGAGTTGCTTCCTGGCCTGCGTAATCTCTCCCCCTCCACCCAACCCCTTTCCTTCTACACCTCTAGCCTTCTTCTTTCCCTCCCTTCCTAGCCCCTTGCTTTGCTCTTTCTCTTCCACTTACCCCTTCATCTTCCTGCTTTTCTCAACTGCAAGTCCATAGCCTTGGTATCTATCCCCCCCCATTTCTTTATCTGTTTCTTCCCCCTCCTAGACTCTAGCCTCACTTGTTTTCTCTTGCCTATTCCCTTGCCTTGATATTTCTCGCCTCTCAGCCTCTAGGCGTGCTATTTCTTCATCCCTGCCCCACACCCCTCTTTTGGCCCTAGAGCAGCGATGAAGGGACTATCCACATCCTCAATGGGAACCATTTTGTGGTGGTGCCCACACCAGTTTCTCAAATTCCTAAATGTGCTAACGGGTCCAAAAATGTTGGAGACCTCTGAATTACCTGATTTTCTGGAGGATCACTCACTAAAGGTTTTCAACTAGAGGCTGGACTGCCAGCGTTTAGGGATGCTCAGGTTTTGGATTTCCTGCACTGAGTAGGCCTACAAGCCCCCCCCCAACTCTCTCCATAATATATTTTATAGATTGCCTCTCCATCTTACTGATGGTGGTATGTAGGCTGCTTCAATTTTTTTAAAGAATGCTATACAATACAATGCTATGCAATCACATTAGAACTATTTACATTTCAAGAAAATGGGAACAGAAAAAAGAAGATATAGAATCCAACTCTACATTTTCTAAAAGCACCTAGAAAACATGAAGTAAGAGGAAAAAACTTTTTAAGGTGAAACAGTCACCTTAAATAGATGAGAAATGGAATTCCACATGAATTTCTGAACCTGATTTAAGGTGCTAGTTTTAACCTATAAAGCCTTACACAGCTTGGGACCACAATACCTGACAGAACGCCTCTCCCAACATGACCTACCCATACACTACATTCAACATCTAAGGTCCTCCTCCGAGTGCCTACTCTGAGGGAAGCTCGGAGGTTGGCAACAAGGGAGAGGGCCTTCTCTGTGGTGGCCCCCAAATTTTGGAACCATCTCCCCGACAAGGCCCACCTGACACCAACGTTGTTAACTTTTTGGCGCCAGGTCAAGACTCTTCTCTCAGGCATTTAGCAATATCTGATGAGCCTGGGTCTGTTTTTGTTTTTAGGCTTATAGCTTTTAAAGTTATTATAACAGTTTTAAATGTATTTGTATATTGAATGTGAGCCTATCTACACATGCAGGATAAAACACTTTGAAAACATTTTGAAAACTGTATATGGAGTGTGTCCTGGGCCCCAACAGTTCTCAAAACTGTTATAAACCGTTTAAAACCGTTTTAAAGCAGTAGTGTAAATAGGCTCTGTTTTGCAGTTTCAATTTTTGTATTTTGTTTTTAAATATTTTGATCTTATGTAAACCGCCCAGAAAGCTTCAGCTATGGGGTGATATACAAATGCAATAAATAAAAATAAAATAAATAAAATGAAGGAGAAACTTCTTCCCAGAATTCAATTGCTTATTGAATGAAAACTATAGCACATCAACCTATTTAGTTCTTAGTTTTATATAAATATTTTTTTACGCCTGGCCAAAGTAGCTTTCTATGCAGGTATGTTTGAATGTATTTCTAGTTCTCAGACAAAATAGTAGAAGAACTGAGTGTTCATCTTGTTATTTAAGCATCAGTATAACATTTTGTACTCTTTCCACACACCCAACACTGCTTTGTTTCTTACTTGCCCCAATGCCCTTCTGATACAGGGGGAAAAGATTGAGTGTTTGCTTTTACCTTTGCTTCAATCTGCTTAGTATCTGGATTTTGGAACAAAAATTTGATTTTGCTCTTGCCATCATCTGAAGACCCCTTAAGCTGGGAAAACTTGTACCGCCATAGTACAGCCTAAAGGAAACAAAACGTACACAGACACATCAACACGCAAACTAGAACTGGAGAAAAAGTCCTTCCTGGGAACCTTTTAACCTACCAATTATATAAATATATATGTGCAGTGTTCCCTGGTCTGAAGTCTCTTTGATCATAAAGCTCTATTACATTTTGAGAGTATCTGGTTCAGAGCAATCAGACTGTATTTGTGAAAAGTTCTTTGAAATCCTTTTAGCTTCACCTGGCTCTGGTTAACAACAAAGAAAAAAAAGGGGGAAGAATAGAGACGGAGAAAATCCCAATTTACACTATGTCAAAACGTGGTAAATAAGCCAGGTTCCATATCCTGAGCAACTTTTTCTTGTTGGGTACTTGATTTCCTGACTGGGAAGATAACTGCCAACTTTTTGCAAAATGGGCTGATGAAACTAAAGAAATGGAGCAGAGTTTTCTAACAACTTGCTGACTGAGGAAAAAGCACAGGCATGTCCTCTGGTGGTTTAATACTTCCTTCAATTCATCTCCGCATCTGTGATACTTATCTGCTGGTCCATCATTTCTGAGCACAACAGACAGACCTATCAGATTGCATGGGGCACTTACCACCCTATCATTGATAACTAGGGAAACCATTTTTGCACACAAAAGCTGCATCCCTGGATTGAGGCTCACTGTTTTTAAATGGCGGCTTGTGTTTCATGAAGCTCTTGTTAAAGCAAAGGGATCATCTGTAATTCCAAATCTCTAGCCAAGGACAATGCATCTTCTCTGTCTTTAAGCAAATAATTCCACAAAAACACTGAAATGTCACAAACTCTAGGTACCAAATACATGCCTTGGAAGAGCATCTATGGATACTGACACCAAAATCAGGTGCCACGATCGGTAGAAGAAATGCTCTTAAGTTTCTCCAGATGTAAACAAGGGCACCTACTCTAGCCCAATGAAGATACAGCAAACTTGTTTACAGCAAACCTGTAAAGGGGGGGGGGGGGTCTGACTGAGTTATGCACATTCACCTGCATGTGTATCTGTAACTTACAGGAGGAGAACTGTACATGAATAAGATTCTCAAAGGATCAGGATGGGGCCTCTACCATTATGAGCCTGTTGCACTCTCCATGCATCAGCAGTGTACAAGGTTTGAATGTGTAGGGCTATTGCTAACTGGCTATCAAAACACATCCTGGTGTCTTTCTCTTATCACATACTCTTCATTTTAGCATTCGTTTCTGTACCTTTCCATTAGCCAAGGGTAGGCAAATTCTTTGGCTCATCGTGCCACTTTCACTCATCCTCCCAGTGCATTTGGTCAAATTGCCTGGAATGGATAAGACCAGCATAGGGCCAATGGAGTCACAAAGTACTGCACCATCACTGAGCCACATAAAATAGGCAGGGTTACAGGAGCTTGTCCTTCTGGGGGGGAAATAAACCACCAAGACAACCTAATAGTGGATGTATGTCTGAGCATCATACAGCTATTGCACAATAGCCTAGCATTTCATCCTGGGTGTGAGAATTTGTTCTTACAATGCCCTCATAGGATTCACCCACTTTTAAAAAACTAATATTAAACGATAAAACATGTTATAATTTAAGTCCATGTACGCAGGAGCTTTGTTGGCTAAACGTTATGCAGTGTTTCCCATGGATATTATTAGTTTGGCTTTAAAAGAAGAAAAAAAGAAAAAGAAATATTTTTTCAGCAGCAGGCAAAGGAATTTTATTTCCCCAGAGGTTTAAAAAAAAAAAAAAAGCCCGCTTAAGCACTTGAGATAGTCTGTTCTATTCTCCTGTGTTTTTATTTATTATGTTTAACTTGCTGTCCTTATAATTATGTTATTTTATGTTTTTTAAACATTCCATCATTTTCTATTTTAATGTGAGCCACCCTCACAGCACTGTTGTGTTTAAGGTAAGGTGTGGTGCTTAAATTCAGCAAGCAAGATTTTTTTCTACACATGAGTATAAGAGTAATTGAAATAGCACTGTACAATCCTTATTTCCTTCAGGTCAGTATTAACCCCAATATGAAGAAGCAGATTCTGAGGGTGAGAGATTTAACTGAAGTGGAAGTGTATAAAATTGCCATGCTGAGACAGACCATCTGGTCCAGCATTCTGTCTCTAGCACTGGGCACATGCCTAAGGGAATCTTACAAGCAGGGCAAAATGGTGATCCCCAGTCCCTATAGGTAATCAGAAGAAACAATACCCACTGATACCCTAAGCTGAAACTTTCAGCCGGTGGCGATGAATGACACCATCCCATTTCAGGGCATTTCATAGGTTAATTAAGCATTTTAAACATTTTATTTGCTTTGCCTGCAGCCTTGAGGAGACAAATAGAATCAACTAAGGACTGGTGCTGAGAGTTTGTTTCTGCCCCCACTTCTGCAGGCATATCAAGCCTCCAGCTTTATGGAAAAGAGCTGGAAAGTGGCTGGGAGTGTTTACCAGGGATCTTGAGGGAGAGAGTGGGATCAGCTGCAACCAGTGCTGAGAGTTTTCTGCAGCTACATCCAGCTTGCTGGAGGTGTGCAAGCCTCTGGTACAAGCTCAAGGGCGAGAGCCAAGGAGCTGTTGTCTGTGTCTCTTCCCCTGTGGATCAAGGCCTGTGGGGAGAAGCCAGGCAAAGACGAGAGGCCTGTGAATATCAGCTGGGGGATTGGTTCCCTCTCAGGGCCTGAGTATGTGCTTGAAAAGGAGGATATGGGACCAAGTGGGGTGACCTGGGCAGGACCAATTTGTGTAGTAACAGGTAGAGGGAGACATGGCATTGGGAGGAAGGCGAGCTAGGTAAGGGAAATGCAGCCCAGACAGTTAACAGTTGTGCCATGTTCCAGTCCTCCCCGCACCCACAGGTTTGGTGGTTGCCCCATTGAGTTGTCTGTCCTGGGGTCTCTTGATGCTGTTTTTAAATACTAGATTGGTACATAAAAAGACCCTCCCTTATTAATTTTTCTGCAATTTTTTTAAAAAGCCCTGGAAATCTACGAACATGCCCAATTCAATGCAGATCAAGCCAGGCCAGCTCATGGGAAAGAGAGCTGAAGTCCAGGCGGCCGAGCTGATTAAACCTCAGTGAGTTTCACACACACACACTACGGTGGATTCTCTGGCATGCTTCTGATGGTTGATATACTGGTGCAATTGGAAGACCATGAGTGGGCAAAAGGGGCAAAAGATGGCAAGGTGGATGTAGCAGCCAAGTGGAATATGTATGTGCTTATGAACAAAACAACTGCATGACTTTGTTGTGAGAAGGAGAGTTGTGACAAGGTCCAGCTTGGCCTATCTGGCCTCAGTGGAGCGGTGGAACAGCATGAGTCCCAGCATTTCTAACTTCTTTGTCTGCTGATGAATATACCAATGCACCAGCTTATATGAAGGTACTGGGTACTCCATTATGAGAGTCCAGGCATGGACTCCATCGCCTTTTCATACCCCCAAGTGCAGCTAGACCTAGCTGGGTTTCCTTGGCACTTTGATGGCCAGTCCAACCAGTGAAGCTTTTAGAACATGTGACCAGGTATGGTAGGGCTGTGCAGCCAATCCCATGGAAAGCAGAGAGACTGAGATGGAGATGAGCAGTTATATGCTTAAAGGGGTATTTGGACTGTGGTAACTGAAGAATCCCTGGGTTGCACATGCCCCTAACCAGACCTTAAGATCTTTATTGGAGACACTTCTCTGAATGGCAGTGTTGGGTGAGGTGGTTGCCAGGGATAGGGCTTTTTCCCCTGGCATCTACCTCAATACCTTTGTGGTGCCTGGTGGAAACCATTTTAGACCTGGAAAGACCATTTTATATTCCTAGTTTTTGTTTTACCTTCTAAATTTACTTTTATTTCTACTGAGACATTTTTTCTGGTGCTGTGCTTATATGTCTATAATAGTTATTGCTTTTATTCTAAGGTATATTTTTAAATCTTGCTTTTATATTGTTTATGTAAGGTATCCTGGAAACTTTGTTGAAGGAAGAACTGTAAAGGCTTAAAACAAATAGATAGATAAATGTGCCAGATGGAAGCAGGGGAAAACAAAGCACAAAACTGCGACAGCTGTGAAATGTTGGCCATCCTGGCTCCAGCAAGTAGCATGTGGTTAGAAGAGAAGGCTTGTACACTAATCTAATGAGTGCCCTTTTCCTTTTCCCTCTCTGGCCTTTCTACAGTCTTCTATTCAAGAACTTTATATTTACCAGTCCAGATTCCAGCATACATGCAATATTTCACTTGATGTGTAAATAAGGCCAAGAACTGCCTCTCGGCAAAATGTTAATAATGAGTCAAAGTATTTAGGAGTTAGCAGTGTGCACTAATTAGGAGATGCTTTTAATTTGACATTTCATAGCACTGCTGGATGAACTGTTATTTACTTCACGATAGGAAACTTGAACTTCCTACCTAATTTGTTGATACTCAGTAGCCCAGTTTGGACATAAACTATGGTTTATTGTTACATGAATGAGCTTTTTATCCTCCAGCATAGCTGCAAGGAATAGATTAGAAATGTTAGTTTCTATTTTCAAATTAGCCACAGTTTACTGTTATGTCCGAATCTTCAACTGTGGTTAATCTTAACTATTATGGAGGGCAGTATTCTCTAACTTGGTGCCCTGGTGATGTTCTGGACTTCTACATCCATCATCTATAGCCAGCATGGCCAATGATTAGGAACAGGGAATTGTAATCCAAAAACAACTGGAGGTATTGGAAACTGGAGGTTTATACAAGGTTGGTGTAAGAGAACAAGGCATCACCATAAGTTACAATTTGAAGTAGGTTTGCTTCAATAAACCATAGTTAAAACTAACCAAAGTTTGTCTGGATTTGGACATAACAATGCCAGAGGAGGAGAAAGGAGTGAGGAGCTGCATGAGGCCATTGTAGTGCTTGTTAGAGCCATCTTTTGTTCTTTTCTCTGCTTATATTTATTAGAGAAAACATTTAGTTACTATGAACATCTCTAAAAGCATTACATTCTTATTATTCTTGCTACTGTGTCATGCAAATTCACTTTTCCGAACTGAGATTCCATACTATGAAGCCTTAGTAACCCTGTCCATTCATTTACTTTCGCAATAAAGCTTTTCTAATTAGTAGTGTCTGGAATTACCATACCTGGAAATATGCAACACATCACCTATCACTTTGCGCCACTTTATTCCAAGAAGAAAAATATCCTGAAGTGTGCTAGGTGTTTGCAATCTGCTCAGAGAACTTTAGTTTTTGGGCAGATTAGATTAGAAATGTAATAAAATAAATAAATAAATAAATAAATAAGGTGTTGTATGTCTTCTTCGGCACAAATGATGTAATTTTAATTAGATGCTTCAATGCTCATTAATAATGACCCGGTTTTAGAAAATATGGAGGCTGCTAAAGCAATTTGGCTTCTAGAGCTGAAATTCAGAAAATAAGAATATCCCTGCTGGATCATGAAAAGGAGCCATCCAGTCCAGCAGCTGCCTTCCAGTAGTGGCCAGCAAGATACCTTCAGGAATTTCACAAGAACAGCATAAATCCTCCCATATTGTTTGGTATTCAGAGACAAGCTGCCTCTGAATCTGTACTAACACCAATAAATGATATTCATAACCCTCAAGTTCCTCTATCTGCTTTTTCTACACCATACATCATATGTGTAGAACTAGCAAACACTTAGGGCTGAGCCACAAGATGATGGGACTGAGAGAAGGACCTCCCTGGAAGATCTTAAAACCCAGGCAGGCTCATATGGGAAAATATAGCTTATTCCCAAGCTGTATACCCAGTGAAGCTGTTGTAACAAGAGAGTAATGTGTTCCCCATAACCAGCCCTGGCAAACAGTCGGGCCATAGCAGACCAGCCGAAGTTATGGAACACATAAAATGTATTTCATTTATTTATTCCATTTCTACACTGCCCAATAGTTGAAGCTCTGGTTTGTCAATGGCCAGATCAGGTATGTTGAGGAAAGAATGTAGTCGGTACACTAGTTTCAGCTGTGTAAACACAGTTCTGGCAACCACCAAAACCTGAGCATCCAGGTTCAGGGCTGAATCCAGAAGTACACCCATGATGTGGACCTGAGTCCCCAAGGGGAAAGTAATCCAGCCAGGTTCCCTCAACCAACCAGAAGCACCTGTGTCTTGTCTGATTTAAAGTTTCCCATGTCCACTTAGAACAGATTCCTGGGATTTAGAAGTAAAACAGCTTCCTGGGATCTTGACAGACAGGAGAAATAAAATTGGGCATCATCAGCACACTGGTGGCACTCTCCCATGTTAAATAGCATGGGAGAGAAGAAGGAAACCTGGGGGACACCACAGGCCAATGGCCAGGGCATCAAACAAGAGTTCCCTAGAACCACCTTCTGAAATTGTCCCTCCAAGAAGGATCGAGGCCACTATAGAAAGTGCCTCCAAGTCCCATTCCAGAGAGATGCCTCAAAAGGATACTATGGTTGATGGAATTGAAAGCCACTGAGAACTCTAGCAAAGCCAACAGGGACACACTTGCCCTGTCCTGTTACTACTCTTAAAACCAGGGCCATCCCTCTCATGAAGCAGGTTGAGTTGCCTGCATCATGTGGCAGTGCAGGAAAGTGGGGAATTGCACCACTCCCCCACTGCCAGCCCTGGAGGATCTCCTGCTACCCCACCACAACCAGCAGGTGCTCTAGAAATCCCTTCCAGGTGTTCTTCTACTATGGCTGCAGTGAGAGCACAGTTAGTGGGCTCTCTGGAGTGACCACCCCCTCTCTGTTTGCTTTGTTGCATGGAGAGCCATGTGGCCAGAAGAAGTGGCTGTGGGAAATTTCGTGAGAGCTCATTCCGGGTCACGAGATCTGATCAAGCTCTTGTGACAGCCCCACAGCAATGGCAGAAGTGGCACCAAAGGTACGGAAAATGCAATGTAGCAGTGAATGTACTACTCTCTGTCTCAGCTGGCAAGAGAGTTTACGCCAGGGCTGCTTAATACACCCACACACCCACATGCACATCCATTACAAAACAGAATACAAAGCGTGGTTACTGGTTAGTTCCAAGTCAAATTTATTCTTCAGGTCAGGTAAACACTTTGGGGAAATTATCTGCAGTATTCTCTGAGTAGGCCTGAGGCATGTTTCTTGCCGGGGTGGGGGGGGATCAAGGAAGGCACCCATTGACTTCACTGAAGTATAGATCAGGCTTTCAGTAATCATGATAATGTAAGAGCTGATGGTATGCCACAGGCCTGTCAAAACAAATTACTTGCTTCAGGTGAGTGAGCAAAGTAGGATTTTATAAGGCTAGAGAAAATATTACAAGGACTGAGTCTGAATCTAATGGTTTCTGTCTGCTAGGCAGCTGATATTTCTCTTACTCCGATAGTGTTCCCACTGGAATATTTTGTTTAAGATAGTTGTGTTTAGTTTCTTCTGTTCCAAAAATATAAATATGAAGTCTTAACTATATTAATGGTCTCTGCTACTGCAGTTTCATATCTGGTGGATTATATCAGAGGAAACTGTGGTGCAAGAGCTCTTAAGAGGAAGGAAACACAGCAAAAGGAAAATAAATAAATTGAGACTGTGTTTTGTTTTTGTTACCTACACTGCAAAATTGCAGTCCTGACATTTGACCAATATGGACTGTGATTATTTTATATCTATCTATCTATCTATCTATCTATCTATCTATCTATCTATCATCTATCTAGATTACTGAAAGCAATCTGCAAGTGGAAACCTATTTCTGCTCATGCCATTTGTTCTGTGTGGGGAGTAGGAAGCAGGAGCTAGTCCAGGCATCTTCTTCTGAAGGCCTAGCAGGTTATCAGCATTGTTGGAGCAGATAGAGTACTTCACAAGCATAACAGTGGGCACAAATCTTCTTTGAATTCCCCAGATCAGGCCCATCACATAATATAATTCTCTCCCTTGTTTGTGTTAGCAGTTTGTGGTGATGGCAAATCAACATGGGTTCGATTTGTAATCAGGCAAACTAATAACCTCCTACCAAAATTGGACCTAGTCATGCTCCAGATGACATCGTTGGGAGGGCAGCACCTAACACTCCTCTCATGGCCCCAAATCCCCTCATCTTGTGGCAGTAACTGCTGACTCAGCAGGGCAATAGGAAGGACTGGATTTCCAGCAGCTCCTAGCAATTGAGCTGCTGCTGAGATTTTCCAGGTGCCAGAGATGGAACGGAGAAGGGAGACATCACCATTCTTGTCCTGCAGCAAGACCAAGAGCCAATTGCCACCAAGAAAGAAGATAAGGTTGTTCTTCTCTGTTTCAAATTAAACATCTAAGCTAGAAAAGAGATCAGAAGGTATCATGTTTGTTGTATTCATATTAAAGGTGAGCACTGAGTTGCCAAAATTTATATTTCGAACTAAAGAATTATGAATTTCAGCATCATCAGTAGAACTATTTTCAGAAATTTAGTAGGCATTTGATACAAGGAATTAAAGTATTGGGAGAGAATTCCAACAATGGCTTACTCTCAATTCCAAAGCAGAACTGGATCATGAATGCCATATAGATTACTTCTCATGACCTTACCTTTGTTGCAGCATCAAAGCATACAAAGCCCATGCCAAAGTCTATGGTAAGCCCCATCAGATGACTCTCCAGAACACAGGCATATGTCTTGCACTAGGAAAGATTGGGAAAACAATGCATGTTAAATAACATGTTAGTTGATTGCAAACATTATGCAAAATGATGGCTGGGCTGTGGGGAAATCCGAATGGTATTTATGTCCAACAACGGACTATGTAAAATGAATGTGTGACAAATTAACCTTTCATGGACTTAAGTATTAATTAAGTATCATTGTTTTCAATGAGCCTACTAAGTTCAATTAGGTCTGGATCCATATATGCTTGAATAAAGAAATGAGCAGTGTAAGAGATTATTAAAAAATACAAGATGAAATTTCATTTCATCTCCATTTCATTTATTACATTTCTCTCTGGCCAGTTTACAGAGCTTAAAACCTTAAAAATACAATAATTATTCATAGTGTAAACGCAGTCTACTTAAGAACATATAAACAGACTCATCCACACACACATCTACACGATTGTAATAATAAACAATAAGAAACCCTATGATCTGATTAAAAGCTCTATCATTTACTGCCAAATGCCTAGAGGAAGGTCTTAACTTAACTGAAAAGGTAATCTTGGGTGCCAGGCATGCCTCACTGTAGAGTTTATGGGTAGGTTCATGCCAGGAGAAATGCTCCATCAAGTATTGCAGTCTGAGCTATGTAAGGCTTATAGTATCTTGAATCAGGCTTGGAAACATACAGGAAGCCAGTGTGAGTGGGCCAGAATCAATGTTATATGTTTGGACCATCTTGTTCCTATTATCAATTTGGCTATTGTATTTTGCATAAGCTCCAGCTTCTGAGCCATCTTCAAAGGCTGTCCCATTAAGAGCATATTGCAGTAATCTAACCTGGATGTTACCAGAGCATAGATTACTGAAACCAGGTTATTCCTGTCCAGATAGGGCTGTAGCTGGGCTACCAACCAAAGTTCACAGAAGACACTCATGCCACTGAGGCCACCTGAGCTTCAAGTGACACAGATGGCTCTATGAGAACCTGCCGGAGGAGACTCGTCAACTTAACAGTCTTTTAGAATTTAAGAAAGCTATAAAGACTGTTCTCTTCCGGCAGGCATATCCAGTGGAATTTTAGAATGTTTTAAGGGTGTTTTTAAGATGTTTTAGGATTTTTTATGCAGTTTTAATAATATGTGCTATGTTTTAATCAGTTTTATGTATTTTATCATGTTGTTGTTCCCCGCCTCGATCCAGACGGAGAGGCAGGTAAGAAATAAATTGTTGTTGTTGTTGTTATTATTATTATTATTATTATTATTATTATTATTATTATTTTGGGGAAAGTGCAAATCCATCCGGAACAGGTTGAGCACCCTCCATCTGGTCAGAAGCGCCACCCACTAACACCATCTCAGCCTTATCTGGATTGACCTGGTTTATTAGCTTTCATCCAGTCCATTGTCGCAGCTAGGCAGGAAACTAGCACATCCACAGCCTCATCTGCTGAAGATGAAATGGAACCATGCTGGATCAGGCCAAGGGTCTATCTAGTCCAGCACTCTGTTCACACAGTGGCCAACCAACTATTGACCAGGAACCCACAAGCAGAACATGACTGCAACAGCACCTTCCTGCCCATGTTCCCCAGCAACAGGTATACATAGGTTTACTGCCTCTCATACTGGACGTAGCACATAACCATCAGGACTAGCAGCCATCGATAGTCTTCTCCTCCAGGAATTTATCCAATGCTCTTTTAAAGCCATCCAAATTGGTAGCCATCACTACATCTTGAGGGTGAATTCCATAGTTTATGCGCTATGTGAAGAAGTACTTCCTTTTATCCGTCTTGAATCTCCCACTAATCAGCTTCATGGGATGATCCTGGGTTCTAGTATTATGAAAGAGGGAGAAAAATGTCTCCCTCTCTGTATTCTCCACACCATGCATATTTTGTATACTTCTATCAAGTCTCCTCTCACCTTCCTTTTTTCCAAGCTAAACAACCCCAGTTGATGTAACCTTCCCTCAATGGGGGGATGCTCCAGCCCCTTGATCATTTTAGAGACCCCTTTCTGCACTTTTTCCAGCTAGACAATATTTTTGTGTGTGTGTGTTGACAAAAACTGTACACAATATTCTATTTGAAGTATGTTACTGGCAGTTTTATTCTCAATTCCTCTTTCGGTATCATCATCTGCATACTACTTACACACCCCAAAATGCCAGATGACCACACTCAATGGTTTTATATAGGTGTTACTGCATGGGCGACCCCTGTGCAACCCCATACTGGAGAATCTATGACACCAAGCAATATTCCCCAAGCACCACCTTCTGTGGCCGATTATCCAAGTAGGAGTAAAACCAGTGCAATGCAATGCCTCCCACTCCCAACTCAGCCAATCATCCCAGAAGGACACCATAGATGATGGTATCAAAAGACACCAGAATTCAATGATGCCACACACCCCTTATCTCTCTCTCAACACAGGTCATCACACAGGATGACCAAGGCTGTTTCAATGCCAAAGTCTGATCTGAACCGTGGCTAAAATGGATCCAGATAATTAGTCTCATCCAAGTGTGTCTAGAGCTGGTTGGCAATGATCTGCTTAAGGACCATGTCCAGGAAGGAAACGTTTGCCACCAGCAAAAAATATTAACTTTTTCCAGGTCCAGGGAGGGTTTCTTCAAGAGTGATCTCACCACCACTTCTTTCAGGCAATCCGGGGCCACAAGAAAGCACTGATCACCTCCCAGGCCAAACCAGCTGTTCTCTCCCTGCAATTTTTGTAAGCTAAGAGGGGCAAGGATCCAATATAGAACAGGCTTCATGAACCTGACTAAGCACCTTGTCCATGTTCTCAAGCTATACCAACTGAAACTCATCCAAGAAAATAGGACAAGGCTGTTCTCTGGAAACCTTACCTGGTTCACCTGCTGTAACACTGGAGTCTAATTCCAGCTGGATGCAAGAGATTTTATCCTGGCATTACCTGCCAAATGTGTTACAGTGGGCCTCAGATGGATCCACAGTGTCGCAAGGGCCAGCATGTAATAAGCCCCTGTTGAGCCTGAAAAGCTCAGCTGGATGGCAAATAGAGGATTTAATAGAAGCAACACAATATTACTTCTTTCCTGCCCTCACTGCCCCTGAATATACCTTGAACATTTTTTATATTATTATTCAAAGCATTTTTATATTATCCTTCAACAATTTGATTCCAAAGCTTTTTACAAAAATTGACTCAGGAGCATGGATAAGTGTGTGCATGTATCCACAATTTTCCCAAAGCCTAGAACCCCCTGCAATACATCCAGGACCAGCTCCACCAGGCACAAACAGGAATACATCCAAGCCTTTTCTTCAAAGACTAGGGACTCTGTGATAATTAATAACTAACTAGTGAACCAACCCGGCTTCACATGAGTTGAAGAACTTTTAGTTTGATACAGTGAAGACCTCAAGCAAACTTATACAACTGTCAGAGTTGAGCACATTGTTCCCACCACCATCTGAGTGAACCTATGCCTACTGGCGCTCCTAGGCATGGCCCTTGCCATGATGCACCCGATAGACCCCTGAGGAAAGGGTCTGTCCACTCCCTTTCCCTTTCCCTGAATGGGGCTACCCCATAGCCGAGAGAGGGGGCAGGAATGTAACTGACCCTTGGCCTATTAATCTCTCCTGGCTTCAAACTGTATGGACCGCAAATCTAGAACTTGTTAGTGAAGTCTGCCTCTAATGGCTGAAGATGTTACTGCAAGCTTCAATCACCGGAACACATTTTAATTAATTAAAATTAAGTAATGCATTTTAAAAACAATATAACCCCTGTAGTCCCCTTAGTATGCACATACACATACATTTTTATTATTATAGAAGGAAGAGGATCTCTTTTGTATGCAGTTTCACCAGACCGTTGCTTTAATGTTGGATACATGTATTTTCATCAAAAGAGACAGGGAATAAGAAGGTCCTTTAATTTCCTAGGATTGTTCTTGTTCACGAATCATTGGGGAACTTGCATTTCTGTTTGACATCACACTATTTTCAAATGGATCTTCAGAGCCCTTATGACAGCTAAAAGACTTATACTATCATGTTGGAAGGATAAATACTCACCTCCCACAATGCAATGGATTGAGGACTTAATAACATTATCAATATTTGAACGGGTGATACACAGGCACAACTTGCGAATTTTTTTGAAACCTATGCATAATTCCCCCCCCTTTTTGGGGGGGTACACTTGATGAAAAATGATGACATTCCTGTATATGAAATGTACACAATTATTTTCACAATTTTTTGTTGTCATTATTGTTCTGTTTCTTTGATATTCTCAATAAAAAGGGGAGGATCCAATACCACCAAAATCTAGAGTTGCTTGTCTGTAACTTTTGTTGTTCACTGCGACAAATATATGGAATATAACTGCAAAGCTCACAGATGAGACTTTTTAGAAAACTCTGGAAGATTGTGCATGCTGACTCCCTTCCGTTCCACCTCTGTGCAGTAGCAGTCTCCATGTGGCCAAGGGTGGGAAGGAGGAAAGGCATGCACCCATGGGAGAAATATTCATGGTGGCAAAAACCTGTTTCCACATTGCGCTTCTACCTCCTGAGATCTTTTTTAAGACTTCAGCAAAGCTTTCAAGTTTCAACAATGCAATTCTCCTTGAGGCATGTGGTGCAGAGACTGCAAGGTTTGGATTCAATTCTTACTTTGACTGTTACAAAACTATTTGAAGATCTACTCTACCCAGCAAGAGGGCCACAACTCAAGGAAAAACTTTGAACAGAGCTCTCTAACAAGGAGAGGTCCCTTCCTCTGCTGCATTTTACACAGTAAGAAAGGAACTGACTCCAGCCCACACAGACTCCAGCCCACACAGTTTTGCTTATGTTTGTACACAGCTCTTGCCATTATTATTATATTATTATTATTATTATTATTATTAGCAGCAGCAGCAGCAGCAGCAGCAGCAGCAGAGAAAATGGGCTGGAGCAACATCCTTTTCTTAAAAGCGCAAATGCCAACTAAGTCATAGGACATTATTTCACAAACATAGTTTTATGTGTGTGGCAGATGCAAATGGCTCGATATTCCATTTTTAAAGCACACACATTTTGCAGTATTCTGGAATAAGGTTCACAATGCTCATTTCAATTTTGAGATGGCTTGTTCCTTTTGAAAAGCATCCAACTCTCAGACACCTTCACTGAAACTGACCGACAGCAAATTTAAGGCCTTGTGGCATCCTGCAATCGCAACAAAAGGACTGGGAAATTCAGCCAGCAAGATGCCCTTTCACTAAAACAGAGCAATATTTTTCACATCACTGGGGTTTGTGCGTGTGTGTGTGTGTGCACACGCGCGTGTGTGCGCACACACACACACACAGATGCAAACCTGACCCAGCATCACATAAAGTCCTTGGGGCTGAAAAAGTTGTGCACCTCCACTTTAACATCCGTGGCAGCTGTTTATGGGGAAGTATCCTTAAATGGAAGGAAAGCCCTGCTCTAAACACACTGGTCATCCATCCCAATGCTCTAATTTAGCAGTACAATGTCTCTGTGAGTGCTAGATTTGCTCCATCAATCACTCTACCTAAGGGTCATTCTCCTGATTTCTTCAGCTACAAAACTATCAGTGTCAAGCACAAGACCTAGCAGGAAATATTGAAAGGTTAAAGATTATAATGGGCCTTGAGCAGTTGTCACAAATGGGTAAAGATATATTAATGTGCATCATAGGTTGAAGTGGTAAAAGGTCAGTTTCCAGCCTCTTACTCTCTGGCTCCTAATCAGAGAGTTTTTATTTCTCCTATAGTTTCTCTGATCGTTTTAATTAATCCCTCCGGTTGTGAACCTGGGGAGAATAAAATGAAGAATACTGCCAAGAGAGTGCATGATGTCAAAGTTCTTAAAGCTTCGGAATAAACCCAAAAAACCTAACGTGCCATAAAAAGAAAGAATCATTTGCTTTTGATTTACTTTCACACACCAAAATACATTTTAAAAATCCTTTTCAAAATGAAGGTTTCCCATATAACAGGCAACTCAATATTTAATTTCTCACTTCCACTAAGCTCTGAAAGCAGAGAATCCTAAAACTGGGTCTGTGAATGATTCCGTTGTCGTGGTTCAAAAACAAAGCCGGAAGCATTACGATTCTCAGGCCCAAGACCTGCATTACACTGTAGTTTAACCAGAGATGTTAAACTGTGGACAGAATGATGCACCCTAAAACTCACCCCAGCCCAATTTCTGAAGTGGAAAAGGCTTGGAGACACTTGGAGCCTGAATTCTACCATTCAAAAATCAAAGAAATGTATGTCATCTTTACTTGGGTAATTTAAATACTCCTTGATCTTTGCTTTTCTTTTGATGTAAAGAGCTACAGCATAGTTGTAGTAGGTGAGACTTCCCCTCCCCCCCAAAAAAAAGAAAGTTTGCAATAAAGATGCAAAGTAGGCAAAACTAACAGCCACACAGAATGGATCATAATGTATTTCTTAAAAAGCTGTAATGATTTTGGTGAGACTGATTTCACTGGCTCTCACTATGAATGAAAACCAGAGTGAATTGACAAGAGGCTGGGTAAGTTGTTTAGGATCTGTATATTTCATATTTGGGACACACAGTCCTACCACTGCTCAAATCATAATTAGATCACAAACTGGAACCTACATCTGCAACCACCTCCTCCCTTTTTAATTTTTTTTAGGTTCTAATTTACTTGATTTGGGGGCTGCGTTGATGTTTTGGCACTGTCACTTGGGAATTGTATTGTGGGGTAACCATTCAAAGTTCCCTTTCATTCTGCACATGGAATGCCAGGGATTGGATCCATGTGAATCATCCTTCCCCAGCCACGCATAGCTGCCCATGGCTTTACTCATCTGCCAGGGTATTTGACTTGGGCAGAAGGATCAGATCAAGGGGAACTGCACCCCTCGCCACCACTCAAGACAAGAGAAACCACACAAAATGTTAAAAACACACATATGATAAAGACAAACATGAATAAAGACATACATTACATAGGACTGACTGAAATCACTTCACACACAAGAATGTAGGAAAAATAGTCAACAGTCTAGCCAACTGTTTGTTTGTTTTCAGACTTTACTGTACACAACCTGCTCACGCATTTTCCAGCTATGTGCATTTGATCACCGCATTTACGTGGCACAAGGTGTTTCCAGATGGAGGGCTCTTAGCGTTACCAACCAGAAGGCATTGGGCAGCTTTTGGGTCTTTTTTTCCTTAACAGATTTTCTGCAGTAAGTAAAATGGCGCAGTGGGAAGAAGTAATGGGAAAACATGGGAGGGTTACGGGTAGGAGGCAACAATAGCTGGACCCTCCATAAATTTCAGTGAATGAGGCAGGGTGATGGCACCCTATAAACCTCGTCTGGGAGCACCGAGAGATGCATTCCCTGCCCTTGAGGCACATGCATCTTCCCCAAGCTTCAAGGTGAAGAGAAGGAGCCATGCCATTGATTCTGTAAACGTAGAAGGTTGAAAAAGCATCCAAGTTCTGAGCATGCACCAACTACAGCAGCCAGTCTTGCCTGATGAATGTTGGCCATACATCAACTCACAATTATAATACCTTAAAATTAATTGGGTGGGTGCGGCTGCTCATTGCACAAAAATGAGGACTGTGAACAGGCAAACTTGCACTATTTGTGACCTTAATCAAGAGCACAGTTTAAAACTCTGTGTGTATAGGTAGGAACTTGGGAGTGTTTTCCAGGACTGGGGGAAAAATGCAGACTGTTGCTGTTAGAACAGCTGCAAAACATGCTATCAATTAAGTAGAATGAAAGTGCAGATATTATCTTTTATAGATGGTTACGTTAAGATGTAGCATTTAAAGAGTGACTCCCAAACATATTTGCCTCCAGCAGGTTTTTCTGCCCTTCCCCAATTCTACTGCACTTGTTTCAAAAGTAGCCCCTGTCTCACCAGTCCTAACATCTCCTTTCATTTATCACCCCATAAAATGCCAATTCCATCATGAGTTGTTTTTCAGAACTGCACAATCCCTTTTATTATTTTGTTGTCGTTCTCCCCATCCTACAATGAGCTCGGAACAGCTATTTAGTTCCAGAACGATCCTGTGAGGAAGGCTATGGCTGCCTCTACAAGAGGCATTTAAAGCTCTTTCAAGGCGCATTAAAAAATTTACCTCCACACCAGCGGAGTGCAAATGGGGCGTAGAGGCGCGTTATCTCTCCGATTATGCGCATTATCGAATGCGCGTTAAATCGCGAGTTTTATTTTGCTCCGTCCGTTAAAGCGCATTTTGACTGTGCATATGCGCTTATGCGCATTAACTACTTGTAAACCGCATTTTGGACATCCTTTAATGCACTTCGCCGCCTCTCACCGCCTCTCGTGCAGAGGGATTAGGCGTAAATGTGCTTCTGCGATTATGCGCATAATCGGCTAACCAGGCGCAAAAGCGAATCCTTGTAGAGGGGACCTATGCTGACAATGACTTGCCCCCCAATGCCATGCAGTGAACTTCATGGATGATCTGGGGATTTCGACAAGAGTTTCCCAGATGCAAAACTCACTATCGACTGCACTACACTGTATTATTCCAGAACATCATCCACAACTTCCTCTCAGCAGTTAATGTTTTCAATTTCATAGTAAGTTACATCTAACAAAATTAACAAAAGTCTGCAATTCAAACACCGCTAGTGGCACAACTCACATTTTGGTTTGGTTGAGAACATCAAACAACTTAACCTCTCTCTTTAGTACATTCAAGGTGTGTGCTGCAAGAACCAACGTTTGTTTTTTAAATGAGGTTTCTTGATTAAAAGACCACTGATGTCTAACAACGTGTTACAAATGTTACTATTAAAATATTCCAAAAATGGCTTTAAAAAAAGCCCATCACAATGTACTACTAGTACTACTTTGTATTTTATTGCTGTAAACCACTTTGGGAGAATTTCTGCCCTAAAAGGCAGCCAAGAAATATTTTAAATAAATAAACAAATACTACTACTGCCTATCACATAATAAAGTTGCAAAACAAAGTCAGTATCGCATATTTCTCTTACCTGTATCCGTTCCACTTCTAAAAACGTTGCTGACTGGAAAGCCTTTTCCCATAGTATGAGGTCACATTCTAATTCCACAGAAAAATAGAGATCCTCTCCTGTTTCAGATTGGACACCAAAGCAGTGTTTTCGCCGATCCAGTAGATCACTGTCCTGATGAAAACCTGGAGTTATATAATCTTGCATACATCAATTAATATTTCTTACAGTACAGACCCACATGTTAGATGCAGAACAAAGTACCATATACGCCCTGCATTAGCTTCAGTCTCAACATCTGAATGAAACTGAAACGAAAAGACATTTTACAGATTTTCCTTTAAGGAACAGATCATAGTTTGGACACAATGATCCACAGCTTGAACTCTTAGTAAACTGGTTCCCAATGCTACAATAAACGGTAAAGTTTGAAAATACATCAATGATGTCTGAACTATTCTGAATACACCATAATGACTTTATATTAAAACCAAGGATAAAGAAAAGAAATATCCATTTCAATAGCTCTCCCATTCATTAACTTTCTGATATGAGCAGGGAGTATATATTTCTTTTTAATCTTTAATCAGGATGCTGGGGTCTTTTAGGATGGTGTCCTGCTTGACAAATCAAGGTCCTCTACAGACTGTCTAGACTTAGGTTATTTTTCACAAGTCGTGCTGTAATTAGTTGATGTGATTTTTCTGGTCCTGCTAATTAAGTGAAGTAAAATTACACTGACTAGAAAGTACATATAACTTCAAATTGCTCTCCTTCAACAAACTTGGAAGCATGTTACGATCAACAAGCCTGTAATTCTAGCTGGGAAGCAATAAGGGTGGAAAAATACAGGAAACAGCAGCATAATAAGTGCAGGATCTACCCTTCCAACGTCAGCCTGCTGTTAATGTATGGTGTTGTGCTCTGTAAGCTTTCCCCAACCTGGTGCCCTCCAGGTGTTTTGAACTACAACTCCCATTGACCAAGACAAAGTGACCAGTTATATGGGATGATTTGAGTTGTAGTCCAAAACATCTGGAGACCCCTAGTTTGGGAAAGGATGTGTTAAATAAATAAATAGATGGTAAGTAGTAGTAATAATAACTTTATGAGAAGGAATTGTCTTCTCTTCAGAAACCCAGAGTTGATTGCTATAGGGTCGGTGGTGTAAAACTGTGGCCCCATAAAAGGCCCACTAAACCCTTTCTTTGAAATGGGCCATAAAAGCATAGGACAGGCAAATAGATTTGGGGTCAAGTCTAGAAGGTAGGAAGAAGGATTATGTCTGTTGTTCATGATCCAACCAAAATATATTTATTTCAATTTAAGCGTATGTTTAATATGCCTGTAGCAAACTATAGAATGGTTGGGTTATATCTATGGTTCTGTAGTTTGTTCTTTTAAAAAATCTTTTAATCCATGTGGAGATTTTATGCAAGTTTGCTTTGAGAGCTATGACCTCAAGTGTAATTAGTTCTCACAGTCACTGCATAGCCTTGATTTGCCAGTCATGATCTCCCAGTCTGATGTCTCTCAGAAGACGGTTGTGTGGATAAAATGATGGTCTGAATTCCTTGGAGGAAGGGCAGGATACAAATGTTATAGCTAAAACAAATTCCACCATGTATTTAGCGTTCAAAATATTCAGTAGTTGATGACACCATAGATAAATGACATGAAATTTACAAAATGCTCATCAATTTCATCCCATGTCCCAACTTCTTATTGCAATGCAGAGCTGGGCAACTTGTGGTCCTGAAGATGTTTTTTGTCTATGACACCCATCAGCCCTCACCATTGGATATGGTGACTCAAGCTGATGGGAGTTGAAGTTAAAACATCTGTAGTGTAAGGAAGTTTTGCTGTTGTAGGCAAACTCAGAACAGAGACTGGGGATGAGGATTCACAAAAACAAAAACAAAACTTAACAAAAACCAAGAATGTTTTGAGCATGTACAGAATGCCTTTCACAATAAACAAAACCAATTTCTGTTGGTTGCATTGAGTGCTGATATTCATGTTAAGTAAAAGCAATGCATCTATCCATGGAGGACAAAGATATTCTTACATTTCCTTTCACATTAAAAAGTATTCCATAAATGTCAGGTTATAGTTTAAATATTCCACAGACCCTATTCTTCTTCTACAGTCATTGCCAATGCAGCAGACAGAAATACACAATATAACTTTTTGCCCCTGGACTCCCCCTTCATGGGCTGCACTTCACCCACCCCACAGTGACAAAAAAAAATTGGCATCCATAATGGATACAAACTAATTTTGACCCTTTTGGAACACTAAAAAGTTTTTTTTTTTAAGTTTTTGAAACAAAGATTCAAAATGGTCCCTCCAGATGCTATTTGATTTATTATTATTATTATTATTATTATTATTATTATTATTATTATTTTACAATTTGGAGGGGCACCAGGGGATGTTCTATAGGGAATACCAGAGATAGCCAAAGACATTTGGGTGCCCTGATGCAAATTCATTCAGTTCCTGGGTTTATCCTTACTTTTAATGAAAAACAAAACAACACCAATAAAAACCTATAGCAGAATCTGACTGAGATGTTGGGGGTGGCTTATGATCAGAGTTTGTTTATGATACAGTAAACAAGTTGAAGAATAAATCTCAGCCTTGTTTTATGGGAATTAAATTATACTCTGGAAGGCCATAGACCTGCCCTTGTCTCCCAGCCCCAAATTCATCTTGCATTTCCCCATTTCCTTTCAGAACGTTCATTTCTCTTATCCTTTCAGCTTGATTTTTCAAGTTAGCCTAGAGCCATAGAAAATACTGTCATTTGGGTCTCTTTTAATGACTAGCCTGGGCATGAGAACTTTCATTTTGTTCCATTAGGAAAATAAATTTCAGATGGAAGCAGCAGCACACAGCTCACTACAGAAATGAAGAGGTCTGAAGGTGAAAACAGACATTATCAGATCATGATTTGTATCCTTATTTATTTATTTTTGGTAATATCACCAGGACCTGTAAGAATGTGTCAAGATGCTTACACTGTTCATGCTGGAGACTAACGTAGGGTGACCAGATAAAATCCAGGTCAGGGCTCATATAACTTTAACAGTTGTAGAGCAAAGGGAATTTCAGCCAGTGTCATTTCTATGCAATTAGTTCCTGGTGAAATTCCCTCTTCATCACAACAGTTAAAGGTGCAGGGGCCCTGCCTTCTTTTGTATATGGTCACTCTAGTATAGTGCCTGCACCTTTAACAGTTGTGATGAAGAGGGAATTTCACCAGGAACTCATTGCATACAAATGACACTGGCTGAAATTCCCTTTGCTCTACAACTGTTAAAGTTATATGAGCCCTGACCTGGATTTTATCTGGTCAGCCTAGACTAACGTATGAAGCTGAGATAAATATCCAAGAGTTTCAGTGTCTGCAGAAGCCCAATGTGTACAATTAATGCTATATAGGCAAAATTGAAATGGCAGAATTTCTTAAATAGTGTTTCAAACCATGGTGGATCTCTGCAAATTGTAGAGCATCAGTAGAATGCATGCCCAGCAATGGCTGCAGATTAGAAGCCATTTTACTTTACTGTTTCATTTTCAGCTGTCTATAATCAGTCTGTAAATGTTTTACAAAAGGAAGAAGGAAAAGAAAACAATTCTGGTCCCAATAAGAGACACTGAACTGGAATCCCTCCCACGGTGACCTACTTGTGTATGTTCAATGCTTGCTGATAGCACCTTGAGTCCTGCAACTACAAATAGGTATATGATCCATAAGAATATAACAGCAGCCATGTTTGACCACACCAGAGGACTTTCTAGTCCAGCATCACACAGGAGGACCGTCTAGTCCATTTCTCAAAGTGGCCAACATGTTGATGCCTCATGGAAGCTTACAGTGAGGCATGAGTTGTCTTCTTTGGTTATTGCTCCCCGTATTTGGCTTTTTTCTAAATTAAGAAAACTAAGGACTTGCTCCAAGCCCCTGATCATTTAGGTTTTCCAGGTATGGAACATCTTTTCTTAAGATGTGGCAAGCAGATCTGTACTTTGTACACCATGTGCACTATACATTTGTATAAATGCAACACAATTGCCAATCCTTCTCCTAAGAATCCCAAACATGGAATTTGCCTTTTTCATAGCTATCACACACTGAGTTGTTTTCATTGAGCTATTCCCTCATGACCACTAGTTCCTTTTGACCCCATCCATAGCCTGATTCAGGCATTACTGAAAGTGTTATGACACACCAGGAGTATGAGAAGGAACATGGCCACATGGAGTAGCCCCATCCCCGACCTAACATCATAACATCCCCGACCTAACATCTGCCGCTCCCAGACTGTGGAATGACCTGCCATCGGAGACTCGTCAACTTAACAGTCTTTTAGAATTTAAGAAAGCTATAAAGACTTTTCTCTTCCGGCAGGCATATCCAGTGGAATTTTAGAATGTTTTAAGGATGTTTTTAGGATGTTTTAATGCAGTTTTAATAATATGCATCATGTTTTAATCAGTTTTATGTATTTTATCATGTTGTTGTTCCCCGCCTCGATCCGGACGGAGAGGCGGGTAAGAAATAATTATTATTATTATTATTATTATTATTATTATTATTATTGTTATTATTATTATTACGTAGCTCCATCCACAGGCATCCATATGTATAGCATGAACACCTTCAGTAGGAAGGCCTTTGCATGTACAGCTGTACACAAATACAGTAGGCTTCCATGTGATTTGGAACACCAAAATGATCTGTGTGGCAGAGCCCAGATTATGGAATATCTTCCCCATGGAGGTGTGACTGGTGCTAACGGTGTAATCATTTCAGGATCAAGCCACACGTTCTTCAAACCACGTGAAGTAGAGCTATAGACAGTGATAGGGAGTTATCTCTCTCTCTCTCTCTCTCTCTCTCTCTCTCTCATAATGCTAGAACCCAGGGTCATCCCATCAAGCTGATTGGCAAGAGATTCAGGATAGATACAAAGAAACACTTCGTCACACAGCGCATAGCTAAACTGTGGAATTCATGACCACAATATGTAGTGATGGCCACCAATTTGGATGGCTTTAAAAAGGAGTTCGACAAATTCATGGAGAAGACTAACAATGGCTACTACTCCTGATGTCTATATGCAGTATACCTATATACACTAGTTGCTGGAGAACAGGGCAGGATGGTGCTCTTGCACTCATGTCCTGCTTGTAGATCTTTTGTGGGCAGCTGGTTAGCCACTGTGTGAACAGAATGCTGGACTAGATGGATTTTTGGTCTGATCCAGCATAGCTCTTCTTATGCATGATTGGCTTATTGACTTCAGTGTAAGCACACATGGACCCAATTTCAATCAAGACCATGGTGCTCCAGAAATGGAGATTTAAGCTTTCCCCAACTTTCATTCTAAATTCCACACCCAACCCCCATGGGGGGTATAAAAAAGATTATTTGTAAGATTATTCTCAGCATATTCTCCTATAAACCCCTAATATCTGTAAGTGGGATGGGTGGTTTTAAAGTAAATAAATAAACAAATAAACAAGTAAACCTGCTTGCCCACTACATTGCAGATAATTTATAAGCAAGTTAAAAAGAATAAGCCTAATTCAGATCCTTGAGGGACTCATTGCTTACTTCCCTTCATTGAGAGAAGTGAATTTATTCCACTGTCTATTTTATGTTTTAGAATAATTTACAAGTCCATAAGAGGACTTCATAGGCAAAGATCTCAAAGGGGAACCAGTTTTACTGCATAGGCTCCTCCATGCAAGCTGGGCTTCCAACAGCATAAAGCAGCGAGTACAGCTAACTTCCCTTTCACACCTTAGCCAAATATACGCAGATGTCCCAGAGGCAAAGGCAGGTAGGCATGGGGATGGCAGAGGTCAGCAAATTTGGGGACATTGTGCATGAGGCCTGGAGGAGCAGTCCTGCTCTCCTTCACATGGAGCACTAATGAGTGAATAGGAGTTAGTATACAGTATCTATTCATATTCTTCTTGATACTTTTAAAGAATTGTAGAAATCAACCATGATGCCAGGAAGTCCTAACTATTTTAGATACTTATGTACATTAAAATAAGTATCTAAAATACATTAAAAATAAATGCTTTAATCATAATAATCTGATGAACTGGGATAGGTTTGAAAGAAGTGAAGTAGATAATCTGATTATATAAATTGGCTTCTTTCCATCTTCCAAATCTGCTCCAGTCCTATAAACTAGATTTGTCTTCCATGGTAAAGCCTGAACCAACATCTAACAACTGATAAAGTCAGGCAGCTCTCTCTGTTTTTCTGCCAGTTTCCACAAAATGAATCTGGTGTCCATATCAGTTGATTCACAAAATGACTGTGGATCCAAAAGAGGCAAAAGATACCATGTAAGGGAAGACCTTGCTTTCTCTCTGACTCGCTCATGACAGGTAACTATCTTTCTGCAATACAATCATAACAGAGCAAGGGGAAAGCACTGACGGATCACAGGTAGAATTCAGGTCAACCTTTAGCATCCAGACAAAGGTACCCAGACACCTTACTACACAATTCTATAAACAAAGCAGCATATATTCAGTATTAAATTAAAACAGTATGATGTGGCTGCAAAAAAAATTGTTATTTTGGGCTGCATTAATAGAAGTACAGCTTCCACATCATGTGAGGTAATGGTTCCCCTCTATTTTGCATTGCTTAGGCCTCATCTTGAGTACTGTGTCCAGTTCTGGGCACCACACTTCAAGAAGGATGCAGACAGGCTGGAAGGGTTTCAGTGGAGGGCAATGAAGTCAGGAAACAAAGCCCAATGAGGAGAGACTGAAAGAACTATGCATGCTTAGCCTTGATAAGAGAAGACTGAAGGGAGACATGATAGCACTCTTCAAATACTTTAAAGGCTATCACACAGAGGAGGGCCAGGATCTCTTCTCAATCATCCCAGAGTGTGGGACATGGAATAATGGGCTCAAGTTACAGGAAGCCAGATTCCGGCTGGACATCAGAAAAAACTTCCTGACTGTTACAGCAGGATGACAATGGAACCAATTACCTAGGGAGGTCGTGGGCTCTGCCACACTAGAGGAATTCAAGAGGCAGCTGGGCAGCCATCTACCAGGTATGCTTTAATGTGGATTCCTACATTGAGCAGGGGGTTGGACCCAATGGCCTTATAGGCTCCTTCTAACTCTACCACTCTAAGAACATTTCATATATGAAGATACCCAAATTATTCGCTAAGGAAAGCTGAAATCAGTGAGTTGGGCTGTTTCCAAATGGAGGGCTCCCAGCACTGCCAAACATTATACTTCTGCTCTAAGCTAAACACAGAGTTCCAGTTGACTATCCATACTTCAGGGATTCTAGTGTTTTGGTGTGAATAGCTCACGATCTTCCATCCACACAGTAGGTGTGGCATAACCAAGTGGGCAGGGTTCTCCCCTCCTCTTTCCTGAGCCCTCACATACCCCTACTTCTAGCATTTTGATGCAGGTGCTTTTCAGCATCATTTTAGTACCTTGATTTGTGTGTGTGCCTCTGTGTGTATGTAGATATTTTTTTAAAGGCGTGCCTGTGATAGAGAGCAAGAGGATTGCAGTCTTATAACCAAATAAACACTGCTAGAATGGGGTTGTAAATCCTGACTTTTTCTAGACAGCTTCACAACCCAGTTAGGGAACTCATCTGCTTGCTTTTCTAGTCAATTTCAAACTCGCCCCTTGACCCTTCTGGTCAGTTTCACATCCAGGCTATAAAACTGAAGAATTGTATTACATTCTCAATCTCTGCTTCCTCACCAGATGTTTTAAGGGTTTCTTTTGATTCATAGAATCATAGAATAGTAGAGTTGGAAGGGGCCTATAAGGCCATCGAGTCCAACCCCCTGCTCAGTGCAGGAATAATTTATTTCCAAATCCTCTTTTTAAAAGGGAAAACAGCAGACAATATTGAAACTATATATACGTAGATGTGAATGCATCTCCTTAGATTCTGCCCATGCTTTATTGTGCTGTAAGCCACATGGCTCTCATTTAAGAGTGTTTTTAAACTTGTTATGTTGCAGGCAGCCCCTGAAGGAGGAAACTATCCTCTAGCACTGTGCTGGATTTTTCAATCTATTTATTTCCGACCATTCAATGGGGGAGGGGCAAAAAAATACACCCCAAAATGGTGGGAAGGGGTGAAAAATTTGGAGAAATTCAGTGCTTACCTTACTGAAAGGAGGCAGATGGGGGTTTCATGTGCACTTCTTTTTAGAAGTGTTTCCCATTCTGTTTCATTTTTGTTTTGTTCAGCTTTCAGGAACTTAGTAGACAGCATTACAGGGAAATCCGAAGGGAGGAAGTCCTGGTTAAATCCTCTAGGGGGTTTTCAGTGTGAAAAATCCAAAGCAGACACCATCTACTTGTCTGCTATGGATTATTCACACCAGGAAGCTCCAGCATCTGGAGAGGTAAAGGATCTTAGGGAGTCTTTACATTAAGAGGAAATCACCTTGCTTACCTGGTCATTTGTGCTTCCTGCTTTTTGGCACGATTGTTATGGGCTTATTTACATGGATCGAGAGGAGCAACCACATGCTTTGAATTGAATACCTCCCCTCTATTCAGTTCCCTTGAAGCTGTGTCATCTAGTGGTGGAAGTTCCCACTTTTTTTCAGATGTTACCACTTTAAAAGAGGTTCTTTTCACGATGGAATTTCCAACGGATATCGCAGGAGATGTCCTGGTCATTCACAACATCGTTTAAAAGACCTGCAAACTTTCATGAGTGGCAATAAATTATGAGCATGCAATAAATTGCTCATTTAGAGGAGCCCAGAATGGGAAAAATGGGAAAAGAAAGCACACATGAATCCCTCAGCCACCTCCTGACGATAAGGTAAGCCCTGAAGCCCTGAACCCTGAAATAATTATCTAAAATTCTCAAAATTTTGTTGTAAACTGGCCAGAGAGCTTCGACTATGGGGCGGTATAGAAATGAAATGGAATGAAATAAATAAATAATAAAATTCCAGTGAAAGAGGTGGAAAAATGTCTGCCTCTTTCACTAGGAAATGGAGAGGTCACAAAAAGGCACAGCACTACTATCCTCCAAAATGTCAGGTCCCTTCTACAAGGATTCGCTTTTGCGCCCGGTTAGGCGATTATGCGCATAATCGCTGAAGCACATTTACACCTAATACCTCTGCACGAGAGGCGGCGAAGTGCATTAACGGATGACCAAAATGCGCTTTACAAGTAGTTAATGCGCATAAGCACTTGTTCACATAGTCAAAATGCACTTTAACAGCCGGAGCAAAATAAAACTTGCTATGTAATGCGCATTCGATAATGCGCATAATCGGAGTGATAACGCGCCTCTACGCCCGATTTGCGCTCCGTTCTTGTAGAGGTAAATTTTTTTAAGCGCCTTGGAAGAGCTTTAAACCTCTCTTGTAGAGGCAGCCTCAGTCAGGCATAGCATACAATAAACAGGCACTATTGTAAGTCTATTACTTGTTTTTCTCTCACACATGAAATTGACATGATGTGTATGAATTTTGCAACAGTCTTTTGAAAAATAAATAATAAACGTATTTTATTATTTATTTATTATTTATTACATTCATATACCGCCCCATAGCTGAAGCTCTCTGGGCGGTTTAAGGCTTAAGTCTTTAATTTTTTTAAAAAAAGCTCAAGCACCAGAAACTGGTTGGCAGGCTTACAGCTTGATCTTACGCAAAGCTGTTGTGGGGTCTCTTCCCAAAATGAGATCTCTTCCCTGTTCTGTAGGCTAGGAAAAGCCTTGGGAGAAGGAAAAATAGTTCCTTTGCAGGTACTGAAATCTCTGCAACCAGAAATGCAAGAAATAACCCACTTTCTCAAGAACGAATCCTCCCAATGTGCATCAATCATGCATTTCCCCATCCACACTGGCTGAAAAATTGCAGGGCTATTCTGCTCTTTATCAAAAAAAGACAAATGCAAGTGGGACGATCCAGTTTGATTACAATGGATCACAGCATTATCTGCATCATCCATAAATTTCTGTGAATGAGGCAGGTCAATGGCAAAATAAAAAAAAAACTCATCAGGAAGAATTCCTGATCCAAACTTTTTAATGGTACATTTTTGCTTCTTCTCTACAAGTTAATTCTTTGGGTTCCTTGGAGGGATATAAATGTGATAAATAAATAAATGAATAAATTCTTATCCTGCCTTTCTTTATTATGGAACATAAGGTTAAACAGACAGGGCTTCCAGTCAGTCTCCCATCCAGAAACTGACTAGAGCCATTCCTGGTTAGCTTCAGCAAGGTTGTTGCATCATGTGCCTCCAGGACATGACCTGGGATCACTTTCTGTTTGTCATGTGGAGAGAAATGGAGTAATAATAGCACTAAAGTCCTGCACACTGACCAATGAAAACCCTACTGAGCCTTCCCTCTGGCTTTGAGATTTCACCAGGGATTACCCACATACTTCCAAACCTTTCGTCACAGTTAGAAACCAGCTTTTTTTCTTTAAAGAAAGGTGTTGTTTTTAGGACTCTGAATTCTCAGCTGGATTTGGACTGCAGAATACACAAGCCTTGCCTTCAAACTCCAGTATTCATCCTGTGCATTCTGTGATTCCATGCAAGTGTGCTGAAAAATCACAACCTGCGATGCAGGGTACAGAAGAATTCAGCCCCTTGGCTTTTTTAGACAGAACTGTAAATGACTAGAGACCACCTGATTTAAACAGTGTTTGTTCTATGGCTCCACTCCCTTGTTTTAGAGCACTGGGCACAGGGCAGACAGAACAAGGGGCTGTTAGAATAGCCTACATGTTGTTCCAATGCAGCTATCTGAATGCTCTATGGTAATGATTTTGTAATGATTCTCTATAGTAACACAATCCTGTAGACACTGCTGTTTTCCCTATCATCTGGTGCTAGGCAAGCTTAAGAAGAGAGTTGTTATTGCTTCATGTCCCGTTTGCCCCCTCAACCAATTGGTGTGAAATTTGCCTTTATAAAAGTTCCATTATTGTGTTCAGTTAAGCAGAGAGGTATCAGCATTAGTAATTGTTGATTGTTGCTTAAATGACTATTGCCAAAGGGACCCATTGGGGAAGGAGAGAAAGAGAGAGACTGAGAGAGAGAGCACTAAATGAGGGAAAGGGATGAGAATGAAAAGGAGAAATTGGAAAGCACATTTGGACAGGGAAAGAAAATGCCAGAGGCAGAAACAGGGGAACAAATCTAGGATGAAAGGATGCCTATGCTTTCTACAATAAATGGGTATGATGCAGAGAAACTGGGTTGGTACTAATCATTGCCTTGAGTCCAACTATTTGTGTGATGAGAATTACTTATGCACACAGCATATTCAGACTCAGAGCCTTATCATGCTTAAATGACACTGACTAGATGTTGTTACAACATTGAACCCTGGGAGACAATATTAAATTAAGATTGAAAGGGCTACGTTCCTGAAAAATTGCTTCATAACTTAATGAGAAATTACCAGTTTCAAATTTAGTATAACTGGCAAACACTTCCTGCAGATATTGGTACTATTCATTTGTTACCATGATGTTGTGATAAAGTTGAATTTATTTCTTATCACCAGATGCCACAGTGTAGTAATGTTGGGCAAATGATGACTCTCAATTCAGCTCCTGATGAAAGACATTAGCCAGATAGACATTTCTGCATATATAATCCCAGAAATAGTGCATTGTGAAATGCGGTTGTTATGTAGACACACCCACTCACATACCCAATGAATAGCATTTCTAATGTCTCTCTTTAAAAATATTTATTATTACTCATTTGCTGCTTGGCATTAAAGTCTGTACATTTAAAATACATTATAATATTGTGAACCTTATCTTATTATGTTTGCAAAAAAATTAAAAGCACAGACGGCAAGAGAAAATAAAAATGAAATAAGTATAATTTCTTTTTCACATTTGAAACCATTTTTTAAAAAACCTTTCCGCTAACAGTATGTCACTTTGGAATGGTGTTAATGTGATGTAAAAAGCAGAAAGGACCATTTTAAAATTGATTGTATATTCTGATCAAGGTGACTCATTCATTCAGATTACAAATATGGAACACGAAATTGAGATTTCTAGAGTCATCTATTAAACCGCTGTAAGTCCACAGTTCCATGCAAGCTTTGGTATCATTAAATAGAATAGAGTAAGAAATGACCCAATAGTTGATCTGTTCTACAAAAACAGGGCCAGCTTTAAGTTTCAGAGCTAAATCCACATGAAATCCTGACACAGGATTATATCCACTATTCTGGAACTGTTCATACAGATCGTTAATCTGTACTAGTTGCTTTCAGTAGATTATTTTTCTTGCAGCAGTTAAGGTAAGGTCTAGACTCTCCTTCACGAACACAGCCTGTTTGTGTGTGTGTTTATTATATCATTATATCCCCTTCCCCTTTTTTAATGAAGCTATAAAGCTATACTTTTATTCTTCATACCTTGAGTATTTTGTACATGATCTCATATACAGAAAATGTTCTTTCAGCTCGAGTCCAGTCCCACGTAGTAACCTTAAAATGCCCAAAATACAAATGCATTGATTTTTCATCCAATTACATATTTTGTAAAGTACTGGCACATCTCGATATACAACGTAGGCAGCCATTTTGCAATTACTTCGGAAACATCCTCATATTTTAATAGATCAGGCTTATATTTCTCAAGAATATATGAACACATGATGATCAGTGTTGTTGTTGCCATTACTGTAAAATGCCATCAGTGGAGAGGACAGTTTACAGAGCCATTTCATTAAAAAGAGATCACTATCCCCAAAGTTTTTTAAAACTTTTTTTTAAAAAAGCTGATTGTATTAGGAAACCATCACATCATGAAGGTTTTTGTGGTCAAGGCAGAGCCTTCAAACTGGCATGACCCTCCTAGCATGGCTGGTTCTTACAGCAGTGCATAATGCTCCATTTACAGAAAGGACTTCTGGCATGATGTTCAGTGATCCCCCCCACACCACAGCACACTTCATTCAGAAGGATCTTCTGATCCTTAGGAGAGGCTTTCCAGGAACTACTGGAATTACCAAGAACTTTCCAGGAACTCCTCACCCGCTTCTATCTGCATATATCTGCATTCAAGCCTGCATGTGTGAAGAAAGGAAATAGCTCAGGGTATCTCCTCAACCACATTCTTTTGTTGCTCAATTGGAAACAAAACTGCACACTTGATAAAAATTCAGTGAAAAATATTTTTGTTTGAAAACACCTTCTTTCTCATAGGATTGAGAAAATTCTTCGTATTTCCTCATGTTCATAGCAATTATAAATTGGAAAATTGACTACAGTGGAGCACAGAGAGTACAAAAGTTATCTTGCTTGTTAGTTTCCCCAAACACAGATGGGTAAAGGCCAAAGTCTTTCAAAGTGTACCAAGAAATCCCAGTATCGGGAATGGACAGGATTTGTTGACAAATCCTTTCTTCCCGTAGATGTTTTATGTTTATTAACCATTATTTCCCATTGTTGCCTTTCCTGGTACAATGCTCAATGTACTATAATACCTAGGATTAACATATAACCTGTATATCACTCCCATAAAAAGCATCTACACGTTTCATGGCCAAACACTACATTGTAATGATACTTACTGGAGGTGCGATAAATTTATAAAGTGAAGAACCCCTCAATGCTAGAAACTTTGGTGTATACATTCGGTCCTGAAGAGAATCTTGCTCCCGTTCTTCTGTCCAGCCCATGTAGACTATCTGGCAGAAAAAGCAATAGTTTTTTTTTTTATATATATATATATAATTTTTATTTTATTTTCAAACATAATACAACATAAACTACAATACATAACCACATACCCCCCGTGCTCCCCTCCCCCCAGGAGACCTTCAATTATTCATTATTCTTCTTTCCAAAATTGTAAAGACTCTTTTGAAGGTATTTGCCCCTTCCCCGTTCTTAATACATATTCCAAAAATGGGCTCCATATATCTCCAAAATCCTTCTTACTGGACATTCCCCTCTTTATTTTCATTTTACACGTTAGCTTATCGTTAAGTGCCATGTCCCATATTTCTTTATACCATTCTTCTATAGTATATAGAAGAATGGTATAAAGTTTTTATACAATCATTATAAAGTTTTTAGCAATCATTATTCTGATGGGAGCCAGGAGGTTGTTTATCAATTCTCTCTTGTTTATATTCTCATTTCCTTTATCCCATATTGCTAGTAGAGCCAGCTTTGGGCTTAATTCCAGTTTACTTCCAATTATTTCACTTATTTCTTTGAACACCCTTTCCCAAATTTTTTGTACGTGTTCACAGCTCCACCACATATGAAAATAAGTTCCAACCTCCTGACACCCCCTAAAAATCAATAGTTTTGACAAATTCTATACATATATCTCTTAAATAAAAAAATATGCACTGGATATTCATTAGTGCTGTGCTGAAAATTTTGATCATTCCATTTTCAGCATTTCATGGGGGAGGGGAAAAACAAAAACTCTTGGAAAGAGGCTGAGAGAGCTGGAAATTTCAGAGAATATTCTCCTTGGGGAAGGGAGCAAAGATTCCACATACTTTTTAAGTGTGTGTGTGGGGGTTTTCTTTCTATTATTTTTAATTTTAAAAAACACCACCACCCTGGCACTTGCAGGAACCCAGGAGTTGTTCCTGAATGTCTATTGGAGAGGGTGAGGTCACATGATCTCCCATAGGCATTTACTAAGAACTGTCAGGCTCTTTCAAGTGCCGGGGTGTTGCTGTTGTTTTATTTTTAAAAAAAAATAGAAAGAAGGCCCCTCAACATACACTTAAAAGTTATGTGGACACTCTGTCCCCCTCCCCAAGGAGAAAATTCTCTGAAATCCTCTCCCTCCCTGTGAAAGAGGTGGAAAAAATAATGCCTCTTTCGCAGGGAGAGAAAAAGTTCCTGAAAATTAGGGGCAGGATTCTGCACAACACTAATATTCATCATGAAACTATATAATAGTTAACAACCTGTTAATACTATTAACAACTGAAAATTTATGGGGCAATTGGACCATCTCCAACCATGCATATAATGTGTGACTCAAAGTTTATGAGCATGCAGAGCCACGTTACAGTATACCTGCCCCCCCCCCATGGTTCATTCCCGACAGAATTTCCAGCCTGTCATTCTGTAAACAAGAAGGCATGACCAATTAAAGCTCTTTGTTAACTGAATATCTTTGTAACTTTACAAAATAAAACATAAGTTGAAACACATTTGTTTACTCTGAAAGATTCTGCGAAAACGGTGTTGCAACAAATATGCTTATGCTAGATTCAAGCAATATGTTGCTCATGTCTTGACTGCAACCCTTTTGTGACAGCTCTGTTACAGGAAACCACTCTTATGTTTTATTGGGAGAGATTTACTAGGCCTGTGCAAGCCTCAGTCCTTGGGCCTCGGACTTCCAAATCCAAATGTCGTTGTTGCCACCATGCCCACTCCTTGGCACGGGCAACTCTGTGTTCCCAGCACCAGTGCATCTTCCCGGTGAGATCTTCTCCTCACCAGATCTCTTTCCAGAAAGGATGCAACGGTGCTGGAAAGGATGTGATGGCTCCATGCGCTGGGAGGACACAATGGCACCGGGAACACAGAGTCGTCCATGCAGAGGAGCGGGCAGTGGCAGCAACAATGACATCTCTATCCTTTGCTTCTGGGCCCTGGTAAGTCCAGCCCTCCATGGCACTGTATGCTGGGAGTTCTAGACTTTCCCGGGGTCTGGGAGTGGGTGAGGAAATGGCAGATCCACCATTTTATGATGGATCCGTAGTAAAATGGCCTCCAGGCTTTGGATTCAGAAGTCTGAGGCCCGAGGCTTGCATAGCCCTAAGATTTCCCAATTTTCCAAATGTTATTCATAAAGTCACGAAACCATAATATGCCAAGATGGGCTCAGCTTCTTCTGAGCATGGTAATTTCCTAGCAGGGCATGATCCTGAGAGTTTGGATTGTACAAGAAATTTGTGGCCACAAATCTCTGACTGCTTTTGAAACTTTTTGGAAATGAAAGCAAATTTCACTAGATCTATAATTTGCATTCACTGGCAACTAAGTACCTGGAGAGCATAGTTTCATCATCTTAATTGGAAAAAAAAATAGGCCTAAGAAATTATGTTTTGTGTATTGATCATAATTCTTTGTGCCCATCCCAGTAGCTGATTCAGAAGCTACGGCTAGTGCATAATGCAGTAGTTGGGGTGCTCAGTGGGACACAACTATGTTCACATAAAACCTATGTTAAAAGAGCTTCACTGGCTGCCTATTAGCTACCAAGCCATGTTCAAGGTGATGTTGTTGACATACACAGCCCTAAACAACTTGGGACTAGAACACCTAGCAGCCGCCTTTCCCCTATACCAGGAGTCCCCAAATATTTTGGAACTCTGAGCACATTTTGGAATGTGGGGAACTGTTACAATCATCACCACAGAATAGGTGCTGCTATGGGGCCCTGGCTAGTCAAAAGAGGTGTATGTGGGGGGAAATAGTAGGCTGGGAGGCTGGGAGGGGAAAAATAGCAAGGCAATGGTTAGGGAAGAGAAAGAGCAGTGCTAGAGATGAGGAGGGGGAAGAAATAGTGAGGTAAAGAGATGGAGATAGGTAGAAATAGCAAGGCTAGATATTGGGAGTGGAAAGAAACAGGGAAATAAAGGGGTAAGTGGGAGGGAAAGATGGCTAGGGAACAGCGATGACAGATAGTGAGGAAAGGGCTTGGTTGGAGAGAAATAGCAAGGCTAGAGGCTGGGAGTGGAGAGACAGCAAATCAGCTTATCAGTGACAGGTTCAGGTAATGGAATGAGAACTTGGGACCTAACTTAATTTTTTTTTAAAAAAAGTAGAAATAATATTTTGAAGGGCATAGGAAGTGGAGAGCTCTGCAGGCACCACTGGAGGTCCCTGCAGGTATCATGGCACCCATTGGTGCTGCGTTGGAGACACCTGCCCTATATATACCAAGCCGACCATTAAGATATTCAGAGGAGGCCTTGCTGGTTATTCTGTGACTAACAGAACGTTACCATCTAATATACAGAAGGTGGGCCTTTTCAGTAGTGGAGCGTACCCTCTAGAAAACTTTCCGTAATGAAGTTTGGGCAGCAGAAAATTTGATATGTTTCAAAGGCCTCCTGAAAAGGTACATTTTCAGGAGGCCTTTGAAACATATCAAATTTTCTGTCTTCTGAACTGCAGGAGGGAAGGTTTTCTAGAGGGTTCACCTAGGCCTTCTTTGATTATAAATAATTGCTATTGATTATATGCTGCTCCGTTACTTTTTGTTTTGTTCTGCTTTGCTATTTGTAGTTTTTCAAACATGTTTAACAGTGTATTTTAATTGTATTTGTTTTCTTGTTGTAGTTCAAATTGTGTTTAATAGTGTTTTAATATTGTATTTAAATGTGATTTTTAATATTGATATGCGAACTGCTTGGAGATTTTTAATATTAAGCGGTATATACATATAAATAAATATTTCCAAAATATTCCATACACATAACATGTTTTCATTGGTAGACAGCTACCTGCAAATGCTATGTTATTTCTGTGTTTCTGTGTTATTTAAATTTATTTCACGTTTCCTGGGATTTAACGGAGTATGTTAAGCAGACATTATTAATCTCCTTTCTGCTAATAACTAATTCACTCTTTTAAATTCACTTGGGTGACAAAATACAGTCATTCCAATAAAGACAATTTGTCAGACAGTTGCTGTTGAAGTAAATTGCTTCCCGTAAGAGTAAAATACTTTTCATCTTATAGTATAATTAATTAAGTATAACATACTTTATTGGATGCAATCCACAAGTCAATGGTAAAATTTCCATTCATTTTACTGGATCTGGTTCTTCAAGAGAAATGTCAGTGACCCTGTTCAGATGACATATTAAGCCACAGTGGTTAAGCATATTGAACTAAACATCATGGCTTAGTGTGTCATGTGATCCATGACTTAGCATGTTGTGTGAACCATTCCTAGCCATGGTGGCTACATAACCATGGTTTAAACATGCTCATTAACCATTTGCTGCAAAACAGTTAGCAGTCTAACCATGGTTTAGTGTGTTGTCTGAACAGGCCCAGTATCAGTTGGCCAAAGACTTCTATATGTGATGGTAATTGCTGGAAACATACTGGAACATTTAACAAGTTTAAAGGAGATCAATTACCTAGGCTGACCAGATAAAATCCAGGTCAGGGCTCATGTAACTTTAACAGCTGTAGAGAAAAGGGAATTTCAGCCAGTGTCATTTGTATGCAATTAGTTCCTGGTGAAATTCCCTCTTCATCACAACAGTTAAAGTTGCAGGCACTATACTAGAGTGACCATATACAAAATAAGGCAGAGCCCCTGCAACTTTAACTGTTGTGATGAAGAGGGAATTTCACCAGGAACTAATTGCATACAAATGATGCTGGCTAAAATTGCCTTTTCTCTACAACTGTTAAAGTTACAGGAGCCCTGACCTGGATTTTATCTGGTCAGCTTACAATTACCAAATCATAATACCACACATAAGTAGTTTCTGTGGAGACAGATATAAGCTTCAGTACTGGAAACAGTACTGAGCTTAATTTGCATTCCTTGGTTTTTGACAGTTCTGCCCCTGCCCCAAAAGTGTGGTAGAATATTTAAATGTGCTATTAGATCAGCCTTATAGTCAAATGTATAAGATCTGAATCAAAAAGTTCCTTTGTTTGTTTGTATTACTGGCAAAGTATAATGGAATATTTTGATTACATGTGAAGGCATAAATTGGGTCAGGTGGTTATGTCAGTGTGTGTGGGTTTTTTTTTCAACTAATACTGAAATTCATATACATATCAGTGTCCATAGAAGTTGATATATTTCTAGTTTTATACAAGCCAATATTTTCAGTCTTTTGAATCACTGATATTTCTCATTTACTTGCCATATAACTCATCTGCATAGCCACTTAGCTACATCCCTGTTAGATTTATCACTGGAGTGATGGCATTGTGCTTCCTTCAAGGAAATATTGCAGTTTGCTCAAGGACCTGGAGACAGTTGTTGGCAGCCTCAACAGACTTGTTCTCCACAAATTCTTTGATATGAGTTTCCTACACATTTTGATCAAGGATTTACTGTGCATCGGGGTGTCACACACTGCTGCTCGTATCCCCCTGAAAATCCACAGCAGAATGTTCTTTGCTGTAGAAAAATCATTGCTGTGAAAGGCAAATTGAACTGGGACTTTGCAGAAGTCCGGAAGACTTAGTAGGCTTGGATTACCTTATTAGTGTTGGGGCAGTGGGGATAAAACATGCTTTCAGTAAGGCTTCTGGATGTTTAATTTCCTGTGGAACTATCTTACAGCCATGGCTAATATCTGGGCAGCTAAATGCAGACCCCCAAACAGCTTGCTACTAGTTTATACTCAGGCACTATCAATTTATACTCAGGCACTACAAAGTAGCTGAGGATCAAGGAAGTTTTATTTATTTCTAAGTAACTCCCCTGATCTCCTTGTCAGTGCAACAAGGAATTTTGTTGTTGCTATTGAGTCTCTCTGAGCATTTTTTTCTCTTGATTTCCTCCTGTGTTGCCTGCATCCTGGCTTCTGAAGCTGGTCTACTGTGACCTATCCTAGTTTATGGCTCTAGATACTACCATCAACTGTATCTTCAACAGAAATTGCAGACCTTCTTGTATATGATCAAACAAACAAACAAATGAAAAAAAAGCTGCACAAAAGTTTATGGTTTCCAATATATTTTGAGAACGTCTCTTCATTGAGGGCAATTGTTATTGCATTCACAATGTCCAAATAAGGCTTAGAACTCCTTGCTTCTGATTGCTTGTTTAGTTCTGATCAGATAGACGTGCCTGAGAATCCCATGAGTGCTGCCTTGAATTCCAAGGGAGACAAAAAGCAAGATCTAAATGTATCAAATCAATCAATGACTCTATGAATAAATTATCCCAGGCAAATCCGCCTTAAGGCAGTAAGGGTATAAAGGTGTTGCAACCACACAGTGATTAATGGAAATAAAAATGCCTCAGACCCCTGCCCAGCATGCCTGGGTGGGGGGAGGCCAGTTGTGGGTGGGGTGAGTTGCAAGGCGTGGAGGATGGCCATTGGCCATCCCGATTTGGCGCCACTGGGTATGGGAGAGGGTGCAGCTATATAAATGCTGCGCCTCCATTCAAAAGCCCTCTTCGTTTTCTCAGCTCCCTCCCTCCCTCCCTCCCTTGTAGGCAGTGTGGGTTCGCTGGTTGTCTGTTTGGAGGCCAAGTAGGATTTTTTTGTTCATAATCTAACTTGGTTATGAGTTTTTTCGCCTACTCCACACTGTGAGACAGGTTGGGTGTAATAATTAGGTTAATTTGTTGATAATTGGTCACATTTGATGGAGATTAGGTGTGGGCATTTCGATTGGGGGGAATATTGGTGAGCATTCTCAGGCACCTTTGGGGGTGATGGGTAGTGCCTGAAACCTATGGAAGGGAGTCTTGCGGCACCAGCCATTGGGTTAAAGGCTTACCTATGAGACCAACCCTCCTTACCCCCTCAGAGCCGTGCGGCACGGGGACAGGGACACCGGAATGTCTCCCTACCCCAAGTGGGGAGCCCATGGAGTGGCGAGCTGTATGGCGCCACTTTCGGGGTCGCCTGTTCCTAGAAATGGCCTGAATTGATCCATGAGAGAGATGTCCACATAGGAATTTTTTCCCTCTTGCTGATTTTTAATAAATGTGGCCCATGTTTAAAATCCATATACTTGTGTCGACTCGTTATTTCTCATCTCCATTCTGCAAACCCAATCCACTGATTATGTATCTTGTTTTATCACATTCCAAATATTTTAGTGTTGGTGTTGTGTAAAAAAAAAAGCTGTGAGATCACAAACATCGCAATTAATCAAACCTGATAATGCATAGTTATAAGATAAAATTGAGTAATTGTACTTTAGAGGAGAGGGTAATTTGTCTTTTTAAAGAGAAATCAATGCCTGTAATTGAAAGAAGACATAATTATCAAGTAATGCAATTCCATTTTCAAACCTTGAAGTAACGTACGTACACACACACACAGCTCTAGCATATATAGAAATTACAATTTACAGACATTTTTGGATGTAATTCCTTCATATAATCACCAGACAAACCTAAAAAACCAAGGCTTGTCCAAAGCCACCCAGCTGGGAGTTTTAAATTGTATTAAATGTTAGCTGTTTTTTTATGTTTTTATGTTTTTAAATTTTGTATATTGCTTTTTAATGTTCAGTCTTTTAATGTTCAGAGCTATACTATGGGCCAGTATATAAATGTCAATAATAATAATAATGACAATAACAACAATAATAATATCAAACACCATTGTGACAATCTGAACTACTGAAATTCTTTTATGAAATCATCCTTTGGATTTGTGATCATATGAGTATGTATGTATGTATATATTTTAAAAATATTTCCTGCTTTACTTTGTAACATAAACTCAAAGCAGTTTATAATCATCATCATCATCATCAATTACATAAAACACAATCAAAACATTTCAAATTACTAACATCAATTCCATACATTAAAACCAAAAGCAGGCTAAAACAAATCATCATAAAAACTGGGAGACAGAATTTTAACCCATACTAAAAAGCTCAGATTTTTGGTATGGTTGATTTTTTTTTTTAAGTCTTAAAAGCTGATCTAAAGCTTAAAAGAGGGAAAAGTAACCAAGAGCCTCATCAGATGGAGGATGGGGAAAATCACATTTCCCTACCTTTTCTTTGGCTCCTGCTTCTGTCCAACAATAAGGATGAGCAGCTTCCTCTTTCTTTACCCGGGGAAGGAAGAGGAAACAAGCAATGACCACGTGCCCCTTCAGTGGGCTTTCGCTATAGCCAAAAAACATCAGATTTTCTCTGTCTTATTTTATGGTGGAAAAAAGATCAGAAGGAGCGGGAGATGCACAGGAGGTGGATGGCATCATCAAAAGGACCTGCGAACATCTGAGAGTGGCCAGTAACAAGTGTGACAGTTCGCTAGAAATCTGGTGGAAGCACCAGAACTTAAACAACTATGGAAGTCCTCTGTTTAACAAAACTCAAACTTTATTAATAACAATTTGACCATTAACTGTTCCTAAATGGGCGCAACTATCAAATAACTGTCCCAACGGTCTCTGCAGAGCTCTGTACGTTGCCCGAGTAAATTGGATGACGTTTCCCATACACTCTTGCACGTAGCAGGCTGCCCAATTCCCTGCTCCTTACAGACCTTCTGTCCACCGATGTCTTCTCTTTCTTCTTTTCCACAATCCCTTAAAATCTTTCTCCTTCTCTTCTTCCTCCGCTTATTTTCCTTCCCCTCTCCTCCTTCCTCCCTCTCCACCTCCAACTGCCACACCCTCCTTTTCCCCTCCTTCCGTTACTATGACATTCCGTTACTATGACAACCATGCCACACAAGCCTGCTATAAAACACTTGTCTGATGATGTTCTAAATCTCTTTAGGGAGGGAGTTCCACAGCCTGGGTGCTACAACAGAAAATGTGCTGCCTTGTCCCAAGCAATTATGGCCCTGGAAGTTTTGGGAGACATAGCAGAGCTTCTGATGTTCAGGGTAGTGCATGGACAGAATCGCACGGGAAGAGGTGGTCCTTTAAATATCCTGGAGCCAAACCATTTAGGGCTTTATTGATGAGAACAAGCACTCTGGATTTCACTGGAAATAAACTGGAAACTAGTGCAGATGCAACAAATTGGGAGTGATATGATTAGTGGGTTCAGGAATCAACCTGGCTGCTGCATTTTGCACCAGCTGAAGGCTCTGAATGCTTTTCAGAGTGCATTGTGTGCCATGCCAGTGAGCCAGATATTACAATGATAGAAAAAAGTCTTGTGTAGATGGGTCCTTGGTTACATTTCGAAGGACTTTATCTTGACTTAAAGAAGCTCACTGTGATACAGATTGAGAATGCAGATTTTAAAGGCAGTATGTGAAACTTCCAAAAACCCATTCTTCTAGATAGGAAGTGGTTTACAAAAGCCGTCTTAAACCAAGTCACACCATTGGTCCATCTAGCTCAGTACTGATTTCACTGACTGGCAAATATTCTCCATTATTTCAGACAGACCTCATCTCTGTTGCTCCCTGCAGAGTACCTTAAAAGGAGTCTTTACTACATCCTTAAGTTACACCGGCTGTGCTTCTCTGCATTTTGGAAAATGGTGCTAGATTCTGGGTCAGCTCTACCAGACAGATACCAGCCTATCAGTTGGCAGAATAAAGCCAGCTGGGGTTGCAGTGGGAAAAGGTTCCCCTAGCACTTGAGCTAAATTCTAGCCATCCCAGCCCCCCACCTCCCCACCATAATAAGTTATGCTGATTTTTCACCAACTTCTTAAAAAGTTAGATGAATTTTAGGCACCTTCTGGCAGTTAACATTCCTTAATATTTTCTTCCTGAAAAGTACAGAACTGATGCTTTCAAAAATACATTTCATGACTCCAGCAGGATGATGTGAAAGATAAATGGGGCTAGCATACACTGGATGTAAAATAACTTAGTGTTCATATTTAAGGGCAGAAGATAAATGGAAGGGTAGCTGCAGACTTTGAAAGGCAGCTGTTGCAAGATCATTGCAGCTTAAAATACATTTTCTCATTTGTCTCTGTGTCTTAGCCAGAGAGCTTCAGCTATGGGGCAGTATAGAAATGTAATAAATAATAATAATTTAGAGGAACACTGAAGGAGCGCTCTCTCTATATATGTGTAGATGTGACTTTCAGATTCTCACAATATTTCATCCACACAGATGCACACAGAATCTAATATTGACTTATCACAATATGGAAAGGGCTCCTACTTATTTGAAAAAGTCAAAGTGCTTATACTGCAAGACAATTTCCGATGGAGTGCAGAAAACACACACAAAGTCTTCTGGTTGAGAAGGTCCTCAGGCACCCTGTTCCTTAATGCTACATGTCAGCCTTTTGCACCTGGCTCCATTTCGTGGATGTGGGGCTTCTAGTTGGTGCACCTTGAGATTCAGGTACACCTAAAGGGAACAAGATAACTGCAGCAGAGATTTGCTTACATCTTTTGTACCCCAATGTTAAGAATGCCCACTCAAACATGAAGGCAATACTTTTAACAGCAGCAGTAACAACAACAAACTAGAGCTATGAAACGTTTCCCCTACCAATTCAGTTTCACAGAGAGGGAATTCTCTGAAAGGCAGAGAGCCAGCAACTGACTGTCACTTCCCTAGTTAGCTAAGAGAAGCATGAGCCCCCACCCCATCCCTTCACAAAATAAGGCCATGTATGCTTTCCAGGGCAGATCCACATATTAATAGTTCATGTTTTTAAAATCTCTAAGAAAGAGCATTTTGGGCACACAAGTTCTTGTGAGATTTTCCCAACAGTCAGACCAGGTGTGCCCACTACCATTTCCTTGGCCTCATACACTTCCAGAATGCAAAGGCTGTGTGAACAGCAAAAAGCAAATGCATCAGTGCTGCTCTGCAACTTGTAGAAATAAATGGGAGTCTCTCAATCAGGAGGGGGAAAGAGATTTGGAAGGTTGGGAATTCAGCAGCACCCCCTGTCTGGTATCCATACCAGAGGACAGAAATTATGTTAAGAAAGGCCCTTAAGAGTGCAGAACACTTTGCAGAATACTTGCTTCAATCATCTTTTTTAAATCATCTTAGATCACAACTATTTATGTTCTTTAGTTAGAAATATATATATTAGTTCAATTGCAAGATATAAATCCCATCTTAGCAATCTAGAAATATGGAATGGCTGTGGAACAAAGCCTGCAGGATCAGGTGGTTCAAAGACTATAACCTCTATAAGCTAGATGAAGCTATAGACGAATGTGCCCATATTTCACAAACTGATCAATAACTAAGACTTTAAATTGCATTGATTTAGGGCTGTGATAGTTTCTCTTTCCCTGAGCTCCCATAATAAACAACATGAGTGTTGTGTTAGGCTATATATTTGGAGGTTTGGAGCACTAGGCTCAATGTATTCATTATTACTTGACAGGTCTTCAATACTCTAATATAATGAGAAAGCAGAATAATGCCAGATCCCCTGCAAATTATATTTAAACTCAGAAAATTATTTTTGTTCCCTAACAAATGTTGAAAGCTTAACCATACTACAATAAAATAAGTATCAAATTCAGTATTGCTGAATTTCTAACCCTGATGTCAAGATTTTTTAAAAAATTTAAAAAAACAGCACCAATACCAGGATACGTATACAGTTGCACATGGCTTTACAGGGGAGAAGATTTCAAAGACCACTACTTACATGGCATTTTTATCCTGGCCTAATGACCCCTGGACTAATTTCCTCCTTTGATATTATGAACCTTTTCATCTTAAGGGAATAAAGAAGGATTATTGCTCTCATTAATATCCAATGGGCAGTTGTGCAAGTTCTGCTGTGCAAGCGAGACCCAACAGAGAGTTAATGTTTCCTATAGGAAGCCCCAAAACAGGTGGAAATCCTCTTTCCTTGATCAGGACAGGTCAGTGCAGCTTCCTTATGTGAGCTCCACTGTCCTGCCCCATTCCAGAACCAAGCATTTCTGCTCATTTCCAGTTGCTCCCGGAAACAGTAAATCCCCGTTTTGCAAGCAGTGGGTCTCATTTACAGAACAGAATCAGTGGGGGTGCTTCTGAATTGGCAGAGGCACAGTTCTCCATACTGCCCATTATCATGCTCATTATAAAGATTGGAGTACTCAAAATTCTAGAAGGTCCTCTTGTAAAGTCATGAACAATAGAATGGACATCACATCAGTACCAGATCATTAGAATGACGACTCAACATATTACTTATTATTCACTATTATTTAGTGAACTTCCTATACACTGTCTAGTTTGGCCAGTTATTTGAACTACTTTGCTGGTGGTCAACCAAAAAGAGAATATCAAAGGTAGAACTGTTGAAGTGCTATCTTCTTAGCTGAGTGCAGATATTACGATTAGATCCTCTCCACTCTCCACTTTAGGGATAAAGATGCCATTGCATAGCAATAAATGCTATCTGCCCAGACAACAATAGTCAACAATAAAATGTATTTTTCACCCATTATTTCTGTAAAACGTAATTTAACGTATTTCTGCTATGTTTAAGTATTCTTTGAAAGTAGAGATATTTGTATCAAAATATCTGCATTCTAGGTTCAAACTAATCCCTCCAGTTGCCTTACAAAATAACAGTCTTATTGGCTTACTCAGTGTTTTCATAGTTGGGTAGAATGATCAATTCTTGGATTGCATCAAACGTTTACTGGAAATGGCTGCAGGTGTGCCTACTAAAATTAATTTCTATGAGTTTGGGCTAGATAATTTTTAGTAGATTATGTTCCGTACATCAGTTGCATAAAAATTCAACTCTAAAATTATCACAGACAAGGAAGTGTAAAGCTTCAAAAAGAGAAAAAAGGGTGGGGGGAAGCAAGCTAAAGCTGCTCGTGGCATATCCTAGAAATTTTTCAATGAGTTTTAGATGTAATAGCATGGCACACATAACTGACTTTGCTATTATCAGCAATGTTATCCAATCCGGTTTCCATTCTGGTTTGGGGACATAAACAGCATTGGTCATCCTAGTGGATGACTTATACTGGGAAATAGACAGAAAGCTTCTCAGTGGCTTTCAATACCACTGTCCATATTCTTCTTCTGGGTTGCCTAGCTGGGGTAGGCCTGAGGTTTCAGTGTTACTGTGGCACCAATTCTTTCTTAAGGGACATATCCCAGAAGCAGTGCTGGAGGACTCTTCTTCCACCCCATGGTCATTGGTATTTGGGACAACGCCTTGGGGTTCTACTTTGTCCTCTATGAGTTTCAATACTTACACAAAGCCACTAAGACACATTTGGCCAACTTGTGACCCTCCATACTGTTTGGTCTATATCTCCCAATGTCCCTTACCATTGGTTATTCTGGCTAGGGCTGATGGGAGTTGTAGGAAAAACTTCTGGATGACCACAAGTTGCCCATCACTGCACTAGGAGGAGTCTTTCAGAGTTTGGGGTAAAGTTTCATCCATGACACACTGATCTACTTCTTGCGTCTCCCAACTAGTCTCAGGAAGGCTGTAGAAATCCCTAACAGTTTTGGGATGGATGAAGGCAAATAAGCTGAGGCTTAAGCTGCATAAAACAGAAGTACTGTGGATGGGGAAACCTGCTGACCTGGATGAAAGTGTGCCACTGGTGGAGGAGGATGTTGCCATCCCATCGAATGACCAAGTACTCAGTTTGGGTCCTCCTGTCCTTGCACCATCTATAGAAACACAAGTGGCGTTGGCTGCTAAGAGTGCCTTATCAGCTTCAGCTGATTTGCCAGCTCCAACTCTATTAGAGAAAATTAAATTTTCTACCGTCATTCATATCCTGGTTACATCCAGATTAGATTACTGTAACATCTTCTATGTAGGACTGTGTTTAAAGATGGTTGAGAAGCTTCAGCTTGTGGTTAGTCAATCCAAGAACATACTAGCTGCACTGACTGGCAGTCTGTTTGGGAACCCAATGTTAAGTGCTGGTGATTACTTTTAAACCCCTACATGGTTTGCGACCAGATTATTTGAAGGACCACCTACACCTGTATGAACCTACCCAAGACCTAAGATTGGGCACAAAGGCCCTGCTCAAGGGCCCACTAATAAGTTCCATCAGGTTAGTAAGTATAAGAGACAGGGCCTTTTCTGTGCTGGCTCCATCACTCTGAAACTCCCTCCCACAGGAAACATGCCTGGTTCTCTCACTAATCATTTTTAAATGGGCTCTAAATACCTGGTTGTTTCCAGTGGCTTTTATTAATTCATTTCCGGCTGACCCATGCTTTTAAAATTGGACTTTTAATTACTGCTTTGTTAACCACTGGCTTTTTTACTGAATTGTTTGATGTTTATTTTATTGTGAATGCGTATTTTATTCTTATTTTTAATTTATTTTACTATTATTTTTGATTGTGTGTCTATACAGCCCCAAAAGGCAGTATACAAATAAGTAAGTAAGTAAGAAGCTAGGTAAATACATAAACAAACACATAAGTTGCCAAACTGTTATATGGAAGTGACTATAGGTGGAGCTGCTAGTTTACACTTTGAAAATTGCAAAACCAGACCATTTGGCTTTTTACTAAATTTCCAGACCCTAATTTCTCTCAGATTCTGTGAATCTGGTTTTAGCATCAGAACTCAGCAACATGCAGTGGTTTTGGCAACTTCATAGTGTAAAGGAGACCAGATAGACTGCGCTGAAAGATTAGTGGGTTTTGTAGTAACATAGTGCATAGAGCAAGCATGAGTTTTAGTAAGGTTTTTTTTTAGCATGGGAACAGGGGAATTAAAATGACAAAAGACCTTGGCTCGGCCACCTGGTGAGAGATTGATAGCCCAAGGGCAGAAACCAGGCCAGAAAGAACTGGGCTTATCTCAGCCGTAAATTCCAAGGCTGAAGGAGGAAGGTGTGAAATGTGAAGAGAAGGGAGGGAGAACTCCAAGAAGAGGAATAAAGCCAGAGGCTTGGAAACCCTTGGGGTGTCTTTGCTGACCAGAGAGGCAAAGGGAGCCAGGTCCGGCTGGGTAACTGCTTTTTATTGTCTCTTATATATATGCATGCTGGGACTTGTTGTAGATTTTGGAATTTTAGACTACTTAACCTACTCTTAATCTAATAAAGTCTTATATCTCAAGTAAATTGAGTCTTGGTTTTGATTCTCTGGATTCTGCACATTTCTGCCAGGAGACGAGGCCAAGGCCATTTCTCCTTTACACATAGGCCACACCATACATGTACAGAATCACCCTGAAATGGCATGGTGAAACTGTGTCATTATCCACATTGGTGGGGTCATTCTTTATACATTCAGGCCTGTAATAGAAATGCACCAGATTCTGTTGAGTTATAGGTCCAGTTTGGCATGGTTCTGCCACAGGTAGAACTAATAAACAGTGAACAATAGGAGGATGACACACAGATCCAGACAAAGTTTGAACTGGGCATGAATTCCTCACACACAAAATGGCAGAATTCTTTGGTGCTCCAATTTCAGCTGTCAAAGTGTTTTTTGTTGGTTTGCTTTTGGGGCATTTGTGATGGCTCTTGTGCCACTGTACACCTCACTGCAAATGAGGTTGAGTATTTCTGAAATATGAATTTTTGAGTTCAGCAGAAAGGGCCAAACTAGGTATCATACCTGAATGTGCATCATACCTGAATGTGCTTTTTGCACTGGGAAGAAATCTCCTATTGGCAGGATAGTCTCAGTTGGCCTCAGAGATGTGAAATTGAACCCAATGTTCCCTGTTTTCTACCTTAAATCTCCAGCAGTTTTCTTAATGACTTTCTACCTCCTCCGCAACAGTACAGCACTCATGCAAGCCAACATACACAGTAAGCATTCAAGCTGGCCATCTGTTGGAAAACTCACTTGCCAGATATGACTCTAAACATCCAGTTCACAAATTGGCTATCAAGATCATGCTCTGATTCTTCATGTATTTTTAAGATGAATAAAGTGAAGATTAATAAAGGAACGTTCTGTCATTTACAGTGTGCCTAAAAGCTTCCAGAACATTTGCCCCATGCATGGGAAACAGTCCAGAAAGGCACAAAGAAAGGAATACTTTCTCAAAACATGAGAACCCCAAAGAACCACAGATTGAAGAAATAAGGCTTCTCAGAAGAATCTAAAGTGGCAATGAAAATTAATTATGTCTATCATTTTTTTGTTCTTTTACAACTATTTGTCCTTAAATGAAACCAAGTAAACATGTAATAACAAAAGAATTCTAGGCTAAAATCTATGCAAAAATAATCAATGCTTAGTGGCATAGACAGCTGACAGTGCAATATGCAGGAATTATCACAGCATAATTGACACCCTGGTGTGCACTTCTGCTTAATTTAACAGCAAGTATCCAGCTCCCCTATGTGTTTTTATACACACTTAGCAATAGCTGTTTCATCCTAGTGCCTTCTTCTTCACAATGAGCCTGATCATTGTGTTCTTTGACAACAGATGGTGATCGCGCAAATATATTCTTGGATGTAAAAGTTCAATAACTATCAGTCAAGAGATGCAGCTAGAGGGAATTAAAACAATTAACAGTGGGGATTGGTGGCCAATCTGATGGGTGGGGCAGAGGGTGGGGCAGCAGAGGTGGAGCCAAGGGGTCACAGGAGGCAGAGTCAAGAGGGTCAGGGGTCAGCTAAGGTGGAGGATTCTTTCAATCTCCAACAGCCAGCAACCCATACCACAGAAGGGGAAAACTGAGGCACATGAACACGCAAAGGAGGGGGTGGGGGAATCACACAGCCACACAAAAGCACTCCTTTGGACCCACATTCTCCTGTTCCAGCAACAATTCCCATTTCACAGAGAATCAAGTGACTTTAAGACCAAACGTGCACAGTGAGGGGTGGGGTGGAGGAAGAAGTCACACAAACACACATCATGATGCTGACAGAGCCAGACATGATGGACCACGATGGGCCACAGGGCTAGCTGAATGTACCAAGCCCCTACTCTAATACTGAACTCACACATGGACGTTTGTGCATACACACACAGAGAGTCAACAACACACATTAATAATGCAAAAACATTTTTCACTACACATTTTAGTGGAAATCATCTTCCATGCTTTCCTGGAAGCAAAATATTAATATCTCTACCATGGTGGAGAATGCAACACAACTGCAATAAAGCAGGATACTTTTCTGTAAGGCTGCCTCTACAAGAGGCATTTAAAGCTCTTTCAAGGCACATTAAAAAATTTACCTCTACAAGAACGGAGCGCAAATCGGGCATAGAGGCACATTTTCTCTCCAATTATGCGCATTATCGAATGTGCGTTAAATAGTGAGTTTTATTTTGCTCCTGCCATTAAAGCCCATTATGACTATGTGAACAAATGATTCTTCGCACTAACTACTTCTAAAGCGCATTTGAAACAACCGGTAAGGTCACCTGTTGAGTGCTCAATTATCTCCTGCATACAAGCATTTACGATAAAGCACTTCAGCGATTATGCGCATAATCGGCTAACCAGACGTCAAACGGAATCCATCTAGAGGGGGTCAAAGAGCTGGTGCCTTTGCAGGCTGGCCAGATTCCTGCTTGGTTCTTGCAGTAGGGCAGGGTGCACTACCTAAGGTCCAGTTGGGGAACTACACTTGTATGTGCATACACACACACACATTTAGTCCCACATACATAAACACACACAGACACTCTCCATGTACATACATTTTTCTTCTCTCTCTCTCTCTCTCTCACACACACACACACACACACACACACACACCACACACACTCACCCTTGAACACCATTCATTCACCTCAATCACCCCTTCCTTTTCCATTTATTTCTGAAGAGCCCACTCTTGCAGCAGCAGTAGTCAGAGGGTCATAACGCCCTCTGGTAAGCTGCTGCATCTCCTAAAAGACATTCTGTTTCCAGCACTCAAAGAATAGGCCCTCTGACTGCTGATTCCTACAGCCCCTTTCTAGAAGCAAGCCATCAGAGTGCTGGTTTCTAGAGTGTCCTCCTGGAAGCAGGAAGTTGTGAATAGAAATATGACTAAATCGATAATTTCAGTGGCATGGGGGTCATGCAACCTGCAGACCATGGGTTGTGGACCTCTACTGTAGGGGAATGGAATTCCACCCTCACTGTCTATCTTCTGCCTCATACTGAGGCACTGGAGACTTGGCCCAACCAAGCTTGGATACTAGGAGGGGATGGCGTTGTTGACCTGTTTATTCTTAAGAACTTTTTGAATTCAACACCACTTGGTACTGTTTCTATCTCTCCCAGGTGCTGACATTTTCTGTCACTGATAAACAGCTGCTCAGCAGGGATGAATTCCAAGAAAATGAAGCACACCTGTGTTTCTTGTCCTAACTTGGCAGGCCAAATATAGAAGCCCTCGTATGTCACCTTAACATTTTCTAATGGAACCTCCTTCCTCTGAAAGCAAAGGAAATTTCCCCTTTTCCCTGGCCTTTCCATTTAGTATTGCATGTTTCTAGATCGCAAGCTACTCATTGCAGGGCAGTATTTTGCAGTGAGCATTTATAATATTCAGCACTGAAATAAGAAGTTCTGTATGTACTTATTTGCATTACATTGTTTGTGATTTTAGGTTTAAGGTGACAAGATCATGCAAAGTAGCACAGGATAAGCTTTTTATTTGGGCAGTGACTTTTTAAAATGCTAGAAACAACCTTTTGGGTTATAAATAGCTTTTCTTCAGGGTTAGGTGACAATGATGACGATATCCACCATCATCATTTTTTCCTCACAACCCTGTGCGATAGAGTAAACCAAGAGTTGGTGACTGGTTCAAGCTTGTTCAATCAGCTTCATGGCTGAGTGGAGATTTGAACTCGTATTCCAATCCGAATCTGATACTCTAAGCCAGATTGGATGCTATAGCAACACATCTAGCTCCCTGTCTATACTTCATCTTGAAGCTCAGCGTTGCTCCTGCATCCATCTGACATAATTGCGAAATACGCAATCACCTTTAAAATTTACAATTACACAATTTTGCTTTTAAGACATTGTTTCCAGGATATATATATATATATATATATATACACATATACATATATACAGTGCAACAATTATCCATTTAGGCAATGGTTAAAGTCAGCTACCTTTCACATAGAGAGCATCTATTTTTCCTTATCATAAGCAGCTTGCAGAACATCTTTGGATGCAGAAAATCATCAAGATAATTTATTTAGAATGGGAAAGACTGTTTCACGCAACCATAATTTACAGATGCCAGAGAAATGTTTATGGATGATATGATTGATCCAGTTCCTTTGTTGTTCCTCTGATTCCCTCTGGTTTAATAAGGATGATTTCTAAACTTAATTCTGGAAGTAGGGCTTGTGCAGTTGTCAGCAGCTTTCAATTGCTTCAGTTCATTTGTATTTTTTCCTCCCATTTACCAATACATGCATAGCAATACTGCCAATAAAGAATCTTGATGTAATTGCACTTAAAGAACATCCAAATTCTGTTTGCAGTGCTTTACTACTGTGTACATGGTTTAGTAAAACACCATACAAAAAGAATCTTGATACAACTGCATTTACAATCATACCAACATCACACTTTTTGTGATGTTTTATCAATACATATCAGTAGAACATCAGAAAGATCTTGAAAGAATCATGCATTCAGTTAAGATTAGATCTGTTGGTTTGGTTTTGTTTTTGCAGGATTTTCTCGATGCACATGAAGGAACTAAAAGCTGAAGCCAATTATGCATGCACAGCACTCATCCAAAATTCAGAAAATAAAAAAGACTATCAATGGGGGAATTCCTAGTGCACTAGTTGTACACTGGAAACCACCAGGTAATTTAGAACTCCAAAATCCAGATGAAATTTGGAAGCATCCCTGGATATGGGTATCTCTAGCCAACTTTATATGTTAATCATGTGAAAGAGTCAATGAAACTTTGCCAGTGGCCTGATGTCAAGGGTTCCCTGCCCATGGAGAGAATGTAATGTCTGAGTTGGGGAAGCGTATGTGTATAGACCTCTATGCACACAGGCTTCCCTGGCTCAGGTGTCCATGCTCAATGCATGGAATTCAAGGGCAATGGCCTGAGATTACAAGGCTCCCCAGCATCCAGTATTGATGCGTTGAGCTGGACATCTGTGATGGGGAAGTCTAAACTTTTGTGGATGTCAGGGTGGTCCCAAGGAGCCATGTGACCTCAGGTTGGGACCAGTGGCATAGTCTCACTTCTCCTTTCAATGTGTGGCCCTCTTCACTTGAAAACATGAAGATGCTGTCTATCAGCTGAATCAATGTTTAATATATATAATCTAAAATAAGTGTGTGTGTGTAGAGAGGGGGGGAGAGGGGGAAATCCCTAAGATTTGATTAATTCATAGCCACCAAATCTACAAAAATAAATTACAACCTGTTTTGATTATTTCACCAGACATAGAACAACTGTAAATTAAAATTTCAAAATGTGTTTTTCTGTCTTACCTGCTGGTTTACGGGGAAATTCCTGTTGATTTTTTTAATCTATAAAAGTGAATACAAAAATTGATTAACAGAATAACTATACTCAACCATAAAACTCAGTCATAAGACATGGCATAGCCATATATTTGCTTTGTGAAATACTTCAGTGAATCTCCTACTGAAAGATACCTGCTCCGTTGAATTTTGAACCAAAATGTGAGTGTAGCCATCATGAAATTTGTATCCCTGAGTGTTGTGCAAAGCACTAAATTACTGAAATGTTACTTCAGTTAACTTAATTTTATCTATATATTTAATTTTGTGGGACAGTATGTATGTATTCTTTCAAATCTGAAAGCAACTCTCAGTTTGTACTGCAAACACCAAATAGAAGAAAATGTAGGGCAGCCATTCACATAGGGAAGCTCTGTTGACATGCCCCCTTCCAGAAACGAGTGTGTCTGTTTGTTTTGGGGTTTGCCCCCAGAAATGTTAAATTGCCATTGTGCAGGTGATGGGGGCTACTTGTGGAATAGAATCGCTGAAGCTGCTTGCGTCCAGTGCTTACTCATCTAATTTTCATCCATATAAAGGCCACATGTGAGGATCCCAAGAACAGGTTGTTGTTGTTGTTGTTGTTGTTGTTGTTGTTGTTATTCTCTCTTTTCTTGCTCGTGGCGGTTTTTCTCGATGGACATGATGGGCTTTGCCAAGTCATGCTGTATTTTACTGATTCAGGAATTTCCTGACAATTGAGCATGTTTTAAATATGACTGCTTTCTGGTTATTGATGTGGATTTATTTTGGTAGGCCCAGTTTCTGAAGGTTTTCTGTATAATTTTTTGATGTGATGCCTGTGACTGATGTGACTAATGGAATAATTGTGACCTTTTCCTGTTGCCATAGTTCTTTAACTTCCATGGCCAGTGGTGCATATTTTTCTCTATTTCCCTCTTCCTTTTCTACAACATTTTGTCATTAGGTATTGCTGTGTCAATGAGGTACGTGTCTTTTTTCTTTTTTTGTCTATAACTTATGTCTGGTCGGTTGCAAGGTGTTGTCTTGTCCATATGAATTGTTCTGTCCCAGTATATTATTATTATTAGTAGTAGTAGTAGTAGTATTTTATTTATTCATTATATTTTTATACTGCCCAATAGTCGAGGCTCTCTGGGCAGTGCACAATTTTAGTGACTTTATACCTATATAGAGCCAAAACATCCCATCTCTAGACTTACAAAATGTAGAATAAGGTCATACAAAGGATTCCCATGCACACAGCTAGGTTTTGGAGCCCCAGCACCATCACGTGAACAAAGATCCACACCCCAACCAATAATTTACTCCGGGAGCTCAGGAGCAGCCTGAGAAGGCCCTGTATCAATGCAGAAACACTTTCATGAACCCAAGGATCTGTTTGAATCCTGAACATAATCTTGATCCGTGACTATACAATGACCTTCTACTTAGCATTCTGAAAATTAAATACTTCTACATACATGGAGAAACAGAAAACAGAAAACACTTTTACAGCAATCTGTGGAAGTGGCAAAGTATCTGTGATGATCTCCTCAATATAGGCCAAGCATGCTGGCAACAACACCAGCTGTAAACAAATAAAAGGCTACAGAGGAATTGGAAATAGTCTTCCACTCTCTCATGGCTTGTTTCACTTATTGGTAAAAATAACAAGATACAGCTTGATCAAGGACTCCACCAAGAATAACATGAACTCAAATAAATGAATTAAATATTTTAGATAAATGAATGAAATCTTTTGACAAAGGCAGAAGGAGTTCTGGAAATAAATGCTGATGCTAGGCTATATGCCAATCAAACATATTCTAACTATATTACCAAATATGATTTCCGCTCATAATTTTTAAAATCAGCATACATACAGCAGCCCATATAATTTGTATGCTTTGTAACAGGGAATTGTCAGTACCCACTGGCATTCACCAAATCATGGTACCTTGAACACCAGGGTGGTGTCTAATTAGATGTGACGGAGCCGAGACCCACATGTTAGAATGCAAGTTATGCTGAAATGGTATAAGGTGGGGAGGTGATTTAAAGCAGAGACATTGCAGGCAGGCAGGCAGGGTTTTGAATTCTACCCATGCTTACACTTTCCCTCTGAAATTCCCTCCCCTCAGCCACTTTTCTCCAAAAAGGCTTTGCTTCCATGTCTGTTTTCTGGTGGTGGTGGGGGGGGGGGGGGTTGAGAAAAATAAATGTTTTCAGAAAAATGATTCCACTTTACTTTAAACTAAACAATCAGTTTTATTAATAATCCTACAATCAGTTCTAAAGCATAACTGTTTTCAGCTCTCCAAAGTTATTTTTAAAATGCTTCCTTCCCACCCAATCATGAGGCTAATAAAGTTTCAGCTGTTCAGTACAGATAGGGATGTACAGATTTTGTGAAATCCAGTCCCCTTGCATTTCATAGATAGTCAAGTGCCTTTCGTTCCATCATCCCCTCATTGATGGAATTGGATTTTTTCCAATGTCCCAAATTTGTGCAAATTTGTATTTGCGCAAATGCGCAAACAAACAAACCCCAAATGCAAACACACACACACACACCAAAAAACCCCACCCACCATACACATTTTCATGATTTGGCCTATGACAGAAATGCACATTTCGGCAAGTTTTTTTTATATATATACATATTTTTCTACAACTAAATTTGCATAGAATTCTGGAAAGTAAGAAAATCAGTCTATGTGGCTGTGGAATCCATGCAATTCGGGAAAAGCGGGTCTGCTTGAGAATCCACAGACTAGATTCATAGAAAGCTGAACTCATTTGATGCCATTGCAGAGTTCTCTGACAATCCTTAGTACAGATCACCATAAACTAAAAAGTTTGGTTTTTTTTTTAAAAAAAAAGTAGTACATGAATACAAAGAAAAGTACTGCAATGAATATCTTGCAGCAGGCTTTAACCAATTTCAGGCTTGCAGGATCTTTTTTAAACAACAACAACAACAACACAACAACATGAGCCCAGTATCCACCAGTCAAAGCCAGTCACAAACTGGTGGTTCAGAGAAAATGGCTAGCTATAAAATGGCAGCCCCAAGGTCCACCAGTCAAAGACAATCACAAAATGAGGGCTTATAGGAAATGGAACTAGCTACTAAATAGTAGCTCCCACCAACTACAATAAATTTTGCTTGTTACTTAGATTTACCTTTGTTTTTTGATGCCAGTAATATAAAATTATAAAATTCCAACTTGACAAGCTGCTTTTGGAAACCTTGGTTTGGATCCAGTTGAAATTAGTTGCACTTAGGTCCTATGAAATCCATGCGAAAAATTAGTCATGACTAAGTGAAATCCCATGGATTCAACTAATGTAGTCTGGATCCCACCCCATGTCTTTACATCTGCATATAACAAATTATATATGGGATACCATTTTGCACCATCATAATGAAACAGAGGTTGCAAAGTAGTGTTACTTAGTGGACCGTGCAGGCAACTTACTTTTTACAGTTCTGTAAACTGTAAAATGAAACCTTTAATTCTGTAATCATTTGGAGCTGTTTCCCATGATGGCTTTATTTAGATTTCGCCCTGCTACTAAAAATATAAGCCCAACAACTTTCTTATCATGTTGCTTATTACTTGTAAACCCAGCCACATATCTGTCAACTGTAGAACATATCCTAAAGCAATATTGACTATAACACTTTGACAAGCGATAAATAATGTTTACAATTGTTTGTCTGACTGTTCATACATTCAGTTCAGCCTGAAAACCTGATAGCCACAGATTTTCGGTTCCACAGAGAAATGTAACAAACCCTCATTTATCTCTGGGTAGGCACTAAGCATTTATTTCCATAGTCCATTTCTCTGAGGCTAAAGGTGTCATTTTCAAATATTCTATAAGTTTTCTTCATTTCAGAAATGAAGGCATAAAGTAGATGGAGCGGATTTAGGCCTAGCTATAATTTTTTGATTTAAATAACACTACAGTATACTTGAAAAAATAAAACAGAGTAATTGTTCCACTAGCAAAAGTTTCATATATCTGATGATAGATGGCAAATGAAATAGTGGTCATTTGCCAGCATAACAATACCAATTCATTATGCTGTGTTACTGCAATGACCTGTGTTAGCTTGCAACATTGGCCAACTGCCAGTGTACTGCATAGGATGTGACTTTGTATGTGACAGTAGATGATGTATTTCATCTAAATGCTTGGCAGTTCAGCAACTCAGAAGATATGGTAGTCAATTTCTCACATCAGGTAGTACATTCATTACAAATTTCACATATTAAACATTTTATTTTCAGCCCAACTATTTTTGTTATTCAAACAATACTTAGTATGTCGTTTCATCTTCATCAAAGCTTTAATAGCATCAACTGAAATAAATTCCCCTTGATGAGATTAAATTTAACATACGTTTTGCTATACTATTGCGCCTATGTGTTTCATATATATATATATATATATATATATCCTAATCAGATGGAGTTTTCTTTACAAAGATGCAATAAATTTTTTTTAAAGGGGGCATAACAATAAAAAATCAACAGACTAAATCCAATGTTATGTAAGCAGACCTCTGCTTGGACAACAGGTGTTTCCCTTACTTTCCTTCCCCCTGCAGCCCTCTGCAGATGCTCCAGGTCTGCTCCAGTTCCCCAAACCTCCAGAGCTGATATGGGATGTGCACTGGGGACTTCAGTGGGGGAGAGGGGATTTGATTCACCTGTGGTATCCGCTACACTGGTGGAAAGACACCATTGGATACAATCCCATAGAAGTACATGACAGCACAGTTGTTTCATATGATTCACAAATACTGAGATATTACTTACTTCTTATAGTTATATCCCACCTTTCTTTCATTCTGGAACTCAAGATGATTCCTAGGAGATCTCCCATCCAAGTCCTGCCCAAATCCGACCTGTTTAACTTCAGCAAGGGTGTTGTATGGTGTGCCTTCAGACCATGCCCAGGGACTAAGATTAATTGGTGTCTTGGCATAAATAATGGTATTATTTGATGCATGTAAATATATGTTACAAGGATAAATCTTACCAAAGAACAAAGAAAACTTCTGTGTGTGTGTGTGTGTGTGTACATATGTTATAACCTAACAAAGTACAAAAGAGTGCTAGTTTATTGTATCCAAATTGAACATTCTGAAACTACATAGAATGTATTTTACATGCAAATAAATGTTTGGGAAGTATGCTATAATACCAAATGTATTGATCAACTCGGCACATGTAAAGGCCAGGCCTAATATGTAGAGCATTTGGTCTGGGTATAGCTTTAAAAATGATGAAAGAAATTATTAAGGAATAATTTAAGGAAGTATTTAAACTTCATTCACATGGTTGGATCCAGACGTACTCACAGTTAGAGTAGACCCATTGAAATCAATGGGACAAGATACTTATGATTAAGTCTCACTGATGTCCATGGGCACACTCTAAGTATGACTAAATCTGGATCCAACCCATACTTCAGTAATTCTAAAAAGGAGGCTTTATGTGTGATACAACCTTGCAAAAAATCAGTATCAGCCTTTAAAAAACAAACACAGAAGACTGGTTGCAAACTTACATTAGTGCAAGTACACGTCAATGTGTAGAGAGTTCAGTGGGACTTTGTGCATATATTTACAATACATCACTGGGTCCTCATGCAGTGGATAGATGGAAGAATGGAGAGGAGCCATAAAGTTGGGGTGGGGGGAAAGTCCCATGTCACTGAAATTTCCAAAAATATTTCTGGGTCTTATCATATATACGTATAATATGAACAATTTATCCCATCTTCCCTCCGGAGCTCAAGGTGTAATACAGGGTTCTGCCCTATCCCTCTTTTATCTACACCCACACCCACAATCCTGTAAGGTAGGTTAGGAAAAGAGAAGGTACTTGGCCCAAGCATACCCAGTGAGCTCATTGCTCAGCAGGTATTTGATGCTGGCTGTCCCTGCTCTTTGTCCAGTACTACCCATCATACCATACTGACTTTAGAGATGCAGGGCTAATTACTTTTTTCTCCAGGCAGGGTCTCAGTCTTCGAAACCAAGTGAGGAGCCTAATGCACCACATTGTGGAAGCACACATGATAAACATAAGTCCCTGACCCAGTGCAATCCTTGATATATACGCGTGTTGTACTTCTGTGTCAGTCAACAGACACCTAACCACTGTTAGTCATAAAAAGTAATGCTGTGCTGAACTCTGCTTCCCTTGTTCATGAAATTCTTCCCTCCCTGCTAAAATAACATTGTTTTTTACTGCCTCTTTCACAGGGAGAGGGAGAATTTCAAAGAAATTTCTCATTGGGGTAGAGGGCCAGAGGTTCCATTGACTTTGAAAATGTGACCAAGGGATCTTTGGTCTGTTTTTTAACTCCCAAAATGCCCTGTGTTCTATCACAACATTGTGAGGCTCTTCACACTGAAGCTTTCACCTGGGAAGAAGAACTGGAAAATGCCCAGGAGACCATATGGTCTCCTGAGAATTCAAAAACTACTGCTGGGTTGAGCCCCACCCTGCTGCAAGCATGAATGGAGCGTTTAGAGCTTATGGGGAGAACACAAAAAATGGGGGCAAGGAGAGCTTTCCAGGGAGTGTTGCCAAACTAAAAGCCTCAGTGTGTGAAGAGTGGGGCATTGTGAGGGATAAAAACTGAAAGAAAATCCCTTAGCCACATCTGACACATACAAGATAAACGGAACCCTTTCCCCTCCACCCCAATGAGAAATTTCATCAAAATCCTCCCTCTCCCCAGCCTCTTTCGTTGGAGTCTTAATTTTGCCCTCATCCCCCACAAATTGTCAAAAAGGAAAAGCCTCGACATACTTGGTACAGCACTAATAAAAAGGATGCCGGAAGAAAAGTATCTGGCAGCTACAGTGGCTGCACCTGAAGATTCAATTCATGTTGAGGATTGGAGTGCAGCAAGTGATTAGCAAGGACCATGGACAGTCCTGTTGACATTGGGCAAGGTATACAGGCCTGTTTCTGTATACATCCTGCAGGACTGATGGAGCTCCAGCCAACATCTGTGGTAAAAAGGTTGCCTGCACAAATATGTTAGTCAGCTAACCAGAGCTACAGATCTTAGCTTCGTGGGATCTGAGTGCATCATTGAGGATCAGCATATGTTTGGAGCTTTGTTCAACAAAACATACCAAAAAGTTCAGTTTCTAAAGAACACATAATAGTTGCAAACATGGCAATGAAAACGAAAGAAGCATTTTACTTCTTCAAAATTCCCAAATTGAGGAAAACAACCCCTTTTATTTCCCAAAAACTGCTGTTTTCTATTCCGCAATAGATTAATTAAGGTAGCGAAATTAGCAAATCCCATGTAATTTACACTTAATTAAACAGATATACCCCAGTATGTGCATGAGGAGGAAAATTCCTGCCTCATTTAAAAGCTTGCTTGCCAACAGACACATCAATTTCATCAACTGATGTTAACTTTATGATAATCTTCCCCTTTCCTTTAGTATAGTGACTATTAAAGTGCCCCGGAAAATATCACACTACTATTTTTGGTCAATGCTAAAGTGTGGTGACCTTTATTCATCAAGCGATGTGGCATCTGCAGGTGATGTGATGATCAGTTTATTTCTATAACAGTCCCAAAGCCTCTCCAGTGCTGGGTCAGCCACCATTCATCCTTACAGCGTTGATAAACTAAATCAGGAATCTGGACTTCTCATCACAACAGCTCATGCAGAGAAGTGGCTGACAGTCCCTAAAGTGTTCCTGAAAAGGCAGCCTAGCATTTTGGCAAGAGAAGACACTTTAAAATTGATTTAGTTTTCTTCTTCACTCCCCACGGTTACTTGGATCTCCTCAGCAGCCAGTTTCCATCATATTTGTTACCCTCTGATAACACTTTCTGCACTACCTAACGTAACAAGCATGGTAATTATTCCCTAAAATCAAGTACTAACTGCAATTCTGAGTTTTAGCACATCTAGGCAGTATATTTATTTCTAATGGGCCAACCAAAGATGTAAGTATGCTGTTTTGGACTACCAGGAAAATTCCAGCATCACTATTAATATGACTGGGGAAAAAAACTCACATAAAATTAAGATCACCCTCTTCTTTTTCACAGTAACGCTGCTGGCCATACAAGCAACTCATGTTTCTTAAGCTTAAATGCTTGAGATGCAAAGCAGTTCTGTCCTGGGAAATTATTAATTAGAAATTTGTATGACAACAAAAATGATCCTCACCAAACAGGGTGAGCTTTCCCATGAGTAGGGTGAGATCCTTGTCATGGGTGACAGATCAGAGGGATCAGAAGATCAGGACCAGTGCCAACCCCCCCATGCAACTTTTCTTGCACTGGGCTTCCCGATGCCTTTTAGCGTGGCTTGCATTGTCACCTGCCACGCCAAGCAACTCCACGTCTCCCTGGCTGACCACCACCATCTCTGCCTTCTTGCCTGCCTCACACGTCACCATGTCTTCTGCTGGCTCGGGCTGCAAGGATGTTTCGCATTTTAAAAAAACTGGGATTAATAATTTAGAGTCACAGAAACAATGACATTTAACATCTACTGAGACAAACCACAATGTATGAATTCTGAGGCTAGTTATAAAATCCACAGATGTACTTCCTCTTTCACAGAGGGAAATAATAACAAAAAATCTGATATACGCCAAAAATATATGGAGTTTTAAAATCCCCTACCAAATGCAAGTAACACTTCAAAATAAATTGAATAACGCACTCAACCCCCCCACTGCATAAATTACACATACCAGCCAGATTACCAGGCTGCTGAAACATCTGTCATTACACCACTGTAATGAGAGAACAACAACTGTTACTTCCATGAAGAAACTGGTGCATATTAACAGTTCAGGCAGCCTGGATAGAGATGATCTACTAGACTGATCAAGTGCATATCTGTTTACATTTCATTTTCTGAAATTGCTTTTCCTTTCATTTCTAGAAGAGCTAATGTTTCTCCTTTGCAAATAATTTATCAACTTAGTGTTTCATTTTAAGGGCATTTCAGATTTTTAATTTTTAACCCACCCATGTCATTTCCTCGACTGGGGTGAGAGGGTTCTTCAGATGTGAACCTAATAAAAATCTGTTGCAGTAGTGGAGATGTCTAAGGCATCTAATGAGAATTGGGTGATCTCGCTTACCAGTCATGCTATGGCAGGAGGGCAGCCAGGCTCCAGCAAGTGAGATGAGCCCAAGGCTTCCAATGAACCTGGTGTGAAAGAGGAGAGGGGATGAACCCCATTCCTCTCCAACACCAAGGTTCTACTGGGTGCAAATGCAGAGCCATAACAAACCTTTGCCTCTCTTCTCAATCTCTGATCAGGAGACTGGAGATGGGAGGCAGAGGCACATGGGCTTCCCCTGCATCCCTCTGATGCTCCCATCTATGCAGAAACAGAGAAACTGACATGCCTCCACCTCTCCTTTCTAGCTGGAAGTGGAGATGAAAGGCAGAGGTATGTGCCTTTGTATCCATACCAAATGGATACTCCAAACTTGAAGTGCCCACTTGGTGCAGAGGCAGAGCAAGCCGGTGTATCTACACCTCTCTCTTCCAGCTCCAAGCTAGTGGGAGGAGGCAAAGGAGCATAGGCTTGTGAGATCAGAGCACCCATTGGCCATGGAGGCAGGAAAAAAAATGCGCCCCTGCCTTTCTCTTCCAGTGTCAAGTAGGAAGAAGGAGATGAAAGTGTGTGGGCTTACTTAGTGCACAACCAAAGAGCTCGTTGGATGCATGGGCAAATCAAGCCTCTTCCACCCTACAGCTCTGAACTACTGGGGAGGAGGGGTTCATTGGATCTCACTGCAACTTTTTAAAGTTGAGTGGGTGGTTGTGGGCCAACTCCAAACACTCTTATTTCAGTCGGGTTTCAGGCCTGGTTTTGGCACGGAAACACCCTTGGTCGCCCTGTATGATGACCCTGTATGGTGACTCTGTTGATTCTTCTTGATCTCTAAGTGGCTTTCGATACCATCAACCATGGTATCCTTCTGGGATGATTGGCTGAGTTGGGAGTGGGAGGCACTACATTGCAGTAGTTCCGCTCCTACATGGCGGGTCGGCTCCAGAAGGAGGTGCTTGAGGGACACTACTCGGCCCCATGGATTCTCCAGTATAGGGTTCTGCAGGGATCAGTCTTACCCCCATGCTGTTCAACATCTACATGAAAATGTTGGGTACGTTCATCCGGAATTTTGGAGTGCGTTGTCATCAGTACGCTGATGACACACAACTCTACTTCTCCTTTTCATCTTCATCAGGTGAGGCTGTGGATGTGTTGAACCGGTGCTTGGCTGCGACAATGGACTGGATGAGCGCTAATAAACTGAAACTCAATCCAGACAAGACTGAGATGCTGTTAGTGGGGGGGGGGGGTCCTCTGACCAGATGGAGGGTGTTCAACCTGTTCTGGATGGGGTTGCACTCCTCTTGAAGGAGCAGATTCGTAGCTTGGGGGTTCTCCTAGAACCATCTCTGTCACTTGAGATTCAGGTGGCCTCAGTGGCACGGAGTGCCTTCTACCAACTTCGGTTGGTGGCCCAGCTACACCTCTATCTGGACAGGGATAACCTGGCTTCAGTTGTCTATGCTCTGGTAACCTCCAAGTTAGATTACTGCAATGCACTCTACGTGGGGCTGCCTTTGAAGACGGTTTGGAAGCTGCAGCTTGTGCAAAATGCAGTGGCCAGATTGGTAACAGGGACCAGAAGGTTTGAACGTATAAGACCAATTCTGGCCCGCTTGCATTGGCTGCCTGTATGTTTCCAAGCCCAATTCAAGGTGCTGGTTTTAACCTATAAAAATACCTGATGGCATGCCTTTCCTGACATGAACTTACCCGTACGCTTCACTCAACATCAAAGGTCCTCCTCCGGGTGCCTACTCCGAGGGAAGCTCAGAGGACGGCAACAAGGGAGAGGGCCTTCTCTGTGGTGGCCCCCAATTATGGAATGATCTCCCTGATGAGGCCAGCCTGGTGCCAACACTGTTATCTTTTCAGCACCAGGTCAAAACTTTTCTTTTCTCCCAGGCATTTTAACAGCTTAAGTTGAGGTTTGAACTGACTTTGTGGCCAGGCTTAAAGTTTAAAACGTTTAAATATCAGCTGATTTATGTTTTTTGGTTTCAAATTTTATATATCGACTTTTAAACGTTCAATCTTTTAATTTTTGTAATCCGCTCAGACAGCTTCAACTATGGGGTGGTATATAAATGTAATAAATTAATAATAATAATAATAATAATAATAATAATAAGCCACGGAATACAGGGTTACCACACTACAGGCTTCTCCTCAGAAAGTATATGTTAGAAGTGCTTAAAACATATATATTTGCGGATTTGTTGCAAAACTTGAAAAATTTAGAAATAAAAAGATCTGAAAAAGAAGTAAAGTAATTTTGTTGACTAACACTATTTTTTAGAAGGAATCAATATAAAAGCAGAAGTAGGCACTAAAGCAGAGGATGGGAAAACCGCTGGCCTCAATACAGCCCCCCACGTCAGTTCATCTGGGCCCCAGACACTTGAATAAGAGCATAGGAAGCTGCCTTTTATTGAGTCAGAGCCTTGGTCCATCTAGCCCAGTATTGTCGACACTGACTGGCAGCAGCTCCGCAGGGTTTCAGGCAGGAGTTTTCCTGCCCTACCTAGAGATTTTGGGAATCAAACCTGGGGCCTTCTCCATGCAAAGCAGATGCTCTACTACTGAGCCAGGGCCTCTTCCCTTGCAGGGAGCTATTCCCCTCTGGAGGGGGGTGGTTGAGCACCCCTGCAAGTAGGTGCCTTGAATACTGTGGTGCTCAATCGAAGGGGAAAACACTGACAGGTTCTCCTCGTACACACATTCATTATAGAAGGAAGTAGCTACAGACCTATCCCTGACCCAGATTCCCAGTCTCAGCCTTCTCACTATATAGTCCAATTTCATGTACATCAGTCTCAAAGGCAGAGAGCAGAACCTCTTTTAACTGGGAATTTAACTTAGTCAGTTTTTAAACAAACACTTCCGACCTCACTGCACCGCTTAATATCAAGCCCTGTTCCGTCCGTTTGTTTGTTTTTAAGTTAAGTCTACTGTGGCTTGAGATTGAATTCAAGGATAATTTTGTGCTTAATTATTAACCAAATGTGAAACATTAGTGCTACCTCATGCTGACTTCATATCTCCCAGCCCGTGTTTGGTTGCAGCAGCCCAGGCTCTGCTTTGCATGCTGCATTTAATGGAGATGAGTTGGTTGGTTCTTCCCTGTTCGTGAGGTTATGGAATTAAATGACGTATATGGGAAGTTTATATCTAAATCTAGATCATCTTTGCTTTCTTAACATCAAAGAGTCTTGTGGCACCTTAAAGACAAACAAATGTATTGTGGCAGAAGCTTTCACGGACTAGAGTTCATTTCACCAGATTCATCACATCATCACTTTCTGTTGGTGTACATTCACACTGGGACTCATGCCAGTCAAAACACTACATAGCATTCAAGAGGATCTACCAAATGGCATTATTGTCTTCATGGGGCACAGTTTACACTAGACCAAAGACCAACAACTAGTACAGAAGGACTGGAGGCATCTTTGGTCCTGGTAAGGCAGCTATATTTGGGAACCAACATTGGTGCAAAATCTCTTTGTGCATGCTGGATTGCTAGCAGATTCAGAAAATTGGCAGTGGATATGCAATGACATGTAAGAGTAGAACCTTAGTGAGTGGCAGAGAAAAGCGACATCCCTCTGATACAAGCCACTAACTGTTTCTGTTCTTCTTACCAACCCTAAAGTTACAGCAATAGTTACCACCCTGTTCAACTTTTCCTTTGCTCCAAATCCAATAGCAGCTGTTTCATATTACTCGTCCCCCTGCCTACTTGCCCAGGGGTCTTTGCCAGGCTAGATAAAAGCACCACTATAGGAACCTTTGCCGTTAACCTCTCAGAAATTCAACAGGAACTTCTGAAGCCATTCAGGTGAACAGTCAAGAAGGAGGAGGAGAAATTCCACCCCATCCTTGATAGATTTGGCTTATCGGGTTGTTTTCTGGCCACCTTTGTGTAGCAAAGATTAAAGAGCTACTACCTTAAAGCAGCATTAACTAAGGCCAGAATCTCTTGCTATGACTTGCAACAAGCTACAAGTATTCTCTGACTCAAGCTAAGCTGTAATTTATAGAGCTTAACACTTGATCATCTGGCCTATGGGATTTTCGAGCAACACGTTTTCATACCTGCTGAGGCTCTTCCTATCCTATTTTATCCTGATTTGTTTTCTCTGTGCTTCTCAATGGCATGGAGAATCCATCTCCACATCTCAGTGAACTTAAAAGTATTTCTGAGATACAGATAAATTGGCACCACAGCCATGAGCAAATGAGGATGCAATTCAAATACAGATCATCAGATACGCTGTAATTTAGCTTGTTCCGATGGTTGCAGAAATCCCCATAACTGTTTTGGTATTCTGATACTATGTCAAGTGCAACTGCAATCACTGTTGACCCAAGCTAAGATATCTTAAACTGAAGTGGTACAAAAATTGTTAACCTCAACGGTATGCATGGCAATAATGGTCTTGTTAAAGTTAGATGAAACACAGACGTTTAAAATCACATCCTGTTGTTGTAAAACATCACTGCAGCTATATTTTCTTGTAACTGTGTAGCTAAATGTCTTTTTTGTCCCTAAATGTTCCTGTATAGCTGAATGCTCAATTCCTGCTTATACTGTCAAATATATAATTCTTACTGCCATCTAACATTTAAAGGACATTATGACTTGATTACAGATCAATTCCCCATCAGGCTAAAAGACATTACGCAAGCTAGGGGACCCAGTTAATTAGTGGTGATTTCATTCTGACACGCCATTAACTATGAGCATTTAAGCTTTATGACATTTCACAATAAATGCCATAAAGGAAGTACTAGCCATCACTCTCTTATTTCCCAGTCTCATAAGATACTGCATTCACAGTGGCACATGGGATCAAGCACAAGGATCTAGTGCTGGGTAAACAGAATAATCCCCTGGCAAATTATAACAATCCAACTCTGGCTCCACCTCATTGTCTAAGTTTGGCTAAGAGGTGCATCCTGGCTATGAAATATTCTCGGTGAGGATAGGGGACAGCCTTCCCATCGTTGCGTTCCATATATGGCCTCAAATCGCTTTCATGTTACATTGCAAAGGGCAGCACAAACATGTATCAGGAGCATTTGGGGTGGGTGCCATTACCTATGTCACTGCAGCTTAAGCCAATCCATACAATTGAGGTGTTGCTAGTACCAAAATGGATTGTTTTCCATTATTATTACTGTATCTCTTTCTCGCTCATGGCGGTTTTTCTAGACAGACATGATGGGCTTTGTCAAGTCATGCTGTCTTTTACAGATCCAGGAATTTTCTGACAATTGAGCATGTTTTAAGTATGACATCTTTCTGGATGTTGGTGTGGATATATTTAGATAGGCCCAGTTGCTGAAAGTTTTTTGTATATTTTTTTGATGTGATGCCAGAGACTGATGTGGCTAACAGAATAATTGTGACCATTTCCTGTTGCCATAGTTCTTTGACTTCCATGGCCAGTGGTGTATATTTGTCTCTCTTCTTCCTTTTCAACAACATTTTTGCCATTCGGTATTGCTATGTCGATGAGGTATTATTATTATTATTATTATTATTATCATCATCATCTCTCTTTTCTCGCTTGTGGCAGTTTTTCTAGACGGACATGACTGGCCTTGCCAAGTCATGATGTCCATTATTGTTGTTGTTGTTGTTATTATTCTTACAGACTGGACTACAGAGTGCTAGGGCTATATTATATGAGCCTACTGTGTAAGTCAGGGGTGGGGAATCTCAGGCCCAGGGGCCAAATCTGGTCCTCCCGGGGTCCCAATCCAGATGGCCCCTCCCCTTCTCCCAAACGCCAATCATTTGCTAGTTTCCCAACTTCTGATCAGTTTTTTCCCCATTCTAAAACTTTGAACTGCCTCTCCTAAGGCTTGGTTACTGGCGGTAAGAGTTTTAAGCTAAAATATGCTGGGGGTTGTATGTGTGTGTGTGTGTGTATTTTAACCCCACCACGTTTGCATTTAGATTCAGACCCTTTGCCTTTGGCCTCAGCCATTGCTGGAATACAGCCCTGAGAGCTTCTGCGAAATTGAATTCAGCTCTTGAGCTGAAAGAAGTCCTCCCTGTCCCCACACACCTGTGGCATCAGTTTTGATTCTGTAAAAATCTGCCACGTAATGGCAATGTGATAAACATCCTCATTTCAGCTGGCAGTTAGAGCTACAGTGTTAATCAAAGGCAATTGAAATGTGGATCCAACTGAAAGTCACTAGTCTAAATTCCAAAAATAGTCTAGAGCACAAGCTAAAATTAGGCATAGAAAATAGTTTAGAGTAAGCACAGTCCTGTTTCTCAAGGTTGTAGTGAGGTTGACAGCCACATGCAGCGCCATCAAGATGAATAACTAGTGATAGAATCAGCTTGTATGGCCTGGAACTTTACAGATGGCAGACAGATGCATATCTGTCATGTTTCTAACACATTGAATTTCCAGTATTTACACCACCTGAAATGATTCTGTAACTGGATATCAATCTACGTGAGTTACACAGTTCTTCAGTGTGTTCCCAGGATTGGAAATGAAATTAATTTTAGATGCTTATGGAGGACATTGCTAATTAAAGATCTCAATATGTTATCAAAACTAAACCAAACTAGGGCAAATAATACTTTGGTAGAATTCAATTTAATTTCCACTTAGGATGTCTGTATCTATATACAGAGTACATGAAATCATATACAGAGCATAATACCAGTGTTATTATAATTATCATTATTATTATTATCATCATCATCTTCATCATCATCATCAGTCTTTTCTTGATTGTGGCAGTTTTTCTAGATGGACATGGCGGGCTTTGCCAAGTCATGCTGTCTTTTACTGATTCAGGAATTTCCTGACTATTGAACCTGTTTTAGGTATGACTGCTTTCTGGATATTGGTGTGGATGCGTTTTGGTAGGCCTAGTTTCTGGAGGTTTACTGTAAAAAAAAAATTTGATGTGATGTCGGTGACTGATGTGACTAATGGAATTGTTGCTTTTATGATGATTATTAAGCCCAACATTATATCCAGAGTAGGGGGTGGCAACCCCGTACTTATGAGAAGCCCCGGGTGTGCCCACAAGAGCGCCTTCAGTTTTCCTTCTCTCGCAATCACTGCTGCTGTTGATTTCCTTCCCCCGCATGCACCACCACCGCTGATTTCCTTCCGTTGCCGATGCCAAAGCTGTTGATGATTCCCTTCCCCCACCACCGTAGCAAGGAAGGAGTAAGCAGAAGGCAGTGAGAGTGGCAGCGTCAGCAGTGATGTGGGGAAGGAGGAAGAAACCTTGGATGAGAGGAAGAGGAGGAAGACGAGCATGGCAGCGGTGGGGGGAAGGATGCCAAAAACTCAGGCTGGGGAAGGAGGGGAGAAAGCAGCTGTGGTGGTGACAGTGAAGGGAAAGAAATCCTGAGAGGAGGAGGAGGAGGAGGAGGAGATGTCCAGGTGGCAGCGGGAGAGGGGGGTCAGGAAGTCAAAGGTTAAGGAAGGTGTGTCCCCCTGACAGATTATTTTGCCTGCAGACACTTTTTCAGATGACAAATATGCCCACAGCTCGAAAAGGTAGCCTACCCTTGATCTAGGGAACAAAAAAAGCACCAAAGGGAAAAAAATGTACACAGTTTGTTCAAGCTAAGATTGAGGCTTTTGAATCTGGGGCAAGATCTACTGTGGCAGAGGTCAAAAAGGGAATGGGGTTGGGAGAAGAACTGCCTCAGAGACTGAGGGTAGGGTGGGTTATGGGGAAATGCGAGTAAGAATAGTAGCTATGTGATTGGGGTTGCAGATTCTGAAGAGCACCAAAAACTGCTCCTACTTTGAGCACCTTTTAGATTCCAAACTGCGACTCAGGAAAAATGTGGAAATCCAAAATGTGAAAATGTGTGCTCCATTGCAAAGAACATGGTTATCACTGACGTGTTCTTCTATGGCTACATATCTTAGAAGAACTATGTCTGATCTAGCCTTACTTTCAACTCTGTTTTCCTGGCACCATGAAAAAGAAAATAATACTGATAGTCATGAAATGGACTAAATAGCCATGGGAAAAATTAGTTTTCCTTTCAACAAGCTTTCAAAAAATCTGAGTTGATGATAGAGTTCAGCTGACTTCTCTGGGAAAGCTTCAAGCATAGTTTATGCACAGATAATTCTATGCTTAAACCCATGAGGCCTTTATGACAGTCGGGATCAAATGTAACTGGAAAATCTGATGAACTCCTCAAAAGCATACTTACATTGTGCTTTGTGAGGTTGGAAATATTCGTTGCTATTGCTTGCAGCCAGTCAATACAGTCTTCGGGAGAGAGACACTGAATTATTCCACTGCAAATGCCATCGACAGCAATTACTTGGAATGCATTTTGCCTATAGAAACATCATAATAGATTAGGTCAGGAGAGAAGTGCATCTTCCCCAATTTTACCAACTTAATAATATTTGTAGAAAGGCTTCAGGATCACCCACTGTCCACCCCCTGCAAACAAAAGTCAGCCATTGAACTTTTACTGCTCTTCCTATTTTATGAGTCACTTCTCTCTATATTTAGCTTTTGCATGTGGCACGTTTCCAGATAAGTCTTGGCAAAACCTGCAGAACCAACGAAACAAAGATTGCTCACACTGGGCGATTTTCTCAAGGCACAAAACTTGTGAACATCATAGTCTGGCAGGCTGTGGGAGCTGCAATTTGTGGCGAATTACATTTTCCCACAGTTTTTGAATATTTGGACCAGGCTGATTCTGGATTGTTGACACCCTTGGGGAAATTGCATATTTTCAGTATGGCTTCTATGGTATCCACTGCAACAACAACAAAGATCCATAATTTAACTTCTACAAGGATAATAATTTGTGTGTTTAAGTGGAACTTTGGGGGGAACAAACAGTTCGTTTATTTGTTCATTTCTGCAAACTCCCAACCAATGAAATTGCTCATTAAACAAGAGTGAAATATGGTTGAGAAGGAGTATGTCTGTATTTATAATTTAAATGTTGTATCTGTATTTATTCATTTATTGTATTTTATGTAAACTGCCCTGGGAACTGACTGAAGGGTGATATAAAAACATCCAAAGTAAATAAACACATTTGAACATTATGCTCCACAGTGGAATTCTTACACCACCGTTGATAAATGTTTGTCTGGTGTGAAAACTCCATCCCACGGTGGATTTTGTTTTAGAAAACACTCCATGTTGAATAGCCATGCTATGAAAAGGAGAGTTCCTGCACAACGGTTGTGTTCTGTGTTATCTGGAGGGCTCCGTGGAGTTTCCTGTTGCATTGAGTGGACTTTTCCCACTGGCTACAGAGTTCCCTCGCTAGAGTGGTGAAAGGAGTGAGTGCCATTCTAGGAGAGCTGCTGGGATTGCGCTATTGCAGCAATGGCTGATGGGATACCATTAGGAGGATTGGGGGAAGATAGAGGGTGGAGGAACTGTTAATCACACACTGTGTTGACTTTTACTCACCTCCATGGGAGCCCACAGTCACACAACAGTGGAGTTAGAACATGTTGTGTGGTGAGTGCCCCCTACAAACTCAACCGTTGAGTGGAGTTTTCACACTGTTATGCAAACTGAGCCATTGTTTCTCTTATTTTGCAAAGATGAAATGTTTCATAGAAGTGATGTGGCTGAGCATTCACACTGTTCACAATCATGGGACACTTCACATACAGCCCTAATGTTTGAATCAGTAATGTCCAGGAACAGTTTTGCCATGTGACAAGAAATTTACCTAGACTGTTCCATAAGGGAGCCTTTGGCTTGCTACATACATGCACATCCAAGGCAAAATCCAACTTCTGCTCATATGATAGGACTTTCCCCTCTTCTCCTAACTTCCTGCTCCACCCCAAATCTGCTCTGGAGGGTCCCAAGAAGCTGCAGCCTTTCCTGATCTCTTCCGGCAGGCCTACCCAGTCAAATTTTAAGAGTTTGATTGGTATTTTAATAATGTATTAGTTTTTATATGTTTTAATCAGTTTTATGTATTTTATATCATTTGTATTTGATGTTGTTCCCCGCCTCGATCCAGAGGGAGAGGCGGGTAATGAATAAATATATTTATTACTTACTTGGGTACCATCCACAGAATTTCATGTAGCCATCTGAACACTGAGAGTAGTATGTTGTGCCCTAGGTGATATACCATTGCCAGAAAAACCTAGGGATGCTTCAGGAATTTGTTCTTTGTGATCCCTGATACAAACTGATCTCATCTGAACTTCCTGGATTAATGTACAGTTCTAAAATTAGTTTTCTACTGGCTTTTGCAATTTCCAAATGTTCCAGTGCAGCTCAAAATGAAACCCACCATTTTTTTAAAGTGTGCTTTGAATGAAAATAGGTTTAGAAATGTGTATTTAAATGCATTTTTTGTGTGCATCTAAAGAATGGGGGAGAAGTAGAAATAAATCAGAACTGAGTTACAGGTGAACATACGCAAAAGTGACAGAGACTAGAAAGCGACTGATTTGTCCGGCTCTAGAAAAACCATCATTCAAATAATAACTATTTAGAATTTTGAGGACCAGTATTTTGGAAAAATGGCAAATGTCAGAAATAATTTACAATAAAAATGCCATTTTATACTTTTTCTATAACAACAAAAAAAGAAGTCTTGGTAATAAAATAGATCATAAATAGATAAGAATTCTCTCCCTTTCTCCCCCCGCCCCAAAATATTCCACCCCAATGCCCTCTGACTAAAGCATATAATGTTCCATATTGGCTGCTCTACTAATTTATAGATTTTTGTTTCAAAGATGATCCGCTTCAAATATTACTTAGGGGAAGGGCTGGAAAAGTGAGAATCGATCCACATGGCTTTAATGATTTTACGTTGCACTTTTCCAACATTTGGACATATACTAAAGAAAGTGAAAGTGTGTGATGCATCCATCGATATAAGAGGAGGCCATCCAAGCATTCTGTCTCAGTGCTGCTCTGCGCATCTATGCTGCTTGCCATAATACACTGTGGACTGAATTACTGCCTTCAAATGACAGGTAATTATGAAGCCTACGGAAAATCTTTGGATGTTGAAGCTCTAAGGGGCCAATTTCTTCAGCTAAGAGTCTTTTTGGCACCCGGCCTAAAGAAAGTTCAGGAGCCTGAGTGGCTCAAGAGTCATAGGAACAGGACAGTATTTCACGACCTCAACCCAACTCTGAGCTTGCCAGATTGGAAATTTTAGAACACATCCCTTCTTTCATGGTGAATTTATGGCTCAGAATTAAGCATAGGAAATTCAGAAAAGGTAACGAATCTTCATTCAAAGTCAACCTGCAATCCAAAACAACTGGCCTGCACTGTTAGTTTTAAAAATTATTTTAATGGAAAGAACATATGCCCTGATCTATGGAGGTCTAGTGCAGGAGTGTAGAACCTCCAGCCTGGGTGCCCAATCCAGCCCTCCTGGAGCTCAATCCAGCCCTCTTGGATTCCCCAGGAGGCCACAGATGCTTCCCCAGGCACCATCCTCTTCCCCGGAATACCAATCATTTGGTGGATTCCTGAGTTTTCTGCACTTTCCCCCCATTCTAAAACATCAAAATGCCTGTCCCAAGGCAGTAAAACCTTGAAGCTAAAATATGCTGGTATTTTTAAAAAATATTTTGGCCCTGTTCTTTGGCTTTCAGCCCTGCCCACCACTGGCATACAGTCCCCCAGAGCTTCTGTGAAGTAGAATTTGGCCCTGAAGCTGAAAGAAATGGTCATTAGGTGTAACAACTCCCCCCACTTGCACCCTTACTGTGGCACTATGGGGTAGAGTCTAGTTGCTCAGATTAGAGGGCAAGTATTCATTATTTCTTTATGACATTTCTAGATCTCCTTTCATCGGATCAGATTTCACGGTGGTGTACATCTTTCTTGTATTAGGATTATAGATTGTTAATTTTCTGCAATCCTAATACAATAAATGATAATATTAAAAAAAAAACATAAGAAAATAAGAAGAGTCGTGCTGGATGAGATCAAGGGTCCATCTAGACCAGCACTCTGTTCACAGTGGCCAACCAGCTGTTGGACAGAAACCCACAAGCACGACATGGTGCAAAAGCATCCAACCAACCATGTTCCCCAGCAACTGGTGCATATAGGCTTACAGCCTCTGATACTGGAGGTAGCACATAGCCATCAGGACTAGTAGCCATCGCTAGCCTTCTCCCCCAAGAATTTATCCAACCCCCTTTTAGAGCCATCCAAATTGGTGGCCATCAATACATCTTGTGGTAGCGAATTCCATGGTTTAAGTATGTGCTGTGTGAAGGTAAAGGACAGCAGAGTAGTGTTTCAAGGCAGGCTAATTATACAAATTGAAACACCTGTATAAATAAAAGTGAAAAGCACTGAAAGGACTATAAAGTAGGCACCCAGGTGCACCTTTTTATGGAACTATTATTGAAAATTGGTAGGTTGAGAGAAAGGTCAGCATAATGATTTCTGATTTCCCTGACTATTAGCTGTACCACATAAACATGCAGTGGTTTGAATATGGCCCCCTCTCCCTTACCTTCCTGAGACAACTAAAAGCACACACACACAAAAATACACACCACCCCAGCTTAGGCACTGAGATTAGAGTACAGTAGAAGATTGGCTGTTTCTTCATGGACAATGTAATGTTTCCCCATACTGATGAGGAAAATATTATGGATGACTGTGGCAAGACTTTCATCCTGATATGTTAGCTTTCTATGTGCAAGGAAATTTGGATGTGGATCACTTGGAAGCAAGCAATCACTCCACATGCTGTATAAGGGTTGTGTAGTCATGTGAGAAGTCCATGTCATATAATATTCTCATTGAAATGTCTCTGTCATATTCTTTGGCTCATTCCACAATTTCAGAAAGTGGAAGTAGACAACATTTTCCACCTGAGCATAAATAGGTATTTAAATGTAGAATTAGCTAATGTGTAATATCATTCTACTTAATACTACTTAAAGTAGCTTTTTTAAACAATAAATAAATAAGAATTTCTTTAATTCTCTGGTATCCAGAATCTCAGAGAAAATTATTGTATTTCAGAGTATTAATTCTATTCTATCACTAAAATGAGTTTTAAAGGTCAGCTGCGATAACAGAATTCTTTCTTTGATCACTCCAAAGTATGCAATTGGCATGCTAAGAGAACATATCTCATATCTACTTACCTGCACATATCTGATCCTGGGAGATATTGGGAAAACCGGGAGTGTAGGAGTGGGATTAATCGGAGATCACACCACCTCTTCTCCCACCTAAGCCCTGGAGATGTAGGCCACGAAGAACATGAAAGTGTGTCCTGAAATAGATGGTAAACACCTTTGATGTTTGACTTTACCATCAACACTCACAATAAATGGTATTCCTTCTCTTTCATTATTCTTGCCTATTTAAGCCAGTTAGATTTTCCTCTTGAGTACAATGCTAGTTTGTCAGGTGGCATCATCTGGAGTTTAATATGCTGTGTCTGCTTTCCATTGTATTCCCCCCCCCCCAAAGGAACTAAGGAGGAACAACTTCCTGCTAATATCTCACACCAGAAAGGTTTACAAATACTATTCTCATAAAAAGATTCTTCTTAGAAAATTATGGAGTTGGCACTGCAAGCCAGTGAATTCAAAGAAATTTGTTCTGCAGACTGTATGGCCTTTCAACTGCCATTGAAAGTTCATGCATTTATAGTAATGGTGCTATGGGCACATTTTGTCCCCTCTGCAACATTGTCCCAAGAGCAGCAGTTTCCCTTTTCCATCATATGTGTTAATAGCAGCAAACGGAAGAAAGTAAAGGGGTATGTGACATATTGCATTGATTTTGACTGAAAAGGTCAAGAACTGTATGGCTTAATACAAGCAAGGAAACATGATGGCCTGACCTTGATGTTGTACTCCAGAATATTCTATGAACGTTCTCACTATTTCATGTTGTGTTCACAGGTCTAGTGGCAAGTCTGTCCTTGAAGTTCTCAAATGTTCACAGGCCTTATGTCAAGGCAGTTCAGCTATTATGACTTGGGAAACTCCAGAACATGAAAACACACTGACCTTCTCTTCATCCTCAGAAACTGAGTGATAGAGAACTGATGACTGGACGAGCTCTCAGAAAAATAGTATTGGGAATATTACACCTTTGTCTAAGTTAATGGAAGGGGACAGGGTTTCAGTTGGTTAGTTCATGGGAATTTTGATCACAGCTAGCATTACGATATCTATAGCCTACAATGTGGTTTCTTGTGATTTCTTCCTTTTGCTCCTCCCCTTCCTGCCCCTTCTCCTTTCTGTCTCTAATCTCCTCCATTGCTAGGAGCACATTTGTTAACTTACTCACTCCTGCCTGTGTAATGGAATACAAAATGGACTGAACAAACTTTTTTGAAACTCTACACTGTACCTACATAGCTATGCTGTACCTATACGCTGTACCTTATATGCAAGAATACTAAGTAAGTAAATCTGTTGTCTACATTTTAACCTTCTGTGCATGTGAGACTGGGAAATGCTCATTCTGTTTTGCCTTTTTTGTTTTTCCCTGCTAATTGTCTTTCTAACAGGAGACATCATTGCTGAATAATCTCATCAGATAGGAGGAGTCGACTGCTTGTAAAAAAAAAAAAAAAACTATAGTAAGGGAGAAGGAAGAAATAGAAATGGGGGAGTGCCTGAAATTATGCTTCAGGTATAGTTGTAAGAAGAGAATAGGCCTACCTATTGAGATGAAAGAAGCTGTCTTTAAAATGAAAAGAAACAAAAAAAATAGAAAGAAAAAGGGGATCTTTATAATCTTACTTTTCCCCCTTTCCCAGTATTTTATGCTGCTTTTATACTGGAGCTAAAACATAATACTCATGATATAAATCTTTATTTGCATATATAATATAAAGACTTTAGTTATTCCAACTGAATGCACAACTTAAATTCATCATGGGCCAAAAATGTGATATTATAAGAACAACCCCTGGAATATAGCTGGGGACTTTTGGCTCAACAGGTGTTGGATTACACTTCCCATCAGCCCCAGTTAGCATGGCAATGGTCAGGAATGATGTGAATTGTTTTCCAACAATATCAGGAGGGTCATAGGTTTCCCAATCCTACTCTAAAAGGAAGAGAGAAAAGATTCCTGGATCAATTCTAAGTATGTATATTAAACAAATCTTCATAAAAAGAATAAATCTTAACAGATACTTGATACTCTCATGGAAATACTTGGGATGAGGCTAAACCTGACTCAGGTAAATCCATTGCCAGGGCGATGGAGAACTTTGATCAGTTTAAAAGTATTTACTTTGTGCTACTGAATGCAATGGGAGCTAAACAGGGCAGATTCAGCCTCCATCTGCATGCTCCACACCTGCTTCCGCATTTTCCCATTCTGAACTCTGTTTCTTGGTGTGATGCTCAAGCACGCCAGACTCTTGGGCTTTAAAAAGAATCTTCAGAATTGTGCATTTGCCAGATGCTAGTTTGTTATGATGGGAAAGACGTGCATTGCAGGTAGGTTTTCATATTGCAAAGACCCCTGGAAAGGGTGGAATTAATTTATGTGCATTCTGCAAAAGAGAGATCATCATCCCTGACACCATGTGTCAGTGGGGGGAGGTAGGTTTCATTCAGTGCTTTATGTTTCCTTTATAGTTGTGATTGGACATCATTCACTCGTGTAGGGAAAAATGAAGGGTGCATTTGGGAACACCATTGTAGTAAGGGCTAAATCTATCCTCTGTCCTATAGCTACTGAGAGCCAAGTCTACTCCTGGTTCCATCCTATATTCTGTAATCATATCATCTTTTTGTGTAAGGCCCTTTCCGCACCAGCCATTTTTCGAGGGGCTGCCCCTGCCTGCTTGCGGAGAGTCCATATGACGCACAGAGAATCCCACAAGCAGGCAGGGGCCAGCCTTCCATTTTCCTGGGAGTTCAGGGAACACTTTTTTCCCGGTTCATTCCCTGCTTCCGGGAGTGTAAAGAGATGGGCAGCTGGTGTGGCCACCCATCCCAGGTGCAGCCGCACTTACCCTCGAGTAAGAGTGGGTGCACCGATGGCCACTGAGCCACACCACGTGGCTCCGAGGCCATCGGGGGGTGGGGACAGCAAAATCGTCACCTCCAGGATGGCGGGGGGAGGGGGGTGCGATTGCGTGTGTGTTTTTTTAAAAAAACTAACCTGACCTTTTGTGCACAAGCACTTGTGCGCACATCCATGGATCTTTAAAATAAAATGGCCGGTGCGACTTGTGGCGGCCAGCTAGAAGCCCGGGCCATCACATTGTGGTGCAGACTCAGCGTGCTGGACTCAGAAGTAAGTACTTCCGGGTTTCTCCACTTCCCGCCCTCTCCGACCCTATGGTGCGGAAAGGGCCTAAGACTCCTTCCCTCTTGTTGGCAATGGAACTGCAAAGCATTTCATTAATGCACAACGCTCTGTTTTGCATCACTGATGATGGAAAACACTACTACTCAGATTGTGTCCTCCATTTTTATCCATGAGCTGCCCTAAAAGACTCTTCACACTTTATTTTTTCTCGATACTAATGGGGGAAATGGACAACCCTGCAGAAAGAAAAACAATCACCACTACCACCGCACCAAAATATCTTGACATTTGAAATAACATTTTCATTTCAACCGTTTTCTTCCCAGATCCGGCAGACACGAAGGGGGGAAATATTACAAGGGTCTTGGGAAAAGCTATTAGTGAAGTATTTCTAGCCTACACAGAAGAAGTGTAAAATATTCTTGATTGAATCTTTCTAGCTGGATCTGGAGGCAGGGTGCTACAGAATAATGCTGCAACATTTCAGGTGGGTTTTTTTTAGCCTCTGGGTCTGTCAGCACCCATGATGCATTGTCAAATGACATTCAGGAGAAACATGAAGAAAGCTCTCTTCCATGAAACTGAGTGCCGATGCCATTCATACAACATAAGAATTTACTTTTTCACAAATTGTTTCATAGTTTGGTGAAATAATTTCTTAAGGAGCTCATTCTGGCCTGGATTCGTAAGAAAACCAAATGGTACAGGAAAAAAAATATGAATGAAATTTAGTCTGGGCACACTCATGCAATTTGGATTGCACACCGAAATAGAGATAGGAAAACAGCCCTCTACCCAATGCACAATATAGAATTGATCTGAGTGATGAATCACTCTAATGGACATCCAAAATCAATCCTTTTTCAAAAATGGATTAAGTCTAAATCAATGAATTAGGCTCTGGGATGCTCCCGGAAACATCACTGAGAATGTGCTGGCACTGGTGCCCCTCCATGCTGGATGGGACCTTCACCATCCCCACCATAATTTCACTTTGCATTACTTACCAAAGGAAAGGGGCTGCAAAAAGGGTCCCATCCAAGCTGAGATGAGGCAAAAACATAATTATATGCAGTCTGCTCAAGGCATCCAGGTAGCTTTGGCATTGCAATTCCCAAGAGTTCTGGATTTATTTTTATTTCATTTATTTAAAATTATGTTTAGCCTACCTTTAAGGGCCAAAGCCTCTCATGCTTCAGAGGCCCTGCACAGATTCTAGGTCCTGTCAAACACACCACCAGTCACTCAAGGGGACACCTCAATTTGTTCCAAGAGGGTCACTGAAAGTACTATATGCGCCTAGTGCTTCTCTGATTGAGTAAAACTGAGGCCTAGAGACCTTTTACAAATTGTCAGTCTCATTCTGAACAGAAACATTTAGGCTACAATCCTACACACACTTACCTGGGAGCAACTCCCACTGAACTCAGTGGATGGGTTCACACATAATGCTAAGCCATGATGGGTTGCTAACCGCTTTGTGTTGTAGATTATGCAAACAGCCAACTATGTGGATTCTCAGAGTGGGGAGTTTGGGTGGATCAACCTATCATGCATAGCAGAAACATTCCCCATCATGGGTTCCACCAGAAAATAAGCCACCATGGCGTGTGAACCCAGCCAGAGGACTTAATTTTGGGTAAACACGTATAGAACTGCACTAAATAAAACTCTAGCCATTTGCTTTTTCATTGCATACTTTCAGCACACCACAGTTTTAACAGTAGAATCAGTGGGCTAAAATATATTTGAAATGTTATTCTTAAATGAGGTAACTGTCAGCTTCAGCTCTTTTAAAATACAATGCTGACATGCACTTAGATTGGTCATACTTCTCAGTCAATAGCCCTGGGTGGAACATTTTCAGCTTTTTGACAGTTTTTTTGAAAATTCTCTTACCGTATTATTGGGATGGTAGTTAAGATGTAAACCACTGTCACACAGAGGTGATGATGTGCCACTACTCTGATCACTAGGAATGCCTAATAAAAGATATAAATGCATATAAAAGAGTATCATGGCCTGTTAAGCTACAAACAAATCATAGTCAAAAATGACTTTTTTGTCGTGTTTAGAACTCAGCCATAAACGTAAAGCAAAACCGTTGTCTCTGCTCCACCGGGTGGTTGAACTCGTGCTGTGCTGAACATTTTTTTTCCACATTTTTTTTCAGCCATTCTCATTCAATTTGATAGAGAATTTTCTTTTGAAAAATAAAATATCCAGAAGAGAGAAGTTCTCACGGCTGAGGTTCGGAGATCTTGCAGCTTGTCTTGCATATTAGGAGCAACCTGTCTTTCATAGTACAATTATCTCTTCAGCAGCTTCCCTGGCTTCTTCCATTAAAGACCAGGGGAGGACATCATGACATAACTCCTTCCCCATAGGCCCTTTTCAGACCAGGAAGCATCCAGGGAGGCTGCAGAGTGATGGAAAGATGTGTAATAGAAAGTAAACAAACCCACAGCATCCTCAGGGATCTCAAAATGATAAGGGAAACTCAAAACCACCACAAAATGGATTTTAAAAACAAATTCTAAAGGGCCCTGTGAATAAAGCAGATATACGTAAGCCACTTTCCTGGGGGGAAGAAAACTTTCAGGAAATTGGAGGATAGATTTTGGCACAGTACTAGCTCTTCCTCTTCCCCGGTGCTGGACAGAATACTACACCCCTCCAATGCCCACTAAAAAACAAAAACAGTGATGTTATAAGCATCTGCACTAGAGACAAGATGCAACCACAATCACCACTCAGAAATTTAATGTCAGGGAGACCCTGGGGAAAGTGCTGAACCCAAGAATAATGACTAGTGCTGACCCAGAAATTCTCAGGAAGTATACAGTTAATCTAAAATGGAAGAGGAAGCTTCCAATCTACTCTTCATGGCCATCTGGGAGGAGAAAGGAGGGGGCAGCACATTAATACAAGGCTTGGTATAGCTTTTCTTTGTAACACTAAACCATGGGATAGTATTATATCTGAGCACAGCCACTGTGAGTAAAACAACAGCCTGACGTTGCTGAGATGCCATTCTTTGCTGGGTATGACATGTGATGATGAGGGATTTGCACAAAGAGTAGAATACAAATTACAAATTTGATAATCCAAAGTATTTAATCATATTCCCCTTTTTATTGTCAGCAAGTATCAGAAGCACTACAAAAACAAATTTCAAGTGATTATTATTTGTGAGGACATATAAAGGAAGTTAATATTTTTACTATGAAATTTATTATTTGCAAATATTCAGTGAATAGTTGTTAAAAAGTTCCTGGTTTCCACTACTGAAAAAAAAATAGTCTGCCTTAAGCATAATTATATTTGTATTTTGACTTGCAACTAAGGAAACATTATACAAAATAAATATGGTAATCCAAGGGTACAGCTTTTTGTAAATAGACCTGTGATTGTAAGAGTGGGAGTTCTATTTTTGAAAGGAGTAATCAATTATAGTAAATTGCTTTGACAATATCAAATGAATCTAAGAGATCCTTTTCATTATAAATAAATAAGCAACTGTTGCAAAAGTATTTTCCCAACACATTAATCAATATTTTGGAACCAAATGAATACAATAGATCAGGAATTACTTCTTGGGGTTGAGGCTACTCAAATACAATAGATCAGGAATTACTTCATGGGGTTGAGCTATTCAAATTAATTTCAAAAGCATATTACTACGAGCAATTTCATTGTCTTTTTCCCAATAAAAAAGGAGGGATCCTGAAGATAAACAAGGCAACTATAACATGAAGAAATAATCATGCCGTGACTGAGACTATGTACTAACAACTTCAAGGTACAATCCTCTGCATATTTAGACGGGGGGGGGGGGGAATCCTATAGCACCCATCATTTCCCAGCCAGCATGGTTAACTGGTGAATGCAGGGTGCATGTGTTTCTGTCTGAACATGCATAGGATTGCACCCATAATTTCTGAAAAATCTAAGAGGAAAACAGCTGTCTCCCTGTTTCTGCCATTTCTCGGTGAGACTAATCAACTTGAATGGTTGAACTAAAACAAAATACTGATAACTACGGACTCTAGTAATCTTCACTTAAATGACTTTATCTGTTAAAGCACATGACTGCAGTTCAAATTTAAATGTCCTCAAGATATATACACTTATTCTCAGTTGCTAAATTGGGGTGGGGGGGCAACACTTCTCCACTTCCCTGCTATTATGTGTCGAATGAAAGATGAAATATAAATACTCTGGACAAATTATTGCTAAGTCAAATAACTTTAATAGCACTCACAGCAAGTTGTAATCAGCTGAGAGATCATAGTACTATCTCTAAACCAAACTGAAGGCTAATAGAACAGCACTGATAGTGAGGAGTTCACACTGAAACCACATTCTCTGGGGGCGGGGAAACTACTGCTAATGGTAGTATCTACACAGATTTGGAAACTAATGAAGAGCTCCATCAGACGAGTGTTTTATTGCACACTCGTTACTGGGCACTCACAATTTTTTGCGGGTCTCTCTCATGACGTCACCTGCCTCCCGTGTGCCTCCTGCCCCTTCTTGCCTTATTTGCGCAACAAAAAACACCCCAGTAAGTCCAACTTAAAATAAAGACAGATCTTGCCGCTATCGTCTGCTGTGTGCAGGAGAAGCAGTGAGATCAAAACAGCCCACTGAATGGGCCATGTGCATGTTGTTTACTTCCTCTTTCAAAAGAGGATTAATGTGGGACAAACGTGTGGGTGGAGAAACACAATTTTCTCCTGTGTGATGACACTCAAAGGAAGATGCATTCATAGTTCATTCATAGGTTCACCTACATTACCCCCCTACACACTCACATTCACACACACACAAAGCCCAACTAAATGTTTGAACTAATCATATAAACTGACTGACAAACACCAATTCAAGGTTGGAATAAACTTAAAAAGTAGTAAAGTGAGTTGGCCCCAAGGCTCCAATCAATAACAATGATTTATTTTCTTAAAATGATCAGTAGTGCTTACATGCACAATCCTCGTTGAGGGGCAGTTTGAGAAATGCAGGTGCTCTTTTGAGAAAGGACACAGTTAGGGTCACCTCTTCTCCAGCATTCCGAAGAACTTGGACCTGAGGATTAAATTAAAACAGGAGATTTATTTATTTATTGCATTTCTATACTGCCCAATAGCCAAAGCTCTCTGGGTGGTTTACACGCAGAGACACAGAAATGCACACACGTTTGGGCTACCCTTCGCGCACAGTTCCTCTGCTGCTTATGGCACAAAGGTTAAAAGAAACGCAAAAAAATAAATAAAAATAAAGCAAATCTGTGGTTTTAAGTTTAAAAACTAGGCGTCTTTGCCCTATTCCAGTATCCTTAAACTTCACTGAAAATACATAAAATATCCTGATGACTACTCAAACAACATTTCCTTCACACACAAAACAGGACTTCAGTGTGCAGAGGTTAATTTCAGACTGGCAATCTGGTAAGAGGTGGGACTAAATGTGAGATCCAGCAAACACTGAGCCAATTCCAGCAAAGCTTTGAGAAACCTACAGATAACCAGATGCTGGAACGGTCTCCAAGCAGAACACATAAACCTCCCAACCTGGGTGCAAAACCTAGCAAGCCAACTTTAGTACTGAGACTAGAGAGAGGAAAGAATACTGTATTCCAGCTAGCCACCTCACCTTTAAACTGGTAGACCCACGAGGCTGTGGGAGCCTCACTTACCAAGAGGAACCCATACTTCAACTGCCTCAGTTCTATAGATAAGCATTCTAGAACTTGCTGGTTTTCAAGGGAAAGAAAAGCATGGCACCTGTTCTGATTTGCATGGACAGCCCTTTCCCCCTGGTTGAATGAAGGAAAAGGAGCTTGTAACTTTTGGTAATTCAGTATGGAGACAACCTGCATCAAAAATTGAAATGTGTGAATGGCTATGTCTTTCTAGTCCCACTGAGATAAACAAATAATGCTCTTGTGTCTTGCTTTAGACTAAGAAACTGAATTTTCGTCACCCTGAGCCTTAAAAGCAATGGTTTTTCCGAGTGTTACATGAATTACCTCGAGAGTCGCTTCATTCAGATTATCAAAACTCTTCTCACTAGTGTAACAGCAAGACAGTCAATCAAAAATGAATTGACTGTCCCTGTGCTGCTCTCACAGATATGGGCAAATGTTTCACAGTAATTTGACACAGTGAGAGTTGTGTAAACTTTGCTGAGCATTCCTTTCTGAAAATGGGACACTCTTGATTACAGAGAATATCAAAGATGATATTACTTAGAGGTTATATTGAGTGGTATACAACTGAAAGACAAAGGTAGTAAAAAAAACTAAGAGCTGGCACTTACCTCACAACTAAAAGAAACTTGGGCATGTTAAAAGAATTTAGGCGTGCAATTACAGGCTGGTTAGAAAGAGCCCCCTCACTTTCTCTACTCTATTCTCAAACAGCAAACGTAGAGAGACACTTTCTGCACCTGGAAGGATAGTCTGGAGAAATTCAGGTGACTTCCTTGGGCAGAGGACCTACATTTTTAGCAGTCAGAGACAGTAGCACAGGCAGAGGTTTCTTATTTTTAAACTTTTTCCTCTTTCTTTTTAAACTGTTTCTTGGCAATGTTTCCCATGATGGCAGTGATCCTTCTCCATCAGGGGACATCTTCCCCACAATGTGTCTGAGGAAGGATGCGACATATATAAAGCTGTTATTTTAAAAAAAAAACTGTTGAAAGCAAGCAAGTAAAGGAAGCATCAAAGTTATCAGAACTTCTCTGTTCATTCCCCAGACCCTTTCACCTCTCCCCCCATTTTTATGAATATGCCAAAAATATAAAATAAAAAATTCTGAGTATGTTCAGCATAGCTCTAATATACATAAGAGAGCTAAAATCCATACTATTAATACTTTTGTCATTTCAAATCAGTTGATAATTTCACCCAATCTTTCATTTAGAAATTAAAAATTGTCCTAATTTAATCAATGCTTTAAAAAATGCCACTGAAATGAATAGATTCACTAAACAAAAAAACCTACGGTTTACAAAAACAATGTTAAGGCTCTACAGTTTCCAACCAAGCACAAAAAGCAGGGTAATTGGGAGTTAAGGCTCCCAAGCCTTAATGCCACATCCTCCCTAAGGAGGCAGAAAGTGCAAGTGAAATTCTCATTCTCCCAAAGCAGGTGAACCATGAGGACAGGATGGAGAATATGATATGCAGAGGTGACTGTGGGGTTGTGGAAAACTGATGATGAATAACTTAGGGCCACCTCTTCCCCAACCTGATGCCCTCCAAAGGTGTTGGACTACAACTCACATCATTGCAAGTCAGTATGTCCTTGCTGATGTATTTGTAAGACATGGTCTCTGCTCCGACAAAGAGAATTTTGCCAGCCAGAAGTGAAGCAAGGATGTCAGTGTTGAGGCAACAGAGGTGCCTGATCTTGCTTGCCATCATCAAGAGGCAGACACAAGGATTATTTGGCACATCCAACATGCATCACATGGTAGTGATCAGGCAAAGAATATCCTGGTTAGAGCAAATGACACTGATGCATTGGTTCTGTTAATTTACCATCAAAAGCACTTCCTAAACTCTCGTATTTGGTTTGTTTGTGGCGTGTGTTCTAACAACAGCAGAAGGACAATCAATGTAACTTGTATCACAGAGGAACTTGGACATGATCTGGTAGAGGCCTTGTTTGGCTACCACACTTTTACAGGGTCTGATTTCACAGCTGCATTTGCAAGACAGGGAAAGGTTAAACCATTTGAAATCATGAAAAAGAATCCTGAATTCCAAGAAATTCTCAGCCAGCTAGGTGAGTCATTAACTTTAACCCAAGAAAAGATAGCTGGGTTGGATAAATTTGTCTGTGCCATATACAGTCACCCTAGATACTCTTCTGTGAGTGAAGTAAGATACAGTCTATTTATGAAGAAAACAACACCTAAGATCCAGTCTAAGGCATTCTCCAAAGTTAAAGGGATTGACCCAACAATGCTGCCTCCATCTAAACCTGCATTGATCCAAAAGATTAAAAGAAGCAATTCAGTGTCATGTCTGTGGAAATGAGAAGATTGTAGAAAACCTGATGATGGGATTCATTCTACTGAACACGGCTGGTACTTGGAAAATGGCAGGTACCACATAAAATGATACGATGGTCCAACACTCCCAGAGAAATTTGAAAAGGCCACAGAAAAGGACAGAGAAAGGCCCTACCCCACTCCCAGCACAGCTTGGGGGTGGTGGGGCAGTTGCGGCGGGCGCAGGAGGACGAGGCGTGGAGGTGCGCCATTGGCGGCCTCCAGAAAGTGGCGCCAGAAGGAGGGGAGAAGGAGGGGGAGCCTATATAAGGCTGGAACTCCTCCCCTCCTTCGTCTTGGTTGCGCGGCTGCTCTGCGTGGCTGCTCTGCTCGGACGGGATCGTCGGCTCTTGGACGAGGCGCCTGAGCAGAGCAGGGCGAGCGTGCCGGGAGCCGCGAGCGGGGGGGCGGAAGGTTCTTGTCCCGCCGGACGGCGGGAGATTGAGAGGCGCTTCGCGCTCGGGTGGACGGGGTTGGCCCGGCTCGCCCTTCCCCCCCCCTGCTTCTGTCTTCGGGTCGCGAGGGCCCCGGCGACGGCTCCTGGAGGCGGCTTGCGGCGCTGGAAGAGGCGGCTGGGCAGAGCAGGGCAAACGTGCGGCTGAGGGGGGAAGCCCCTTTTGTCTCGCCGGAGCGGGAAGGGCGCTTAGCGCGCGGGCGGACGGGGCCGGGCTGGCTGGCCTGTCCCTCTCCCCCGCACCCCCCCCACACTTTAATTGAGGCGCCTGGTGCCGGGAGCGGTTGGGGCTACATTGGGGCTTCTTCTGGACGGCGGTAGCTCTTCGGAGGGGCACTTCGCCCCGTTGACGGGTCTGGGCCGGCTGGCCTGGCACCCCCCCCTCCTCCTTTCCTATCATCGCGGAGGGCGCCGGTTGACGGAAGACGGAGGAGAGCGGCCCGTCTACACCGGCGGTTTGAGAGTGACAGTTTTGGCCGTGAGGCCACAGGTTTGGGGGAAGGGCCGGCAGGTCCTTCCCTGAGGAGGGGGCGGTGACGGTGGTCGGGGCTGACTAGTGGGAAGCGACAGCTTGTGGCAGCGGGTGCCAGGGGCGCTGGGCGGCTGGACAAGGGACGAAGGGGGCATCAGTGGCTGACTCCGCCCGAAGAGCAGCACAGGCGGGGAGAAACGCCTGGTGGGGGCTTGAGGATCTGGGGGGGCGCTAGGCTTCTGTTAACTGGGCTTCAACCCGTTGGTTAGTGGGACGGTAGAGGTGTGCCCCCCCTCCATCCCTAGTTCTACAGAGGTGGGGTGCAGGGAAAATATTGATTGGTCCCCCCCCTCTCCTTTTTCTCTCAGTTCTCGCAGGGTGGTTTTTTTTTTGTTTTTTTGGTATTTTGCCAGCTTGGGGGGTGCAGGTTTAGGTGATCGGTGACAACGGCCCCTCCCTCCCTGAATTCAACTGCCTTTCAAGGGTGCCCTGTTGGTGGATACTAGGGAGTGCAGAGGGCGGTTGGGGTAGCTCCGCCTCTAGAATTTGAACCGCACGCAGCTCTTGATTAGTTGGATAGTGGTTGGCGGTTGGAGATAGGGGTGTGGCCTTGCTATAGGCAGTATCTGTGAGTGGAAACTCACTCAGGGAAAATGCCCCCCCCTAGAGGAAGTGGAGGCAGGAAAGGCAAAGGGAAGGCGCCAAAGCCTTTGTTTAAGTGACCTAGGGCGCGCAGGGAGTCTTCATCGGATGAGGAGGAGAGCCCTGAGGTCGCGGCTATATTGGCCAGGTTGCAGGTGGTGGAACGTGAGAGGGGTTTAGCCCCGCTCCCGCCTGCTGCTATGCTGGGGGGCCCTGGTAGTGGGGCAGGGCCTCATCTAACGAGGAAACAGAAGCGGGATCAAATGTGGGCTTCTGTTTCAGCTCGTCTTCAAGTTATTGAATCTGGTGATGGGGTGTCGGCAGGCGGAGAAGCGGTTCAGCAGTCACAGCAGCCGAGTCGGCAGGAGGCACAGCCAGTGGCACCGGGGGGGTCGATCCAAGGGGCCTCAGCGAGTGGCTCTGCCGTGACCGAGATGCAGCTGCTGAACATGGGCGGAGTGCCGATGGCGGGAAATGACACCGGCGTGCGGACTCCAGGTGAGGCACACACCACATCTTACTCGGGACCGCTCCCACCGTGGGGTTCGCCCTCGCCGTGGAACTGGTGCCCATGGGCCCCGGGTTGGGGTTGGCCGGCAGCATTTCAGGGGGTGGGAGCACCTCAGGCGGGGGGTGTGGGGACAATACAGTCCAATACACATGCGCACACGACCCAGAATTCGGGACAGTCGGGGAGTTCAGCAGTTGCGGCAGCTGGAGCCCCGCAGGCAGCTTCAACCGCGGAGGTCGGCACGTCGGTGACGGTAGGTCAAGGGGTAATGGGTCCTACGGTAAGTCACACGGCGGCAACACAGACACAATCGGAGTCACAGGTGAATGAGTCGGTTTTGGCAGTGTGGCAGGGGCCGGCTGGCGCTTCCTCTCAGTTGATGGCGGCAGGAGGTGTAGTGCGCGACCCGTATGTAGGGGTTGAGTCAATGGCCATCCCAACAGGCAGCACTGCTGCCCCACTGGGTTACCATTTGCTCCCGGCCACACGCGAGAAAATCTGGAAGGGGGAGTTTGTAGATGTCTTTTCTCTGCTCTTCCGTGAGACAGAGACGAAGGACAAGGATAGGGCCACAGATAAGGAATTGGAGCGGTTGCGGCGGAAGAAGGTGGCGCGGACGTGGGCAAATTGGCTTCCGGGCTACCTTATCTATATGGGGGTGATTCAACAGAAGTTCCCCGAGAAAGGTTGTATTTTGACAAAATATCTGGATATGCTCTACAGAGCATACACAGAGTATGGGGGGGGGGGGCGTGGCTTGCTTACGATGAATCATTTCGTATGCGGGCCGCGTTTGACCACTCCCTTCGCTGGGACTTGAAAGACAATGATCTGTGGCTACAGTTCATGACCCCGGCAAGGCCAGGGGTCGGAGAACGGGCAGATAGTGGCCATCTTTTGGCCAAGCAGCAGCTTACGGCATCTCCCCGCGTGGAGGCGGGGCAGGGGGTTCAATCCCGCCTGCTTTGCTGGGAATATAGTTCCCGAGGGGCCTGCACACGCCCTGTGTGTAGGTTTCGCCATGAATGCCCAATTTGTAGGGGACCTCACGCCGGGGCTAATTGCCCAAGGTCCAAAAGGGGATGGGGAACAGGGGGGGAGGCCCCAGGAGGCCATAAGCCAGGGGGCCAGCACCCTCCTCCCAAAGGGCCCCAGTCCGGTCAGGCTTGAACCGTTGAGGCGCCTTTTGGCAAGATATCCGGGATCGGATGCCAGCTATTTGGAGGCTGGGTTTAGGGATGGATTTCGCATTCCATTCAAGGGTCCTAGGGTACCTGCGTTTGCACGGAATCAAAAGTCTGTTAAGGTGCTGGAACAGTTGGTGCAGGATAAGATTGATAAAGAAGTTGCCACGGGTAGGGTGTTGGGGCCTTTTAGTTGTCCCCCTATACCGAATTTGAGGGTTTCCCCCTTGGGCATCGTTCCCAAGAAGGCTCCAGGTGAGTACAGGTTGATACACAACATGTCTGCACCGAGGGGGCAATCGGTTAATGATGCAATTCCGGAGCATTTATGTTCTGTGCACTATGCGTCTTTTGACTTGGCGGTAGCCATGGTTAGGGCCGGGGGCTTTAATGGGAAAATGCGACATTAAGTCAGCATTTCGCATACTGCCCATCCACCCTTCGGATTTCGATCTTTTGGGTTTTCATTTCCGTGGTTGTTATTATATAGATAGGGCCTTACCCATGGGGTGTTCGATTTCGTGTTCCATGTTTGAACGCTTCAGTTCCTTTTTGGAATGGGCTGTTCGGGAACGCACGGGATTGGCAGACTGTACTCACTACCTGGATGATTTTTTCTTCAGTGGTGGAAAGGATTCTGGGCAATGTAGTTATTTGATGTCGGAATTTGCTGCATTGGCGGACGAGTTAGGCGTCCCCTTAGCACATGAGAAGACGGAGGGCCCGGCAAATGTTTTAATGTACCTGGGGGTGGAAATTGACTCGGTTCAACGGTGCTGTAGGCTGCCTTTGGACAAGATACAGGCCTTGGTGGCCCGGATCTTCTCACTCCGGTTACAAACAAAGGTGACTTTGAAACAGCTGCAGGAGTTGGTTGGGCATTTGAATTTTGCCTGCAGGGTGGTGGCACCGGGCCGAGCCTTTTTGCGTCGGCTCTGCAATGCCATGAAGGGCCTCACCAGGCCCCATCACCACGTTAGGGTGACAAAAGGGATGCGAGAGGACTTAGCGGTCTGGCTATCCTTTTTGAAGGGCTTTAATGGGGTGTCCTTTTGGAGGAGGGAGTTATTGTTGGAGGCGGATATGCAAATACATTCCGATGCCTCGGGGGCATTAGGTTTTGGGGTGATATGGGGCGACAGGTGGTGCGCTGGACGGTGGCCTGAAGGTTGGCAGGATTCCGGCGAGTGTAGGGATTTAACTTTTTTGGAGTTTTTCCCTATTTATGTGGCAGCACATGTTTGGGTGCAGGAACTGAAGAATTGCGTGGTGCACTTCTGGTGCGATAATCAGGCCACAGTCCAGGTTATCAACACCTTGTCCTCCAAGAACAATAGGGTCATGAAGTTAGTTAGGGCATTTACGTTGCACTGCCTTCAAAATAACATTTTGTTCCGAGCACGTCATATTCCCGGACTGGATAATGCAATAGCTGATGCTTTATCGCGCCAGCAGGTAGAGAAATTCCGGGATCTCGCGCCTTGGGCCAGGGCAGTGCCGGAGAAGGTACCGGCTGCCCTGTGGGAGATTGGCAGGATGAAGTAGATCGTGCGGTCTGGCAGTCCCTCGCCCCGAGCACTCAAGCGGCATATAGGAAGGCAGGTAGGGAATTCCAGGAGTTTAGGTCGTGCGCGAAGCTGGGGATGGAGTGGCCGATCCCGGTCGATCATCTATTGCAGTTTTGTGTGGCAGAGAGAAGGAAGGGCAAGGCGGTACACACCATCTCTGGTAAGCTGGCGGCCTTGGCCTTTTGTGGGAAGTGCCGGGGTGTACAGGACAATACGGCGGATTTTAGGATCAGGCGCGCCTTGAGTGGCTGGTCGCGGGAGCAACCAGTCAAGTCAGACTCACGGTCCCCATTATCGCCGGACATTCTTGTTGGTCTGCAAGTGCGTTGGAACTTGCTCTGTGCATCCCCTTTTGAGGCCGCTTTATATCATGCGGCTGCTTTGACTGCCTTCTTTGGGGCTTTGAGAATATCGGAGCTGTTAGCGGCTGCTAGAGGGGATAGGTCTGGCAGGGCTCTGCAATTTGCTGATGTCCAAATCAGCGGTGAGCAGGTCTCCATCCGGCTGAGGCATTCCAAAACCGATCAACTGGGTAAAGGACAGACAATCTTCCTACATGCTGCCCCACAGGAGGAGTTATGCCCTGTTAGGGCATTAACGGCCTTCCGGGAGTTGAGGGGTATGGCGCCTGGATTCCTCTTTTGTCATGCGGATAGTGCGCCGCTGACGAAGTTTCAGTTTGCGGCCATCGCAAGGAGGGCGCTGGACAGTATGCAGCTGGCTGGTTTTCATTCATTTTGGATTGGGGCGGCCTCTACGGCTGCGGCTTTGGGTCTACCGCCAGTGCAGATACAGGCGATTGGCAGATGGCGATCGCATGCATATCGGTCCTATATTCGGCCCCTCCCTACGGGGGGGAAATGATGCATTCTCCCTTGGGGGGGGATGGGACGGTTGGTTGACCATAATTTGTTTGTTTTTAGATGGCCGGCCGGCTGAAGCCCCAGTTCGGGTTCTCATCTGTGGACACAGCTACGTGTTCTGGGCTGGACGGAGGGCAGCCTGTACTGCAGTTGGCACACAGTTGGGACTCAGCGGCGTGGCCAACATACAGTGGGCTGGCAGGCGGGGGATGAGATGGGACCAGCTCATCCCGATGTTAATGCAGCGGCGTGCGGCCCAACCCCCACCGCAGGTGTTGTTGCTCCATTTGGGGGGTAACGACTTGGGGATGCTGAAGGGCAAGGCCTTGGTGCTGCAGGCGATCGCTGATTTTCAGCAGATTCGCAGTTGGTGGCCTGGGGTAGTGATTGTGTGGTCTGCAATTGTGCCTCGGTGCCAGTGGAGGGCACCGTGTGATCCCAGAGCCTTGAATCGGGCTGGTAGGAAGGCAAATGGCGAGATTTTTCGCAGCCTACGGGTGTGGGGTGATGGGTATGTTAATCATCCCACTATTTACCCAGCGCGGAGGGAGCTTTATAGGCCTGACGGGGCCCATTTATCGGACCTCGGGAATGACAGATTTTTGATGGATTTGCAGAGGGGTCTGCGGGATCTGATCCTGCGCAGATGGGGGGTTGGCGACAAAGCATAAGGCTTGTCGCACCCTGTGGCGGTTAGGCGCGGGCATCTTCACCTGGCAAGGGATAGGTGAGCATTCACAGGCACCGAGCGGTGACTGGTAATGCCTGAGGCTCAGCACCTGAGTGGTCTCGAGGCCCTGGTGGTGAGATAAGGGTTACCTTTGGGGCGGACCTTCCTCACCCGCTCGGAAGTCTTGTGGCACGGGCTGGGGGCGACACGGAAAGCCTCCCTACCCAAAAGGGGGGGCCAGGGGGTGGCGTGACCTGCACGCCATACACTGGCCTCGATTTGACTCGCCCTACCCTTAGGATGGCTTGGGCCATCAAGTATGGAGGATGCCCGCTAGTTTCCCCTTCTGCGAATTCATCAATAAAGTGTGGCCCATTTTAAACCCAATTTATTGTGTCGTCTCGTTATTTACTGCGCTCCGATTCCGCAAAAAGAAGATGAGGAAAGTGATTTTGACACTGATGATAGCAGTTCCAATGAAAGTGAAGAGGACATCCAATGACATTTATTTGTTAATCCTTCTCAGAGAACATAGTTTTTATTTTTTAAATTGTAATTTTTTTCTGAAGATTTAAAAAACATTTGTTAAAAACAATTCAACCTAATAAATAGTCTTTTATATATATATCATCATACTCGTCCTGTTTCAAATTTTGTAAAGAACATTTGAACATGTTCAACTATAAAAATCACAGTTGAACATGTTCAAAGTGATCTGTGCATCAGATCAAGAGATATTTTGGGTGGATACTTTTGAAATGAAAGCCCTATATGATAAACTGTAAAATCATACAATCCTGAGAAAGTGAAAGTATAACGAGATATCACTCCTAATTCCCTAAGCGTTGGGGTAAACCCCATGTTATTATACATTTTCTTAATCCTCATTAAAAAAATGCAACTTTTTTGTTCTTGAGTATTCTTTCAAAAGTTGTATAGTTTTTGAGTAAATCATGGTTAAATGTCACATGTAACCAATGTGAACACTGATTTTATACATTCTAATGAAATTATCTCAAAAACTAATGGAGTTAACAAAACATGTGTAACTACAAAAAGTATTTGCCATTCAATTTGAAACATTTCAGAAAAAAATTCATCTCTGTAGCATAAACGGGTGAGAAGTTATGCATATTTAAATGTGGCAACTACATAATACCGTGGCAACCATATTGATGACGTCATCACGCAGACCCCCACCACTGGAATTTTGTAAGACTCACTTTTCTGAGGCACTTCTGTCATATATAAACAAAAAATATTCACAAAGCTTTTGCACTCACTGGGATAACTAAATCCTGGTCTGGCTCTGGGATTACTACCATGTTCTCAGTCTACTTCACACAGCTTCTGAAGCATGCAAGCAGTTGCTGAGAAAATTTAAAAGCCAACAAAAAGTTCCTGTGGGGAAAACCCCTCAGGAATTGCCCCCCCAAAACAGGGGCCAAAGGCAAAGGGGTAAAAAAAAAGGATGTTTAATATAAAAGCGCTTTGATGCGTAGCATAGGAAACTGGAGATGTGGATGACACCCATTGCTGGAATCTGGTTGATGTGATACACATCACCTTGTATTTAAAGTAATTTGGAGTTTGGAGCACAGAAATGCTTTACACTTCTATGCCTTACATGACCCTTACTAGATCAGTGTTGCCTGCCACCATTTCCATCTTCTGCTTACCGTTTTGGTCTGAGTGTTAGGCATGTCCTTCCTTCCTACAGACTTACATTAATGTCTAGGCCTCTAGGAATAAACACATATATTTGATATTTTCTCTGAAGGAAGCTAGTGAGAGAATCATCTTCACAGCCTGCTGAGGGCTGCTTATAATGCAGCATTGGCTCAATTCGGATGACACAATAGTCAATGGTGGGGTAATAATCAATTTTACAGTTGTTCAACTAGGGGGTACTCCCCACACAACATGGTAATAAATAATCAACTGTGGTGTGGATTAGGATCAGCGCTGAGTTGACTATGGCAGCATTCAGATGACACAATAGTCAAAACAACTGACGATTGTTTCCCCCACACCAGTTGTTTATTGTGTCGTCCAAATTGAGCCAGTGTGTATAAAAGTTATGCAGCTCTAATCAGTTGAGAATGATTCACGAATGTTTAAATGGCCACCGCCCTTTTCCAATCACTGCAGTGCAATGGCATTGGAGATTCTAAACAAGCAAGGAAGAACAATTGGGTTGAATTCTTTCTTCTTTCCATGCTTTTAGAAAATTTGAAGCTAGTCTGTGGAAAAGATCAATGTAAATGGGTATAGCTCTCAAGCAACATGAATTGTGCAGCCAGGGAGGTATCCATGCCAACTACAAAATGTACAGAGAGAAGCAACCCTGACTACTTAACAGGTCAACAGTTTCATCTTCTTTCCCCTTAACGTAGAGCTCCAAGATTTGCTTCAGCTGTTGTTTTAAAGGATAATTGTTGTTTTAAAGGATAATTGTAATTATAACTTGTTTTTATGCTTTATGGTTTTAAATTTTGTATATCTGTGTTTTTATTGTTCAATGTTTTTAATTTTTGTAAACCGCACAGAGAGCTTTGCCTATGGGGCATTATATAAATGGAATAAAATAAATAAACAAAATAAAATAAAATAAAAATCAAGAATGTGCATGGATTTATTTGCAATAAGCTGGAGCCAGAGCTGTAGCAAAGAAAACAGTGCCTGGACAGTGTTCAGGTGCCCTTTGCCCAAACAGATTGTTGCTTCAATAGCACTGACATCCTTGTATTTTTTCAAAAGGAAGCAGCAATTTAAACCAAGTGAATCTATACACATCAATTGATATGACTGATATGAGTGCTCATATTAGCGTGCCAAAGGTTAAGTTAGAAGCATTTATTTCATTGCCCAGGAGAGAAACAGAGTCAAGGCATCCACAAAAGCAATCATTAGCAAGGCAATTGTGTGTTTGTAAGCAGATATGCTTCTAAAGTGCCATGGCTTTGTCTCTTTCAGAAGGCATTGTTGAAAGTGAAAAGAAAGAACGTTAGGAAGATAAAAACCTGCTTTTACTGAGTCAAGCCATTTAGCGCAGGATGGTCAACACTGGGTGGCAGTGGCTCTCCATGGATTCAGACAGGGGTTTTCCAGGATTGAACCTGCATGCAAAGCATGGGCTCTACCATTGAGCCCATGACCCTGAAGAATGTTATTAACATCCAAACTCAATCTCTTGGCTTTGAGATGATCTGAGGCTGGGGCCCTCCCACTTCCTAGAATCAGAAATGAACTGATAGGCTATACAAGTACTGAAGAACACATTATTCAAGCTTCTACAAGTAAGAAAACTCACATCAGAGTCCTGGCTTACTTATTCTATGGAAGCCTTCCCCCACCTGATTTGGGCCTGAGCTAGCCTGACCCATGGCCAGGAATCCTGGGGGTTATAGACCAAAACATCTGATCAGGTTGGGGAAGGCTGGTCTGTAATCCCTCCAGGTGGTGGTGGACCTAAAGCAACTTCTCTTCATTCCATCTCTTCATTCCATGGCCCCAACAATCTCTAGGGCAAATTATCTGATCCACACTATAGACAGGGAGATGTTGTTTGGTCCTGTAGAAGTCTTACAAGTTCCAACTCCCTTCTTCTAATAGAACCTTCTCCAATCTTGTGTTCTCCAGATGTTTTGGACTTCAACTCCCATCATCCTAGACAGCATCACCAATGGTCAGGAATGCTGGGAGTTGTAGTCCAAAACAACTGGAGGGCACCAGGTTGGAAAAGGTTGCTCAAGTACTTCTTAATTACTCCCCCAGCTGTCTCCCTCCTCCTTTTGAGGCTGGTGCTGTGTTATAACTCTGTCCTAGGCACACTACCTGCCTCTACTGCAGGGCCAAGGGGATGCTCTGCCAGTTTCTGGGTCTGCAAAATGACACCCAGATATGACACTTCCAAGCACCACCACAATGGCTAGCAAGCAGAGTCCTCAGAAGCATAGAGCCAGGGTGTAACACATCCCCATCTCCTGGCTACATTTCATCAAGTCACAAAGTGACAAATCAGCAGGAGAAGTCTCCTAGAAGTAAAATAACAGATAAGTATTTTTCAGACAGCTCTTAAATACCATGTGCTTCAGTCTTTTATGTCTATACTTTATAATTGAAATCAGAACAGAGGGAGACCTGTGTTTACTGATTTAAATATGGCACAGTTTGTGTTGTCGAAAATTTGACAGAGGGACCTCAACAAGATAAGAATGCATACAAATAAAACTAAATGCTTTGTAAAATAAAAGACTGGAAATGCAAGTGTAGGGTTTTCTTTTGCTTCTTTATGATTTCTTCTAAGTAATGCTTGACACCATTAATAAATGTCAGCCAAAGAAGCACTGCTCTAATCAGGCAACTTACTTTATTTGTATTCTAAAGCCATCCGCCATAACTCACAGCTCTGGATTGCTGAATACTCTGTCCAGAGCCTTCTGTATCTCCAAGTGTTGTAATAGTAGCTCCTTAAATTATTTACAGAAATGGCAGAAGACATAAAGCACTATGGACAGAGGAGTCAAACTTCCACAGGCGTGATGCAAGAGGCTAGATTATGCATCAGCTCCTTAGAAGCCCTGATAATCTATTTGTATTGAGCAATCTTTGTGTCCAGCAGCAAACAAACAAACAAACCAAAACAACATGATGTGATGTGGAAGGTTGTTCACACTGTTTGGGTGAGTATGAAAACATTCTGGTAGAAAAATTGCCATTAACGAAAAGTCACATGAACAGTTTGGTTCAAAGACCTGACGTTGCTGTTAGTAGTTTGACGTATAAAAGGGGGGAAATTAATTTTGTGGCTCAGTTCATAAACAACAATGCCAGTGATGACATTCATGAGATGGAGACGGGACCCGAGGGAATCTGTGGAAGTGTGAGCCAGTCTTTCAGTTGTGGGGTGGGGTGGAGGGGGGATTTTTGGCTAAACTGTATTAACTAACACATACATTAAGTAATGCTGATTAGCACATTTGTACTTGCACACTAGTGCAAGTAGAACAAAATTCTGATAAACATTTGGCAGCAAAATGTTGTTCTCCTATTTTTGGCATTCAATTCCTAATTAGGAATACAGGGTCTAACTATCTGAAAGCTCCTCATGTTTATAAGCCTCGGGTTGCATTCACACAGGCTCATATGAATGCTCTACCATCTGCCATGCTAGAAAGGATATTTAGTAAGGATTCTTCATTGCAACCTTGTTGTTCCTGCAATTAAAGGGAATTGGAGACATTAGTGCAAGTTGTAATTTCTATCAGTATATTACGAGAGAACCAATTATGCCTTTATTATCTAAGTTTCCTAGCACAGACAATCTGTTTTTTTGTATCTTTCTGTTTAACTGAAAGCATTCCTATAGTTACTGGGAAAAGTTTTTTTTTAATGTTGCAGTTAAGTTGAGAGCTCAGTTAACTGTATTTGATTTGCTCAAATGCACTGACCCTATTCAGACGACATGCGAAGCCATGGTTAAGCCATTAACCCTTTTGCAGCAAATGGTTAGGGTGTTTAAACCGTGGTTACGGTGCCACCATGGTTAGGAATGGTTCACACGACATGCTAAGTCATGGTTCACACAACACGCTAAGCCATAATGTTTAGCTCGAAATGCTTAATCATCGTGGTTTTGCGTGTTGTCTGAACAGGGTCATCATTCTATATGTCTTTGTATATATACTTTGTTGCTCTATATGTTTTGCAAATATATTTTGTATATCTCTCTTTTTCATTCTCATCATAGACTGCAATAGTCAGATGTGGATTTGGTAAAAAAAAAATGTGATTCGGTCAATGAGCAGATAATGGAATGAAATATGCCTGACGATCCATGAAACACAGACAGAATGGACTTAACAAAATCCGTAGATCCCTACCTGTAGTACATCTATTTTCCATAAGTCTGCGAGGAAAGGATTCTATGGCTATTACTCTGGCCACTGATTTTAGATTCTATGGAAGAGATCCAAACCATTGTTGAGGTTCATGAATGTTTTGCTTGATTATTATTTTTTAACAGCAATCTCCATGTAGCTAGTTGTGACATTTCCCTCAGTTCCAAAAATGGTTTGCCTTGTGGCATAGACAGAGCGACTGATAGTTATGAAGCCCCCTTTGGGCTCAGGGAATTTGTTTCTAAATTATTTGGAGCATGACCTATATGTGTGAGCACACTTCAAATAGTTGACAGAGATGTATTCAGAACACGCTATGAAGGGTATACTCTTCTCAAAATGGGATTTCTCTGATTTACTTCTATCACTCAATTTTATTTATAAATCACTCCTAAATATCATTATGAAAGGCAGTTTTGCCTACTCAAAATATTCTCAGGAAGTAGCAACTAAGTGAATAGAACAAAGCCTTTTTAGAACTTGAATGAACTTTTACCGGCTCCCCCACACTCCCAGTGCTACCTTAGCTCTCCAGAACCCTGACAGTGGCATAAAGCAAAATCTTTTGACAAATTTGCTTTTGAAGTAATGCTTTTGATCAATACTTGCAGCTATCTCAGCTTAGCATGTAGGCTGCTCTGCCTCCAATCTCTGTTGAGAAAGATATTTCTGTACTGCAGTGAATGCTTTCCTTGACAAAAATTAGTCTGTCACCTGCAAACCATGTGAAAATTTGCTTTCCTGACTACTTTAGCTTATCTGCGTAATGATAGCCTTTCAGATGCAGATGAATAATTGCACTGCATTTGCCAGGCATACATTGTGAAACCTTTGAAAATAGGGCTTGCTTTCTCTCGCGCACATTTTTCGCAATCAATTATGCCACTGATTCAGCTATGCAGACATAGATGCATTTGGCAAAAGACTGAAAATGTCCTGATCATGTCCTAAAATACTACATTCCTAACAAGGACAGGCAAAATATGCCCTGTTAAAAATCCCACCAGAAATTGCCACCTTGTGATCAGTGCAAACTGAAATTAAGCCTTTTGTAGATTACATACAACTGATGGGCCTTAAATTTCCCATCCTTGCTTTATCAAAGATCCAGTTTGGCCTCACAGTGCATTCTGATCCAGCCCACAACATCTCTTCCCTGCACCCTCTCCTTGTCCCTGTCCCCTTCTCAGCCCTGCTGCTTACAAGAGCGCTAAAGATTTTGATGTTCAAGGAAGGCAGACTTCCAGCTGGCTGCAGGATCCCAGGAAATGGAGGAGGCTGGGAGGATGTGACAGAAAACGTTGCACCATGATTGCTTTTTTTTGCCCGTGGCTCCAGCTGGGCAATCCTTGCAGAAGGGCTTTCTCAGTCTTCAACTATCCCACTGTCGGCCTCATTTGAGCTGCTTTCTCTAACCCCATTCCTCTTTCAACATCTTTTTATTGTGAGGTGCCAGAAAGAGTGAAAAGGGGGTAGCAACGTTTGGAACTATTGACATTCCATTAGACAAAAATGTAGAGTGCATGGAGGGAGGGGGAAATGGACAGAGGAGACTGGAGTAACAGAGGCAAATGGCTTTTTTAAAAGGTAGGGTGATCTCTGGGTAGGATGTTCATTGGGAAGGAGGGGATACATTATCTGAAGGCAGATGATCTGGGATGGTTAATGATTTTGTGTAGAGAGTGTGAGAAAAAGAATGGATGGATGGATGGATGGATGGATGAGGGGGGTGCATACTTGGGTATGTGTACAGATGAATGGATGCGTAGGGTAACTTTGCCCCCACCCTTTGGCTCTGACTCCACCCACTGGTGGAATGTGCACCACCCACTGCTGGCATTGGGCCCTTGAGAGATTACCCTGAGGGAATACAGCTCTTGGGAGGAACCTTTCCCACCTCTGCTAAAAAATGAAAGCAAACAACAATCTATGAAAAATTGTAGATCAGCCTGATTACCATTAATATTCAACACAGTTTATGTGCTCCATTGTTCACAGTAAAACTACAACTACTATTCGATATCCTGAATATGTGAAACTTCTATCATCAGCTGTCATGTGATCTGTTATTTTTTAAGCATTTGTTTGCATTTCCATCTCACACCTTATATATATGGGCAAATAACAAATGTTCTCTGAACTTTGGATTGGAACTGAGCGTATGAGCTGGCCCTTGGGAGCCCATATTTATAGTAGAAACAAGAAGAAGCTGCCTTAGGAACAGAGGAAGCTGTCAGACCATTGCTTCATCTAGTTTAGTATAGTGAGTGGTATACTGGTGTTTCCCAGACATTCCTGAACATATCATGGATTAGACTAGGACCTTCTGCATGCAATACATTTGCTTTGCTACTGAGCTACATGTAGGGATGTGCACAGTGGAGGCTGGTGACTCCAACATCAGTGGGGCAGTGAATCCACTCCAGGTTTCAGTTAGAACCAGTCAGAACTATAAAGGAGCTATCCAAGGTGCTTTTGATATGCATGTTGTCAAAGTGATTTTTTCGGTCTGCAAATCACATTGCATGCTTGGAGAGGTGTGCACTTCAAACACAGAATGTGTCTGAGTATGGCTGAATTCGGACAACACGATAGTCAATGGTGGTGTAATAATAAACTTTACAGTTGTTCGTCTAGGGGGTACTCCCCACACAACATGGTAATAAATAATCAACTGTGGTGTGGATTAGGATCAGTGCTGAGTTGACTATGGCAGCATTCGGACGACACGATAGTCAATACAACTGACAATTGTTTCCTCCCCCCGAGTTGCTTATTGTGTCGTCCGAATTCAGCCACTGTGTTTATTTGGGAGATTTGAACTGGGTAAATCCTGATTCAATAATAATAATAATAATAATAATAATAATAATAATAATAATAACTGAAATGAATTTCTCATATGGCTACAACTGGGCTACAACCTTCCTCCAAGGAGTTTCAGATATTTCTTCTAAAAATATAGGGCTTCCTAGTTTTCCCAAATATTTTGAGCATGAAGGATAGTTCTAGATTTCTAAACCAATAAACAATTGTGTAAAATGGGGGGTAGGTCAGCATTCTAGCTATCGGGGGAAGAGAACTCCAGAATATAATTATCCTACACTGTTCATAGTTTTCATTGATGAACATAAGGGTATTCTGCACACATTGGGCATTATAATTCTTCTCACAACTCATCTTTAATTTTGTCCCATTGCTGTTTTTATTTTACTTCCATTTCATAATCTTAATTAGACCATAATCCCAGAGAAATCCACATTTGCAAGCAGTTAATTAGCAATCAGAGCATACCTTCTATTATAGCTATACTTTTATAGATGGAAATATTTAAGTGTTTGTTTCCCTGTTGGACAAGAAACTGCAATATCAACAAAAGAATCACTAACATGATATTTAAAGATTCTCTGTGTAGTTGTGTAATAATCAACAAATGATCACACAAGCTATAAAATCTTGTATCTTAGGTATAGATAAAGCTGAAATCCTGGAAATCATCTCCTTTTAGCTTTGTAAGTGGCATATCTTATCTATATCAACAGAAAAAACCTAGGAAACACACAGATACTGAAATATTTCTACTGAAAATTCAGATTCTTCCCTGTCAATAAATACCAAACCAGTACTGAGTAACTCCTCATTCTCAGCATATGCATTTCAAAGTCATCTGTGAACTTGTCTGGCTTTAACTTAGGAGTCATGGGCAGTTAGTAATATGCTCACTAGCATTTCATAACCAAACTATTATAGGAGACTTGATAATTAATTCAAATTGATCATTCCTCCCCCCCGCAATCAAATAGCCAAATAGATACAGTATAGGAATTGTGCTATATTTCAATTTACCATTGCTACTGTATAGATGCAGTACATTTTGATGTAATCAATTGTAAATACTATGTTCTTTGGGATGTTCCAAAAATCTTCAGCTTATCTAAAGGAATTGCTCATAAGATGTTTAGAGTAATATATGGGGTTGTAGCTAATGATATCTGTCCACCAGTGGAACGGACACTGCTGGTGGATTCCCCCTCCTTCTGGCAGCCTTCCTGGGCACTCTCCAAATCTGCTTCAGAGGTCTGAAGAAACCCACACACACATACATACACCAGATTTGAGAGTATGGGAACAAGGGGAGAAGAAAGTCTCACTGTACAAGTGGAAATCCACTTTAATGTTGTTCAATAGACACCAGAATTTGCAATAGAACAGCAATAGTTTACATTCTCTCAAATGGCAGCATTTCTTCTTTAATTTCATCTGCCATAATTACTTATAAATCATAAATTACAAATTCCTGTCACCAAAAAATATCAAGCAGAAAAAAATGCCACTCACCACTGATTTTAAGGTGGGTTGTTAGATCTACTTGCACTATGAATGAATACCTGTAAAGCCTTATTATATATAGCAGCTGGTACCTGGTAAAGCACATTTTAAAATATATCCACAACTAATTGAAAATGTGGAGTTCTGGAAAATTGTGCAAACCAGCATTTGGCTGCATGGCTACAATTACAATGTGGTGAAAATTTAAGCAGCTACCATGATGCAAATGGTCAACTGAATCTATCCCAACTCACTAAAATTGTATAATAGAATTTAGTTGTTGGAAAAACAAATTATCCTGTCACCAAGTTTTACTACAGAAGCTATTCATACTATAATAACAGCTTTTGCTGATGAGTTCCATGTCATTCGGTTCTATTCCATGGAGAACTGCTCAAGCTGTTTACCTTTTACTCCTACTACTCTTAGGTTAATTCATATCAGAGGTGATTATATGTCTATCTATCTATCTATCTATCTATCTATCTAACTAACTATCTCTCATCTATCTATCTATCCCTATCTCTTTCTCTATCTAGATAGAGATAGAGATAGAGATAGAGATATATCAAAGGTGTTTATATGTAGCCATAGTCAGTTGATAGTCAGTTCACCACTCACTGTGCTCTCCAGTTGCCATAAGCTCAGCAAGCTCTAATTTAGACTTTTAATATTATCCCAGCTGGTGAGACATTTGGTGAATTCATTAATATCTACATGGCTTTCTACCATAAACTAGCTGACAGATTCGTTGTTGACATATAGGTATCTAAACATCAGTGTTAGATTATTTTTTGCTATCTGCTAAGGAATATGTTATCAGAAAGACACCATACAGTTGTTTGTAAAAGGAAAATGAAAACACAAGACCCAAACTGTGTGGAAATCAGGCTTGGAACATGCCAGTACTGAAAAATATATACAGACCATTTTCTTTTCCTTTGTCATTGAGAGAAAAGGACCAAAAACAACTAAATACCTTTGAATGACTCATTAAATAGGAATAATTGTAATAGAATAAATGATTCCTCCCTAAATTGAAATACTATTGCTTCTGGCTGTACCAAGAATTGGCTGGACTCTCTCTGCCAACACTATTGTAAATGTTTTCAGATCTGGTGTACAAAAAGGAGCAGCTGAACAGGTACAGCATCTTAAAAAAAACACCAACACATATACACCATCTTTTCAAGTTTATTTCACAAGCTCCAACTCAATAGTTTGTACCAAATTGATTGAAAAGGGATAGTTGTTGAAGGACCACCTTTTTGCTCACCCCACAAGACTTTTCCTCCATTATTTCCCATAGGATTCAAATCAAGGGATAAACTGACAAAAAATCAAGAAATCTGTGATCAGATTTCCCACAGTTGTTTTTGTTTGTTTCACATGTTTAACAGCAGGCAGACAAGAGCAGGGCCATAGTTTAGATGGCTCATGGCACAGCAGGAGGGGGGCTTAACAGTCCCACTGTGTTGGACAAATAGTTTCAGAGAGAATAGTATTTTCATGGGACAGAAAAACTGGTGAACTCCCTTCTCTCCAGTCCACAGCTCCAATCAAACTCACTCTCTTTCCCCTGTGATTGCTATTGCACATTTTTAAAAGAGCAGGAGACTGATGAATGAATTTACTGATTTGTCTAATTGCACTCTCAAATTTATGTTCAGATCCTGTTTCACTTAGAAACCTCTACTATGGCATAACATCCCTGTTGGGGTGGTGTTGGTATCTGGTTTTTTTGCTTTGATTTCTTCACTCTTGGGGTCAAACTCAGCATTCCTCAAATCATGCATGACAGAGCTATGCATAATTGGCTTATTTACTTCAGTATGGTTCAATGGAGACCTGCTTTCATTTTTACTCCCACCACAGAGGTGTATGAGTGGAATTTTGGGACAATAATGGAGAGAATAATTTCCCCTTCCCAGAATGCAATGGTCCCATCCCAAATTGGGTTCCTACACACTTACACTGGCTGGACATCAGGAAAAACTTCCTGTTAGAGCAGGACGATAATGGAACCAATTACCTAGGGAGGTTGTGGGCTCTCCCACATTAGTGGCATTCAAGATGCAGCTGGACAACCATCTGTCAAGTATGCTTTAAGTGGATTCCTGCATTGAGCAGGGAATTGGACTCAATGGCCTTATAGGCCCCTTCCAACTCTACTATTATATGATTTTTTGAAATAAGCCAATCATGCAGAGCATGTGTGATTTGAGGAATGTTTAGTTTGGCCCTTGGATAATGGGTGGTGAGGCCTCAGATCCCTGAAAACAGTGGGTGGTAGTGGTATATCTCTTCTTATATCTTGAATCCCATAATATGATTTTCCATAATAAAACCCACGTTTTATTGTACTGGATTAATGTGCCTATGGATTTTACCCTCTGCATCAATCTACACTTAATCATTTTGTCTTACTATACACTAAGTGTAAACAACTGCTTTGATTTTATATGGACATTGAAATATACCCCAATTCCTGAAATCAATTGCTACTGTTAATGCATTTTATTTTATTTGTGATATCAACCGGGAACCAGCTGAGGCTTCAAAGTCTATCTGGTAAAAAGCAACTTGGCCCTGGATCTCTGTCAGGGTGCTTCCATATGGAGGGCCCTAGCATGTTCAAAAGGCATTGTGCAGCAATTTTGTCTTTTTTCCCCTTAACGGATTATTTTGCGGTAAGAAAAAAGATGGAAGAAGCAGTGGGTAAATTTGGGAGATGTGCAAGTGGAAAATGGTGATGTATGGACATCCCCCTCCATAAGATTATGTGAATGAGGCAAGGGGCAGGGTGCTATAAGAACCTCATCTGGAAGCAGCCATAGCCTTCACACCAATTTCACCATCCCGGGAATGGTGGGCTGTTGGGTGCAGGGGGGCTATTTATCTTTTTCACCATGCGTGGCTCTTCCCTTCCGAGATGTCGCAACGATGTACAGATGCTGGGGGAGGATCACGGAAGCAGGTAAGTCTGTGATCCTCCCCCCTCTCTCCTGCTACACCCTTAGGTGTAGATGAGCCCATTGTCTAGGCAATGCTCCCTCTTGTCCAGTGATCTGCTGTGAGGATCCCCAATTGCCTAAAGAATGTTTCACATTGTGCTGCAGTAGTTTTATTGGCCATCCTCAAAACACAGTGCTGGGACAAGAGAATGTCATTGGGGTGCACTCATCCTCTTCGTTCCACTACATAGCCAAACTGATTGACTGCATGGTGACTTGACACATTGTTTGCTACATGATCACTGATTGGCTAGGATCATGCAGCGAGGGAGAAGATAACATTAAATTACAAGAGGAGCAAAAAAGAGGAAACATTATGGTTTCTGACACCTATGGGGGGGGGGGAATAAGAGGCAGCTTTGCTTTTTTCAGGGGGCATTTTGTCCCTAAAAAATTCACTAGTGATAATTTGTCTCAGCCTTAATTTTGGAAGACCACCAGCAAAGCTTGAAAACAGTCAGACTGAACAGAAGATATGTGCAGAAGTTTAATTTCCAACATGCTTTCAGTCTACTACACAAAACAGGTGGCCGTTATACCTATGTAAAATTAAATTGTTACTCATGGGAGGTGCATTAATCAACTCCAGTACCTGATGCCATTCATTACTTGCTCAGCTCTAACTGTCCCAGGAACTATGGTCTTATTACCAACGTGGCTGCTTTTGGTTTCAAAATAGGAGGAGCAGTAGAACTTGCACACACACATTCTCTCTCTCTCTCTCTCTTTCTCTCTGTGCAGATTTTACCTGATGGCTACACAGGAGACAGCTGCATTGTTCCCGACTGGAAAACCAAAAAAGCCATAAAGTGAGAGTCATCCTAGACTCTTTGTAAAAAAGCCCTGAGCAAATGGCTTTTTGAAACATACCCATTTTTATAACTAAGCCACACAGTAAATAAAGGCATCAGTTTAACGGATTTGTATTTTCTTCCTCTTATGCTATTTCTGATGCCTTCTTTTGTATAATAAACTTCCTTTATTAATAGGAGTTCTGTCTGTAGGTATGTCTGTTTTGCACAAAACAGACTGGTTAGAATGATTAAATGCTTCCTTGAAAAGGATCTCTATTCAGAACTCTGTATCCAGGATTGCTTGCCTCTCTGATATTGGGAACAATTAAGGGCCAAACTAGACAGGATACTTTTTGCTTTACTAATGATCATATCTATGGGATGGCCTTGAAGAAGTGTTCTAAAGTGGTGCTTTAATTTCCTTCTATGATCTTTCCCCAATCTAAATTGCCTCTCTCAACACCCCCAAAAAGCTGCCATTAGCCCCATCGGGGAAACAGACTTGTACTGGAAAAAAGGTACAATGGGTGAACCAATGCAGATAAATCCCCTGCCTCAGAGCACTACTGCTAATTTGTAACCCCTTCACAAACCCTACGGAATATTCTAATCGTGAATCTCCAACACTGTGTCTAGTTGGCAAAGTAAATATAATGTGCATGTGTGAATTGAATGCTTTTCTCTCAAGCAAACATAGCAAGGAATTTTAAGCCTTTAAATAAAGGGGGTTGTTTTGTTTTTCAAAAAACTTGTTACATTCGGTACTAATTAAAATGCACATTATATTTTCACGCTGCCATCAATTACTAGGCTTGAGGAAAGTTTATATTCTGTGAAGTGGTGAAAACAACAGCTTGTACCTATACACAGCACCTCTCATTTAACATACACTCATTAGATATGGGTCAAAACTCCCTTGGTCAGGAAAATTAAGACAGAGAGAGAATGAGAGGATTTGCCTTTGCTCACATCAAATATTGTGAGCACACCAGCATGTTTATAATTAGGTACTTGTTTATCCTCCTTCCACACACTTTTCTTTGAACTCACAAACAGCACAGCTTTGGGATTCTTCACAAACAAGAAAAAATGTGCTTGTTCCTCTAGAATGGGGAAGATGTAGACAGGACCACCTGGGGTCTCTCCTTCTCTCCCTGCCAACCTGGTGATGCTTTAAAAGTTACAGAAGATGCCTGTAGTGTATTGACACTGGAGCATGTTCTTCCACTTGTGTTACAATTACCATCAACTCCAGAGAAAAATGCCTGTGGATGAGATCAGGTGGAAGATGTTGCTGCAGTGTCAGTATCCTGCAAGCATCTTCTGCAGCTTTCAAAGAATCATAGAAAAAGTATGACAGGCCTGGGTGAACCTCTTTCATATAATAGGTTGCCATAGTTGAAGCTGTTAGAGCATGCTAACTGATCGTAATCCTTCACGCACACACACACACACTGGCAATCTGACACAAAACACTAACCCACTCTGGACTCCAAAGTATGCTTTCCCCCAATGATGGGCTAAGCAGGAGGGGAACTGGACCTCCTTGTCTGTCCCAGACAAACATCAAATCCCCCTCAAGGGCTTTCAGGAATTGATTGGGTCATTTGAGGGGTGGGGCAGGAATTCATTTTTGAGTGAGCGGTCTTCTATTTTCCCATCCCTAATAAAGAGTTTACTGGAAGATATGCACGCAAGGTGTAAAGCACTTGTGGAGAGGAACAGTAGCAACAGCTGTGAATGTGAGGCCCAGGCACAGAGGAATCCAACCAGTGAACAACCATATGCCCATAGATGCAAAACCCTGGTGGTGAGAGAGATTGTCAATGGAGCATCAACACTATGTTGGATAGCAGGAGAATAGCTACCAGGCTCAAAAATTGTAGAATCTTGCAATGGAGGACTTGAGCTCCACTGTAATGCTCTGCTAGGGTGTCATATTGCTTAAAGCTAGTCATGCTGGTCTTTTTGCCCCAGTTAAGTTTCTAGGTGAAATTATTTTAAATTCATCTTTGTTTACATGCATCTGCTTGGCTGTGGTTAATTGCACGATGGCTCATCTATAAACATTTTCAGGTATTGTCAAAGGTTTGTGAACTTTAGAACTATGTCAAAAAGATATAGCTTTGTATCTCTGTCAAAGGGTAGTATCCAATGTTAGTCCTACATAGAGTAGAGCATTGAAATGAACGGAAGTTAACTTTAGTTGTAACTGATAAGTCTCATTCATTTCATAGGGTCTATTCTACATAGGTCTAACATTAGATACTATCCAAAAAGACATAGGTGGAAAAATATATAACCAGGGCTAGCTGTGCAAATCATAACTGAAAAGAAATATTAATCCTAGAAAGCATAATCAGGTTAACAAGAAGCCAGTATAATTCAGCTTTCATTTCATATCCTACTTCATTGGCTCTGAACATAAAACAATGACACAGTAGCATGGCAGCGTAGCACTGCATGCTGAAAAATAGCAGAAGCCCCAATAACTCATTTTGCACCCACTGAATAATTCTGTGCATTCGCTTAATGACTGACTAAACTAATCTGACCGCTGTTGGAACAGCAAGGCATGATGCCACAAGAAATAAAAAATATCCATCAAAGGATTAAGGTCCTTTTGCAAACAAACTACACGATGGAAGTTGATGAGCCATATATAAAGTAAGCACAAAACCAGAAGCACAGCTCCAAGAAATGGGATTAGAAAAACAACCCAATTCTTTATTGAACATCATATAATACAATACTATAATGAACATCATATAATGCAGTACTATACTGTACTATCTAGACAAAAAAATGTTTGTTTAGGAAGCTGTAAGCCCTTTTACACTTGTATCCAATACAAAGGATTGGATCCAGGATGTACCTTCTGATTTATGGTGATCCCACACACCACAGCTCACCCCATTTAACAGGCTTTCCTGACTCTGTGTAGCATTTTATATGATTCTTTGCTTTTGTTTACAAAATTCTACATCCAACAAGATTCCTGATAGGTGAACAGAAAAAAAAGAGTCAAAACACAGAATAAAAACATTTAAACTCAAATCATACCATTAAAAAAACATGGCTGGTCAATGGGGGAAGGCTTGTTTAAAAACAAATGTCTTCAGTAAGTGCAGAGAATAGAGCAACATTAACGCCTGCCTGACATCAGTCCACTGAAGGCTGTATTCTGACTGGGCTCAAAAGGGCTGGAGGTCCATGTGCCTGGGCAGGCTGGTAAGGGAGAAGGCATTTCCCCGGTTGTGGAATGCCCTCCCACTGGAGGCCTGACTGGCACCGGTACTGGCTTCATTTCGGAGCCAGGTTAAGACATGGCTTTTTAATAATGTTCCATTCTTGGGCAAGGAGCGGGTGGTTGCGAGCCAGCTCCAGGCACTCTTGGATGAGACCGATTATCTGGATCCATTTCAGTCAGGTTTCAGGCCTGGCTTTGGTATGGAAACAGCCTTGGTTGCCCTGTATGATGACCTATGTCGGGAGAAAGACAGAGGGAGTGTGACTCTGTTGATTCTCCTTGATCTCTCAGTGGCTTTTGATTCTCCTTGATCTCTCAGTGGCTTTCAATACCATCGACCATGGTATCCTTCTGGGACGACTGGCTGAGTTGGGAGTGGGAGGCACTGCATTGCAGTGGTTCCGCTCCTACTTGGCGGGTTGGCTCCAGAAGATGGTGATTGAGGAACATTGCTCGGCCCTGTGGATTCTCCAGTATGGGGTTCCGCAGGGGTCATTCTTGTCCCCCATGCTGTTTAACATCTACATGAAACCGTTGAGTGCAGTCATCCGGAGTTTTGGAGTGCGTTGGCATCAGTATGCTGATGACACACAGCTCTACTTCTCCTTTTCATCTTCATCAGGTGAGGCTGTGGATGTGCTGAACCAGTGTCTGGCTGCAAAAATGGACTGGATGAGGGCTAATAAACTGAAACTCAATCCAGACAAGACTGAGACGCTGTTAGTGGGTGGTTCTGCTGACCGGATGGAGGGTCTTCAACCAGTTCTGGATGGGGTTGCACTCCCCTTGAAGGAGCAGGTTCGTAGCTTGGGGGTTCTCCTAGAACCATCTCTGTCACTTGAGACTCAAGTGGTCTCAGTGGCACGGAGTGCCTTCTACCAACTTTGGTTGGTAGCTCAGCTACACCCCTATCTGGACAGGGATATCCTGGCTCAGTTGTCTATGCTCTGGTAACCTTCAAGTTAGATTACTGCAATGCACTCTACGTGGGGCTGCCCTTGAAGATGGTTCAGAAGCTGCAGCTTGTGCAAAATGCAGCGGCCAGATTGATAACTGGGACCAGAAGGTTCGAGCATATAAGACCTACTCTGGCCTGCTTGCATTGGCTGCCTGTATGTTTCGTAGCCCGATTCAAGGTGCTGGTTTTAACCTATAAAGCCTTATACAGCTTGGGACCACAATACCTGATGGAACGCCTCTCTCGACAAGAACTTACCCGTACACTACGATCAGCATCTAAGGGCCTACTCCGAGGGAAGCTCAGAGTTCAGCAATAAGGGAGAGGGCCTTCTCTGCAGTAGCCCCCCAATTATGGAACGATCTCCCTGACAAGGCCTGCCTGGCGCCAACATTGTTATCTTTTCGGCGCCAGGTCAAGACTTTCCTCTTCTCTCAAGCATTTAGCAATATCTGATGAGCCTGGGTTTGTTTTGTTTTTTAGGCTTATAGCTTTTAAAAGTTATTATAGTGGTTTTAAATGTGTGTGTATATTGTATGTTTTTGCTATTTTAATTTTTGTATATTATTTTTAATTGTTTTAATCTTATGTGAACCACCCAGAGAGCTTTGGTTATTGGGTGGTATACAAATGTAATAAAATAAAATAAATAAATAAAAATAAATTTAATGGCTAAATCCACCAGTCTGCACACTGTCTTGTTTTAATTGGATTTTACTGTTTTAAAATGTTGTATTGGTTTTAATATATTAATGGTCTAATTTGATTTAGAATTGTATATTTATTCTATTTTATATGTATGATTTTATCTGTACGCTGCCCTAAGATCCTTGTGATATAGGGTGGGATATAAATGTTTTAATAAATAAATAATATTGGGGACAAGATCTTATCCTGCTGAATCTCATGGCTTAATTGTGCAGGAGCCAAGGAATAGTCTCTCAATATTACTCTCTGAAATCAACCTTGAAGGTAGAACCAGAACCACTGTAACACATTGCCTCCAATGCCCAATCTGCGGAGCCAGTCCAGGAGGATACTATGGTCAATGGTATCAAAAGATGATGAGAGATTGAGCAGAATTAACAGGGTCTCACTCCCCCTGTCCCTCTATTGATCCATCAGGGTAACCAAGACTGATTTGGTCCTATAACTAGGCTGGAACCCAGACTGAAATAGATCTAGATAATCAGTATCCTCCAAAACTGCCCCATTACAACCCTCTCAAGTACCTTCCCCAAGAAAGGACTATTTGCAGCTGGGTAGTAGTTGCCAAATACCATTCAATGCAGTATGGATCCAGGGGGCGGGAGGGGCTGCCATGAGAAGGAAGGGTGGGGAAATCCATTTCTGCCAGTGCAGTTGATCTAGCATAAACCTGGAGCCAACTCAAAGTGCTAGAAGTGTTAGGCTGCCTCTACAAGAGAGGTTTAATGCTCTTTCAAGGCGCTTTAAAAAATTTACCTCTACAAGAACGGAGCGCAAATCGGGCGTAGAGGCGCGTTATCTCTCCGATTATGCGCATTATCGAATGCGCATTAAACAGCGAGTTTTATTTTGCTCCGGCCGTTAAAGCTCATTTTGTCTATGTGAAAAAGCGCTTATGCGCATTAACTACTTATAAAGCGCATTTTGGTCATCCCTTAATGCGCTTCGCCGCCTCTCGTGCAGAGGTATTAGGCGTAAATGCACTTCAGTGATTTTGCGCATACTCGCCTAACCAGGCGCAAAAGCGAATCCTTGTAGAGGGGACCTTAGTGTCATTAACTTTTGGAAAAAATGAGTTATAATTCCCTTGCACCCACATCCTACAGAGATTTTTCTATCACTCAACTATAGAGGACATCTATGTTTCAATGCCAAACTATTCAAGCTTTGGACCCGCACACCTGTTATTTGTATTTGAAGAAAAGCTCCTGCTTTGGCTTCCTTTCAATGCAGAGGGTAGGATGATTTGGATCAAGAACACAATGGGGGGCAAAGGGTTAAAGCCCCTCTATCCTCCAAATCAGGGTTCTGATTCTTACTGGAGGGGAGGGAGCTTGCACCTACAATTAACCATTTAAAAACTGGTCCCATCTGAGTTTGCTTTTCTCCTCCTCTCTTCCTAACCATTTTGTTTGTGTGTGTGCCATATCTATAAGTCACTCTGGGGGCTATCTGGGCTAAAGATGTTTCAAATAATAAATTAATTGCTAATCTCAATTTGCTTGGCCCTTAAAGTCCCTTCTTCTAAAAATGACAGAATATTACTATTTTCAGATAGAAACATTACAATTCATATGAAAGGACAGAGGAGGTACAGAGAAGATAGCAACTCTTCAAGTGTGAGTCAAACCCAAAGGAAAATATTACATTGAAAAACAGGAGCAACTCATTTGTAAAAGTGAGATCTGCAGGAGAAAACAGGAGTCCCCACTGCCCCACAAAATATTTCCGACCTATCTGGAACAATTAGCAAAGAAGTGGACTTAAACCTTCTATTACTCATGTGGAGAGCTCTCAGCTGTAGATGGAGAAATAGGGGCATGCTGCTGGCCCCACCTCTGATGTCACATGGCTGATGTCACAAGGAGCCCCTATGTATTAGCAACTTCTCACAAGTAGGAGCTCCTCTTCAGACATCCATGTTTAACCCATGGTACGGAGTCAGCATCATGATCTTACTGTGCAAGCACATGGTAGCCTTCCACAATTTTGGCACATGAAGGAGGCTCTACTTATTTCACCAGCCTTAATAGAACAGCTGAAAGGAAGTGGACAGAGCACTTCAGAAATATCTACACATCCTAAGAAACAGCATGCTCACTTCTACTGTAACATGACTGAGATCAGCAAACCCTGCCAGTGGAGAAGATATGACATCAAATGAATGGCTCATTCAGCAACCTCAGCTACTTACAGAGCATAAAGCTAAACACTGTAATAGAAAATCAGCTATGTCAATTTACATTAAAACCAAGAATGATTTAGAAAAGGTAGTATAAGCTCACCACTTCTTCATGCCTGCATTTTCTTACATTAATTCCATTAATCTGTTAAGGAAGAAACAACAATAATATTTTGAGCATAGGTATCACTCAAGTTAAGTTTTGTGTTACACTAAGAACAAAACCTGACAAAAGACAGTGGGTTTACCTACCTGTAGAATCGCATCTCCTATAAACAGCAAGCCTGAGAGTTCCGCTGAGAGAGAAAGAGAGAGAGAGAGAGAGAGAGAGAGAGTGAGAGAGAGAGAGATTTGATTTCAACCTTTTCTATGTTTTTCCTTTGGCAGCATCAGCAGGGCATGAATGGAAGAAGAAGAAATAGTTGACAAAAAGAATCAAATTCACTGCAGGTTCCTCCAATTTTATATTTACTGTTTTTTTAAAAAACAACAACCATACACACATTAAGAAATGTTATTTCTTCTTTGCAGAAGATACTTTCGCTCTCCAAAATATAAAAGAATAATAGTCATTTGAAAATGCAGTACTATAGGTCTCATTCTATATATAGTGTCAGGATTCAAGGCTGCAGTGGCTCATGAAAGGATAATAATAATAATAATAATTATAATTATAATAATAATAATTTATAACCTGCCTCTCCCTACGGATCGAGGCGGGGAACACAATGCAGATACAAACATGACAAAGTTAAAAAAATTTAAACAAGAGAAACACATCATTAAAACATTTTAAAATTCATCCGGATAGGCCTGCCGGAAGAGAAGTCTTCATGACTCTCTTGAATTCATGAACTGAGGGATATCCGGCAGGGGCTCAGATCTCAACTGGGATGGATGCATCATTCCATTTCCAATTTATCTCGCTTTCTGTCCTGTTTTTACATTAATCTTTTTTTTAAAAAAAAAATCCAAATGAATTTTTGCATTTAAATGTGCATCTATGGGTGTATTTTCTCTTTACACATTTCTGAATGCGTTTTTCTCAAAATGTGCATTTTAAAATGTACATTTTAATACTTTTGGAAGCAAAAAAAAGAATCTCAACATTTGAATAGTGCAAACTCTGCTGAACAACTTTATTCCGATCTATACATTAGTCTGGGACAGGGACAAGCAACTTGTTGCCCTCCAAACGTTTAAGCCTGAAACTCCCATCAGCCCATAGGCAATGGTGAAGGATGATGGGAATTGTAGGCCACAAGTAGTGGAAGCTGATGGCTCCGACGTCACTGGGGCAGTGAATCCAGGTTTCAGTCAGAACTCAAAAGGAGCTATCCAAGGTGTGAAGCAAAGTACCTGGGGTAGCTACTTTAGAGTTCTAACTGATTCTGACTGAAACCTGGAGCAGATTCCCTACCCCACTGACATCGGAGCCATCAGCCTCTGTCAGCCACAACTTGCCTACCCCTGATCTGGGAGGCACAGATAAGGCCAGTTTGTTTCAGAATTTGCAAATCCTAAATTCCTCAAGCATCCCGAGATTCAGCTTAATTTTTACCACACTGCTCTGGCTGAAGGAGAGAACTGCTATGAGATCTGCTCTTGCTGAATACAGCTCACCTTCCACTTTCTCCTCTTTTGCTTCATTCTCAAATTTACAGGAGCCTGACCTGACACATACCATGCCCTGACTTAGATGTAAATATGCTGCAGTAGTATCCAATGCTGTCACTCCGGTTACACAATTGATGTAGCACTGGACGTAGTACTAGCGTAAGAAACCCCTTGCGCAAAGCCAATAGCATATGCTTGTGCGACAGGTTTCCCGGGGGATCCTGTCACACCAGCTAACACCATTGGCATTGTGCTGCAGATCCCTTATACTAGCCCTATGTCAGTGGTGTAGGCAGAACGACAGCACTGGATATTGCCCCATGAAAGCAGAAACTTACTGGTCACTTGGGGAATATTTGGCTGGACAATAAATACGTGGTCTGGACAATAAAAATGAAACCTGCATGTGAAGTTTCATTGGTAATAACTAAGTTTGAGTTTAAGAGGGTTTTAAATCACATGAGACTAAAATTAACAAAGGAAATTCAATTTTTAATGAATTTATTTAAATGTTTATTTAATCCCACAGTCAAAAAGCCTTACTAAGTAGCTTACATAAGAATTAAAAAATAAAATAAAAATACAGCATCTGCTCACAACTTTACAATCTAAGAGACAGGACAAAGAAGGAAAACGGAATGCTACCCCAATTTAGCGTCATATTCTTTATGGGGAAAAGAAATCTATGAAGTCATCCCAAAATAAATGTATAAACATGGAAATATTGTATTTATGTTTTTTGGCAAATAGTCTAACATAGAAACATACCTCGTTGCTCTTTGGAAATTTTGGAAATAACCACTGGAATATTATGCTCTGCTCCTCCCTATGAAATGAAAATAACTGTATTTCACTGAGATGAAAAAAGTTATAAATATTATTACAATGCTTTGAAGTTTTTACTGGATTTTTTTTTTACTTTGAATTATTCAAGGGAAACATGGTGTGCTCTACCATTCCTTTTAATAATACGCCTGCCAATGCAATCAACTCTATTGTTAAGGAGGAAAAAAAGATGTTGGCAGCATCAACAGAGCAGGGCGTGCAAAGAACAATGAGAAACTGTTGACAATAGAAAACAAACCCAGTGCAGCCACCCCAGGATTCTCCACAGATTACAATATCAAGACCACTTTATAAAAAAGGAGAATGGGCACAGTTCTGAAATAGAGGCCATGCTGTGATCATTTTCTTGTCACTCAGAAAAGGAACAGAGAAACAAAAGCATACAATAGGAAGCAAGACCTTCGGACATCAGATTTAGAGGAATGTGAAGGATTTCTTTGTTATGTTTGCGTTCTCTTTTTCCCATTTTTACATGCATAAAAGTCAGTAAGAAGATGAATAGGAAATACGTAACAAAAGAAAGGGAGAATTCTAAGGCAGGTAACAACAGGTAGTCCATAAAGGAAATAAAATAAGCAGAAAACAAAATAAGCTGAAGTCAGTTCTCCTCTTTTTTAAATGATGCATTTATACATCTTGCCACCCCACCCTCCAAAAGACCCCTTTGAACATATAAATAAGTTTAAGTTAGAAAGAGACTCTAGACTTGTTTGCCCTTTCCATGCCAAGGTGCACTTTTCAATTCACATGATTACTTTATTGGGAGACCTTGCAACTGTGTGCCAAGGAGCACACCGGTCGATTGTTTGCTCATACTGCAACATCGCTACATGTCACCAACACAGAGGACTCTTAGGAAAACTCATCACTTAAGGGATGGCAGACTGAAGCATCACAAGAATAATCCATAAGAACAGATCTAATAGCAGCTTTGGGCATATTCAATGAATGATTTTTCTCCCAATGTCTGTTGTTTTTTTCAGTTTCTATATGTAGAACTAGAATAGGCTGACCAGATAAAATCCAGGTCAGGGCTCATATAATTTTAACAGTTGTAGGGCAAAGGGAATTTCAGCCAGTGTCATTTGTATGCAATTAGTCCCTGGCGAAATTCCCTCTTCATCACAACAGTTAAAGTTGCGGGCACTATACTAGAGTGACCATATACAAAAGAAGGCAGGGCCCCTTCAACTTTAACAGTTATGATGAAGAGGGAATTTCATCAGGAACTAATTACGTACAAATGACACTGGCTGAAATTCCCTTTGCTCTATAACTGTTAAAGTTACATGAGCCCTGACCTGGATTTTATCTGGTCACCCTAAACTAGAACTACTTTGATCCAATCGATTCTACAGCCAACACTCATAAGGCAAGCTAGATATTTCACAACCTTTCCAATAGGGCTTGGCTTTTGTACTGGAAGTTAAGTACTCCAATGCTGAACAAGTTTCAACTGATTGGTAAAGCATGGTAACTGCATGTTTGGAGAGGTGGGTACTATTTGATTGAACAGAAGCACTTTCCCTTCGTAGATCAAGGGGTTAACTTTTGGGACATTAGGCACATAGAATCTTAGAAATGGGTACATTGTTCAGGTGGAAGCCCTAAGGAACAGTGAAAATGGAAGGGTCAGACAGGAACTTGGGAAGAAGGTATTCAGACATGGGGACTCATTTGGAATGCTGGGACTTGATAGAGACCTTTGAGAGGATCATTAGGGTGATTCTGAAGTTGGCCAAGTAGAAGGGAAAAAGGCTGGAGAGACCTGAGGATAACTCATATCCTGGCCTCTCCATTCTCCTCTCTATTCTCCTCTCTATTCTCCTCCCTTCTCCCATTCTCTGAGGTTGAATGGTTTTGAGTTCATTGAATGGTTTTGAGTTCATTCTGCAATGGCTGCGAGGGGGAGGGAGGGGTTGGAACTCTGATCCCTCCCACAAGCTGAGAGTGCTGTCTCCAGCCTCAGATTGGGCATCCAAAATATCCTATGGCCCCTCAGACACTATCTAAGGGCCATAGGATTTCTCAATCCCTCTCATTTCTTACTTTTCATTCATATCTCACTGTTGAAGATAGCACTACTGAGAGGCAGGCCGCGAAGCCTGTTTCTCAGTAGAAAGGACAAGCGGGCGGCAGCAGGCGGCAGCGGGCGGCAGCGGATGGCCCCGGAAGGTAAGTGGGGACTTCCCTCCCCCTCCCCCCCACTTGTGCTCCTTACCTGCTGCCGTCCCCCGCTGCTGTCCACTGCTTCCGTACTACTGATAAGCAGGTCTTGCAGCCTGTTTCTCAGTAGTATGGAAGCAGCGGATGGCAGCACGGGATGCCGGCAGGTAACAGGGGACTTCCCCCTGTCTCTCCCCCTCCCCCCACTCACACTCCTAACCTGCTACCTCCTCGCTGCCATCCGCTGCTTCAGTACTACTGAGAAACAGGCCTTGCGGCCTGTTCCACAGTAGAATGAGGGTACGCCGAGTGATGACGTCACCTGGCGTGCCATTGCTCTATTGTGGAACAGGCCACAAGGCCTGTTTCAAAGTAGTACGGAAGCAGTGGGTGGCAGCAGACGGCAGCGAGGAGGGAGCAGGTAAGGAGCACGAGTGTGGGGAGGGGGGAGGAGGGCCGAGCCTCCGATCTTTTCCAATCTGGATTGGGTCCTTTTGGATCGGATTGGATCAGATCGGAAGATCCAGATGATCTTGATCGGAATCGGATAATTTTATCCGATTTTGCCTGGATCAGGTCCGGATCGTGGATCGGACCCGATCCGCTGCACATCCCTAATAAATAAATTTATTTAGAAGAAAGAAAAAAGATTGCTTTATATACTGCTTCAGATGAAGAACATCATTTGAAATTCTCTTCTGTTCTTTTTAAGTTTCCTAAGCTTTTTAAAGAACATACATATAGATTAATAATTCCACATATAGCATAATTTTACAATGGGAAAACATTACCATTTTGGGCTTTATTAACAAGCAACTGTAAAATTAATGCAGAATTATTGGTCTTTGCATAGTGTGCCTGCCACCGTAATTTAACCTTCATTAATAAGCACTGCACATATAAGTACCACTGAACAAAAGACTAGAGTGTGCAGTTGATTGTTCTTTATATGTATATATCAAATGTTAGAAGCACATGTTGAATCTAAATGGGATGCTGCCTCTGCTTGCTTTCTCATTAACTATGGAAAAAGAGCTTGAACTGATTGCCTATTGTAAAGGTAAATAAACCCTTAATGAAACCTTTCAGGTGGTGCAAGTCAGCCAAAATTGAGCTCATCAAGGTTTTCCAAATTACAAGTTGAAGCTCATTCCGACTTGTGTCTGTGTCAGATTGTAAGCTTTTTCTTTTTCTTTTCACACTGAATCTTGTGCATATTTTTGTTGGGGATGGAAGAATCAGGAGCTAGATCTACACTCCTGCTTTATAGCGGTATTGAAGTGCACGGATAACAGTTGGAACACATTACACATTTAATATACTTCTTTCATAATGTCATTTCCTGATTTTTATTCCACATTATTCAAAATACAACAAAAGTCGTTGTGTGTCCTACGAGGTATATATGCGCAAGAGGGATATAGCGTTACCATGAATCGATTTCACACAAGGCCTGAAATGCTTGAGCTCAGTGAAATTCTCTGAACTTTAATTCAAAGATTGGTTCGGCTTGCTCCCGTTTGTGTTTGAGACCTGGGTTCTGTTTCTTTCAAACAGAAAAAAATGTACATTTTCCAAAAGCTGTGCATTTTTCAAATGCAAATTTGGGAATTTGGAGACACTTTGGGAGAATATGTCCTCCCATTCACATTCGGGGTTGTGAAGGGGGCGTTTTTGAGTGATTTGCTGAAATGAAATTCTTATCCATCCCTAAATTTTTAATTGTATGCATATTTCTTCCATTGATTCCATTGTGTCTGAGTGCATTTTTCAAAACTACACATTATTTTACTTGATTTTTTAAAAATTGTAGCCATTTTTCAAATGCTTTTTTTTTTTTTTGGTTCTGCACATTCCAATGCAAGCTTGGAAATATACGGATCTTGAATACAAATTGTGCTTGGGTCTGCGTTCAGTTCCGGGAAGCGCGAATTGGTTAAACTATGGTCAAAAATTAAAATGAATTTCTTCTATATCCCTATTCAGGACTCATTGAAAGTGCAGGTAACAATATAATCAAGCACCTTTTGATCTCATTAAACATATTTTCAACAAGATAAAAGACATCTCTAATACAAGATATGGAAAAAAATGGGAAAACACACACTACCTTTATACTTAATCCAAATCCGCCTACAGTTTGTCTTCTAATTGTGACGGTTCTTTCCTGAAAAGGCAAACCCAGTTTTATTTGATTTAGATTAAATATTTCTCATGAAAATATACACAATCACACCTGAATTGTCTGTGGACTATATCTTTAATTTGGAATTCTAGAGTCAAACTTTTATTTATTTTTAAAGGAATCAGCTATTTCTGGGTTGTAGGTTTTTTTTCAATTGTAGAGGATATTTTTACATTTATTCCGTTGTATTTTTTTAAGTGCCAATATGCTTGTCACATACAAATACTTCTCCCTTATGAGCCTGCATGCCCCCTGAGGTCCTCAGGGGAGGCACTTCTATCTGTCCCACCACCATCAGAGGCACAGCTGGCTGGAACGAGGGATAGGGCATTCTCGGTGGCTGCCCCGGAACTCTGGAACTTCCTTCCCAAGGAAGCTAAATTGGCTCCCTCCTTGGTGTGCTTTCAGAGGCAGGCTAAAACTTTTCTGTTTCAGCAGGCCTTTGGGGAGTAGTTCAGACCTTTGTGGATGTACTGCTTATAGTTTGGATTTTTTAATTATGTGTATTTAAAATGTTTTAAAATGTTTTAAATATTTTTAAATTGTAATATGTTTAATTACATTTTTAATTTTTGTATATCACTATTTGTTTTAACTGTGCATGTTTTAATTTGTAAGCCACCTTGAGTCCCATTATTGGGAAAAAGGCGGGATATAATAATAATAATAATAATAATCTCTTTGTAAGGAGATATGCAAAAGGCCAAAGTGACCTATCTTTCTGAAATAACACAGAGATCATTTTAGTACCTTGTAATGTATTTTATTAAGTCCCTCTCACATCTTTCTGTGCACAGTACAAATCCATCTTCATTTATGTATTGATATCGCCTATAATATACCTAAATCTTTTTTTTTAAAACCCACAGTAATAGCCATATCATTTAAATGTAGAAAATGCAAAGCAAACAGACACCCAAGTTGTAAAGTACATTTTCTGAGCTTGGAGTAGTAAAATTTCCATCATGCCTAGCTCCAGACTTTAATGGATCCCCAGACAATGGACTGTCTATTCACTCCCTTTCTCCATCCCATTTAATACTGCAGACCAGTCTGAGCCAGCTACTGCAGCTCATTCATCACCCTGCACCTCAACACTTTGCTGATGCTCTTATGGCATTGTTTAGCCTTGTATGCAAGCTGAGACACAAGATGGTGGGATCCAACAGCAATTGTGAGGGATCTGGTCTAATGCAGTCCTTCCATAGACAATTCTTCGAAGTAAAATCCAGCATATTTGAACAATTTCACATGGAGACATGATGTTGGGTCACCCAGCCTTCACTGTCGGGATTCCATGGAGGTATGATAGGAGGAGGAATGTCTGGCATCACCATAGGAGTCTTTGCAATATATAAGCCCTCTCTCAGCATATAAATACACACAAACCATATATATGAGTAGTGTGTGCGCACACACACATTTCCATAGTTCCATCATGTGCTGGCATGATCTAGATGAGTTTAGACTGACAGAAGCTCAAGAGTGGGATTACCAGGGGCAGAAACCCCAATGGTATCCCTGAATTGACTGCTATGTTTTCTCTATGCAAGTGAATGTTTTCTATTCTTTCCTATGGGAGGAAAGGAAAGTACTGGACTTGGAGATACTATTACAATGTACCCTTCAAGAGCAGTGGAACACAATGTACATCTAAGTGACAAGAATTGTGCTAGTATCCAATAAAAGTCAGATAACCCTAGTTCAATAGGACATGTATAATCAGCAATAAACAATTATGTAAATGGTGTGTAACAAAAACAGTGCCTGCTCTGTATATTCATAGTTAGGATGAGCTTCTTGTTTTAGGGTCTCATCTTAATGCCTGAGAAACGTAGCCATAACACTATATCCATAACGTATAGCCAGGGTAATCAAGTAGAATACATCATTTGTTATCTTCTATGATAATATTTTGAAATTATAGGCTATAACAATGTACAATGATTTAAAAATATTATGCAGATATTCTAAAATATTACTTTCTTAGTTATTCATCAGATGTCTATACTGCCTAATAGCCAAAACTCTCCAGGCAATTTACAAAAGATTCAAACCATAAAAATTCAATATAAAATACAACATAAAAACCATTTACAAAGGGGGGAGTGGCCTAACGGGCATGGAGTAGAGTCGGAACTCTCTCGCTCTCGTTAAGAAGCAATCGAAATAATTATAAAATCCCTATTTGGAGAGAATGGATTGTTAATCAAAGATCTGATTTCAGGTCCAGAAGCTTTGCTGAATCTGTGGAGAACGAAGCTGCTGGATAGCTGCGGTATCAACAGAGAGAGAACTCTGGCAGGCGATCAGTAACGGTAATTAATGGATTTTAATTGGGAGAAGTAAGGCTGACTGATAAGACTGGAGGGAGAGACGGAAGCGATTATAAGTGGGAAAAGAGACATTTAACCTCCAGCCGAAAGTATTAGAAGCCGAAACGTATTTGTTTGATAAGAGCCGAGAGGATATCTGAGGCGGACAGCGAAGATTTAGGTGAGGGGTGTGGATTTATGAGTTTAGCTTTATGAAAAGAAAGCAAAAAGGTGAAAAGTCCAGTGCCCCCGCCTGGAGCAGACTGTCGAAAGATCATCCTTCAGATAGGAATTGGCATCGGCTCACTAGAGTTTCTGGAATCATGCCAGACAAAATGCCGGACAAAATGCAGTCTTCAGACAAGGCCGGAAAAACATCTCCAAGTCATTCCGGAAGCTCTAAATCTGGTGTAGCTCCTAAAGTGGCAGGTGCAGTTCCGAAAGTGGCCAAAGAGTCAAGCAGAGACATTAGATGATTTAATGGACAAATTTCAGAAAGCGTTAGAGGCGGCGGTTAGAGGGGTAGCGATAATAATTTCAAAAAAATGTGGTATTACAATACAAAGGGTGAAGAAGGATGAAGCGGGAAGATTTCTGATAATTTCTTGCATGGTGGGGGAGGAGGAATATATATTGATCAATGTATATGCTCCAAATGGGAAACAAATGGAATTCTTCGATGAAGTTTTTAATGCGGTGGGAGAAGTGGGTAAAAAGAACATTGTGATGGCAATTTCAGAAAGTTAGGTCCAGGCATTTGGTGGCTATGAATTTTTTAGATTAAAAGTTACAAAAGTTTTTCCACAGAGGCTTGGGCTGTCAATTGCACCCCCCGCCTCCCCCTCCCTTTTTTATCTGTCAAAACTCCGTGTTGTTGTAACTTTTAATCTAAAAAAATCGTAGCCACCAAATGCCTGGACCTATCATTCTGAAATTTCTGACAGACAACTACCCCTATCCCATCTACAAAGTGAGCAACTTTCAGACTTCTAACTTTTAAAATAAAAAGTTATAGGTGTTCTCTTCCTCATTTTTCAAAAATACCTTGCCACTTCACGCTTGAAGCTATGCTTCTGAAATTTCTCCACATTAGACATACCACTTTGGTTCACAGGTGTGATAAATTTTAGAAGCATAGCATCCGCCTACCCCCTGGCAGCTGTGGGGTCTTGCTAAACCAGAGCTGCCCCCCTGAGGAAGGACACAGGCACCCACTCAGCGTCCTGCCTGCCCTCTGCACGTAGCGGGGCCGTTTTGGGAGGGCAAAGGGAGGCAGACTGTTCCGGACAGATGCACAGGTTGGAGGGGGTGGAGGAATCTCCCCTGGGAACTCGGGCAGGTCCAGAAACCCGTTGGAATCAGAGCTACAAGCCTCCACTGGTTTGGGGAAAGCAGCCATACACTCAGCCTTTGAAAGATAAGACCTAACTTAACCATAAGATGGGTTGTTAAATCTCTCCACAGTACTATCTGGCTGACAATAAGAACATGCGAAAAATAAGTCAGAGGGGTAAAAGTCGGGGCATTATCCATTGTCATTGTTGCTGCTGTTTATACAGCATCAGCAATATAGATGCTGCTTAATAGAGTCAATAAGCAAATCAAAACAAAACAAAAAACAAGTCCGGATCACAGGGGGAAGAAAAAGCACAAGTAAATGGGTTTTGCTGCCTGAGGCTCCAATTGCCAAGTCATTGATTCTGGCCATTCTCTTTTTTTGGGGACGGTGTAAAAGCCGGAACGGAACAGGCCGGAACAACACCTTTATATTAAAAAAACACGCCAAAAACAGCGGCATGTGTTAGAAACACTTGAGAACAATATTTCAGGACTGAAATCGTGGCAATATTATAGTATTATTAACCTCATAACTCCCAGAACAACATCCGGAACAGAAAGGATGGCCCGGAACGGCCACTTCCGAATGACTGAAACCAACCAAACGCAACTATCACACATTACTAGGTGGGACAGATACAATACCGCACAAAACAGCCACAAAAACCACGTTCCGGTGACCGTTCTGGGCCATAGTCCATATTGCGCAAAACAGGCCGGAACGGCAGCTTCCAAGTGAGCCAACTCAACCAAACTCACACACATTACTAAGTGGGACAGATAGAATAAGCCAGGAAATAGCCATAAAACCCACGTTCTGATGCCCGTTCTGGACCATAGTCCATATTGCGCAAAATGGGAATTGGAACGTGGTTTTTGTGGCTGTTTCGTGGCGTATTGTATCTGTCCCACCTATTAATGTGTATCTGTTGAGTTGGCTCACTTGGAAGCCGCTGTTCTGGCGTGGTTTTTTTAATATAAAGGGGTCGTTCCGGCCCGTTCCGTTCCGGCTTTTACACCAGCCCATTAGGAAGTGGCCGTTCACACACATAGGTGCCAATGTACCACCTACAATGTGGCAAAGTTTCATGTGTGGCACTTTAAAAATGAAAAAAGGTATAGGCATTCCTGGTTATTTATTAAAAAATTAATTGCCACAAAATGCATGCACCAATCTTTCCGAAAGTTCTCACAGATAACTACCCCTAACCCATCTACAAAGTGCCCAAGTTTCATCCTTTTATCATTTAAAATGAAAAAGTTATAGGCGTTTTTGTAACACAATACTTGGCTATGGGAAAAAGCTTTTAAAATGGTGTCCGATCCGCGGATCAGGATCGGATCCGCCCAACCCCCGATTCGATCCGATCAATGCACATCCCTACTAAACATGTCTACTCAAAAGTAAGTCCACTTGAATTCAATGGGACTTACTCCCAGGTAAGTGTATATACAACTGCACCCTCAATACTTTTCTTTGACATTCTGCTAAATTAATCTCTTCTATTTTGCTTCAAGCATTTTGCCACATACTTTCTTAATAAACTCTTGAATGCTGGTTCTTACTGACATCTTTTTCTACCATTGTTCTTCTTTCTTCCTTTGCATCTTCTGTGACCCTGTTGAGATGACATGCTAAACCACGGTGGCTAAGCACTTTGAGCTAAACATTATGGCTTAACGTGTCTTATGAACCATTCCTAACCACAGTGGCTACATAACCATGGTTTAAACATGCTCACTAACCATTTACTATAAAAGGGTTAGTGGCCTAACCATGGCTTAGTGTGTTGTCTGTTGTCTTGCTCTACTATTTCATCTATTTCATGTTCAGCTAATATTATCAACTAGGGATGTCTGTCACTGGGAAATCCAGTTGTTTTTTGGCTCAACGGAGTTCTGCGAATTGACCTGCAGGCTGTTTCCCAAACTCTGAGAACATTTTTGTACATTTTTTGGAAGTTTCTGCAATTTGCACACATTTCTGAACAATCTGTGCAAATTATAGCCACATTTGTGTAACTTGCATAAATGTGATTGTATTTTGTGCAAATTGCAGGACACCCCCTTCCCCCCCAAAAAATCCCACACAAAATTCCTGGAAAATGCATGCACTGGCCTGACTGGTTGCAGACTGAGTTGGTCAGCACAGCAGGAATCAAAACAAAGTCTACCAACCCTGGGAAAATCATCAATCCCAAACAGTTTTCTCTGGCATCGCTATGCTAAGCCCACAATCTCTGCTCTTGACTTTCTCCCATTTTAGATTCCTATTTGGTTTCTACCTTTTTTATTTTTACTTAACCAACCTTTCAATCTCTATATTATTGTTCTGTTCAGTTTGCTCTTAAGCAAGCCATTGTTTCTCCTACTTTTTTTTTAAAAAAAGGAAGATCATGTACTCTAATTCCTACAAAAGATCCTTCTGTTGCTTTTACTCTCAATGTATTATTTTTCCCTAATTCACTCCCTTCTTGATACTTTTCAAATCTGCTTTCCATCCCCTTCACTTGTCAGTGCTGGGCCATGGGCAGTAGTCTGAGATGAACCAGAAACTAAAGGACAAGCCAGTAGTCAGGACTAAACAACACGACAGGAGCTAGAAGCAAGTAAGAAGTCAGGACCAAAGATACACCAGAGTTCAGGAGTTGTTGGCTTTTTTTAACTGTAGCAGAAGACTTCCTGGCTCATGTATTTGAGATCCAACAAGGGGGTTAAATTTTTGTTGTTGTTGTTGTTTTTTAAGATTCCATATCCATTATAAATTCAACATGAGATGCTGAAAGAAGGCATGGAAATTTTGATATGAAGATCACAAGAACAGGCAGGAATCAGTGAAAGTCAATGGGAGGAAGTAGGATTCATCTAGAAAATTTAGGAACTGTCTGGGTTGAAGTTAAGGTGTCAAAACAACATTTTGAAATTTAAACACAAGTAAAAAGTTAGATTTACGTATTATCCATATTAAGATGTTAGTAAAATACATTAGAATGAACAGGAATGTGGGGTGTATGGAGGGTAAAATATATGGGACTATGGTCTGAGCCCCATATGACTGTTACAAGACCAGGATGGACACATACATATTGGGCAGTAACACTTGCTGGCATAATGAGTTTCCCTGGAAAACCTGTTGTGCTGGCAAGCAGTATTGGCATTGTGCCAGATATAATTTACACTACAACAACATAATCTACATTAGCAGTATTGTCATATTGGATACTGCCCACATATTCTTTCCCTCTTTGAATGTTGAAACTACACACTGGCATAATAACTTCTCCAACGCAAATATTTGCTACTCTAATCTCATTAGCACTGGGGATCAGGGAGGGTTTTTTGCACCAGTCCTATTACCACTTCATATGAACTACGAACTTATGAAATCAACAGCAGCAGAGTGCAATAATTGTAGGCCTTTCTTTGCCCTTTGATCACTCAATTGGCTTTGAAGATTTATCAATTCCAAACTAAAGAGCTATGTGAATATTCACAAGGACCATTCACTACACTGAACTCCAAAATGATGGTTGAATGATTTATACTACATCAAAATGACAATATGTATTTCACAGCTTCTTTCTACCTTAGTATATTGGCTTTAGAAATGGAACTATATATATATATATATATATATATAGTTTTGTTCCTGTTTTATATATGTTTTCATCCCCCAAACAAAGGCAAGAGTGGACTGAGAATGTTCAATGTGTATAATAAACATTTTGGAAACCACAGAAGAAAATGATACTTACACCAGAATAAAAAGGTTCACCAGACACACAGATCACGTCTTGTTCTTGAATCGTCAAAATATCTTTGGCTAAGTGCAGCCGCACTTTGAAAGGTTCCTGGTTACCATCCTGCAGCAAACAAATCCCTGTCTTTGTCTTCAGAGGACGAAGAGAGAAAAGGTTTCCTTAGTTACCAAGCTGCATACTGATTGTTCGTGTTATAGGTTCAAAAAGATTATTTTCTCTGTTTGAGTTTTTAAACTGGGATATTTGATGAAGCATTAATAGAGAATAGTACATTTCAGCAGATCTTTCAGCTTATTGGATGAAATTCCTATGGTTATCAGTAAACAGAAATATTGAAATAATATATGGAAAAACTGATGAGTAGTAACATTTCATTGGCTCGAAGGCTGACCTAGTTAATAACACTTACCCACATATGTGGGTTCTGTACTTGGGTAAAAGACAATGAGCCCTGCTAACAATTTAGTAGACACTTGGTTTTTGGATAAGCAAATATCCTCCTTTACAACTTCAAGGCATATACTTCAGGTTCCAGCATCACAGTGCATATGGGTTCAACCTTGCACATTACTTAATACAGGATGTCACCCAGGCAAGCTTATTTTAATCTTACAGCCTTTGATTAATCTAATTAGAAGTATTAGGATTACTCACAAGGCATCTTAACTGAGATTACAGCAGAGAACTGAAACACCACGAAGGATTCCAATCATACCACTTTATAGTTATAATCCTATAGCTCCTCTATGCATGGAAACAAATTCATTTCAAGTGCTTTTCAGATCATGGCTTGTGTCTGAGGATTGATTAACTAAAGGATGTCTAAATCCAGCCGGCCAATCTGGAAAGAATTATTTCATACTAGGGCAAGAGGTGATGATTTGAAATGGTTGATGGAGGTCATAGACTAATGCCCATAAAGCTATTTTATAAGCCCAAGAGGATTGTATCCCTTCTACTCTTACTGTTGGTTTCAACAAGGACACTCACCTAATTATTACACTGGCACTTTCCTTTCTTGCACTGGAGTTCACAGACTCGTTAGACGTCCGCAATGGGCATCTGCATTGTAGATACCTGCCCTGTTTTAAGATATCTAAAATCCCTTTCCTCTCTCAGTAAATCTCAGTTTCTTGAACCCTGAGGGATACTGCTGCTAGTGCTTAGCCATTTATTCCTGCCAATGGACTCCCAAGACTTTTCTGCCCCACACTACAGCTACTTAAGACTCCCCCTACAGTATAGCATCATTCCACCAGTTTCTCCAGCCATTCCTAAGTGGCACAAACCACATGTACCAGTTCTCCATCCTGCTGCTCAAGTACAGTCCCTGAAGTTTGGCTTCTCAAGCATTAGAGTAGAAGTTGCTGGAGGAGAGAGGCAGAAAGAAGCCAGCTGTGAAAGTGTCCAAGGGAAGCTACTAGTTCCTCAAGAGAGGGGACAGATGGTGTAAGTGTTGGTTAAGTCGTATCTCTAAACTAGACTCTGCTACCCCTGCTATTACAGATAGCCAATCCGTCAGGTAATTGGGAAAATATAGACATCCCTCAGCCCCAGCAAGATTATATCTGGTTGTGGGATCCATCCCTGGTGTCTCAAGCATGCTTCCAATGTCAGAAATCTATGAATGACTTCAGGTTCTTGACTTCAGGCTCTTCACTCCATTGTTGGAGTCAGGCAGATGAGTCAAGCAGTGTGCCAAAGCACAATGAGTTATACTGAAGGATAGTGGATTATGTAGAGAGGAATTGGAAAATAAGGTTACAAGGAAAAGATAGGGATTATATGGAAGGTTCAGTGACGAAAAATGAAATAGAAGGAATTATTGATAAATTAAAAGGAGGGAAATCTCTGGGGTTAGATGGGTTGGGGCCGGAATATTACAAGATATTTAGAGAGTTATTGGTACCAAAATTGAAAGTACTATATAACAATATATTAGAGGGAGAGAAGACCCCACCATCATGGGAACATTCTTTGATTATATTAATCCCGAAACCAGATAAGGATCTAATGGACCAAGCTTCTTATAGACCTATATCTTTAATAAATCAAGATTCAAAAATTTTTACAGCAATTATGGCAACAAGAATGAATACTTTTATAAATAAATATATAAAAAAAGGATCAATGTGGATTTATTTCAGAGAGGCAAATGCCTAATTTAATTGGGATAGTTTTGAATATAATAAATGTTATTTAAAAAAGAAATATAAAAGCAGGATTGATAGCTTTAGATATTTTTAAAGCCTTTGATTGTGTGGAATGGCCAGCGCTAAAAACAATTATAAAAACATTTGGGTTTGGAGAAAAAATTATAGGAGTGATTAATCAGTTATACGCAAATAATAAAGCAGTAGTGATGGTTAATGATGGGTTAACACAACAAATTACCTTAGCCCGAGGTACTAGACAAGGGTGTCCACTCTCCCCGATATTATTTGCAATAGTTATAGAAATTTTGGCAAATGTTATTAGGGAAGAGGGGAGATTAAAAGGGATAGGAGGAAAAGAAAAGATAAAAATTTATATGTTTGCGGATGATACATTAATGACATTAAAAAATCCAATGGAGACTTTGGAGGAAATAAAGCATCATTTGAGAGAATTTGGGGAGAATACAGGGTTACAAGTAAACTGGGGAAAAACAGAAATGATGTTATTTAATTATAATAAAGAGGAAAGAGAGGAGTGTAGTATAAAACTTGGTCTTAAGATTAAAAATATCGTGCACTACTTAGGAGTTAATATTACGAAAGATTTAGAAAAGTTAGAAGAAATTAATTTTAGTAGCTTGAAGAAACAGATAATTAAAAAATTAGAGGCTTATAGGAAGTTAAAGTGTTCATGGTTTGGTAGAATAGCCGTTATTAAAATGAAGATATTACCTAAGATAATTTTTTTGTTTAGAATGTTACCAATTAAAATAACAGAAATAGAAATAAAGAGTTGGCAAAGTATGATAAATAGTTATTGTAATGGAGATAAAAAAGCAAGAATTAAGAAAGGGAAATGGTATAAGATACAAAAGAAAGGAGGGTTGGGACTTCCAAATATAAAGATGTATTACATAGCTAATCAATTAAGACATGTTATAAATAGCACAGTAGGAAAAGAGGATTTAGAATGGTTAGAGACGCAGACAGGAGAAATAGAGTTAGAATTACAAAATATTTTTTTTAGCAAAATACAAAAGAAACAATTGGAAGAAATGGAAAATCCCCTTTTAAAAAATACTGTAGAGATTTGGGACAAGTATATAAAAAAAATAGCACCAGGAATTTCTCCTCTGACTCCAGTGGTATTACTGGAGAACTTCCCAGGTAATCTAAGAGGAGATATGGAAGGGGTATTGAGGGAACAGAAAATTATTAAAGTGAAAGATTGGTTGAAAATAATGATTAATAAGGAGCAAATAGAAGAAGTATTAAGAGGACAAAAGATCTCTTGGTTCAAATGTATACAATTGGAACAATGGATGCAGGATTGGAAAAAGAAAAATAAGGAGTGCAGAGATAATACAAGATTTGAGAAATTAATAGAATCAAGAGAAAAGGAGGGGGAAATAAAAGTAAAATAGGTATGATAAGTGAAATATATAAAATATTGATAGAGGATGGAGATCAACAGGATTCTCTTAAAATAATATGGGAAGATGATTTAACAAAACAAAGTAGTGATTATAACTGGGGGAGGATACGGAAATCAAGAATGCTAAAGTTATTATCAGTTAAGATAAAAGAGAATTACAAAATAATTTGGAGGTGGTACCTAACCCCAGTAAGATTACATCAGATAGACAAGAAAATGTCTATGTTATGTTGGAGGGGCTGTCAGGAGTTTGGAACATACTTTCATATGTGGTGGACATGTGAGTATGTACAAAAATTTTGGAAAACGGTTTTTAAAGAAATAAGTGAAATAATAGGAAGCAATGTGGAAGCAAGTCCAAATTTGGCTTTACTTTCAATCTTTGATAAAGCACATGGGAATCAAAATATGAAGGATTTGATTAACAACCTCCTGACACCCGCTAGATTAATGATAGCCAAGAACTGGAAAATACAAGGAAATTATAGAATAGAAGAATGGTATAAAGAGGTATGGGATATTGCAATTAATGATAAATTAACATGTAATATAAAAGTAAAGAGGGGATTATCTAAGAAGAATGATTTTGAAAATATATGGAGGCCATTTTTAGAGTTTGTTTTAATAAAGGGGAAAGGCTGTACACTTTTAAAAGATTCTTTACAATTTTGGAAGAATGTATAACATAATAGAATAAAAGAAGATCTCAATGGGTTAGGGGAGCACTGGGGGGTTGTTAAGGTTATGTTAGTATATATTATTTGTACAATTGTGTTGTATTATATGTTGAAAATAATAAAAAAAAATTTTTAAAAAAGTTGTGTTTCTTTGAATTTCAAATCCCTGATGTATGGAATGAAGGACATCCACAGTGCTTGAAAAATCAGATATGGGGAAGGGAAGAAGAAAAGGAACACTGGATGGACTATGTAACAGCTACACTTTCATGCTATTAGTATACTTCTCTCAGCCAAGCAAGGTTTAGAGGGCGGCTGGAGCACCTACTGATTCAAACCTAGAAGCATCCCAATCACTGCTAATTAATTTGAGGGCTGCCTGAGGTAAAATTATTTTTGAGAATTGTTAAATTGCATATATAGCCATTTTGCTTTACTTGACTGCACACTTCTGACTTGGTTGATTACCCTATAAACTCTCCCGTGAAGCTTTATGAAGAGAGCTGGGCATGGGGAGAGAATTAAGCAGCACATAGCTACACAGTAGACATAATTAAGCATCACAATGAAATTAAAACAGAAGTCAGCACTGTGATGCACGTTGGCAAAGTTTATTCACAGTTTGAACAAGGAAGTCAAGCATGAAAGAAGTGACTGATTTCACATGTGCAAAAAAATCTAATTTACCTGAAAAACTACAAAATGTAAAGAGATCATGGTCATAATACATCTTTAAATTAAATCTTCAGTTAAATCACATCCTTCCTTTCCTACTTGAAAGCAGTGTTGATACACATAAATAGGTCAGCCTTTAAGAGCTGTAAGGCGGCTAATTAACTTCAGATTTAATGAAGCTGAGTCAACACATGCCGATCGGAAATGTGTTCTGTTTCAGCTTTTGAGTTACATTTTATTCACCAAAATCCTCAACTTCTGAAAGGCTATTAGATAAAGAGAGAAGGGAAGGCCGGGGACACTACTTAGGCCTCACCATTCCAATAGTAATCAGCTTCATTGGAGGGGTAGGCCAAGAGCAACTCAGCCAAAGGTTTGCCTCTCCTCCTGCCTTCTGCAGTGGCTTAATTCAAATTAATTTGCAAACTTCCTCTCTCAGTCACTCACAGTCACACACTGCTACCTTTTGAACTCATTACCCTCTTAGGATTTCTGTATTTAATAGATGCAAAGAAGTGATATCGGGTGATAGTTTTTCTTCTCATAGGCCTTATCCACACCAGCTGTTTATTCCAGAATAGTATTGAGGTTGTCCCTACCAGGCCACATGATGCACAGTTGATCCCGCTGTGATCTAGGAATGACCCCTCAGTTTTCCCGGGATATTGATGACAGCTTTTGACCCATTTTTTCCCCTGCTCTCCCAAAAATCCCGAGGTGCACGGCTGGTGTGCCCTCCCCGCACAAAGCTGTTTCTGTTTCTTAAGAGTAGTGGGGCTCAGCAAACAGGAAACCAGCTGTGCAGAGCGAGCCCATGGGTATCAGGGGTGAGAAGGAGAGCATTGTTGAAACGTTCTGGATGGGTCTCGGCATCTTTCAGGGCTGAGTGTGTATGTGTGTGTTTAAAAAACACTCATCTTCGTGCACGATCGCAACTCTGCTCTTGTGCAAGTGTCAGGAGTCATAAAAAAAAAAAAAAAAAACCTGAGAATGGTTCTCCTTAAATTGTGGGCAAACTTGCTGGCATGTGTCCCGTGAGGGACAATCACTGAAGCAGAAAATTTCGCAATCATCCCTCCCCCCTCTTGAAAGGGCTCTAGGTGTAGATGACCCCATAGTAATAGTACTGCAACACTCGGAAAAGCTACCCTTGGCAGATTTCTTCCCCCTCCCCAATACGCACCAATCTCTACCCTTAAAAGAACATGTGATCCTGGGGGCGGGGGAGTTGACTTCCTTTGCCTCTGTCTTTCCTACCATCAGCACACATCCTCTCTAGTTCCTGGGCTCTGTGATTATCTGCAGCCTCAGTTTCTCTATTCAGCTCTATCTATCTATCTCTTCACCCTGCATGATGGCAGCATGGGACTTCTGAGTAGACAATGTAAGGTTTGGCTGTCATTCACTTTCACTAGTTCACTATTTTTTCACGTGCTTAAAAGCCACAATCCCTTTTCTTCCAATAGCTATGCAATATTTTCTGTTATTATGCAAGTTTAATGTATTACCATCTAACTTAAGGTAAAGCCCACTCAGATTAAAGATACACTTGCTTTGTGTTAGTGATAATGATTTCATTATTCATGTGATTAACAACATGTTTATATTTCCTGCTACCACCTAGTTCTTAATGACAAAGAGAAGCTGGAAAGTGCAGGAAATGGTAGGAAGTTTAGCTACAAAGGACCAATAAATCAAATGTTGAAAGACATGAACAGGAGACTGAGGAACATAGCCTTTGCAGACTCATAGCCCAAAGGCCAGCTTCAGAATGGCAGGCTGGTGGTCCATAGTTCATTGCTTACTCAGAAGCTGTTACAACTGGAAATATGATATTGGATGTGCTGAACCTGTGCTAAGGATGACCTTCTTCTTCTTCTTCTTCTTCTTCTTCTTCTTCTTCTTCTTCTTCTTCTTCTTCTTCTTCTTCTGTTTGACGGTATTATGGTCTTAAGTTTTCTATGTTTGGGATGAATTGTTCTCCCAAATCAGAATAGCTGACAAATACATTTTTGCTTTCCCTAAAACAACTCAATTAATCAAATGAATATTTATCATTAAAATATATAGAACACAATAGTCTTATGTGTGTGTTTTAAAATACAAAGATTTGACATTACCTCTTCACATGCAGTCCTGAAATCCATGTGCTATGGCACCAAGATATATTTGTCTAAAAGAGAAAAAGGGAGTTATTATAAACAAGAATTATTGGCTATCAAACGTTAAAATGAACTGTATAAATTATACAGAGCAATTACAGTATGCTGATACTGTATGAGAGGGAATGATCAAGATCTTGAGAGTGGCTCAATGAATGAAGGCTAACAGAGAGGTACCCAGCTTTGAAGAAGTATGCTAGATAGTGGCTGAATTCGGACAACACGTTAGTCAATGGTGGGGTAATAATCAACTTTACAGTTGTTCATCTAGGGGGAACTCCCCACACAACATGGTAATAAATAATCAACTGTGGTGTGGATTAGGATCAGTGCTGAGTTGACTATGGCAGCATTTGGATGACATGATAGTCAATACAACTGACGATTGTTCCCCCCCCCAGTTGCTTATTGTGTCGTCCGAATTCAGCCAGAGTCAACAATTATAAAACAAGCTGGATTTTTTAAAGTATCTCCCAACATACCAGTCATTCAAATCATTCAGAAGTCCTTGGTTCTGAATATGAATCTCACTGACTCCTACTACTTATGTTTCAATATAATGATGAGCATAAGAGATGTGAAAGCTCAGGGGGTATCTGAAATATAGGGGGGGGGGGAGAAGCTAGGGCTTTCCCACCCCATTGTGGAAAGGAAAGGGGGGAAGGAAACTTGGTGAGGTGAAAAAAATCTGAAGAATTTTAGGGCACTTCTGATGTTAAGGAAAGCTTACATTCTTAAGATATCTGTGAATCTCTCTCTCTTTCTGTTTATTGTTTGTAGCCAATGACCATCACAATACAAGCACAAAGCACACAAATATAGAGCAAAAACATTTGGTACAATAAAACAATAGTAAAGATAAAATAGTCAGAATTTAAAAACATTCTTTCTGTGTAGTCCCTTAAGGTTTGACAGTGGTATGGTTTAGAAAGGCTGCTCTTATCTTTCTTGCAGCTAGCGCAAATAAGGCTATTCCATATCTATCCACATCAACCAACCACCATCTGATTTTAGAATTGTCTGAATGGCTTTCTAGGATGTCTGAAAAGGGAGAATAAATTTAGCCCTGGGAGAACTGAATAATGGACAATATAAGGTATAATGTACAAGTTCTTCAATATATCCTGATTCGCATATGCAAAAACGCTCTTTTACAGGCCTATTGGAAAATCCTCCAGCCAGATACCCGGTGGGCATCATTTGAAATCTGAGCTGGGTAAAAGGGAAAAAAGTTAATTCTCACAAGTAAATAGTCCTTGTATGATCTGTTTTAATTTTGGTGTACCAAGTAGCAAGTTTGCAGTTTTTTATATATTCAGAATCTCTTTTGGCATCTTCACCAAAGACAGTATCTCAAATCTTTGACAGTATCTCGAATCTTATTGTTGTTAAGGAGGTTGAGTAGCTCGACATCAGGCATCTACAAGATTGTAGATGCCTTCTTTATTCTGCAAATCCAAAAAGCACAATTTTGCTAAATGTTGTTCTGACAGCGATTGTAATTTTTTCCAATACAATATTGTGCATTTGTGTATATGTGCTTTTAGGGAAGGAAGACCTACTTCAGTCCTTGATAATGCACCAGGCATACTGTGCGACACTGCCAAGAGTGTACGCAAAAACTTGTTTTGAATAACATCAAATTCATCTTTGCAGTGGATGCCCCAGATTGCTGCACCGTATAAGCGATGGGACACAATCTTAGCTACAAAAACCTTTAGTGTTGGTTCTACTAGACGATGGCCCTCATACAATTTCTTTGTGGGCCCCAACTGGCGGGCAGCTGAAGTTGTAATTGCTTCCAAATGGGTATGCCAAACGGTATTTTCAGAGAAGTTAAGCCCTAAATATTTAAATGAATGGCACTGTTCAATGCTATGGCAATCCAAGGTCCATTTGTGTTGCTCATCCCTTTTGGCAGACAGGGCCACTTTTGTTTTACTATAGTTAATGGATAGACCTTCTTGCTTACAGTAGTTTCCAAATTTAGTAAGTAATCTTCTCATACCAGTTTGAGTTAATGAAATAAGTGCCGTATCATCTGCATAAAGCAGAACTGGGACTTTCTGTTTCCCAACTGCAGGGGGAAAGTAGGCAGCAGTAGGCAGCAGAAAGTAGGCAGCAGAAGCCCACCATGGTCCAGGTTACCTGCGGGATCGCCTTCTCCCGTATAATCCACCCCACACACTCTAGTCCTCTGGGAAGAATTTACTCCAGTCAGCCAGAACTAGGCTGATGAGTGTTACCCAGAGGACCTTCTCTTCTGCCGCTCCCAGACTGTGGAATGGCCTACCGGAGGAGATTCAACAAATTAGCAGTCTTCTGGAATTTAAGAGAGCCGTGAAGACTGCTCTCTTCCAGCAGGCCTACCCAGTTGAATTTTAAGATGTTTTTAATAATGTATTTGTTTTTATCTGTTTTAATGGCTTATCTATTTTATGAATTTTATATTTATATTTATTGTTGTTTCCCGCCTCGATCTGGATGGAGAGGCGGGTTAGAAATAAAATAAATAAAAGAAAAAGAAAAGAAAGAAAGCTCCTGGGTTATGTCGTTTATATAAAGGTTAAATAAGACTGGTACCAGGATACAGTCTTGTTTGACTCCCCTTACTGTTGGAATTGATTCAGAAAGAGAACCCGCCATGCCAACTAGAATAAAGTTGCTGCACAAGGAGCAGCAGATGTTTGTTAACCGAAATGGCATCTAATTTCTCCCATAGACGTTGTCGGTCTATTGAGTCAAACGCAGATGAGAGATCTACAAATGCAATGTATAACTTTTATGATGGATTATTCACATACTTTTGAATAAGATAATTCAGAACAAAACACTGATCTATTGTGCTATGCCCCTTACGGAAACCTGCCTGCATTGGGGACAAAACCTGATATTCTTCAACTCATTGTTCTAATTTATCTAGAAGATGCCATGCGTATCTTTTAGCAGGAACATGATATCTGTGAGTCAGTGGCAGCAGCTTCTCTTGTTACTCCCCCATTTTAAAACAGGTTTTATTGCCACAGCAAAACATGAGAGGAAGCAATTTCTTCCAATGCACCTGAAGAAGGAAGAACATCATGACCTAACATCTCTTTTATGGTGCACTGTGGGAGAAAAACATGGCTGCCTTCACTCTTGCTTCCTTACAGTGTATACAGGCAACCCACTGTTGCCTCATGTAGTTGTAGTGGTGGGTGGGATGGTATTGTTTCTTCATAACACTAATTGTGGATATGTTTCTACACCTAAATACCAAAAATGTATTTCTTTACTACAATGTTCATGGTGTATTATACACTGCCTTGGATTTCTAGAAGTAAAGGTGGTGTATAAATGTTATAAATAAATAAACAAACAGTTCCACGTGTTTTTGTTTTATTGTCTATTTTCCCGATTCCAAAAACTGAACTATGTTTAATACCTTAGGTGTAGCAGCTTGCTATAGCAGCAGCTGGAAGGTTTCTCTCCCTCTTCCTCCTTGTTCCCTCTTCTTTGCTGCCTCAAATGCTGTTAGGGAAGCATTCTAGGTGCTGGGAGCCCTAGTGAGTATAAATTTCCCATGTTGCTTGATGTTAGTACAAAGTACATCAAGGGCCCTTGGAAAATTACATTTCCCAGAGCTCCTGGTATCTGGAATACTGCTATACCAGTGCTCTAGGCACCAGAGGGTAAGAGAATGAGAGATAAGGAAGAGGAAGTAGTAAAAGATGGAGACAGACTTCTCTCCCTCTGCTACAAGAGCTGCCACCAGATTAAGCATATGTATATATATATATATATATATATATATATTAAAAAAGAAACTGGCATTTTTAAAGTTTTATTTATTTATTACAACAACATTTTAATAATTTCCCCAAAGGTCTATTTTTTAGTAGGCTGACTAATGTCTTCCTTTTTATCTTTATATTAAAGCCATATGCATGAATACATTTTGTTCCATTGGAACAGGAAGATTTTACCCAAGTGCATTCTCTCTCTTCAAGAAAGCACAAATCATTTATCAGAGCAACCTGCTTTTGTTCTAAAAATGTTTCAGAGCTAAAATACCAGAGATTACTGAACTTTAAAAGCCGTGGCCGATTGAACACTGGCATTACTTTGAAAATGGGCTCCTACCCACAATGCATCTTCCACCAAAGTACACAAGTTTTGCAGGCATTTAGATTGTTTTTCTGTATGAAGAGGGTAATATAGACTAAGGGAGAGTTTCATCAGAGGCTAATCATAATGCCTCTCTTACATACAAGCTTTTCTGGAAAATAACAGTATTGAAATAGAATAAATTATTTTCAAGGACAGACACATTGGACTTCTGACAAAAGGTATATTGCAAATATATGTTATTGTTAGCAATCAAAAGGATAACCTAGGCTCTATCTACAACCAGTGCCTCTGTCAATCACCATACAACTGTATGAACTGGAAAACAATTATGACCATATTACGCCAGCTTTAAAATCGCTCCACTGGCTGCCAATTAGTTTCCGGGCGAAATACAAAGTGTTGGTCATTACCTTTAAAGCCCTACATGGTTTGGGTCCAGGTTACTTGTGGGATCGCCTTCTCCCATACAATCCGTCCTGCACACTCAGATCCTCTGGGAAGAACTTACTACAGTCGGCCAAGACTAGGCTGACAACCGTTACCCAGAGGACCTTCTCTTCTGCCGCTCCCAGACTGTGGAATGACCTGCTGGAGGAGACTCATCAACTTAACAGTCTTTTAGAATTTAAGAAAGCTATAAAGACTGTTCTCTTCCGGCAGGCATATCCAGTGGAATTTTATGATGTTTTTAGGATGTTTTAGGATGTTTTGATGCAGTTTTAATAATGTGTGTCATGTTTTAATCAGTTTTATGTATTTTATCGTATTGTTGTTGCCCGCCTCGATCCAAATGGAGAGGCGGGTAAGAAATAAATTATTATTATTATTATTATTATTATTATTCATTTGGCAACCATATATCTTGCATTTGGTCACAGAGAATCACAAAGCTGATTCCTACAGGGACTATATAGCCTAAATAAACACAAAAATATTAGGGGTTGTTTTTTGGGAGATCTTCTGACAGCAAGAGCAGGTTGGCCTGCTGCTGATATTATCTGTGATCTGTTGGCAGATTATAGCAAAACTGTTATGATCAAAGTTGCAACTTCTGCTGCAGCAGCCCGAAAAATGGAGTCAGGCATAGACTGCAGAGGGGATCACCTGCTAAAACATCTTGCTATCATTGTCACCAAGAGTCTGTACCATTTTTTCACCAATTCTAAATTGCAGCCTTTTTTCTTAGTTTTGTCCTTTTATATGAATTTCCTCTCTTTGAGCTTTTGTAAGAATTTAAGTTGTTACATAGACATTTTGCCCCTTTGTGCCTTAGACAAATAAATTTGAATTCAATATATATAAAAACAAAAATCATGTGTGGGTTGGGAAAGTGATAAAATAATGCAACCAATAATAAAAATCAGTAACACCCCCCCCCCCCCATTCACTCACATGACATTAAATATATGCAACCATTTGCAAGATGTTTGAGAAGTAATTGGGCAACTTTGCCCATGGCTGAGTGAAAAGCAGGAATGGTGATGGGAGACAAGTTTCCTTCTCACTTCCTTCCGGTTGGACAAATGGAAGGTACGACGAGAGCTTTTTGCAGGGTGGGTGGGGAGACAATGGCAATCATAAATCCCAACTTCAACACTGAGTGTTTTGGGATCAGCGAGGGCTCTTTCTCCCTTTAAATAGACAATGTGGTGACTTTACAAATAACACCTGATATATTTGGACTATACTTAGACAGGGACTACACAGCAATCAAAACTTTGATATTTGTGTAGCAAACATCCTTCAAAGCACAGAACATTACTTCTGCTTTGGAATGGAACCTAGGTTGATGGCAGAGTGCTGATTGTTAGCAACAGGTTGTAAAAGAGCATTACAACTGATGTGTAGGTATTATAAATGTACATTGTAACCACCTTCTATGTCTACTTCATGTGTCTGATGAATGTGTCATAAAAATGTGTTAGGGTGACATAGGAGTAGTTACAGAAAACTCATTTTCTTGCCTTGACAAACTAACTCAGCCAGCAAGCCTAACACTACACAGCACTTGCAGCAAGAATGCGTAGAACTTTCTTTCTCGAGGTCATGATGAGCATAGTTAATCATCTCAGATTAATAAAACCAGTTTCATATCTTATTTATTAAGAATAAGACAATTGTGAGAAACTCATCAGCAAGTAGAACAGAGCTGCATTGCAGTAGTCAATCCTAGATTACTGATGCATGATACATATGGCTGAAAGCATATTTTTATTATATGCCCATGTTATACCTTAGTAGATGTGTGTCAAATGCTTCAAGTCAAAGTCTCAGATCTGCTGGGAGATCAACTTCTCCATGACACAAAAGAAAAGATTTAGAGGCATTACATGTATTTTGCTCTTTCTGAAGCCAGAGAGTGTCTGAGGAAAATGTTTGAGGTGAGAACAAGGAACAAGGATCGGTGAGATGCCCCAGGAGAAACATAAGTGGTAAACTTCCAAATATATTCATGAGGTCTTGCCAAATTACATTTTTATTTAAATATTTTGACAGAATCTGTACTATAGGGTATATTAGCTCCTTTGTGGGACCAGAATGGTTAAGGTATAAGAGAACATTCAGAATGTCAGCTTCATAAGTTCCATCCTCCCATTTATATAAAAAGCAATGACCTGGGGATCAATGTGCTTCATTTTTGCATAATATTTGGGAAAAAAAACATACAAGAAATCCAGGAAGCCTTCCTGATGCTGTATAAAACACTGAGCTGGATCTGTGGTCACGGTGGTATTGCTCAGATAAGCCCCTGTAGGTACTGAATTTGATCTGGGCTCTTCACAACAAATGCACATGCCCTTAAGCCCAAGTCGGCATTCACCTGCTTGCATGTAGGGCTAAACTTCGTAGGGCTTGCATGTAGGGCTAAACTTGCTCCAATGTCCCCACATGACAGTCTACATGGAAGCCAGGAGTGCAGGAGCTCTGTAAGTGTGTTCAACCGAATGTGTTTACAGAGATTATGTGACTAGGAACCCTAATACACAACCCTATACAGACTTTTGCATCTAGTTGAGAGCTGGGACTTTGGGAACATTAGGAATAGGGCTGCCCACATCCTCCTACATGTTTTTGCCCAACATGCAAGTAGGTGATGGCCTGCATAGGGTTTTAGAATGGGGTAGGAGCAACCTATACAGTAATAGTGAACTAATTATCTGAGTGTGGGTCCTTATACAGCCAAAGCAGTGCCATCCATGCACATGAAGAGGTATCACCAGGCTCTGGGAAATCTCAACGTTTATAGAAGTAAAACATCTAAAAATCCTAAAAGACAGAACCCCATAAAAAGTCCATAGAACAGAGGGGTAAAAATGGAAAACCAGGGGGAGAGGAGATGGAATGACCAGCTGGCTGGCAACCTGAACAGAAGCACTCCACACTTTCTACATTTGTTGTAAGCTCTATTGTTGTTTTTGTCATCTGTTGGAGCAAGCACTTATTCAATACTGCAAAAAAAAATTTTAATGCATGATTAAAGCATTCTTGTTCTAAAGGGAAATCAATGGGTACGTTCTAATAGAAGGGCAACAGGAGCTCTTGGAAACAAGGCCATTTTACTACATTTAAGATAACACTGGGCTATAACCAGACTTGGCCCATGACAAGTGGAAGGACCTCTTCTGTTCACAGAAGGAAACAGGAAATCATCCAGACATTTCTAATTCTTCTCTACCCTCACTTAGAATTAATATATGCGACCTATTATGATCCTAAGAGCTTATACCCTATGCTAGATGCATATTCTTAATGCCAAAGTATACAAGTTGTTAAATTTAATTTCTACTGACAGTACAGACATATGAACAGGCCACTGAGGTATAGTTTAAAGATAGAATATCTATTTCTGTTGTTTGAAAGCATCTGTTGTCAAACAAAGTAAGGGGAAATGTCAGAGGATACCATTATACAAAAGTCCTGTGACACCCTAAGTTAGAACAGGAAACAAAGGCACCTGTCAAATGATAACCGTACATGCTAATGCCAGAAACAGATACAATTCAATTTAAGTTACAAATGTCAAAATGTTGACCAGAAGAAGAGATCAAGCATGAGACCAGAGGATGTACATGGAACATCATTATAAAGCTGTCAGCCTCCAGGATCTGAAAAGCCTGTCACAAAAGGAATTATTAAGACATAAGCTGCACTAGGAACAAATATATAAAGGGGGGAGGGTTTCTCACAAGTCTATTTTTAGCAGTTCCTGTTGTTTAGTGTAGTCCAAAAAAGTGATTGGCATCAGTGTGAGTGATAGCAGGAGCATCAGGAAGCGTTAGGGTAGCACAAAATACACAGCAAAGATGTTACATTTAACTTCCACAAAAAGAGCACAATATACAAAATATCCTAAGGATATAGAATGCTATTCCACTAGATTCTGCTTTTTGTAGTTTCAGTGAAAACCAAAACATCTGTAGAGCAAAGCATATCAAAGCATATCCAATGATACAATTTGAAAGGACCAAACAATAATCTAACCCAGCCATGTACTGCAAGGCAGAACCATTCATACACAAGTCTTCCAAAGGTCAACCCCTACAATCCAAATAACCATGTGCAACAAGCAGGGAGCAGGCAAACTGATGAAAGATACTGATGGAGGATGGAGGGGAAGCTTGACATTGGATCACAAGTCATGAGTGTCACTGCCAAACTGAACCATAGGGGGAAATCTTTCCCTCTGGGTGCCTCTACAAGAGCGATTTAAAACTCTTTCAAGGCGCATTAAAATTTTTACCTCTACAAGAGCGGAGCACAAATCAGGGGTTGAGGTGCATTTTCTCTCCAATTATGCGCATCATCGAATGCGCATTAAATAGCGAGGTTTTTTTCTCCGCGGCCGTTAAAGCACATTTTGACCATGTAAACAAGTGATTCTCCGCATTTCAGCCACTTTAAAGCGTGTTTCGTTCTGCCAGTTATGCGCTTCACCGCATGTCGTTTACAGAATTTAGACATAAAAGCGATTGTGAGAAGATGCGCATAATCGGAGAACCAGGCGTCAAACCGAATTCTTGTAGAGGGGACCTTTCTCAAATACGATGTGATCAGTCAGAAGTCAAGCAGAAGCAAAACTCAAGTTTTCTACCAGTTCAAAGTTCTCTTTTATTATTCTCTACTTTTTAAGTTCATATTCGTTGTCTTGCTCCTTTTAATTTTCACATTGCTGAGATTTATCAGAGTCCTTTCATTTATTTGTCCTTATTTTATTTAACACATTTCTGTATCACCCTTCAATCCAAAATTTCCAGAACAGTGTACATAGGCTATAAAACACAAACATTGGCTTATATTTTCCTTCTCTTCTACCTACATTTATTCTTGCTGACTGTAACAGCTATATTATTAACTCACAGGATGGGTTCACACAACACATTGTTGAACCATGGGTTACTTGTTGACTGAACACATTGTTTTTTCCGCAGGGGGATTATCATGTCGGACTGCAGTGCATTTTCCACAGGTTTCTCAACGTGGTTCGTTCAAGAAAAATAAACCAACCTGTGGAAAAAGCTCTGCATTCAGACAACACAATAACCTATGGTGGGTTAACATGTTCTGAATCTGCTGTTCTACGTTTTCCCTCTTTCCTAGGTTTTTTTTTTTTACTTTAGCCCACTCATTTTGCTTATCATTCCTGATCATTTCTCTTGATTCAGTGTTTATAACACTGATTCCGTTGCATTCCAAATTTTAATCAAATTTTTGAGATTAATATCCTGCCCTTCTCCACATGTTTTCAGATCTTTTCAAGATCGTAATTCTTTAGAGCCCGATAGGTTCTCAGCGTCCCTTTTTCCTAAACTTTTTTAATTCTCTCACCTCACAATCCAGGTTCTGCAGCTTCTTTTTCTTTTACACACTTTCATAAATTAGATCCCATTTAGGGTAGGCCCAAAAGATTTTCCTGCCACAATCAATGGACAAGATGGTGCCTCCAACCATTGTGTGTCCAAAAACTGACTGAACTGGCAGATGAATCTGTCTCCAACACTGTTGATGGGACAGCACCTTCCATTGCACCTGGAAGCAGTAGGATAACTTAGGAGGTGCAGAGCAAAGAGGGTGGCACACAGGTCTCTCCTCCAACACCATGCTGCCACCTCTCAACATCTGCTACCTGAGATGACTGTTTAAGTCTGCATAAGGGTAGGGGCAGCCTTGATCCATTTTCCTTCATTCTACTCCTCAACATTAGTCATTTTTTTCTTACATTATTTTTGGTCATGTGTCAAAGCTCTGTATATCTCTGGTGCAATTTTCACTCTGCCCAGTTTTGTTAAGTAGAAAGACATGGGTTCCCTCCCCCCCCCCCTTATTTGTCTTTATTTTCTCCTAAGCAGTCATAGTTCTCTCAGCCTATTCAATCTTCTTTCTCTCATCCTCAGTGTTACTTTCATTTCCTTTCTTTGTCTTCCTCTTCCTCTCTCATTGCCTTCATTCTTTTCTCTTGATCATTTTGCCCAATGTTTTAAAATTGACACAATTTCTGTTCTTCGTTATTCCACATTATCCTTCTCCTATCTTCTGCCGGCATCTTCCTGGACCTTAATCCTCCCTCCTTTTCCAGTTTATCCCAGTTTCTGCCTCTGATATTGCTTCTAATCTTTTTTTATATTAAATGCACTATTTCAATGCCTTCTTGCTATTTTCTTCCTTGGTTCCTCCATTCATTAATTAGTAATTTTCTTACTAAACATCTAATCCCTTGTGCTAATTCTCCTCTCCTGATCTCTCTCTTGTGGCTTCTTTTGCATGGAACTCTTTTCCTTTAGATATTTGGCTGGACAATTCTATGTGCTGCTTTCAGCCATTAATACGAAGTAATCATTTTCTCTTGTGTATTTCCTTCTTGATGTTCATTTTATTTCTGTACTGTGCCCAATATATTGGGGCGATGTTATAAATAATGAATGATAATGATGATGACTTTGCAAATGTAAAAGGGAACCATCATTGCATCTTTGTCAGTTACAGGTAATATCTATAAAATATACTAATGCAATTGAAGCTTTGCTCATTTGTATCCAACATGTACCAAGCTAAGCACTTCTTCCCCACTATGCTCTCGGAACACTGACTTAAACTGGGCAGCTGCTTAGATTATATATCGATATTTTAAGTGGGCTCTTCTTAAAGTTGTGTTCATTGGGGTTTTTAAAAAAACAATTATTTTGTAATTATCTTGATGCATTTCCCCCATCACATAGCTGATTTTTGTTCTAGCTATGCATTTCTGTTCTAAAATGGGACAGAGAATATAAATGGCTGTATTTAAATGAATACTGCACATCTGCCCTTTATTTAAAAGCATAATACGAAAAAAGAAGCTTTGATTAATCATCAAGGATCCCCTCATTCCGCAAATCAGGGAAATGATATGGACTTGCCAGCTTTTTTATCATATCCAAAGGTGAAACGCCATCCACACAAGCTGTTCTTGGGGGAAAACACTTTCATGACAAACTGTACCCCGTCAACATACCACTTGAAGACTTGATAAAGAAGTGCAGGGAGGAAAACTGGTAGCCATCCACAGCCTCTCTCATTCATGATTCTTCTTGATCCTTTATGGCAAGTTGAAAAAATCAGAAGGACCAGGATGCATCTGTTAAACATATAGGATAGGGTGTAAAGCACAGTACAAGTCATCAGTGCTTTCCATATTAGAGGAAAATAATACTTAACTTCTGTTGTGTGTATGGTGGATGAGGGGAAAACGTGAATTTGAATCCAACCGTGGTCATAGCATTAAGAAATAATTGATCTATGTTGAAGTAAAAGTTGTAAAATTTCCTATTTGAGATGTAGATATACAAAGAGGAATGTGTGTTTTCTAATAGAATTGCTATTACTATTAAGCACCTAAATTCCTAAAGATAACACCAAAAAGGATTAAACTACTTGCTTTTTATAAAAGAGCTGAGATATCATAACTAGCAAATGTTCAGCCTAGCCACCAAGCTCTACCAGTAGACATTTCCCAAATGTGTCATTCCAGCAATTCGGAGGATTTATGTGTACACATTGGTGGTGAAATCTACTGCAGCACTTCACTAAGCAAGTATCATCCAGTGGTATCATTAGGGCAAGACTCTAGGGCAGAGGTCCAGGGCCCCATTCAGCAGAATGAGCAGGAGCCTATCACAGTTTGAAGTGTATCATTGCACACTGAACCTGTTCAGATGCCACGCTAAGCCATGGTGGTTAAGCATGCTGAGCTAAACATTACGGCTTAGTGTGTTGTGTGAATCATGACTTTGCATGTGGTGTAAACTATTCCTAACCATGGTGGCTACATAAACACAGTTTAAACTAACAATGTGCTGCAAAAGGGTTGCCTAACCATGAACAGGCCCTCTTAAAATGAGACCCCCATAAGACCATTATGTCCAGAGCCTAAAATTACCTAACTGCACTATTGTCACTAACCCCTCATCTACTTCCTCATGTGATACATCTATTATCACCCTTGCACATGGTTTGTAAGCTGCAGCTAGTGCAGACTGCAGCAGCTAAGTTGAACAGTGGGGCACCCAGCTAAGTACACATTACACCTGTATTAAAAGAAGCCCAATCCCCACCCAGCCAGAATGGCTTGGGAGGGGTCGGATTTTGCGGGCGGGAGGAAGAGACGAAAGAAGACTATACGTATGCTTGCCATGCGTATAGCCTAGCGTGGGGGCAGAGCCAAGCCTATATAGCCTCGCCCTGCGCAGCCATCCGGCCTCTTTTTCTTCTGGCCAGGAGACGGGAGATGTTGCTGGAAAGAGATAGTGTGCGGCCAGGAGGCTTGTCAGTGACCGCACACTCTTCAGGAGAGCTGGGGCTGGGTGGCTTCCCAGCCCTAAGGGTTTGGAGATTGGAGGGCAGGCATGGAGGAGCTTCCACCCTTTCAGTCGCCCTCCTCGTAATTCCTCTGATGTTCTTGCACTGAGGGTGGCGACAGAACAGGGATGGAGCATGCGGCCACGAGGCATTTACTCACAGCCGCATGCTTATTTCTGATCGGAGGTTTTTGGTTTTGCTTCGAGGAGCGAGGAGACAGTGCAAGCGCAAACTCATCGGGAGAGCTGGGGCTAGGAGGCTTCCCGCTCAAACGGTTTGGAGTTGGGGGGATGGGTTTTTGAAAGAGTGGCTTGCCTGCCCTTAGCCCTCCCCGTGGAGCAGAGGGTGCCTCATACAAAGACTACAGTAGTATTCGTTACTCATGAGTAGGGGCATGGCTGGGATTACCTGCTGTTTAAGCGTCAGTTTTCTCTGGGGTCGGGTGGAGTGGTCTAGGCGGTAGTATTGCTTCTGGGGGGCTTTCTTTTGCACTCCCCTCTTGTGGGTTGGATTGCCATGCTTGGAGTGCTTTCTCCCCCCCACCCTCCCTCAAGAAGCTGCTGAGATGCCCGCGGGCACCAGCTTGGGGAAGCATGATCCAGCTGGATCATTCCCAATTTCTTACCCTCAACGTCCAGTGTGGGGCTGGGATGCAGAATCTGCTGGAGTGCCGGGGCTATAGCCAGGCCTCTACTCAGTAGGCCCCACTTTAACAGCCCTGGGGATTGGCAGGCTGCAGCATGGGCTCAGTTGGCCTAGCAGCCATTTTGTGGAGCAAAGGGATATTGGTAGGCAGGAACCATTTTAAGTGGGGCTGCATTTAGGGTCTGGGAGGCTGGGTCTCTGCAGCGGCTCCACCTCCCTCAAAGACACACTAGCCTGTGCTTGTCAGCAGGTGTAGGCCAGGCATTTCTGCATGGACTGGGCCTATAGAGAGCTGCAGCATTTACAGTAAAATGGCTGTGTGGAACATTGATCTGACTCAGTATAAGGCTGCTTCCTAATAATAAATAAATGTGAGGCAGTGCGGTGTAGTGGTTGGAATGTTAGATTGGGTAGACAGGCCATGATGAGCCACTGACTTTTTAGTATTAACAATAAAAGGGCTGGGTGGAATGTTGGTCTGACTCAGTATAAGGCTGCTTCTCAATAATAAATGAGAGACAGTGGAGTGGAGTGGTTGGAATGTTAGCTTGGGTGGACTGAGACCATGATGAGCTACTGCCTTATTTATTTCTTTATTTATTTATTTTCAGTGTTAGCAATTCAGTCTTAACAACAAAACAATCTTAACAATAAAAGGGCTGGGAAGACCATTGGTCTAACTCAGTATAAGGCTGCCTTCCAATAATAAACAAAACATAGTAATGGACAGTGTGGTGTAGTGGTTAGAATGTTTGATTGGGGACTGCTTCCTCGGGGGACTGAGGCCATGATGAGCTGCTCCTTCCAGTGTTAACTATAAAGGGCCAGGTGGACCATTGGTCTCACTCAGTATAAGACTGTCCCCAATAATAAATAACAGACAGTTTGGTTAGCAGTTAGATCATTAGATTGGGACTCAGGAGATTTGAGTTCTAGTATCCACACTGCTATGTATAAAGCTCACTGTCTGGCTTTGGTCCAGTTGCTGGTTTTGTTTTGTTTTTTGCATATCTTATCTCACAAGGCTGCTGTGAGGATAAAGTGGAGAGGAGGAGTATAATTTTGTGGGGCCAGACACCCTTATTGCTACATAAACATTTAGGTCTCCACCTGGGTTGGAAGCAGTGATATTGAGATTTGTTTCATTTTGCAGTAGTGATCGGGCTCAGGCCAAAAAATTATAATTAGCCTTTGTTTAACTTGGCCTGCCAGCTTGCTACGACTCATGTAGTTGCCTCTGTGTCACCTGGGGGAACTTCAGGATGGGGCTGGTCAGGGCCATAAGTCCTGGTTGCCCTCAATTACACTCCATTTTGCCTGTCATATTTGGGCAGGTTTCTGAAGTTGGCGTCACCTGTCAAACAGCCAGACGTCCATGTTCACATAGTTGGCCCTTGCGGCCAGACAGTACCAGGATCCTATGCCTGGTGTGCCTGGGGATCTGGGACAAGCAATGATCCAAGCCATGTGACCCGTGATGGCATACCACCGAGTAGATAGGGAATTTAGTTTTTCAGAACTAAAGAGAGGAGTTTTAGGCCTTATGGCCCATCCTAGTCAAGGGAGATTGGTGAAGGACACTACAGACCATGTGGATCCTAATCTGCTGAGGCAGCAAGGCATCTGGGCCAGCTTGAGAATGACACGAGCAACTGTTGTCTCACAGTTTGGTCTTGGTCAGTTGGCCTCCATCCTGGTGGGGTGGCAAGCTAGGCATGCTGTAGTGGCATCTCCTCTATAAATGGTTTCTGCCCCGCTGCAGCTATGGTACCCATAGGGTCCCTAGACCGGAAGTCCTCAACTTTACAGGCTAGGGCAGACTTGGGAGATATCTGAATAGCCAGATAACTTGCTCCCTGTGTGCTGGAAGTGTGAGGGTAGGGATGCCCATAGAGTAATGCCAAAAGTCAATAGGTAAATTCGTAGCTTGGCCCTTCTGCCAATTACCTGTATAGGGAAGGCATTCTTTGATAGTTTAGAGCCCTTCTTAAGGGGCCCTAGTGCTACCTGTTTAGCCTAGAACCAGTGAGCATTGGGACCAGAACTAAGTTAGTGATGTAAAGACCAGCCATGTTTTAGGCTTATCCCTTATCCCCCTTTGCACATCTTAAAGTGTTCCCAAGGTTTAATCCATTAAGATGCCATGCTTATTCCTTATGGGTATTAGCACTGGTTGGCATACTATAGAAGCTACAATGTCAAGATTGGTTATTCCTAGAGATCTTTCCTTTTGCAGTAGTGATTGGGTTTTGGACCAAAGTTATTAACCTATGTTCATTTTGGCCTGACAGCTGGCCATTGTTCACGTCGTTCCTTCTTTGTCCTCTAAGGAACCTCAGGAATGGGACTGACAGGGCCATGAGTCCTGGTAGCCATCAAGCAATCTCTATTTTGGCCACCATATTCCTGGGCTGGATAATGAAGTCGGCGACACCGGGTCATGTAGCCAGATATACAGGTTCCTGAAGTTGGCCCAGTGTGCTTAGGGATCTAGGAGAGAAACTATGGCCCCAGTTGGGGATTTTGAAACACGTGTGGAGCAAGTGATGACTTCAAAGGAACCAGTGCCGGAAGCATAAGTCCGTGAGACAGAAACAGCTACGGCTGCTAGCACAATGGTTCAGGATGTCCAGATTCCACAGCCAGGTTGCACCCAGATCCCATGGCCAGTTTTCTATGGGGTCTTGGAGAGGTGAGGTGGCGGAAGCCATTATGAGATCGGCAGCTCCCAGCACACGTACAGCTTAAGAGAGAGCAGATAGGGAGTTCGGTGTTTTCAGGCCCAGGCGGAATCTTCCAGTCCTCTGGCCTATTCCAATAGAGCACTTGATAGAGTTCTGTGTGGTTTTACACCGCACTGGCCTGTCCACTCATAACATCAGCTGGCTGGACTCTCATTTATGTTAAAGGCATATGGGTGGCCTGGCGTCACATAGGGCTTCCGCATAAGAAAGATGCTTGAGGGATGGGCTAGGTTGGCCCTGCCTGCTCCTGAGTCACGTCAGCCTATTCCCCCCGACTTATTAATTGGTTGAAAGACAATGGGTATCCCTCTGCTTTCAGTATTTGAACAGGCGTTATTCCATGCCTTGGCTGTTACTGCCTTTTCTGACGCGTTTAGAATTGGCGGAGCACTGCAGTGGGGAAATGTGCAGAGATTGGAGGACAAGGTAGTCCTAGGGCTGCAAAGGTCTAAGACTGTTCAGGGAGGCAGAGGCTCATTCATTCCGTTGGCGGAGGCCCCAATTAGGGAACTCTGCCCCGTTGCAGTCCTGAACTGCTACTTGGCTTTCAGGGGAAGCGAGCCTGGCTTCCTCGCCCGTCATTTAAACAAGTCCCCATTAACTACATATCAGTTCTGGTTGGTGGCAAAGAAGGCATTAAGGGCACTGGGTTTGGGAAATTACCATTTGGCATCCATTCATTTACGATTGCTGCAGCATCTACTGTGGCCGCAATAGGGATGGGCAGTGCTAAAATACGCGCCATAGGGAGATGGCGGCCCGGTGCCTTCAAGGCTTATGTTTGGAAATGGGCACTCAGGAGTATATGGTAAACAGATATTTGTCTTCTGCAGGGCATAGGAGGAGACCAGCACCTGGAAGGTCCTCGCCAGTGAACACAATGGGGGTTCTGGGCCAGCCGTAGGGTGACGCGAGCAGCTGCCGGCACACAGCTGGGTCTCAGTCCATCAGCCTCCGTCCAGTGGTTGGGGAGGCGCGGCTTGCGCTGGGGAGGTCTCCTCCACCTGCTGTTCAGATCTGGTAATGTGCCTGTGGTGCCCAAGGTGTTGGTGTACACTTGGGTGGGAATGACTTGGGCCTTCTAAGGGGAAGGCCCTGATTATACAAGCTAAGTTAGATTTTGAGTTCATATGGAGCCAGTGGCCAGACACTTGGATAGTGTGGTCGAACATGCTCCCTAGAGTTCAATGGCGTGAAGGTTGGAACGCCCACTGTGTAAATAGGGCAGTTAAAATGTTACTAGGGAATTTAGGTTATTCTTTCATGACTGGTGAGGAGTAACTATCCCACACCCGGATATTCTAATTGCCAGAGGGGATTTATACAGGGCAGACGGAGTTCATCTCTCCGATGCAGGGAATGACATTTTCCTGCAGGATCTGAGCGTGGCCCTGCTGGAATTCTTCCAGTTCAGGTGGGGGTAGGTTGCCAAAGCTGAGGCTTGACTCCCTTCTTTGGCGGATGGTGCGGGAATTTTGGGGGGATGAGGATAGGAATGGTGAGCACTCAGGCACCTTTAAGGTGATTGGCAAGTCAGAGGCCCTGCTCCTCGGGGGCTGTGCAGCTCCCGTGTCAGGATATGGCTTGCCTTTGGGGACCGGCTTGTCTCATCTACCCGAGCTGTGCAGCCCGGGCTGTGGATGACGCAGATGGTCTCACCAAACACTCAAGTGTTGTTTGAATAGGGGGCCGGGTATACCCGACCCCTGGGTTCAATGGAGTGGCTCGCCCTGATTGGCAGGCTAGTTGCCTGAGATTAATAAGCGAGATTCCCGCACGTTCATGCTCAGATCCATGGAGGGGAGAATCTCCATGTTAAATAAAGAGGCCCTAGTTTATCCCAAGCTCTGGTGTCTGTGTCTTATTTTGTGTGATTTCTTCTCCGCTCGCAACTGTACATCCTGTCTATTATCTACTGAGTCACATTCATGGTTCTGTTGTTAAAATACAAAGTCCTAAACAATTTGGGACCAGGATACCTAGCAGGTCACTGTCCCCCATATGCATCCTGCCAACCCATAAGATCTTCAGAGGAGCCCTTGGTCAGATCTAGACCAAGCAGGATATGACACTGAAAACAGTTTGAAAACTGTATAAGGAGTGTTTCCTGGGACCCAACAGTTGACACTACTGATACAAACTATTTTAAAGCAGTAGTGTAGATTCTGTTCTTGTTAGCTGTTATGCAACAAACAGAATGTCACCATGTAACATTCTGGGAGCAGATGTGATGGGAAAAGCTGCCATAGATTTATGTAAAAGTATGCTACTGCCTGTTTAATTTCATGAGGGCCTCTAACACTGTTGATAGGTCATCAGCCATGGTAACTAATTGATAGGTCTACCAGCCATGATGACTAACAGAACCTCAACATTCAGATGGAGTATACCAGATGTTGGGGATATACAATAGTTGAGAACTGTTGCCTCCATGCCCCCCTTATGGGCTTCCTTCAGACATTTGACCAATCACTGTTGGAAACAGGACTCCGGTGCAAGTGGGCAACTGATCTAATTCAGCAGGGCTCTTATGATGTTCTTAGCATTAATTATCATTAATAAGGTACATTGACTACTTCCAGAGAAATGTCTCTTTTATCCTAGCACACTCTTGAGGCTTAAAACATTAAGTAGAGGTATGACTGACAGTAATTGTTGGAGGAGTGCTAAAAAAGAGGACATAATTAACACAGAGGAAAGTATTAATGGAAATTTACCATGACAACTTACTAGTTACAACAGGTAGCAGCACCAAACGTAACACAGAATTAAGTCCTTTTCTCCGTGTGTGTTTGGTGGCTTTTGTACCATATCTCTTTTGTCTATGAGTAGAGAAGTGATGACTGTTTAAGAAGCTCCTCTAAAGAAACTGGTTTACTGCCCCTGACAAATAGCTCTAAAATGTGTTAGGCCCCAATAACCGCTTCCTGTGTACTTTTGAAATCTCATCCTTGTCTATTATTCACTAAGGAGGCCATTACAGCTAGCTTTGGAAAGAACAAATCTTGATAAACATCAGCTAGAATATGGGCTATAGGATTATAGAAATGTACACTCAATTTAGGGATTCTGATAGTCTTGCTCTACCTACCACATTAGGCATTTACAACATTGACACCCACCATATTTCTATTCCATTTTTAATTCTCTGTAGAGAATTCAAAATAGAAACAGAAATATTGCATTAGGCAGGCAGCTGTGATAACAAGCAAAGGCAGAGGCTCCAAAATCTTGGCTCACTGAATGTGCTTTGTGAACATAGGTGAAAATTCAGAGTCAAAGCTGAAATGGGATTGATTTCTACCCAAAGTTGGATAAGTATTGAAGATCCTATATTATATATGTAATGTAGTATATTAATAGCATAGTATTGGTAAGCTATTTGCTCGGGTGAGGGGGAGTGAAAGTAACTGCTATTTATTTGTATCTCAATCACTAATTTGTCATTTCTGAAGCTCTGGGATTTAATTTATATTTCAATTTAATGATGTTTTAGCTTGATGCTATTTTTTTTACACACTCTGTATTTTTTGACAACTTGATATTATTTGTGATGTAGTTTTTTCATTGTAGATTTTACTGATTATGGATAGTAAATGTAAATGTAGTAAAACAAACAAACAAACATAAAAATACATCATTCCCTTCTTTTAATATGGTATGGTAACAATAGTGCTAGAAATAAAGCATTCCAGACTAAGAGAACAATACTAACTTCCTCTTTATTCTCCATGAGATTGTTGAGGTCTTCACAACTAAACGTTTTCTTAATGTTTTATTCATTGGAACAAAGCTTTGAATTTAATTTCCTGACAGGCAATATTTCAAGGTTGCAGGGCTCATCCATTCTACATAAAAGAAAACCATAGCATTGGGTGGAAGCTTCCCTGGACATTTAGTCTTGTACTCCAATAGGTAGTAGACTGCCATATCAAGCAGTCTCCCTTGTCAACTATAAAGCTTTGAAGAAAATGAAAGGATCTTCTTCTTCTTCTTCTTCTTCTTCTTCTTCTTCTTCTTCTTCTTCTTCTTCATTACACTTATATACCGCCCCATAGCCGAAGCTCTCTGGCCGGTTTACTACTATATACTTCACTTATATGCAGTAAGGTCCAATATCACATTGTACTTCCATTGTTATCACATCACTGATGCTAAATATGCAAAGAAGTGAGGGATGTTTTAGGTAATTAAATACATTACCCAAACAAACTAGTAACGGCCCCACTGATGTATTCAGTCACAAGAGACACATAAGTAAGACAGTTCCTGCTTTGAGGAATAGGCAGTTTAAAGGCACTGATCTCAATTCACTTTGCAGAGGTAGACTGCTGGGATTCCATAGAACTCGGAGCTTTTGGATTGAAAGATTTCAACACATGCAGTTAGCTGCAAAATGGTAGAACAGAGAGAAGAAAAAAGTCCACTGATATCCCCAGAGTAAGATTTCACAAATGTGTTTAAAAAGACATGTCTAGATGCCACCAAATAAACAAAAGAACATTCTGCACTTTTAAAAATTATACACTTGAAGATCTTTTGTTTTGCAGGCTATTTTAAGGGATCTACTGCCAGTTCCCAATATTGTAACGATCTTTCTCATCCCCTTAAATTTTCAGGGTGGGTTTCCCTCTCCCCCGCCCCCCCCCCCATTACGGCATGGTTCCAAACTTGCACAAGTGAAAGACAACTAGTGCAGTGGCACTTTCCTGCCCTTCCTCCACCTTGCTGCTCCTGCCCTCCCCAAAATCCATCCCATACACCTCCAAAACAGTGGGAAGCAGGGGACTGCAGTGGGGAGTAAGACGAATAACTGAATCTTGCTCCATCCGACTCACTGGTTTCCCAAACTTGAACGAGTGTATATGAGATTCACCAGAACAAGAGAGAATACCACGGCTTTAAAGGGCAGATCCCACTGAGTGACAGATTTGCAAATCTTCACCAAGTGTTTTGGGCTTCAAGAATTCATGTGTATGGCTAGTGGTCCCTGAAACATCGCTCAAGCCAGACAACACAATTATGGTATCAAAGAACACATGTTTATTGCTCAAACAGTCTAAAAGAATAACAAAGGCCCAATCTACACCAAGCAGGATATAGCGGTATGAAAGTGGTATATAAAAGGCAGGAGCCACACTACTGCTTTATGGCTGTATTGAAGTGCACTGACAACTGTTGGGGCCCATAGACACATACAATATACCACTTTCATAGTACTATATCCTGCTTGGTGTGGCTCCTGCCTTTTATAAACCACTTTTATAGTGCTATATCCTGCTTGGTGTGGATCTGGCCAAAGTTTAGCTAAGATGAGGCAGATCACAAACATTCCTAAATACATACAAGTTATAATCACTAAAAGCACAATGAAGATAGTAGCAAGCATATTGATAACAGAATAAAACCTAGTTCCCTCTCAATCTCACAGTCAATATCAAAGTTCATATTTACCTAAATTGAAGGCATTTGTTTATTTATTTATTTATTGCATTTCTATACTGCCCAATAGCTGAAGCTCTCTGGGCAATTCACAAAAATTATGGGCCAGGCCAGCCTAAGCACATATGGCCGTCTTCTTGTTCTCCCAAGATCTCTCTCACAAAGTGATCAAATCCTGGCCCTTTATAACCCTCGTGATGACAATGACCTCTTCTTTAATTCTGGACCCAGTTTTACCACCATTCCCATTTTTCTTCATGTAACCAAGAGCCTATCTACACAAGCAGGATAAACACTTTGAAAACTTTTTGAAAACTGTATATGGAGTGCGTCCTGGGCCCCAAAAGTTGCTGCTACTGTTATAAACCATTTTAAACCATTTTAAAGCAGTAGTGTAGCTAGGCTCCAAGTCTGCCCTAACACCAGTAGCATCCAGATGGAGGTATCCCTGCTAAGCTAAGCTACGTGATGTAGCAATTGACAGGCTCGTTTGTGGCAGCCTTCTTCCATTTCCAAGAATATATTCCATTACTCATAGTTATCTCATAACACATAAATACAGAACCAGTCACACCTACAAGTTACAATAAATCCTTATGAATTCTACACAGTACAATGCATATTCCACTACAGGAAAGGTGGAGGATAATGATAATGATACGGTGATTTTATCTGGAGGTAGCTATGACAAACAGACCATGACCATCACATTCCGCCATCTAAGTTCAGCTCTGTACATGAATAAATCCATTGATTTCAGTGTGTTTAGGCATAGCTAGGTCTTTCAGTGGCTCCACTCTTCATGGATGCTGTCTGTAATTCTTAAAGAGCTGGTGTCTGTTTCTGCAGTCTCATATTCCTGCATGGCTGAGGAACAGGAAAAGCTGCAGTGGAGCTCTCAACTTTCAGACTCAGATGTTGGCAGAGCAATATCCTCAAGCCAGGATGGTAATGAAGGGGGTGCTGAGGGTAACGTATAACCCATCTGAATTTGACTTCTCTTTGGGGTAATGCACAGCCTCAGTTTGGTCCAATAGGAAACAAACACATCTGTTTCCTATTGGACCACATAAACTGATATTTGTATCTGATCTGATAAAAGCAACATGTGGGTTGACATTTCAAGCACAGTTCTGCACCCAACCTATGTGTTTGTCAGAATATCTGTAAAGACTCCTGCCATGTGCATACAGAAACTATATTTGCAGGAGCCCTACACAGATGTTCTAAGGGACACACATGCTCATTGGCCTTTTTTGAATGCCGAAGAGGGCTACTAAAATGTGGGAGAAAGATTAAAATGCAAACAGTTTGAAACCAAGAGCCATTTCCTTCATATCAGAATATTAATTCAACACATTTGCTCTACCTGTCTCTGCTTGACACTGTAGTGGTGAAATAGAAGAATATGTAGAATACTTCTGATCTATTCTAAGTGATGGAGGAACAAAGGAGGGGAGGACTGTCATCTCTACCATTTAAAACCATAGTGATGTAGTTTGGGATTAATAGATTCTGCTGTGGATCAGATCTTGGGCAGGGGTCAGGTTGGGATTCTCAGGAAGCAAGACAGAAAGACATCAGCACCATGGAAAACTCTGAGTGGTGTGGCTGAAAGCTAGACAGGGTTGTCTATATGTTGCTCAGTCAAGGGACAGAGGAAGACTGGAACTTAAATAGAAATGTAGCTACCTTTTAGGCTGGATGTCCTCACCTCCAGACTGAATGAGGCTTGGTTTCTTAAAGAGGCCTAGCCCTTTTTCAGCAATTTCAGGCTGTGATGACATGGGAATGTCAGGGGTATGCCAATGTCCTCGTGGCCCAGCCCACAGAACCTGAGGGTGGTAATGAGGCCTCCTCTGGATGCAGGGGAGAAAACTCTTGGGATCATTCTACTGAACTGGTTCCTGGGATAGTGGAAGACTCCTGACACCTTTTTGTGGCTAAGTCATCTCCCTGAACAATGAACTCTGGAGTCTCCTTGGAAGACAAGGGGTCAGGGTCCTCTGAGGATAAGGGTTCAGGTTCTAGGTCAATGAAACTTACTGCCAATGAATAGGATTGCAGTAGCTCTGCATCTAGAGGACATGAATCAATAAGCATTAGGTAACTATAAGAACAGTCTGCCCAGGATATAGGAGTAAGTTCCAGAAACCCTAAACAGGAATATGAACTCCATGAGGCCCCTCTGGGCTATGTGATGCCATTTGGGAATTTTTTTATAGGTTGTTTTATGACAATAATTAGTTGTATGAGATTTTACTCTTCACTCAGCCATTTGCATTAGCATCTCTCTATCTCTCTTGAAAAAGTTTCATTTGAGAAAGTGTTGCACTGAAGGAAATTGTTAAGTAGCCTCTTTTAGCATCCTGACACAGATCTATTATAAGCCATTTTCCCATAAACTCAAATATATTACAACAGATGAAAAAAATAAGACTCTAAAGCAATGGAAGATAGTATCCACTGACTTCAACCACCTACACTCATACTCCTTAATCAGAAACCATCCAATCTGGTCAGAGACTGCAATAAAATTTGATTTGAAGCCACCCAGAACAGAAGCACTTGGCAACCCATCCTAAAAGCAGCCAGAGAGCTGCAACTCAGGGGAAGGTTATTCCCCAGCTTCTGAGTCACCAGTGCAAAGGCCCTGCTCCTACCAGCAAAGACACTCACTGTTGAGGAAAATTTCCCTTAAGATGAATAAAAGGACTGGACAGTTGCAAAGTGTCCAGAGGACTGACTATAGCACTTGATATAAATTAACAGGGGAATGGTTTTTTCTATCTGCTACTGAAAAGGCCAGAGAGATAGTGGGTTTTTCCCTGGGAGTTTTTTCTACTGATTTGTGCATAGTCATTGTCTATTCAACTGTATATATATATATATCTGTAAATATCTGATGGAGAATGAGGCTGGTTGTATGAGGATATTATGTTGGACGGTGATATTACTTGATGTGGAAATCTTCCTGGAAATCTGTATTGTGTTTGATGACCAAAACTGCTGTACATATATACTGAAGGAAATACTGGAACCTCAGTAAAAAGCTTATACTAAACACAAACCGCTGGTGTGTGAGTATTCTTGGTGAATGGATCTCTGGAACATGCTTACTCTGCTGTAAGTGAACCGGGAGTGCTTCTCTCCCGGACACTCACCTCTTTTATGTATAGCATTTGAAGCAGGACTTTATTTTTTGAACACCATCATGCAGAAATAGAGAGAGGCAGTCTCTAAGACAGGGCTAGGAAGTCTCCCAGTTCTGTTGAACTCTAACATTCATCAGCCCCAACTAACATGGCCAATAGTCAGAGATGATGGGGGTATAGTCCAATGTCATATGGAGGGAAACCAGTTCCCCACCCCTGCTTTAAGTATACGGAAAGACTTTGAAGATTAAAATCGGCATTTTGAATTAAGTCCAGAAACTCACCAGCACTTATCACAAATAACATAACAGGCTAAATATGTTTACACTGCACAGTACTCATGTGGCTGCAACATTTACACTAGCTGAAGCTTCTAGATCATCTTCAAGGGGAGCCTTATGTAGATGACATTAAAATAATCAAGCCTGGAATAAACGCTTGGATCAATGTAAAAAGGTTTCCAGTGTCCAAGAAAATCTGGGATGTATGAAATAAATGCAGCTAGTTTAAAAAAAGCATCTCTGGCTATCACAGTCACTTGCTTATCAAAAAGCAGTGCCAATTCCAGAAGATCTCCAAGATACAACTGTTCAGTTAAGGAGATCACAATCTGATCCAATTACAGAGAAACCACCTCCCACCAGGGCAGTAAGGTAAGGCCACTGTATTCAAGCACAGGCTCCAAAAATAGACAGTCCTTGGGGAAGGATCATAGCTCCGTGGCAGGTTCCAGGTTTAATTCCTGGAATCTCCAGATAGGGAAAGTCTCCCATATGGAACCCCAAAGAGCTGCTGACAGTGTGAACAATACTGAACTAGATGGACCAATGGTCTGGCTCAGTAGAAGGCAGCATCCTATGTTCCAATGATAGCAGCTCCAGAATGTTTGTTCACAAAGAGATAGATTGGGGAGTCATCAGCATATTGATGATAATGCACTTCCCAAACTATGGATGATCTCTCCCAGCAGCTTCACATGTGAATGTTGTATAGCCTAGTGACAATGCTCTTTGATACCTTTGAACTCTATGCTAGCGCTATATTCTCAGCAGCTTTGCACTCAGCAGCTTTGCACTCAGTTTGGCTCAGTATGACATGGCCCAGGAGCAGCTTGGTAAAAGTGGGTATCTCTTGCTTCCTCCTATGTTCATTACTATCAAACTGGCTTCATCTGGTTTTCCAAGACTAGTTCTCACTCACGTCTGTGAATTCAGCTGCCAAACAGATCCTTGCCATTATTGGGAATTGGCCTCTTGCCCCAGTCACATCCTCCTAAGTGGCCAATTAACCTCCAAATGCACCTGCTCCTACAGCTGAGCACCCTGAACTACAGTATGCTGGCAGCTTAAAGATTGTCCTGCTGCTAAGGCAACTAAGTGGTGGCAGCAGCTTGCCTCACACTGGCTTAATAGCAGGCTGCAGAAAACACTCACTTGTGTTTATGTGATGGCCCATTACTCTGGGTTTTAATTTACTAGGAAGAAGCACATCTAACTGAGCCAATCTTCATGGGCTTCATGCTTAGTTACAAATCACACACCATCCCTTTCATAGGTCCAAAATACCTATTCATTCCTTCAATTATAAAAGAAGATGAGAATTGGTGATTTGGATTAGTACCAGTTGAAGACCACTTAGATCCTGGGATTTGGAACTGGGAAGTTTCACTTACTAATGAGATTATCAAATGGAAATCCAACATTTGAGCTCAAGCCAATCTTCTGTTTAATTAAGCACCAGACTTTAATTTTATGTCATTAGATTTCCAATAGGCCAAGTGCATTATTCATTGAGGTTTGTAGAAATGTCTAATATGCCAGTAATGGAGGTTGGCTTCTGTTAATTTCTGTAAATAATACCAATCTTTCCCGTTATAAATTTATCTAAGACTCAATAATTTTCCTTCAGAGATGGGAATTATCTAAAAAATGATTGCAATTAAAAGATGGACCCATCTATTGGGAAGCTCAAATCTCACTTCTGCCATAATCTGACTGATGGGCCTTAAGTAAGTGATAGTACCGTTCTCCTTCACAGAATTATAAGGTTTACAGTGACAATTAATAGAAACAACTTCTTGTACTTAGGTAGGGTGATCATATTTTAGAAACCAAAAAGGAGCACAACATGGTCAGCCCCCAAGGGGGCTTCCACACCAACATATCCACTCCTAGGAGGCGTGTCCAGCACCAAGGGGGGGTGCCCACCTGAACATAGTTTTGGTCACATGTCTGATTTTACAACACATAATTAAGACAAATCTGTTCTACATACAAGTGAGACATCCAAGGGCTGAAACTGCTCAAGGTGCAAGAGCCCAAAGAGGAGGGTTGTCAACCTGAGTTTGAAGGGTATGGCTTCAGTGTTTGTTTGTTTTTGAAAAATAATTTTAAAACCTCAAACTTTAAAAAATTGCTAAAAATCAATGGATGAACAGATCTGCATGAAACTTGGCATGACTAAAGCCCTAATTAAGAGCTAACATGATGCCAATTTTCAGCTCCTTATCTTTATAAATGATGTTTTTAAAAATTAATTTTAAAACCTCATTTTAAAAAAAATCCTAAAAATCAATGGACAAATGGATCTGCTTGAAACTTGGCATGGCTACAGCCTTACTTAAGAGTTATCATGATGCCAAGTTTCATCTCCTTATCTTTAAAAATTATGGGTTATTAAAAAAAATATTTTAAAACCTCAATTTTTAAAAAAAATCCTAAAAATCAATGGATGAATAGATCTGCTTGTAATTAGGCATGACCAAAGCCCTACTTAGGAGCTATCATATTGTCAAGTTTCATCACTGTATCTTTAAAAATGACTGAGCTGTAAGCATTTTTGTTAATTCCCATTGACTATAAAGTAGAGCTGCCCTTTGGGTGGGGGGGAGGATGGAAAAAATCTGGAATTTTCTTCAAATTTCATAATTTCCCCCCCTTCTCGGATTTGTTACCAAACATCCTGACATGTCCTGGTTTTTCCTGACGTATGGTCACTTAACCAATAAATATTCTTATTGCATCAGATCATACTGAAATGGAAGGGATTTCTCCACACACATACCCCACATAACTGGGGGTGGGGCAGGGAGGCAGAGGTCCAAATTTATTTTCACATGCACAGATCCCATTCACTGGATTCTGGCTCCGCAGTTTCTGCCACCAACATTGTTATCTTTCCAGTGCCAGGTTAAGACCTTCCCATTCTCTCAAGCATTTGGCAATATATGATGAGGTTCAAGGAAACAAATTGCATGAATATGAGTTATGAGAGTGCTGTTCAGTTCTTACAACTCTATAAACATATCTCTTTGTTGCATTAGAAAACAAATGACAGTTTTCAGGGCTATGATAGTATTCTTCTAACATTACCTGGTGTTATCAGAATGGAGACCATTTCCAGTCACATCTACTGGCAAGCACTAAGAGCTTGTCCTCAAAGGACCTATTTAATGTGATTGTGCAAGTACTGGTTAGAGTGCAACATTAGGGTGACCACATTGGGGAAACCAAAAAAGAGGACACCCAGTGAGGGGGAGGGGCTGAGAAAGCATGCTTTCCAGGGTCTCCAGAAATCATGTCATTCCCCCTTGCCATGCTAATGGTGGCCGCCATTAGCATGCCGGGGAGAATGACACGCTTTCCGGAGGTCCCGGAAAGAGCGCTTTCCCCTCCTCTGTCCTGATTGGAGTGAAGGAGGGGAAAGTGTGCCCCCCCTGCTCCAATTGGGGCCTTTTCCAGCAATTACACACTTTCCCCTTTAAAGCCTCGATTGGAGTGGGGAAGGGTGGGATGACGGCCTTAAAGGGGAAAGCATGTAATTCCAAGACATTACAGAAAATTATAGAAAATCCGCCCTGACACCCGGGACAGAACAAAAAAGCAGGACAAATCCGGGGAAATCCGGGCAGTTGGTCACTCTATCAACATTCTCTCCAATTTCTTTGCCTGCATTTCCTCAGATCTCCTCCTCTATGTTGGAACTGAGGAATAGATGGTTCTCATTTGCACAAATGAGGAAGAGTGTATGGCTGGAGGGGAGGGAATGGAGATTGCTACAGACAAAGAAAGGAATGACCTAATCCATGAATCATCAGTATTTTGGGCTAGGCGAAATGGCTGCTAGGCCTCCACAGCATCCTCACACATGACATTGCACTTGCATCATGTGTAGGGTGACCATATGGAAAGGAGGACAGGGTTCCTATACCTTTAATAGTTGTACAGAAAAGGGAATTTCAGCAGGTGTCATTTGTATGCATGCAGCACCTGGTGAAATCCCTCCCTCATCATAACAGTTAAAGCTGCAGGAGCTATACCAGAGTAACCAGATTCAAAAGAGTGCAGGGCTCCTGCAGCTTTAACTGTTGTGATGAAGAGGAAATTTCACCAGGTGCTGTATGCATACAAATGACACCTGCTGAAAATCCTTTTTCAATACAAGTGTTAAAGATACAGGAGCCCTGTCCTCCTTTCCATATGGGTCATCCTAATCATGTGTCACCTAAGATGTTGCATTTATCAGTATTGCTGCACTGAAAACAGCCACTATCACCAGATGGTGCACACTTTATGCAAAGCTACTGCACAGTCTAGTAACACAGACAAAATAATAGGTGCTAGAAGGCATCACTTGTGTATTCTTGTTGCAAGAAATTGATTAGACTGGAAACTATATATTAGGAAATAGGATTACTAGTATTATATTACTACTACTGCTTTTACTGGAAGTGTTTCTGAAGCAAGGAATACATCCATTTTGAACCTAACATATCTCAGCTCCTTAATCCATGATATGCAATGCATGAGACGTCTTCACACTGTCTCTTCCCTCCTTCCTTCTCACCAGGAAATAGTTTGAAGTTGGTATAAGAGCCTGGTTTTGTTCTGAATCTCATAATCACAGTTTCCCAGATTGAATGTAATAAGAAGCAAAGGCCATGTTCAGACGACATATTAGGCAATGGAGGGGGAAATAGCACACTCACCGTTGGTTATTTTCCCGGTGCTCACCACATGACATGTTGCCCATCTCCCATCGCACGGCTGAAAGTCCCGGTGTCCTTCTGAGCTGCTGGTGCTCCTCCCTCCTCCTCCTGGCTCTATCCCATCATGCATTGCAAGTTCTACCAGCTGTACAGGAGCGGCTGGGGTGCTTTCAGCTGCTCCTGCCAGAGAACTCTATAATCTGCCAGAATAGTACACTCAACGAGGGGGATTCAACAGAGGGGCCCCAAACACAACATTTTACTCAACAGGTGTCGAGATAAGCAATGGAGCAGCCCGTTGTTTTTCTCTGTTGATTAAATTGACAAAATAATATACTGTGAGTTGTGAGCCCGTTGTGTGTCTCCCCCCCACATGACACAATAGTCAACGCAATGGATGGTTGTCTCTCCCCCCCCCATTAATTATCATGTCGTCCAAACCAGATCAATGGTTAATTATAGTGCTGTGCTGAAAACGTCAACCATTCCATTTTAGGCGGGGGGGGGGGGGGGGAAATGAAAATTCAGGCAAAAGAGGCTGAGAATTTCAGAGAATTTTCTCCTGGGGAGGCGGACAGGTTTTCCACATACCTTTTAAATGTAGCCAGTTGTTGAAGGGGTCTTCTTTCTTTCTTTTTATTTTTTAAACAACACCTCTACATTTTCAGGAGCCCAGGATGCCCATTGGAGAGGGAGAGGTCACATGGTCTCCAATAGGCATTCACTTAGAACTGCTGGGTTCATCCAAATGCTGGAGGAAGGAGATGTTGTCATTTTTTTTTGGAAAAACTAAAACATAAGAAGGGCCTTCAACAACCGGCTACACTTAAAGAATGTATGTGGAAATCCTGTCCCCCTCCCCAAGGAGAAAATTCTCAGAATTCCCCCTCCCACACCTGTGAAAGAGGCAGAACAATCAATGCCTCTTTCGCAGGGACAATGTTCCCAAAAATAGGGGGCAGGCTTTGGCCCAGCACTAATTAACCTAGGAGGTCTTTCATCGCACAATGTTGAGAAAGGCAGAGATGTAAAGCCCGATATGTGCAACCCAAAATTTTGAAAACTCCAAAGAGTTATTTCATGTTAGTTTGGGAAGAAAGAAAACAGTCTTCAGCTCATCGAAGTCATGGAAAGATTCTTCTGATCTCCAACAGAAAAGGAAATAATAAAGTAGCACTGCTGCAAGACACGTTTCATCAATCAGGCAAACATTTTATGGGAGCCGTTTTTTTCACCAGTGTGCCAGTAGAGGGGAAACGAATGTGCCATCTCAGTTGTCAGGCACTGAACATGGAAATGTCTTTCCCTGCACATCGTCAATTAGTCAGTGGCCTGGAGGAGATGCTGAAGGGATCCTCAACAATATTTTCCATGAAGATGGTGAAAAAATATTCATTTTCCCCTTCCAAAGCATAGGTGGAGGACTGACTGCTGTAAGACTTGGGCTCTTTTCAGCCGAACAGCTTTCAAGATCATTAAAAGCTGGGGCGGAGGAAATACAAAGAAGCAAAGTGTGATGCTCAGTGATATGATTGATGGTGCACACTTGAAAACAATGTTTGCCATGCAAGATAATTCTGCATGCTGGCAAAACCACGAAATCCTAAATACAGAAAAAAGCCCAGGGGAGTGGAAAATCCCATCATCTGTGAAAGGAAAATTCAAATCCACAGCACTTTCAGGCTATTTTGACCAATATCTTTCAGGTGGATGCAAGCGCATGACCCCTCAACGCGATTACTGGTACAGAAGCAGAAAATAGCCTCCTTGAAAGGCAGCTCAACCTTGCTCTTATTACAGTTCAATGTGTGTTTCTTCAGAAGAGTTACACAGGCTTTCACCGGTAGGAAGTATGGGAATATGTTGGCCTCTTTTTACAACATTATAGGAGCTTTTTGGACCCTTAGGAGCTGCTGTTGCCAGTCAAGTGCATGCCAGCCATATTTAATGGTTGGCAAAGGGGAGTGACAGTTTTCCTGGCAGCTGAGCATAGCCATCTGGTTGCGACCCACGTGCCAGGCATATGACAGGGCTATTGCTACAGTGTTATATGCCACCGTTTTTGACACTACAGCTAAAGTAAGAAATACAATTACGGTTCTACGAAACTATTCCATATGAAAAAGGACCCTCACTATCTTTGATTAAAATCTGCATGATGGATTTCAACCATTTTTGTCTTGTCCTCAATAGTGGTGGGCTAAATGAATTCAAGGAGCTTATAAAGAGTTTACGATAAAGATAGCCATCCCCTATTTCTTTATTCATGGAGGTATCCTGCCTCTGTATATGGATGTTCAATTAAACTATCATCCCTTGCAACCACTGAGAGGCATGCCCTCTGTGAATGTATCTTCTTCTTCTAAAAAGCCATCTATGCTAATACCTAACTGGAATACTACGGTGTATCATTTAACTATATAAAATGTAATATTTATTCAAATCCATGCCTTGCTGCCTTCAATCAAACATCCACCCACAATGCCTACAGTGTGCTTATCAGTATAGATGAATTAACTCAGCTTTGTAAATTCTCCCCCAACATTTTTAGACTGCAAACATTTTTACTCCCCTGCTTTTTACTGAACAGAGTAGTTGATGAAGGATTGGTGGCACATTCCATCACTCCTGTGCCAGACTTTCTGATGAGAAAAAAGCAGGCAAAGAAAGCATTTTGTGGTGCTCCCTCTCTGCCTCTTCTGCCAGCCCACTTAGGTCCTTTCTACACCTATGGGTGTAGAGGGAGGGGGATGATCCTAGATGTACCTGCTTCTGGGATCGTCCCTGGGTGTCCAAACTAGAAGTGCAACATCCTGGGACATCGTGGGCACCATTTTCTTTCTTTAAAGGAGCAGAAGGGAGCTGGGAGCATGGCGGAAAAGGTAAGAAAACCCCTGTGCCCCCCACCATTCTGGGGACGGTAGACTTGTTTCCCTCCCCACCCCATGGGCACAGACCAATGCCATGAGGCTCCGTGCCCATTTCTGGTGCCGTGCTTACTCACAAGTAAGTGGGCACTAGGCGGGACAGGCGCCCACACCTCCTGCTGTCTCGGGATGGTCCCAGGACCACTTGAAGATTTAGGTTTTCCCAGGGTTTCTTTATCCCTGGGAAAATCCATGCCCATCCTCCCTGCCCCCGGGAGTCCCCGTGTGTTATTTGGACGCACACGGAGCACCCAGGGACAATCCCAAGACAAAATGTTGGTGCAGCAATGGCCTTAGGCTGCCTCTACAGGAGAGGTTTAAAGCTCTTTCAAGGCGCTTAAAAAAATTTACCTCTACAAGAATGGAGCGCAAATTGGGCGTAGAGGCGCGTTATCTCTCCGATTATGCGCATTATCGAACGCGCGTTAAATCGCGAGTTTTATTTTGCTCCGGCCGTTAAAGCGCATTTTGACTATGTGAACAAGCGCTTATGCGCATTAACTACTTGTAAAGCACATTTTGGTCATCCGTTAATGCGCTTCGCCGCCTCTCGCCGCCTCTCGTGAAGCAGTATTAGGTGTAAATGTGCTTCAGCGATTATGCGCATAATCGCCTAACCGGGCGCAAAAGTGAATCCTTGTAGAGGGGACCTTAGTTTCTTTGTTGGACACACAGGTAGAGGTTGTGTATCCTGGGCATCCCATGTAGATGATCACGGCGCTGGTAATAAAGGCACACATTCACCACCAGCCCACCTAAACTACACATACAGAAGGAGGGTAAGGTTAGCAATGTAGAAGGCTGTCAATGGCTACTAGTCCTGATGGCTATCTGCTACCTCTAATATCAGAGGCAGTAAGCCTATATGCACAAGTTGCTGGGGAACATGAGCGGAAGGGTGCTGTTGCATCTGTGGGTTCCAAACTGATAGCTGGTTGGGAACAGAATGCTGGACTAGATGGTCCCTTGGTCTGATCCAGCATGGCTCTTCTAATATTCTTATGGATACTACTCATGATGGCTATATATTACCTCCAGTATTGGAGGCAGAATGTCTCTCAATACCAGTTGCTGGGAAACACCAAAAAGAGGGTGCTATGGTGCTCATGTCCTGCTTCCTTGAGGCACTTGGTTGGCCACTGTGAGAACAGAATGGCAAAGAAGGAAGGAGCTGCTTGCTGGCCTCAGCCAATGTTTTCTCTGCCCACGCAGAGCTTTCTTTTTCCTCTCTCGCTCTTGTCTCATGCTACTCCCAGGCTTTAGAACCCCCCATATCCCTTCATTTTGCTATTTTTCTCCCTTCCCCAGTCCTGCCCTTTCTCCCTCTTCCTAGTCCCTAGCCTTGCTCTTTCCCCCAATCTCATCTTGCTATTTCTCTAACCTCCCAGTCTTGCTGTTTCTCCCCCACCCATTTGCCTTACTGACTCCCCCTGCTAGCCTTGTTCTTTCTCTCATTATTTCCCACAGCTCCCACCCCCCAAGCCTTGTTCTTTCTCTCTTTATTTCCTCTTCCTCCAACCCCCTAGCTTTGCTCTTTGTCTCCCCTTTTCTATACCCTTCTCTCACTCTTTACACACACACACACACACACACACACACACACACACACAATTTTCATTAAAAGGTTTCCAGGATCAATTCCTAGCATCTCTGTATAGGGCTGTCAAAAAACCCGGTCTGAAACTTGGAGAACCACGGCCTGCCAGACAATACTGAGGTAGATGGTGTCGTGACTCTGGCTAACTCTCTAAAGTTCTTGCTCACGACTTCAGGTACACTGATACACAACAATAACAGTGAGATTTCTTTTATTGTAATCACACGGAATTCAAAGCATAACGGTTTCATTTCTGCAAACACACACTTGAAGCTGAAGACGGACCACACAGCTTTCAGGTAGAACAGCTTAATGAGAACAGCACTCACTCAGGGACTGACATTTAGAGATTAACTCTAGTCCTTAGAGGGCAGGAGCGGCCACGCTGCACTGGAATCCTCTGGAACATAGAGAGACTCTAGGATTAGGCCTCCTAACAGTAGTATATCGGTCAACTGGCTACTAAATCTTCACTCAGCCTGTCAGGGAACGCTGAGCTGACCACGGAAGCCAGAAGCCAGGGAATGAACCTCTTCGACCTAGGGAGCCTTCCCAATTCACGTAGCTTTAGCTCTGAGGAAGGTCCTCTCACAGGTCTCACACACACACGAGTTTCAGAACAGCAACGATCAGCTTCTGCCTCCCTCTGCCCGTAACTTTGGCTCCATGGAGGGAGACAGCAAGCTATAGAACACGAATCCAGAACAGTAATCTCAAGTCCAAATCTATGAAAAGCCACAGTGCACTTTTCATGGCAGAGTTCTTTAGAAGTAACAAGTCCAAACAGCAACAGAACATGTATAGAGTGCATCTCACAATTCCAAATCAGATAGTAACTCACAGCAGCAGCAGAGCAGCAAGAGGATAGACGAGATAATTCCTAGCAAAGGAATTACTCTCAGGACAAAGGCAATATAGTGTGGAGGCTGGGCAATTCTAAGCTACTTTGATAGACAGGGCTTCAGGCCTGTAATCTAAACTCACGTGCCAACAGGGCGGCACGGTTCAACCTCTTCTGATGATGCCACAGTGTGAGGAAGATAGCCCCCACCTTTGCAAAGCATAGTTTAATTCCTAGAGAACGTTCAAGGCCTTCGGCCTACCATTTGAGATAAGCACATACCAGAGAAGCAGAGATACATTTTCTCATGACAAATTGCCAAGTCTTCAGTCCACAATTCACAGGGCCAGCCCTGTGAATTGTCTATGAAGCACCTGACACCCAACAGATGGACTAATACTAAGACTTAGTATAAGTACAGGTCCCCAACCTTTTGGGGACGGTGGTCACATTTGGAATTTTGAGAATGTTGTGGGCACTCTCACAAAGTGGCTTGCCATGGAAGAGTTTGTACATTCTTGAAATAGCTACCATGGTGGGCCAAAACACCAGTTTCCCAGAATACAAACTGGTGACAGTAAAAGAAAAATAACTTGTCAAAGAACCTAAGTTAGAGATAATAGATAGACACATACATATTAAGTTATATCTGTGGCATTTTATACCACTGAGATACTTTTAGATATAATATGAAAACACAACTTTAAAAGCACAACATTAAAGCTAGGGTGACCAGAAGTCCGGTTTCCTCCGGACAAGTCCGGAAATGGGGAATCAAAATGACGTCCGGGGGGAAATCGGCGAATATCTTAAAATGTCCGGGAATTGCCACCTTCCCAGGGGCCATCTGAGGCTTGTCATTGGCCGACGCGGTTGCACTGGCCAAAAAAATCCCTAGATCGGCCCGGGGAGAGGGGCTGGAAGTCGCATTTTGGCGCATCCAAAATGTGACGTCCAGCCCTTCCCCAGGCCACGCTGATGGCGGTAGGCAATCTGGGGCCCTGGAGAACGTGCGGCCTGCTCTCCCCCCCACCTTTCCCAGGATGAAAGGGCCTCTTAATTCAAGCATTAGGAGACCCTTTCACCCCAGGAAAGGTGTGCGTGCATCACGGAGCGGTTGCAACTTCTCTCAGTCTCGCGACACTTCTGGGATAAGACTTCCAATGTCTCATCTCGCAAGACTTGTTGCAGAGGCAGGGCAATCTCCCAACACAGCAGCAGAAGGCAGCGGTGGATGGAACAGCAGCGCGTGTCCATGGTGAACTTACTTGTAAGTAGGTGGCATGTGCGGACGGGTGGCGTATGTGGGCGGTGGGGCGCATGTGCGGACGGTGCAGGGCACACGGGGCGACCGGACAAGTGTAGAGTGAGGCGGGTGGCTGAGCGGCATGCGGGGCGTGGGGCGTGGGGCGTGTGTGGGCGACGTGGGGCAGGGCGGCCAGTCAAGCGGTGTGCGGTACACGCAGGCGGCGTGCGGGGCAGGCAGCATGAGGATGGCCAGCACAGTGAGCACTAGCAGGCTGGCACGCGGGGCGGGCGGCCAAGCAGCACACGGCACATGGCACGGGACAGCGAGCGGCTGAGTCAGCTAATGGATGCTATCCAAGGCAGCCACCTCTGGGAGGAGACCTTTTTGGGAGACTGGGGCAGGATCTACAGGTCGTTCTCAATGCGCCCTCCCTGCGCCACAAGCCGCTTCGGAGCGCTTCACCCCGCCTAGTGTGGCTCAAGCCTCGAAGGCTCTGCCCGCGCCGCTGCAGCCGCTGCTCTTTCATCCCGGCCAGTGCCAGAGAGGGAGGGTTGTAAACAAAAGCCAGCGATTGGGAGAGGGATTTCCAATTGCTAGCTTTTGTTTACAACCCTCCCTCCTCCCTCCTCCCTCCCTGGGACCGGCCAGGATGAAAGGGCGGCAGCAGCGGCGGTGAGAGCACAAGCAGAGCCTCCGAGGCTTGAGCCACACTAGGCGGGGTGAAGCGCTCCAAAGCAGCTTGTGGCGCAGGGAAGGCGCATCGAGGATGACCTGTAGATCCAGCCCCTTCTTAAGACAATAATCAGTTAAAAAAAAAAAAAAACCCTTGAAGAGACACATTTCAAAGCAACTATCAAAGGTAAAACACTTTCAAAAGAAAGCTCTGAACAGAGTATTTATTTTCTGTTGTGCTACTTATTTCTTTATCTGTGTGTAACAGCTGAATACCAGCATTTACTTACTCTAGTATTGAATTACATCATAACTAAGAAAAGAAGCCCACGTGAGACTACTTCACATTATTGTAGCTGGAGCTGGCAGCATGCAGAGAAGTGCAAGCTTGATTCTCATAAGTTCCTTTTAAAATCTATGTAGGGTAGCATTTAATACGATGAAGGATAATGTTAATAAGATGCAGCCTGGGTTAAAGGTAATGAGTGGCTAAGCCTGCCTTTGCCCCTAAAGTGGAGGGCATCAGAGGCAGGAGAAAACACATTTGGCCCCCAGCCTAGTATGATTAGCATTCAAGTGTATTTTAAATCCTTTCCTGTCATTTATTCTCCATTCCTTCTATATTAGGCAAAAGGGCTTACTTAGCATACATACACAAACACATGATCCATTACAAATCAGGCAGGATCCTGCCATTTTATATGGTAATGTTGCCATTGAGTGCATTTGTTCTCTCATTGTGTTATAATCTGCATTAAAAAATTAATAGGGAGAAACAATAGAGAGAACACATTCATAAGATATATACACACAACCTCATTTAAAAATGATACACCTCATTTAAAAATGTATACACACATTCAGGAGTACTGTATGCAAACCTAGAGGTATTATTATTATTATTTTGTCAAGCAGCTCTGACTAGAGAAGCTGTTTTTAAATTAAATAACAGCTTATTTCTTCAGCTATAGGAGTTCTTTCAGTAAAACAAAACAAAACCCAACCTCCCCCTAATAAAGGTAAACAACAGTTGTATGATCCTTTCGCCTCTTTACAAAGTGATGTCCTTTTGCCAACATTTCAATTTTCTTTGCAACATCCTTCATATAATATTATCATCCTTATAGTTGTATATAAAACTTAGAGCAGGATCCAAAGAACTGCACAACTACCTCTGTGCAACCAAGGGGGGGGGTTGATTTGTGTTGCTCTGCTCCCCCAAATATGCTTTATGGCATATAACTTTTGAAACTGAGGGACTTTCAAAGGCAGTTTATGTTAAACTGTAGAAAGAAGCTGGTATTTGGTGCTGGGGAGGGGGGAATAAAAATTCCCACAGAACAAGGATACTGTAAGTGTTCCTTATGCTTGTTTAATGTACTTCTTACTGATACCTTTATGCAGTGCTTTCATCTAATTTTTTTAAATGTTTCACATTCATGACCCCATGATCCCTAAATATCCCTGCAATGTAGGGGGGAGATAAAAGTGTGCCCAATGTCACTTAATGAGTTCACTGAGCCAAGATTTGAACCATGGACATCCAATTCATAACTCACGTTTTAGCTGCTCTGCCAAACTAGGTCTTTCCACCATATTTTTACTTTTTGCTGATAATTTAAAGTGAGTAAACATTACTGAAAATCTGTGAAAGTCTATGGTCAGATCTACACCAAGCAGGAAATAGCAGTATGAAAGTGATATATAACAGGCAGGAGCCACACTACTGCTTTATAGTGGTATTGAAGTGCACTGACAACTGTTGGGGCCCATTAACACATACCATATTCCTCTATATCCTGCTTGGTGCGGCTCCTGCCTTTTATATACACCACACAGGTGACGGGCTGGCTGGCAGCGTGAGCTCTGGCAGGCTGGGATGCGAGCAGGCGGGTTTTTCGGGGGGGCGGTTGTTGAAAAAATTGTAAGCTAAGGCCCCCTCTACAAGGATTCGCTTTTGCGCCCGGTTAGGTGATTATGCGCATAATCGCTGAAGCGCATTTACACCTAATACCTCTTCACGAGAGGCGGCGAGAGGCGGCAAAGCGCATTAACGGATGACCAAAATGCGCTTTACAAGTAGTTAATGCGCATAAGCGCTTGTTCACACAGTCAAAATGCGCTTTAATGGACGGAGCAAAATAAAACTCACTATTTAACGCGCATTCGATAATGCACATAATCGGATGTTTAAAGCGCCTCTACGCCCGATTTGCGCTCCGTTCTTGTAGAGGTAATTTTTTTAAGCACCTTGAAAGAGCTTTAAACCTCTCTTGTAGAGGCAGCCTAAGTTGCATCTTATGAGGGGGTGAATGCTACCAAATTTCAGGCAAACAAGTATGGGGCTTTTCATCCTAGCCTTTAAATATTATTGCTATTGTTAAAAGAGGAACTACTCCTAATCGCAGTGAATGGTTTTACCAAAGTTCCCCAGTCCTCATGATGAAGTATTATATTGTGGGACTGTTCCAGTGTTCAGCTGCCTGTGGGAAAGCCACAAGTAGGACATGAGTGTAATAGCAACCCTTCTGATCTTATTCCTCAGCAGCTGGTGTACATAGACACATTGTTTCTGTCTAAACTTGCATAGGTTTCCACTCTTGGACCCTTACGGTGCAATTCTGTGCATGGCTATTCTGAAGTAAGCCCTTCTTTTCAGTGGGGCTTACTTCCAGGTACAGGTGTATAGAATTGTAGCCTAAATGTTGTATCACTAATGCGCAGGACCCTTCATGTGCATCTTTAAAAATAGTATGTATGCCTTGCCATTATATGGACCTCTTAAAAAAACCAGTCTAGTTCAGCATTCCTCAACCTGGTGCAATCCAAATGTTGGGGACTACAACTCCCAGCATTTCTGACCATTGGCCATAATGGCTAGGGCTGATGAGACTTGAAGTCCAAAACATCTGGAGGGCATCAGGTTGGAGAAGGCTGGTCTAGTTGTTTAAAAGTGAAGTAAAGGAGGCAATTTATGTTTAGTAATTTTACAGAAAAGGCTGAAAATGTCATGACTGTACTAGGTTTTGATGATCCTTCCCTAAAACATTTTACCTTGGTCATTTGAAGGAATTGTTTCAGAACATGAATTCCTTTCAATTACTGTTTGATGTTCCAGGTTAAATTAGCAGGCCTTGGACTTCAGTTGTTGCTAGGCAAACATCCCAAACATCCTCTTCCCCCTGATATAACATCACTGTCTGTGTCTGTGTAGGCTGGTAACTTGTATTTCAGTGGGGCAGGGAATCCACTCTGAGTTTCAGTCTGAACCAGTCAGAACTCTACAGAAGCAATCCAAAGTGCTGAACCTTATCCCCAAAATGCTCTAGCGCCTTTGATAGCTCCGTTAGAGTTCTGACTGGTTCTGACTGATACCCAGAAAAGATTAACTGCCCCACTGCAATAGGAGACACCAGCCTCTACTGGCCTGTGTTCGGTGTGTTTGTGTTTAAGCATGGTGTTAGAGCTGCCAGACTTAGAATCAAAGAATAGAATCCTAGAATAGTAGAGTTGGAAGGGGCCTAGAAGGCATCAAGTCCAACCCCCTGCTCAGTGCAGGAATCCACCTTAAAGCATCCCTGACAGATGGTTGTCCAGCTGCCTCTTGAATGCCTCTAATGTGGGAGAGCCCACCACCTCCCTAGATAATTGGTTCCATTGTTGTATTGCTCTAACAGTCTGGAAGTTTTTCCTAATGTCCAGCCGGAATCTGGCTTCCTGTCACTTGAGCCCATTATTCTATGTCCTGCACTCTGGGTTGATCGAGAAGAGATCCTGGTCCTCCTCTGTGTGTCAACCTTTCAAGTACTTGAAGAGTGCTATCATGTCTCCCCTCTGTTTTCTCTTCTCCAGGCTAAACATGCCCAGTTCTTTCAGTCTCTCCTCATAGGGCTTTGTTTTTTCTTGGGCTTTCATTAATTGTACTCTGCCCCCCCCCCCCGTTATTAATGTCATCCCTGATCAAGATCTGTTTGGCTTTTTCTCACACGTGGTGTGGAGAATGTGGATAGGGAGACATTTTCCTCCCTTTCTCATAATATTAGAACATGGAGTCATCTCATGAAGCTGATTTAGGACTGATAAAAGGATGTACTTCTTTACACAGTGCACCTCTTGCTTCCCTTTCTAATCTTTCTTATCTGCAAATTTCCCATTTTCTGTTTAGTCTAGCACAGTGTTCTTTAGCAATTTTTTTCTAATCCAGGACCTGTTTTCTTTAGAAAAATGGAAAATAATAGATTTCTTTTTTATTGATCTTGTATGAGGACAGCAAAAAGAATTGCCATAAAGAAATTTGTACAGCAAGTAAAAATACATGTTAATTTCATATACATTGAATGACTCACTTGTTCTTTCTTTCAGTGATTTTAACATTAAGATGCTACATAGAACAGTTTGTCTTAATTGTGTCTGTGAAATCAGACATGTGATCAAGGCCATGTTCAGGTGGGCAAAAATAAATAAATATATATGGTCACCCTATTAAAGCAACAACAGTACAACTATTTAAGGAGCGGCAAAATGGAGCATCTTGATTAGTTTATTACATCTCAGGGAAAGCCCATGTGAAAAGGTTTGTTTTAGGAGGCGCTTGAAAGATGCCACATTTTCTGCCTACCACACTGCTCAGGGGACGGTTTCTCAGAGGGTAGGTGCCACGATAGATAGATAGATAGATTAGATTAGATAGATGATAGATAGATGATAGATAGATAGATAGATAGATAATCTTAGGGCACAATCCTTTGCATGGTTAGACACAAAAATGTTCTCCATCTCCCAGCATGCCCCAGGCATCTATTTAGGGCTGGAGCATTGGGAGTTGTAAGACCTTTTTCCTGTCTAAACCTGCATAGGATTGCACACTAATTCTTGAAGTGTAGGAAAGTATAATTGCTGGTGTCCAGATACTTTCCCATAATTTGTTCATATCCCTTGTTTATTTATTTATTAAAACATTTGTATCCTGCCTAGGATCTCAGGGCGATGTACAGATAAAATTATCCAATATAAAACAATAAATATACAAAGCTAAAAAAAAATTAAACATTAATCAAGCTAAAAACAGTGTAAAATTTAAAAGCAGTAAAAAAAAATTTTAAACAGTTAAAACAATGTGCAGTCTTAGAATTTAGCCATCAAAGGCTTTGTTAAAAAGCCATGTCTTTACTTGGCACCGGAATGAAGTCAGCGCTGGTGCCAGTCGGGCCTCCAAGGGGAGGGCATTCCACAGTCAGGGTGCCACAACAGAGAAAGAAATTGATACTCAGTTTTATTGAGTAAGTTTATATCACAGTTTAGGGTACAACAATATCAAGCCTTTGGTTTGGTCACAAATTATTATCTGCTGAAATGATGTCCTTTTGCCACAAAACTTTGTTATACAGGTAGTATGCATTTGCAGATATTGTCAAAGAGGCAATTTCTTTTGCCTTTCGGATTGCAGCCGTATTTGTTTGTTTTAGTTTTGTCAGTTTGGTAGGTTTTATTTCTACCGTACTTGAAACATGCCAAGTCTCTTCCCTCTGGAATAAAGTTATAAGCCCTATTCAATCACTCCCCATGTATTCTGTGTGTGTGCATGTAATGGGATTGTGCTCACTGCACCCTTACAAAATAAAATAAAAATCAGGAGTGGCAGGGTAACTGGCAGGTATCAAGAGAGGTGTCCGTGGACACATTGATGCCAACATTGGAGATTGCAGTTCATAATGCCACTTTGTATGTTCTCTGCAGACATTGTAATGACCCCTTCGCTTTGGTGTTCATTCAAGTCAGGCTGAAACCTAAAATAATCCCAAACCTATAGATATAGTCTGCAACTCCAGTGTGTTCATGAATCGTACTTTAGAAAACTCATATGCTCAGCTGTTTTATAGACTCTCAGTAAGACAACAATTGCTAAACTTTGGTTAGTAAATATTTGTTCAAGACACTGAGCATTATTTACCCCTCCCCTTTGCAGCCTCAGCTTCCAATGTGAAAGTCAATGAACTAAAACAAAATGCAAGGCAAGTTGCAACCTTAAACAGGTTTAAATTGAACATACTTTCAAATACAGACTTGTTTGCTCTAGAACCATATTTGCATTAATCTCAATTCAATGTGAATTTATCATACAATTCACTTTTGACATCTGCACGAACCAAAGCTGGGAATCTGTGTAGCTCCAGAGTTGCCACAAGAAGAATATAAATTATTTTCAACTCATTAACTACACAACAGAACACCAGTGTACAAAAAAACTAATGCTAAATCCAAGCCCTGTCATCAGTTATCAAATATGGATGGGACCAGTGAACAAATGTTATACAAAACAGCCCAGAAAGCTAAAGGAAAATGTGTCCTAAGCAGTGCAAGCCAAGCTACATAAGCCAAAACCATATAAATGCAAGAGTGCTTTCCTGACACATAGAGATAATAGTCATGGCAAAGTAAACTGAGGACTCGCAACCTCCATGAACTAAATGAAACGACAACAATTGTCACAAAACATTATTTCCAATTTAATTTTTTTATTATTTTCAAACAAAGATAAAACTTACAAGGACATACAACATTTAAAATGGACCCCCTACCTTCGCCACAACAGTAATATAAAAGCCATATTTTCTCTTTCAAAAATTTTCAATCACAAAAGAAAAATTCCTCATTCTCCCCCTCTTGTTAAAAATAAAATTTTCTTTTCTTTTTAAATATTTTTTCTCTCTCCTCTTTCTTTTAAACACACTTTTTGCTTGAATCTCCACATGTATCACTCCTTTTATAGAGAACTTACAAACACATATTACTTTTTATTTCATTATTAGAATACCTAATTTCTTTCCCTCACTTCTCCTCTCCCAATATCTCCAACTTTTTTTTATTTTCCTCTCTTTTTTTACAACAACATTATACTTATTCTTATTATAAGTATATATTAAAGTTTCCACAATTTTTATCCCAATTAAAAGAACAAAACAAAGAGGAAATAAAAAGTCCCAACTTCACTCCTAACTCCAGATCCTAATCAAATGCCCTTTCATCCAGCCGACTTCAAAGCTTCTTTTAACCCATTTCAAAAGGGAATTCTTTTTTAATTTTTTCTGCCAGTCCTTTTGGATTTCACCCTGTAAATGCCTTACATCCCTTGTGTCCCTTAACTGTCGGAGTAACCCATCAAAAAAAATTCTCTGATCTCGCAGCCTTTCATCTAAAAAATAGACTTCCTTTGTTTGCTTCTTATTGCTGGGACGGCCTTTTCAACCCTTGTTCCGTCACAGAATTCTTTCAGAATCACCCTTTGAAATCCTTTTTCTTTGTTATCCAAAAAGCCTTTAACCTCATCAGACCCTTGTTTTATAGTAATGTCCAAGTTTTTTTTTCTTCTTGAGCCTTTTCTTGTTCTGGTTCTGTGTTTTCATTCGCCATCTTTGTCCCCCGTACTTCCGTCTTATTTTTACAGTCCCATTTCGCTGCAATGTGATCCAAATTGTCACATAATTGTTGAACACAATTTAGCATAAATAATTGTAATTCCTGGATTAGTCTCGCACACTCATTCGATTTTCTTCTGATGTTTCCCATTACAAAAGCCTTTATCTCTATACTCTGTAACTCCCTGCAGCTTTCACAGGAGTTTCTCTCAAAACGGAAGAGGCGATTGATTATCTATTTCCCCACCTCTCTTTCTCTTTCTTTCTTGTCACTTTTTTTAGTTCACATGTAAATTCTTTAAACAAGGATATCCATCTGCGATTCCCTTTGTAAATTCAAAGCTTTTTTTTTAAAAAAAGGAAGTCTTTTTTACACAGAAGGTAGGATGACTTACCCACAAGATGATGCAAGAGGTTTCGATTTCTTTATTTCCTGCAAATCAGTTGTTATTCTAATTGATTTTGCTGTAGTAAAAGTAGCCTTTCTCACTAGATGTTACCTTTCTTGGGGAATGAATGTCTGGCCAATCTTATGCCCTCTCGGGTCCGGAACAGTTCGTGAGCATTGGAAGCCTGCATCTCCTCCCTCTTCTGCTGTCTCTCCGATGAAATTTCCACTTCGACTTCGTTACTGCATCAAAGAGTTTACTACTTAATGGCTTGCTCTTTGCATTCCCCTTTAATCTGGGGAAATTAACTCCATCTGGGATCCCCCAGATGGCAGCCGAACCATCCCATTCCGCAGAGCTCATAGCTCACCGACCTTCCATTGTATTTACCGGAAGTCCATCACAAAATATTCTAATTGTTGAGGAAGAAGTGCTGAAATCTGTGAGTTGCTGAAGCTGCTGAGAGAACAGAGCAACGTCTATTTGGCTGAAGAAAATGAAATCTCACATAGGGCCTAGGATTGGGAGAGGTTTTGTACTCAGAAGAGGCTGGGAAACTAGTAGTGAGAGGAGGAGAAGGATGTCTGGCTTATAGAAATACAAGCTCTAGCAGAGGAAGGCAGAAAGTAGATCTCCAGATATTATAGAGCTTTTTTATGTGAGGCTGTTAATTCACTATATTTAATTTGGTTTCCTCACAGAATTGAGATCTGAGCTCTATACAAAGAGCTTTTTTTCCTGCTTTTGTGTTACATAATCTCTATGTGGTGCTGTGGTATGGCGGAATAATCCAATTACACAAGTGGGGAAATGTGTTGTGTTTCACTTTTACAAATAATACTGCATTTTCCCCACTGCAAGAAAACCCACAGAAGTGCTCTTAAAAACAACAACAACAGAAGCAAAACTGGAGGGTCATGACATCATCTAAAACAAAAAACAAATGACAGTGAGCGAGGAATGATAAGTGCACAATAAATACTTGTACAGAAAAGCTCTTAGACCAGCTCCCAGCATTCTTGACTATTGGCCATGCTGAAAAGGCTTCTGGGAGTTGTACTGGTAGAAATCTAGAGTGCTTAGAAGGCAAACAGGACAAAAATAGGAATCCAAAGGAACAAAGAAATGGAGTTGAGGAGGCCCTATGGATAAAGAGGTACCACTTCATAGGGCCTAGGATAGCTGGAGTTTTTTGTTGCTTTTGCAAAGGTAGGTTGAGAGGTGAGGAAGGTTGAATTTCACATAGTGAAACAAACATATGTTTCTCTTTGCATATAAGAAAAACACCAAGATAGTCATTATATTTGATTCCTAAAAGTACTGAATGGATCTAAATAAAAACCATCCAGAACAAGGTCATTTTGAGAGAATTAAATCCACCATGTATCTGTCTGACATGTTTCTCCTGGTTCCAACTGAAATCGGACTTATTTGTAGAAAAAATATATATTAATAAAAATACATATTTTATAGATTGAACTGATTTTTTTTTAATAATCATAATGTTCAGGTAATGATACAAATGTTCATCTTTAAAGACTGATGTCAGTACGTACCGTTTGATATTCCCTCTCTTAATGACCAGTGCCCTTTTAATAAGCATAGGTTTCGCTCAGATCTAGAAGAGCACCAACAATTGTAGTGCTACCTAATTAAACAAGAAATTGAACCATGTGCCAGCCCCTTCTGTACCAGACAGATTTGTTATGTAGAGCTTTTCTACATAAGGCATTTACTGTGCACTCACCATTCCCTACTCATGGTTCCTTAGAGGTTCTTTAAATGACATTGTGACCCCCCCCCCCCCAATTTCACTTCTGTTTTTACTGAACACTTTCTGTGAGTTTGGAGTGGAAATGTTCCAAAAATGCCCTGAAAGTGGAAAAAAAGCACTTTTTCACTTGCGTAACTGTGCTATTCCGCTATACCAGAGTGCCACTTAGAGGTTATGGAGCAGAAAAGCAGGAAAGGGATACTCTTCATTAGCATTTGGATCTCAATTCTGCGACACAACTGAACATTGATATAGCAGATTAACAGCCTTGTGTAGAAAAGCTCTTAGTCCACTCTGCAATTGCTCTGGGCACTCGGCAACATAACAATTTCTATTTCTTGTCAATTTGGGAGTGTGTGTTTGTGCACGCTATGCATGATGGGCTTCCTCCTGCATAAGGTGAAGATGTGAAGAGAAACAGCATCCCCCATTATTAATATAATTACAGCAAATCCCTGCTACTTGTTAGTGCTGTGACAGTGTATGCTGTTTGCTTTGATACCTCAGAGACTATTATCCCATGCCAGTTACCATTAAGGCACCTGCTATGTTGAATGAATACCTTGTTTCATTTAAAGTTGGGGATGGTGAATAAAAAGGCTTATGGCTAACAAAAGTGTGTTCTGCAAGGAATAACCTTCATGTCCTCCCATTACTGTGAAGTGAATCCTACCGCATCAACCCTAACAACTGTTTATGTCCAGAGGTATCTAGAATGCTTTATTACATGGGAAAATTCATCACACCCACAGGAAGCAGACAGATTGAGAAAATAGGTATATCACTGATTAAACAGGTACATTTGATGGGTACAGAGCTTCTACCTCTGCTGATGTTCTGTGTTGTGTGGAGCAGTGCCAGATCGAAGGTGAAAGGAGAAGGCCTTTATCACTTACCGCAACTAAAAATGCTGTGGACATCTATCTACAAGCTTTGAGGTTTCAGTTCTGCCACAAATATTGAAAAAACTGGGCCACCTGGGCTTCATTGCAATGGAATGTCACTTCTGCATCTCTTTCCCAGTTGTCAGAATGTGCGCACTAGCAGGAGGATTAAGCATGCAGCCTTGGGCTTGACCTCAAAGTGCACCGCACACTTTCAGCATTAATGTCAAACCCTGAGAAACTCTCAAGAAGGTTTCTCAGCATTCATTTGATGCTGAAAGGACGCAATGACAGTCTCCTCTGCCTACCGCTCCTTCTCCATCTCACCCAAAGGCAGAAGAGACCATCCCCATCTAGTAGGAATTGCACTTTCAGGGCATTTATTTTTCCTGCACTGGGTAACGGGTCCCAACCCCCACTAAGGGAAAAGACAGAGAGTATATTTCCCTTAAAAAGCCCATGTAAAAAAGGGGTACAACAGGAAGAAAAGTTATTATTTCTCCCAGTGTTGTAACAATGAGAGCCAGTGTGGTGTAGTGCCTAGAGTCTTGGACTAGGAGTAAGGGAACACGGTTCTAGTCCCCAGTAGGCCATGGAAGCTCACTGGGCCAGTCACAAACTCTCATCCTAACCTACCTCATAGGGTTCTTGTTGTGATTATAAAATGGAGAGGAGGAAGATTATGTATGCCACCTTGAATTCCTTAGAGGGAAAAAAGGCAGGATATAAATGAAATAAATAAATAAATAAATAAAATAAACAATGGGCATGAGCAGACGTGAATTGCGGGGAGGGGTTTGCTTAAGGTGGTCTCTTTGATTCTGCTTGCAGCAATACACATAGCTGAGCACATCTACACGGAATGATTAACCAAACCTAATTAACAGTCCATCTGAGACTTCCTTCTCCTATCAAAGTGCTTTTATTTCCAGACTTTCTTTCACAAGAAGTGATGAGCCAATCTCCCAACTGAGACAAAAGTCAGGGGTACATGAGACTAGGATTTCTGAGTGCTGCACTCAACTTAAATTCTCTATTCTTGATATTTAATTAACTTACATGGTCATTTTTGTGGAGTTTTTTTTTTAAAAAATCACTAGAATTAATTGAGAAAGTTTTCCCACTCCTCCAAATTTTATGTGTGTGTATGTTTTAATATACAATACTGGGGCAGACATCCAGAGTGTAGATATTTGAAAATTTCTCATTCAGTTATTTCCTGCACACTCAACTAAAAAGGGGATGTATTTGTATTGTTTGAAATTATTGAACAGTATTATGTCAGAAGTTTACTAGAATTACTTTAAAGCAGTGTGTTCTTTATGAATGTTAGATATGATCTCATTATGTCACATCAAACCATACAAAGATAATGTAACAAGTCACCACAGAAACTGTGGAGTAGTTTTAATTCAAGCATATCTGGATGAGATCATGTTACTATCCCTGTGAAGAAATCCCTGGAAATACATACATAAAAATAAAATATAACAAACAGAACTACAGAGACTCTGAAAAGCGAACTGAATATGATTTGTTATTCAAGGAACACACACACACAAACACACACTGGGTCTTTCCTTATGGGTTTGTACTATGTTAGGTTTTTCCAGAGGTAAATTTACTGTCTATTTGCTCTCTGTAGTTTCCTTCTCTTCTAGAAGTGTCACACAGTATCTTGTTTTCAAAAGGTTTATTTTAAGAAAAGAATAAAACCTGCTGCAGATGGCCTTTTCTTCCCCAGTTGCCTCATAGCCTTTAGACACCTATATTTTACTGTATTGATTAGAGAGGTGTAACATAACATAAGCAGTGACACATTCTGTATCTGATAAACAATTCTACCATGCTGTGTCTATTGTTGATAGAAAATAGCAGGAGACTGGTCAAGCACCTACTACTAGACTAGGCCTAGGTCTCAAGATTTCAGCCAGAAAAGGTAATTGCATAATATCCTGTATTGTTAAATTTGGAAAACCTTGAAAACTCTTGCACAGGAAAAGTGGAGGCCCATACTGACAAATAAACTCCCACGATCAAGCCAGAATATTTGTAGCTTTTTAGCCATTGTCTGCTGTGAGGTTTCTTTAAACCATCGTGGCTTAGCGTGTTGTCTGGCTCTACACAGTAGCTTAAAGACTGGTTTAAAGATTGGCTACAGAGTTGCTTGGCAAGAGTGGTAAAAAAAAAATACTGCTGCCACTCTGCTCCAGCCAGCAGATCTCTGTTTCTGAGATCTGCCTAGCAACAAATTGCACTCGCCGCTTGACCCTTCCCCCCAGCGCTGCACTCTGCAAACTCTCCAAGTGTCAAACCCCTTCTCAGTTGGGTGGCTGCAGCCACACAGGGGTTTTCACTATACATCCCCAGAAGCAGATGCTGTTTATGATGTTTGGTCCTGTTCCTACAAACTTCCAAGCCACCCCCTTTTTGGTGAAAAGCTGCTTTACTCGTGTGTCTTTGTAATCATTCAGGGTTTTCGCTTTTTAAAGTTATTGCAGTAGTTTTAAATGTATGTGTATATTATGTGTATATTGTATGTTTTTGCTGTTTTGATTTTTGTATATTGTTTTTAATTGTTTTAATCGTATGTAAATCGCCCAGAGGGCTTCGGCTATGGGGCGGTATACAAATGTAATAAAATAAATAAATAAATAAATGAATGAATGAATGTATGGGGTTCATCCCCATGCAGGACAACTGTATGTGAGTTTTGGCTCCAGTCTTGCAAAATTCCTTGGAGTTACAGTATCTGGACTCATCTACACCTATAGCCCTTTCAGGAGTGGGAAGGGACGATCACGGAGTTTTCCACTTCCGAGATTGTCCCTCAAGGGCCACACACCAGCGAGCTGTCCCAGAAATAAAGAGGGACGTTCTGGGGCACCATTGTTTTTTTAAAAGAGGAGACATTTGCGCAATAGCGCAATTGCGCAGGTGCAATCCTGCGTGAAGGGACTTTAAAAAAACCCAAATATACAACAAACTCGGTGCTGGAAGACACCAAGCACCATCCCAAAGATGGTGAAAATGCTGCCCCCTCACCCCCAATGCCCTCGGACTCCCCCTGTGCAGCTCCATGCCCATTTCTTGAGCCCTACTCACGGGGGAGAGGGAGGACCCTGGGAGGGAGAGCCACACCACCCACAGAGCTCAGGATGAACAGGGAAAAAAGCAGTCCCAGCTATCCCGGGAGAACTGAGTGTTCATCCCTGGTTCACCCAAGGATCAGATGTGCATCATTTGGACCCGCAGGGACAACCTCGTGATCAACCAGGAATAAATGGCAGGTGTAGACAAGCCCTTTATCTCTTCATGTTTAATCAAACCAAAGTGCCTTAGTAGCTTTCATGCAGTATTAAACAAGTCTGGTTCCAGCATTTTAATCTCACCATTTACATGAAACATATGTCAAAATATATTAACTCCATGCAGATCGTGGCATTGTGCAAATTCTGTAATTGGATACTTGGAGGCTTCTTGGGAGCTATTTTAAATTTCATTTTGGTGGGTGAAGGATCCAGGCAAGTCTGGAACTGAGAATGTTGTTTTGACAACAGAATCCAAACACCAAAGGTATGAACAATCAAATCAGCTTTTGACCTAGCATGGATGTGCTGATTGGGAAAGAGTTTGTTTTTCATTATGCATTTGAATGGTCAGAGAAAAATGCCTTTGGTGGGATTAATGATATCCAAGGCTTTATATCCAAAGGACAAACAATTGTATAAAAGTGTGTGTGACCTGCACATTGAATTGAGCCAAGAAACAAATTGATAATCTGTACAGCTGATATAATACTGGCATCATATGTTGTGATCTGCCACATCTAGTTAACATCTTGTTGGCTGCACCAAATGAAGATTCCCAACTGTTCTTTAAGGCAGCCCCGTGTAGGGTGTGCTACAGTAATCCAACCTGGAATTGATTACAGCATGAATTATACTGGGGAATGAATGGCTATGACCATGTAATGCTTCTCCAGGAGAGGATACAGCTGACACAGCTCTGCTGAAGCTGGTAGACACTCCTGGCCATCTAGGAGCAAGGCTAGATCTGGAAGCTCCAAAAGGAAATGTAGGTCTCTTCCAGACTACTTGACAGTCAGGTCCTTTGGCCTTTCAGCAATGCCACTGTCCAAACAAGGTGGCACTGCTCAGCCCACCAAGATGACACTTCCATCTGAGTGACTCCTTCTGCACAGTCCCCTACCTTTTCCAAAACTTTATCAGGCTCTCCAGACAGCTTCCCAGCCTCTCAAGGTCGCACTGGTTTGGGAAAAGTGACTTTCATCTGCTCTTCTCTGAGAACACTGACAGAGAGAAGTTTCCGCAGAATCTGACATTCCAAAGTAGTTCTAATTAAATCCTAGCTAAGAACTATGAGGCCTCACAGCAGTGTCGAAACCTACTCCTGACAATGGCTTTTCTTATGTTCTTATGACTCTAGCCCAAATCTCAATATGTTAACCAGCAGGTTCATGTACAACATGAATAGCATGGAAAACAAGAATGAAACAAACAGAGTGATCCTCCACATAAAAGATCCAGGAAGAGTTGCTCACATGCTATTTCTGAACATGTAGTTCAACTCTTAGAAACCAAGGCAATGAATAAGTGATTGCTGGGTTTTATGTAAAACATCAGTGTATTTTGAAGTTGTACATACAAATTTCTAGCAGCTATCAAACAATTCTGATTTGGGACTAGTATATTGGGAGGAACATCTGTTCTCTTCTTATTTTCAGTGATGCTAGTACTACAAATTCAAGAACTATCTTCTTATCAACAGAAACTTTAGTATCTGATGCTGACCAGAACATTATTTTATTGGTGTTTTATTGGTATTTTAATAATGCATTAGTTTTATGTGCTTTTAATCAGTTTTAAGTATTTTATATTTGATGTTGTTCCCCGCCTCGATCCAGAGCGAGAGACGGGTAATAAATTATTATTATTATTATTATTATTATTATTATTATTATTATTATTAAAAAGTGGTGCACATTGAAAGGGAAACAGAAGAAAACACTCTGAGACAACATTATTCACAACAAAGTATCAACTAATAGAAATGGATGTACTTTCCAAACTCTCCTAAAAATTATCCACTTTTCCCCAGAAAAAGACCCTGGAAAGTCTCCAACCATTTTCTGAGCAAATTCATACCATGCTGCTAATATTGAAGTTACAAAACCTTGTGGTCTTTCAGGTGGTGTTGGGGATTAACTGGATTTAAAAAACACAAACTGTATATTGCTGCTGTGATTATGGTAGTTCTATTATTGTTGTTTGCTCATTGGTTCTGCATTTTATTTCTTGTTTTTTATTCTAATTAGACTATGTTGTGTAAACAATGGTTTAAATAAAGTAAATAAAATAATGGCATACTAAGGTGTAGTGATAAGGATCTTCATAGGTCCAGTGTTAGAGCACATTTAAAAGTGCATTTTTATTTACCCTACAGTTTAAGCAAATTCTAATTTAATATTACTCTTGCTTATTGGTATGTAGAGATGTGAATTCTGATTGGCCTTTTTAACTTCATTTGGGCATTACAAATAAAACAGTTCTTTCCAAAACTAACACAAGCCTCTTTCCACTCGGTGAGATGTTGTCTGAGCTTTTAATTACAGAACACAGAGTAAAATTGGTACTGTGCCCTGGAGGCTAAAATGCCATATTGGTTTCATTCATCCATCTTTCATTTAATTTTCTGTTCCAACAGAATTTGTCAGAAGGAATCCTGGTTTAGATTTTATCTTTTTTATTTATTGAAACAGAAGTGGTTCCGATGTATTCAAGGGTGGTTCCACCCACACCTCGGCAAGCTAGGTAGGAGTTTTCATCTTCTTTACCAAGTGAGACAGGAAATTAGCTAGCAGTGCAGCAATCTTATTTAAGCTCTCCATGTGTCTTTCTCCATGAATAATTCCTCTACCTCCAAACCATATGGCTGTTGAGATAAGCAACCAATTGAAACCTTCAAAATTCAAACTCAGGAATTGCCATATTGGGCAAGATTACTGGTTCATTTAGCCAGGATCCTGTCACTAAGAACAAACTGTACCACAGCCTTCAAGTTTTTTTTTTTAAAAAAACCCTACTAACCCCCTCTTCTCCATCACAAGCAGATCAGCAAAAGAAATCTACAAAAGTAATTGGCTAGTAACTGCCTTCCTCACAATGCCCATTTAAATCAAATTTCTGGAATGTTGACCATCATATATATATATATATATATATATAATCTCAAAACACAACACATTTAAGTTCATTGCAATGTACTCTACATGGGGCTGCCAGTGAGACTGTTTAGAAACTGCAGCTTGTACAAAATGCAGTGGCTAGATGGCTTTCTGCCATGTGATTTGTTGATCTTATTACTCTGGTCTTATATCAACTGTACTGGCTGCTAGTCTGTTCCTGGGTAAAATTCAAAGTGCTGGACCTTATCTATAAAGCCTTAAATAGCTTGGGGCTAGGATATCTGAAAGGCTGCCTCCTCCCATATGAACCTGCCTGTAGTTTAAGATCTTCTTTGGATGCACTTCTGCATGACCTACCACCGAGAGAGTGTAGGTTGATGGGAACACAGGAAACAGGATTCTCTGTGGCAGCACCCTGCCTGTGGAACTCTCCCTGACAGGAAGTTAGGCTGGCCCCTTCATTGTTCAGTTTTAGGTAGGCTGTTAAACCTTTTTGGTTCTGTATAGCTTTTTAGCACTTTAAACATATTAGTTCCACATAGACTGGGCTTGGTTGACACAATAACCACGTATGGGTTAAATAACCCATCATGGAATATTTAACTTATCATGGGTTATTGTGTCATCTGTCAGGAATTTGTTAACCCACGATGGGTTACTTGCCAGAAATAACCCATTCTGATAATCTACAGTTTGCAGTAGCGGTTATTTAACCCACCATGGGTTGTTGTGTTGTCTGTCGGGCACCATGGCTTAATCTGCTCACATGTAGAGTCACACAGCAAGATGGGATCATATAGCTGCTGCTACTCTATAAACCCTTAAAGGTTTGCAGGATCAGGACCACACTTCAAAATCCTGCACCAAATTGGGGGGGGGGGCACAAACAAACCTTTGGGAAATAAGCAGATATAAAGAAAATGGCCAAACATGTGCATTCTCCCCATAGCCTAAAGTACACAATTGTGCAGGTATGAATTCATGTAGCTTATTAACCACCATGGGTTATCGTGACATCCAAACATAGCTAGCCTGTTTTAAGATCCTCTTGTGCTCTAAATTCTGCTGTTGGTGATGTTTTAAAGTTCTGAAATTGTTTTTAAAGTTTCAAGGGATTTTTTAAAAGTTTAAAATTTCCCAAATGTTGTTGTTTTTAAAATGTTAAGTTTTAACTGTAGATCACTTTGGGGACTCTAATTAGACCGAGAGGTGACTCATACGTTTTAAAATAAATACAAATAAAATCACATCCACATTTTAGGTTTTCCTATGGAATGGATGCCAGTATTTCCCTCTATTAATATTACACCTTTATAGCACAATGTCTGCTTCTCTGAATGCTTTAAAAGCCCCCTGAAATGTCCAGTCGGAGGTGTTTCAATTATCTGGTGTAGATGATTTTCAGCATTCACTAATGAATGTCAACAATGTCCTGACCTTTCGCTGCAGCATATAATATTTTACTATGTTTCTATTTTGTATTCCTCTATTGATTAACCCAGTGCAAGTTCAGGGCTATTTAGATAACAAATGCAACTACCTTGCCCTCTTGCCATGTTTCTTTTCTAAATGAATAGGAAGTGCATGCATGTACTAGAATTCCTTCTAATCAATTGTGTATTGTATTGTGTTTCAGGCAGTGAAACTTTGCAACAAACCGATGAGTCATGCTGGGAGAAGATGAGGTGGGTGGAAAATACACAACGGAGAGAGGTATTCTTCAGCAATCTGCTGTTTAGGTGCAGAATGCCAGCATTTACCAGCCAGGCATTGGTTAAACCTGGTTTAACTCCTATATTGAGAAGCATAATCTGTGGATCTTTACTGGGCTGTAAGGTCTTAAATCTATTGACTGGAATTACAGCAATAAATGGTTTTGCTGTGAATTGGGACTTCATCTCTGGGAAGTCATGTCTCAACAATAGGTGCCCCTTTCAGACCCAACTTGTGGAGTTCTGGGGTAGAGCTAGTGAGAATGGCAACATTGAGGGAAGGTTCCTTAGAATGTATGAACCCTAATTTGTGCAGAGTACTCATATTGCAAGTTTCATATGACTGATACAAGATGTCATCTCAAGAATTTTCTAGTAATCAGGAGATTATGGATTATGTGGGAAAAATCAAGCTACCCATTATGAAAGCACCCAAAACAATTTCACACATGCATCAATGTGCAATGTTCAAACATCTTTAGGTATTGGGGGTTGGGACACAAGACAGGGCATCCTTTACTGCAGTGTACAGGTTGTACAATGCTCTCCCTATACAGATCTGTATGCCCATTTTACTCTTTGTGTTTTGATGGGGAAGCCTTTAGTCTATATCATCTGCTGTGCTATCAATTTTATGGTTGTTCTGTTCTGGTTTTCTGCATGCTAATACAGTCTAATATGCACCACCATTATTAATATTATTATTATTATTATTATTATTATATTGATTCAGTGATTGTTAGAACATAGTGTTAAAATCAGTAACAATGACTGCAATCCTGGGAATACGCCCCATTGAAATTAATGGAATTTACTTCTGAGTAGACATGTATAGGATTTCACTGTAAATGTATTTTTCAAATCATCACTTGCTTGCTCTTCTGGTATAAATTTCCTGGCTGCAGTTCTCTGCACACTTATCTGGAAATAAATAAACCCTACTAAAAATAGAGAAGCCTTTTTCCAAGTAAACATGCATAAGGATAGTTTAGGCAAGAAGGAAATTTGTTTTGTCTTTTGGCCTTTTCGGGGGAAATATAGGACTGCTTCTTTAAAGTTATTTCAAAGACGAAACACTCTTTTTCTTTCTGTTAAGATTCTTTCCTACTTTCTGAATCTTCTAATCCAGAACATCTGGATTAGAAAACATTACATTTGGGGGTATGAAATTAAAGGGAATTTTAAAATTATTTTAATGTTTATTTTTAATCTACATGTGTGGGATTAAAAAATTAACATAGTTGCAAGGCTATGTTATACATATCATCATTCTCAGAGATAGTAAAACTGAATGGCTAAAAACACTATTAACTTTCTGCAGTAGATTTTCCCAACTGGATAATATAAGTATGTTACTTTATGACACATACAAAATGTCATGGGAAGATAGGTGTAGTTACCTCTGGAAATAAAATGTAAATTTGTTTAAACTTCAACATACAGAACAAGACCAGGACTGCCAACAAATTTAACATGTTTGTCTGGCATTCATCCAAATAAACCAATTAAATTTCAGCATATTTACATATTACAGTGGGTAATATTTCATGAGTACACAGAAACAGGAAGCATTTTCTTTGTGCAGCATTATGAAACTGAGTATTTCCTCTGGAGATGGAAGGTGAAAATGCCTTATACTTACTCTAGTTTCAACCAAGGTTGGTAGTGCAAACGGGACTTCCTGTTCATTTTCTTTTCAAGATGCATGTTAAATAATTTCAAATACCAGATCCTGAAAGCATTACAACCATGGGTAATTGCTTACCTACCTATTTATGTAGCTTTAAGACAAAATGCTTTGCATGGTACATAATAGAGCAGTCTCTGGAAGACTCTTCAGAGTTGGAGTGACGGTGTACCTTACTAATTAGCCCCAATAATAAGAAAAAGAATAAGAATAATAAATATTTATTTATATAGCACTTTGTTGCAAAGTGCTGTATATGAAATAAAAACTTACTCTCATTATGGGACAAAGAAATTGAATTATAGCTTCAAAAACACAGACTTATTGCACTTAGTTCCCATTGACATCATGACTAACATTGCCATGACTAACACTGATTTCAAAGGGGATCCAAGTATGGCTAATCTAGTCTGGTTCCAACCCATAGTATAAAATTCACTGATGCCATGGTTTCAAAAAACTAGTTAAACTGAGAGTATAATTTCAAATTTGTTCTGAGGGGTTTCAAGCTGCTGGGGACCATAGGGATGTGCAAACCCCATCTCAAAGTTTATTCCAATTTGAGTCCATATCAGATCATGAATTTTGGTTTTTTTCTTTTTAAATGAACATCCATGCATATTTTTGTCCATATTTTTTCCAAATGTATGCATGCATCAATTCTCTACGTCTTTGAAATGTACATTTTTCTTCCATTGGTTAAAGCATATTTGTGCACATTTTCCAAACCTACACATTTTTAAACGCTGCTTTTTCAAATGTATGCATGCTAGTCCACAAATCAATTGCAAGCTTGGAAATGTGTGGACTTTGGCCGCAGTTTGTGTCCAAGTCCTTGTTCAGTCTGGAAGGTATGAACGGGACAAAACCTGGGGCAAAAAAAAAAAAAAATCCCATACATCCCTACTAGGGAGTCATTCTTCCAAGTGGATGTTTATCTGCAGTGTTCCTGTCACTGCCTTTGTTGCTGCTTGACTTGAACTGGCCATGCTCCATCTGTTACAGAACTTTGCAAGACATCTGAGCTTTGCTTAATCTTTTAAATGAGGCCATTTGTTTCAAGTGGTCTTGGCGCTGTACCGGCATGATCCTAGCCTCAACAGGCTTTCATTCAGCATTAACGGGATTTACTGCTTCTTAGTCCATGCCACTCACAAGCTTGCTTTAACCCAGGGAAGTAAGAAGTATTTGAGAAGGTATCTGAGGGATAAAACTTGGTCCATTAAATAAAGTCTGGGTTTAACTATAATGACCAAGCTGAACGAAACATTCATTTGGGAAAAGTGAGAACAAAAGCATTAAGGGGATAAGACAAAAGAGAACAGAGAGTCTCAAAAGACTACTGTCAGAGGGTAGCTACATATGAGAAGTAAGTACAGACATTTTCTGCTCAACGCCTCAGAAGGAATCACGATTCATCCACCCTGCTGATGTCTGCTGCATGGCTACCATTCTTTCACTGATTTAAAAATGAAATATAGGAAACAAAGAGATGTATGCTAGATGCCGCAGAGAAGTAATGTGTGATGTTATCACATCTGTGAGTTATTGGATCATTTGAAAGCAGAGTTAAATCCATATCATTTTCTGTGTCATTTCAGAGAATTCTTTGGAGTAAAATACAATGGAACATATTTTGCTCAGCATATTTCTTTCTTTCTTGTGAAGGCATGGGGATCCTCTGGAGATGATACAGAAAATAAAACCTTCTCAAGAGAAGACAACAGAGAAAGGAGGGTACAAGAGGGAAGATTTGGGGGTGCATAATATTGCAGTCTGGATCAAAATGGAAAGAGAGGGCAATGGAAAGATAAAAGAGGCAAAGAGCCAAGTTGAACCTACCTACCTCCAAGAGGAGAAGTACATTTTTCCTGCTGCAGGGAGAACTCTGCATCTGCCCAATCCTGCTCCTCTGTGGACACACGTACTTGGCTCTGGCTCCAACACAGAATTTTGCTCCTCATTTTTCCATGTTCTGGCCAGGCTTTTGGCTTTTTTCGACTCACCCTTTTTCTGGCATGTTTATCTATTTAGGTTAGCATTGCTTTGAACAAGAGGAAGAATGGCTTTGTGACTGCCACAAAAGCCAGCCAACCAGCATTTCAAATAGCTGCCTTTTCTTGGAAATGGGAAGACCCCACTGCTCCTGGACTTAATTCAGTTTAGAAGAGAGACTGCAGATCCAAAGTGGACTAGCTGCTTAAGGTATGTATGACTGTTTTGGCCCAATGGCAGGAAGTGAATGCTAATAAAGTGGTGGATATAATTACCTAATACATTTCAAAGTTTGCAGAACAACAGGATGTAAATTGGATACAATGGCTACTCTTTGGAGAATGTTGCATCAATAAAAGCTTGGGAAAGAACAGGATTCAGGCATTATATCTTTTCCAAAGTCTGCAGTTCACAGAACCATTCCATATAGATAAGTTTTTTATTTATTTATCTGAAAAGTCGATGTGCTGCCTTTCTGGCATAAAGCACATTCAAAACCACTTAATAATTTGTTAAAACAACATCAGTTAATTATTAGGTAAACAGTTATGATGGTTCTTGTGGATTATTGTTGCTTTTCTTCTGGAAAGAGAGAGGCTGGGATGTGGGATGTATTTGGACATGAGTGTAACCTCTCTAAGGCTCGTGCACTCCATCTTCTCCTCCTCCTCTGGTGCAGCCACAAGGAGTTTGCTTCCCTTTTTGATTCACTGCAGCTTGTCATGATGTCTGAATTCAATGATATGGACTGTGGTCAATCTTAACTATAATGTGTTTGAAGCGAGCCAAGTTCTGAAGGTGGCTTGTTTAAATAAGCCATGGTTAAAAATTAACCAGTTTAGGGTGTGGGTGTAATGCTAAACTGTGGTTAATAGAAATCAGAAGGAAAAACTTCTGAACCATGCTGGAAGAGAAAAGGGGAGGAGGGCATGAGTGTGCCCAGGAGAGGATAGGCTCATTTCCATCAAGATAATTGTTTATTGTGAAACCTGGAGCTCATCTACACCTAAGAGTGTAGACCATAAGAGGGGGTGTATTGTGGACTTAGGCTGCCTCTACAAGAGGCATTTAAAGCTCTTTCAAGGCGCATTAAAAAATTTACCTCTACAAGAACGGAGCGCAAATCGGGCGTAGAAGCGCGCTATCCCTCCGATTATGCGCATTATCGATTGCGCGTTAAACAGCAAGTTTTATTTTGCTCCGGCCGTTAAAGCACATTTTGACTATGTGAACAAGCGCTTATGCGCATTAACTACTTGTAAAGCGCAGTTTGGTCATCCGTTAATGAGCTTCGCCACCTCTCCCTGCCTCTCGTGCAGAGGTATTAGGCGTAAACGCGCTTCAGCGATTATGCACATAATCGCCTAACCAGGCGCAAAAGCGAATCCTTGTAGAGGGGACCTTACCTGCTTCCACGATCCTCCCCCAGCGTCTAGATGGCCACGCGACATCCCTGAAGGGAAGAGGGATGTTGCGACCGCCTTTTTTTAAAAAAGAAAAGGAGCCGTGTGCGGCGTAAAACTTACAAAAAACACCCCCCCTTGCCCACCCACCTACCCGTCATCCTGGGGATGGCAAAATTGCTGCACCACCCCCTTGTGCACGGAGCCACCCCCACACTGCTCTGTGCCCATTTCAGGCCTCAGGAGCGAGCGGAACACCAGCTCCAGTCCTCAGGATGGGTTAGGGAAAACCATGGGAAAACAGGGATATCCCCAGTTTCTGTTATCCCGGGGTCATCCCTAGGTCATCCCCAGTTGATCCTGGGATTCCCTGTGTGTCATATGGATGCACAGGGACAACTTAGGGATAACCCCAGGATGAATGCCTGGTATAGACATGGCCCTGAATTCAGCCATTGTGTTCCTTGGCTTCAGCCTTCCTTTTATTTGTCAGCTCTTCAGGAAAAAAAAATATTTTTGAGAGCTTCAGTTTCTCTATGCATATGTTAGCTCCTAACTGACATGCGTTCAACTGCTGCTTTTATATGAACACTTGTGGGAATATAATATAATACACCATAGGTCTTTTTTAATAGAAAAATAAAGTCTATTTTCTGAAACCTGGCAATCTTTCTTTGTGTGTGTGTGTTTTCTAAAAAATCTCAGTCATAAATCATTGGATTTTTGAAAGTCCACAGACTGTATTTATGCAAGGGAACTGGCTACGTATGCAACTTTACTTAGCAGCAGTTTGGGGTATGCTGTAGGGAGTACTGATAAAACACAATCTAAAATAACTTAGGTTCACACTATGCAAACTACCACTGAATCATGTCCTTCAAGCTCAACTAGCAAATTACATCTACAGGCGTTTGGTATGTAGGAGACTAAAACTAGCAAATGAAGACTTTATATTGAAATAAAAATGTGAAAAGAACACTAACACACTTCCCTATCTTATGTATTTATTTGCCTAAAACTGATTTTTTTAAAAAAATCTATGAAGTTTCTATCAACATTAATTATTAGAATGTATCAAATAAATACACACTAAATACTTGGAATAAAAAGTATGGTTGTATTTAAAGTTTTGTGAAGGGAAGTAACTCTCCATATTCTTTAAAAGATTTCTATAGAGTTTAGTATCACTTTGTTTCCAAAGTATACAAAGAAGACTGCTTCTGGGGCTGTAACAATTAGGGTAGATGAGCAAAACTCCAACATCGGGGCCAAATCTAACGCTCCTGGTGTTCCAGTCCTGCCCTCTAAGATTCCTTAGATGGTCTCACCCACTTTCCTCCTACCATCAATTAATTGGTGCTTTCTGGGCTTTTATGCAGTATTTTCCCTATTCTAAACGGTCGAAATTAGTGCTGGGCCGATAATTTTAACCATTCCATTTCCAGTTTTGGCATTTTGTGGTGGGGGGAATAAAAACTCGGGCAAAAGAGGCTGGGAGAGGTGAGAATTTCAGAGAATTTTCTCCTTGGGGAGGAGACAGGGTTTCCACATACCTTTTTAAATGTAGCCAGTTGTTGAGGGGTCTTCTTTCTTTCTTTTTGCTTTTTCAAAATGATCCCAGCATTTTCAGGAGCCCAGGAGTTCTTCCTGAGTGCTTATTGGAGAGGGCAAGGTCACATGGTTTCCAACAGGCATTCACTAAGAACTGCTGGGCAGAGAAAAGGGGGGGGTGTATGTGGGTGCTTTGAAAAACTAAAAAAATAGGAAGAAGCCTCCTTATCAACTGGCCACACTTAAAAAGGATATGTGGAAGCCCTGGCACTCTCCCCGAGGAGAAACTTCTGCAAATTGCCCCCTCCCTGCGAAAGAATCAGAAAAAGCAATGCCTCTTTCGCAGGGAGAAAGTTCCCAAAAATAGGGGGCAGGTTTCGGCCCAGCACTAGTTGAAACTTTTCTGAAATGGGATTTGGCCGATGGGTTGAAAGAGGTACTGACCTCTGAATACCACTCATTCATATTTAATTTTACAGTGGAGACATTAAACTGCTTAAATTTTTTCTGACCAATTTGTCACACTGTCTTTTTTTCTCTTTCAATGTGAGCAATTATTCTAGGATGCAATGTGATTTATTTTAAGGTTGTAACCCTTTTCAGCTGAAGACAGAAATATAAATGCTATAAATACATACAAACATATGTGTGATTAGTTGGAATGCTAGGGCTTGTGTGACCATTTCTGTCTAAATATGCATAGAAATGCCTTCACAACGGGCCCGGCGTGCCAGGGCACATGGAGGCAATTGCGGGTGGGGGTGGGGTGATGAGGTGGCGTGGGTGGCAGCCACTGGCTGCTCCCGTGGTGCCTCGTGGCAGGGAGGGGACTGAGGGAGTTTAAAGGCAGGCTCACCCCTCCCTGCTGCCTCTTTGTTTTTGCGGCTCCCTCCCTCCCGCCCTGTATGTAGTGTGGGTTTGCCGGTCGCTCTGTTGAGGGCCACGTAGGAATTTTTGGCTCATAATCACTTTCAGGTTATGGGGTTTTTTTGCCTACTTCACACTGCAAGACAGCCAGGGAGTATTAAATATGTGATGTTGGTTAATGTTTCGGTCACTTTTACATTTTAGCAGGTAGGTGCAGGCATCTGGAGCGTAATAGGGTTGGTGAGCATTCACAGGCACTGTTTCGGTGATTGGTAATGCCTGAGGGCCCCCAGCTGTGAGTTTTACGGCCTCAGCCTTAAGGGTTACCTTTAAGGCCAACCTTCCTCACCTACTCGGAGCTGTACGGCATGAGGGGAGGTCGACATCGGAAGGCCTTCCTACACCATGAGGGGCAGTCTGGGTTGTGGTGAACTGGGAAGCGCCACTTCACAGATGGTGAATGTCTCACCCTGAAATATTTAGTATGCCTGCATAGGTTAACCTACTCTGCAGATCTTTAATAAAGTGGCCCTGTTTAAAATCCACTTCTCTGTGTTGCCTCGTTATTTCTCCACCCTCCATTACCCGCAATTGCACCTCTAGTATCTGCTGTAGACAATTTATGAAGCAGCTCTCTCTATGGTTGCCAAATATAGGGATCCTACTGATACCTCTAGGAGATGGGGCTGAAATACACCAAAGAAAAATGTCAAGCAAGAAGCTATTAGAGAATTAGAGTTATTTAAAATATTTTAATCAGCTGTTCTCAAGGAGTTATCAAGCTGCTGTACATAAAAAGCAGTTTATAAATCTGATAAATAAAGTAAATGAATAAAAAATAGTAAAAAAATAAAATTGGAAAAATAAATTAGTAAACATTATTAATACAATAAAATCAGGCAATCAATACAATAAAATGAATAAAATTACTATGAATTGGGGAGTGGTATTAACGATTAAAGGCTCAAGTAAACATTTTTTATTAACTGCAGTCTACAAGGCAATAGGGAAAATGGCTAGCATAACCTCCCTGGGTAGTGAGTTTCACAGCTGGGATGATGCCATACAAAATGCCCTATCCCACATTCCCATCAGCCTCCCTTCTTTAGGAGGTGAGACATGCAACAGGGCTTCACATTACAAGTGTCAATTTTGGGCAGGTTAATAGGGGAGGAGGCAGTCTTTCTGATACCCAGCCCCAAGCTATTTGGGGCTTTGTACTTTGAATTTGGCTCTGAAACAAACTGGAAACCAATATAGCTGTTTCAAGACCAGTGTTAAATGGCCTGTAAACAACATGCAAGTTAACAATTTGGCCACTCCATTTTGTACCAACTGTAGCTTCCAAATATTTTTTCAAGAGAATGCCTATGCAGAGTGCATTACAGTAACCTCAATGTGAGATTATTAAGTTATAAATCAATGTTCCATATCCACCTTCCTCAGGGCTTCTTTTGCTGGGCAAACTTGTTCCTAACCACCATTGCCACCTGAACATTCAGGAGCAGTACAGGTGATTTCTCTAAATGGAATAATTGTGTTGGAAGAAAGCAGGCAAATTTTAGAGCAGGGGTAGGAACCGGTGACCTCCAGATGTTGTTGGACTCCAACTCCCATGAGTTTAGGGATGTATGAGAAGTTCACCCCATTTAGGGGGTTTCTTTATGCATAATACACACGATTGCACTTCCCAGGCGTGCACAAAGACCCAGTCACAATTTGCAGTCCGAGCTGGCAATGCATTCCGTAAAACAAAAAAACAGTGTTTGACACCATGCACAAATTTGAAAAATCCAAAAATGAAAATGCATACGTTTCCAAATGTGCACACACATGTTTAAAACAGTGGGATGTGTCCAAACATGCTACATTTAAAAAATGAGCACAAAAATACATACACTGATGTGAGCATTACGAAAAATGCATGTGAATTTCCATATGGACTTTAAAAATGATAGTCACAAGTTCAGGCAGAACTGGGAACAACCTTGACTTCAAAATAACATGCCAATTTAACGTGTCATTGACAAATCCATCCATCCCTACATCAGCTTCAGAGAGCATGGTCAATGTGATGATGCAAATTGTAGTCCTACAATATCTAGAGGGCCACAGGTTTCCCACCCTTTATCTAGGGGGATATATGTTAGTAACCCACAGAAAGCTTTTCTAAATTGAATGTGTACTTTACAGTTTAGCCACGTTACCTGGAAAGTTAAAAGCTAAATACTGTCCTCCTGCATGTCTGGGGACAAATGAATGCCAGTTCCAAAATGTGACTCAATAGAAAACTAAATAAACTGTAATTCACCAAATACTTGCTTTGAAGGAAACAGAAGAAAAGAGAGTTCCAAAGATGAATAGTGACATTGACAGTACTTTACTGCCAGCCCCAGAAACCAAAGCTCCACTTACTAACACCCAGGAAAACACAGTGGACTTCAATTGTCAATAAGGAAGAAAACTAAAGTCAAAACCCTCCAGGTTTCTATGGTTCATTACCAGAAATATACAACCCAGGACAAGGACTGAGGAGAAAACTTGAAAAAAACACATGTACATAGAATGAAAAACATTATTAAACACCTGTGGAATAAACTCCCACTGGAGGTCCACCATGCACCATCCTTGCAGGCTTTTAAGAAGGCCTTAAAATATTATATTTTACCACAGCCTTCTTATAAATGAATACTGTTTTGCTGCTATTGCCCTTGTTCTTGATGTTTTATTGTTTTTAACTGAAATTTTATTGTTTTTAACTGAAATTTTACTCTGTGTGCTTTTATTGCTTTTAATGTTAATACTTTTTAAGGTATTGTTTTTATGTATTGTTGTAAGCTGCTTTGGGAGGGCTTCTGCCCTGAAAGGCGGCTAAGAAATGTTTTAAATAAATAAATAATAAATAAATGGTATAATTTAAACTTATGGTGTGTTGTTGTTGTTTAAAAAGCAAACCTGTTGTGTGAAGAGCAAGTGATTTATTTAAATAAGAACATAAACAGAACCATGCTGGATCAGACCAAGAATCCATCTAGTCCAGCATTCTGTTCACACAGTGGCTGAACAGCTGTTGATGGGAAATCCACAAGCATGACATGAGTGCAACAGCACTCTCCCCCCCATGTTCCCCAGCATCACCACTGAAGTTTATAGATCACAACTCAGAGATTTCAGTTCTCAAACTTGTATTTTGGAATGTTACGGGTAAAGAAGTAATGCCAGCTTAGGGTTTATGTTTTGCTTTTGAATATGACTTTGATGCCAGGTTTAAAGATGCATTACATATTGTGCTCTGTGTCTATCATACTCTGAGTTTTCATGTATCCTTATTCACTGGTTTAGGGAAGCACAAGCTTGTTATTTTGCATTTCTTTGTAGAGTTTCTGAGCAAACTTGTATTGTTTTGTGCTTATACCAATATATTTTCTTGGCATTTATTTTTGCTGATATAGCCTGAAGTAATTTACAAATAAATCAAACCAATCCAAAACATTAAAATAAAACCTTATTTTAAAATCAGCTTTTATTTTCTTCCATGAAAAAAAAAATATATCCCTACTTGCATTCTCTATTTTATTGTAACCTTGTGGTATTTTTTGACATACAGCAGCTTTGGTCTTAGAATTCCTACTTGCAGCTCCAAAAAGAGTTTCATTCTTCTAACACTGGCTGGCCCAAAAAGTGTTTAAGGAAGATGTTCTGTGCTTAGCTATTTGACGTTCAGTATCTCCTTTTGCTCCATTTACGGTACATTTCTAGAGTGCCTTGAGCTTCTTTCAATAATCCTGTCAATCCTCTCATTTACTGTATGCTTTGTAGTTTTTATGCTTTGACTTTCACCCAGTTATTGTTCTTTGCTGCTTTGGGTTTCTCCTTTCCCTTTTCATGTCTAGAGAAACCATTCCTACCCACCCCCTGCTAGCCACTTCATCAAATATTGAAATCCCCTCTGCTCCCACCCACCTCCATTATAATTTAATTTTTGTTAATGAAAATTCAAATCACCTTTTGACTGCCTTCTTACTAATGAATACAATAATCTAATACATAGCCTTCCTTTAGGAGCTCTTTAAATGTTCCTTTGTCCATGTGAGAGCTCTTTTCCCATAAGCAGTTCCAGCACAGCTGACTTAATTCCTAAATGACTCAATTATGCGGATCTATCCCCACCCCACCCCCCATTGAAACTGGCAGTCCCCATCCTTCAAGGTGCTACTTTCATAATTGGGTCCCATTCAGCAAGTCCCCATTTCATATGGTTTGATTCAAAACTTTACCCCAGCCATGTAGGAGTGACTCATAGGCCTCCTCCACACGAGACGTTTAATGAGCCTTGAAGGCTCATTATAAATTTTACCTCCACACCAGTGGAGCGCAAAACGGGCGTACAGGCGCGTTATCTCCCCGATAATGCGCATTTTCGAATGCGCGTTAAATAGCGACTTTTATTTTGCTCCGGCCGTTAAAGCGCATTTTCGCCGTGTGAACAAGCGATTATGCGCATTAACGTCTTCTAAAGCGCTTTTTGGACATCAATTAATGCGCTTCGCCGCCTCTCGCCGCCTCCCGTGCAGAGGGATTAGCCGTAAATGCGCCTCCGCGATAATGCGCATAATCCCCGAACCGGGCGCAAAAGCGCATCCTTGTGGAGGGGGCCTTAATTCATTTTCTATTTCTGTCCAACATGGAATTCACCTTTTTCACAGCAGCTGCTCACTAGGGTTGACAATTTCATCGGACTGTTCACCACAACCCCAAGATCTCTTTCTTGGTCAGTCACTGCTAGCTCAGATCCCATTAGTGTATGCATGAAGTTGGGATTTTTTGCCCAACGTGCATCGTTTTACACTTGCATATATTGAACAACTTTAATGCCTATTCTCCCAGTTTGAAAATATCCTTTTGGAGCTCTTCACACCCTCTTTTTGTTTTAAACACCCTAAAAAAAATTGGTGACATCAACAAACTCAGCCACTTCACTGCTCACTCGTAATTCAAGATTATTTATGAACAAGTTAAAAGTAATAGTCCAAATAAAGATCCTTGCAAGACTCCACTGTTTACAGCCCCCGATTTTGAGAACTGACCAATTAACAGTTGCAGTGGCAATTATCGATGAAACAATTATGCCAGTTTGCACTAGACATCATTTACATGGTGTTATGTCAACTGGTAAGCAAAGGGCCCATTGGATGCTGCCTTTAGTTCTTATCTTTTCTTTAAGCCCTTTATTTTCTTCCCATTTCAAATCTTGTTTGTCCCTTCTCATTTTCTCCTCTTCAATTCTCCATCCCCTGCTGCTCATCACACTTCTCCTGCCTTCTTTGAGACTTTGTTTCCTTCCAATTTCTCATCTCACCAAGAATTTATCTGCTTTAATTTATTTTTAATCCAATACACATTTCCATTTATTTGTGATTTTGATTGTCCATTTTTATGAGAGCACACTGCTTTAATTTATGTTGCATGTTCTATTCTCTCTTTCTGTCCTTCCTCCCTTTTCCTCATATGCCTTGTCTATTAAGATTGCAAGCCCTCAGGCAGGAATCATCATTTTCTTTAACAGCGGCAACACTGATTGTCTAGTTCAAAGAACATTCAATCAGACAATATACCAATTTTTACCTATAGGCACAGATACCGTTAAATCCAGTATGATTTTTGTGTTGAGAAAATATTCAGTGGCAAAATACTCCATTAAGTACAGAATTACCATATGAAATAATTTAAACATTTTATTTATTTATTTATTTATTACATTTGTATACCGCCTCAACACTAAATATCAAAAAGAAAGAGATGTAAAACTGAGAAACCTTGCCGATGTGTACTATAGCATGATCAGGTAAAAGGACCAGAAATCTTTAAAGCCAATCTCATTTATTTAGGGCACAATCCTGTACATGGAGAAAAGTTCTCCAACCCCCAGAATGACTAGCTGAGGAACGCTGAGAGTTGTGGGACATTTTTTTCTATCTAAGCTTGCATAGAATTGCACCCTTAATCTGTCACCATGCTTAAAGTTTATGTTTAACAGGGGTTAAACATAAACTTGATATGTTTGATGAGCCCTCCCCCCAAAAAAACAGACCTAGGCTCATCAAATATTGCTAAATGCCTGAGAGCAGAGGAAAAACTTGACCTGGCGCCGAAAAAATAACAATGTTGGCGCCAGGCAGGCTTCATCGGGGAATGTAATCAATCAATCAATAAAATAATTAAAATAAAGTGAAATGGTATTCCAGGACACATTTTCTATTAAACTTTCCACAGAAATTGTTGGGAGTGGGGTTCGTCTGGATTTCAGCTCATCTAAATGTGCATAGTTTATTTTCACATTTCTGTTTTCTTATAGTTGTGAAGCACATGCCCTTTCAACTCAGCTGGTGGCACCTTGACTCTTTTTACTACTTGTTGGAAGTACTATGCTGTCCATCAAGGGTATGAATTGCTCAGATAACATGTTGAGATGGACTGAATTTGGAAGCAGAAGGCAAATTAGCACATTCTGGAAAAGAAAACATTGGAGAAATGATTTGAGGCTAGAGGAGAAATCTTACCAGATTCTTGAAATGACTCAAAAAGAGTTCAGGGTATCCTTTCCTACACACTGGGCCTCATTTACCCTGGTCTTAAATAAATCATAACAATGTGGATTAATTTAATCTTCAATCCCTATTAGTTCAGGCCACCACCATCCCACCCCCCAAACTGGGAAGAAAAGAACTCAGATATATGAAGTACTGAAGGCTCTGGATTGAAGGCAAACAAAGAAGGACCATGTTGCAAGTGAGAGATCTCCATCCCAGCAACAGAAACAACAGTGGAGGCTGGGGATGGAGCTGAGGAATGAAAATAGGTAAACAGGGAATGGGCCTGGTACTGTTCTATTTCATATTTGTAAGTATAATTTTCCCATGGCACTTAATATTGGTATGGGCATCAGGTACCCATACAATTCTCAGGGATCCTGGCAACTGGAACTGGAGGTAGGGGACAAAGAGAGATGAAAGGTAGAGGATCACTTCCTTCCCACTCACCCTCCTGCTGTTTTGTAGTAAGGAGGACAAAAGAGAGCATCCAACCTCTTTCCCTGCCTCTGCTATAACCACAACAGCCATCATAGAAGTTGGTAACTGGACATTGGGAAAGAAGAGTTCCTGAGTTGAAGAAGAACTCTGGCTATAATGTTCACCTCATTCTGAAGGCAAGCATTACAAGTGGCTGAGGTTCATAGCCCAAACCAAAGAATTATACGTATGAACGACAATATGAATTCTATTGCTTAACCCTGAACAAATGCTAGTTGATCAAGAATCACTAGTAACTTAAGAGTTACAATGAATGTTCACTGCTCCTTAGAGTTGTCTGATTCCCATTTTATGCAACAGCTATGTAACTTTTGTTGGATACCCAGCCTGTGCCCCATTGCCTGTTCCTGTGCTTTATAGACACAATATTGTCTTCAAATATCAATGTTCACAGAAAGAGACATGCTGGACCAGCAGCACGTGCTTCTCTGTCCTTAGAAAAACATCAAACACAAGTTATTTAAATTTAATTGTTCGAAAAGGGAAGAGTTTATGTGGTTGCCTAATTGCTCTGCTGAACTGCTTATCAGTTTCTGAAAGGGTGAAAAATCAACCACTGCTGAATGTTTGCTAAGGGAGGGAAAATGTTGTGCAATAGGTTTTTCTTATTTAGTTCCCAAGGGTATATAGCCGTCAATTCTTTGTAACACTTTCTCTCAGCAAAACAAAAATTTAGGGACAAAAGGCTTCAAAATCTTTTATTTCTAACTTAGTGCCTCCTAGCAACAGAACATAATCTGTTACTGAGGTTATACTGTTGATCAATATTCCCAAGCACTGCTCCTTTCAACAGTTAAGATGTTTGTGAACATTCTGACATCACAACAGCTCAGCCAATAACTAAGCTCCCAATCATTACTCAATTTTAACTTATTAGATTCTATAGATTCCTAAGATTTTCATACACTAAAATCTTCAAAGAATAGTTTTATACAGAACTAGTAAGAGTTTTCAGTTAATGTTGTAACAAAATTCAAAATATAATATATTGGCTTTATAATTGTTTAATTTTACATTTTTACTGTGAACAGCACTACATATATTAAAGATAAGAAAATATGAACCAAGAAACTGCTAATCCCAATAAATTCTTAGAGATAACTCCTAACCCCAACATTCATGTTTGTGTCTTTCTGATAGACATTTTTCTTGAATACATTAAATAGTAAACTCTAAAATCCATAAACTGTTGTCCTGCTCAAACATAAGCTACATAAAAATGGGAAAATCTGCCAGACATTTTTGAATTGCTCAATTCTAGATGGATCAGTTATGGATTAGTTAATTAATTAATTAATTTCCTGTACCCACAAATGCCCCTTAATGGAAGAAAGGGGAATTGTTATTATTACTGCAGGGGTGTGTTCTACTCCTAGCCACAGAAACATTTGGAGCCTGTTGCTGCTTAAATGTTTTGATCATAGTTAAATTTTATATAAGATAGTTCACTTAGTAACAAACTACTTGGCTTTTATCTTTGCAAAGCTAGAATAAGTCATGACATTACCCTCTTAAGACTGTAGCGTTATGCACATTTATTTAAGAATATGTCCCTTCAAAAAACAGTATGATTTGCTTCTAAGGAAACATGCCACGGATTGGGCTAAGCTACTGTATAAGGATTCTTTAATTGCCTCCAAAAGGAACTATGCATTTGCTACACACATTTCCCTTTTGTGGTGGTTCTGTTTCCATACCCAAACATTAGGGATGAGTTATTTTTCAACCATATGTAATAGAATCCATGGCAACTATGGTCACAATAACCAGAATGGAAGCCTGATTTATATGCATCAGGTACATATTTGTGTTGTCAAGGGCACATTTGTGCTGGTCATTGCATTATTGTATTCACTTTTATGTACATGGTTAATTAGGACATGGTTATAATTTGCCTGAACCACAAGGATCTTTTTTCAGACACACCAGTATATAAGAACAAAAAAAAAAAACCCATGCTGTACCAGGCCAAATGCCAATCTAATCAAGAATCCATATTCCCCACAGTGGCCAACCAGAAGCTTTTAGGAAACCCACAAACAAGAAATGAAAGGCAACAGCAACTAGTGCTAAGAGTCTTACTGACTCTGAACCTGAAGCTTGCATAGAGTCGTTATGACCTGTAGCCATTGATAGACTTTTCCACCATGAATCTCTCTAAGCTCCCTTTTAAGCCATTTTAGATTGTGTGCATCACTATATTTTGTAGCAGTGAATTCTATGTAGCAATCATGAGTTGTGTGGATTATTTTTAGTCCTATTCTGGCATTCCAAAATTTACACCAACACATGAGGAGGGGCAGCAAGAATGAGCACACTAGCACCCCTCTGTTTCTGTTCTCATCACCTTCCTCATGTTCAAGACACATTTCTGAAGGGGGAGTCTCTTCTTCATACAATTTAGAACCCCGAAAAATCAGAGTTATATATTGCACAGAGTCTCCTAAACTAAAGTGTCTCCCTCCTTTAGACGTTCACCCTGAACATGAAGAGGATAATGAGAACAGCAGCAGAGGGCAGGTGGAGCTAGCATGCTCATTCCCTCTCTCTCTCTCTCTCTCTCTCTCTCTCTCTCCCCCCCTTGAGTGTTGGTGTAAGTAAGGCTTAGAATTCCTGAACACGGCTTTATCCAAGGGTGGTGACTAGGGTAGGCAAGAGGCCCATTGAAAAGAGCAGAGGCTTATTGAAAAGACCTCCCTGGATTTGTCCTCCTTTTCAACCTGCTTGTTTATCTGCCTCTTCCTCCAACCCAGACAATGACGGTGGCAAGAAGGAGCAGTAGATGTCACTGCCTACTTACTCCCTGCCTTAAGCAAGCAACTTATGTCAATGATGAGAAAGAGAATGAGGAACACTAGCAGATGGTGACAATATCAGTGACAAGGTAATCTCATTAAGGGAGGGGGGCAATTGAGTTGTCTAAGCCAAGTAGGTATATTTGAAGTTCATAGCACAATATCAGCTAAGCCATATTGTGTCACATGCTGGTCTTGTTTTAAATGCAGATGGGTCCTTCCTCCAGCTATTGGGGAGGTGAGAAACTTCCCTTACCATTTGCTTTCATCAGTAAGAGCAGTCACCATATAAGGATGGTTGGACTTCAAAAAGTTGTTGGTTATGAAATGATTTACAATTTTTCAGAGGGGAAAGGTCCCCCACCTTGAGTGTTCTCCATGTTCATAAATTCTTGGCTCCAATTCAAAGTAAGCCAACATTGTTATCTTTTCAGCGCCAGGTCAAGACTTTCCTCTTCTCCTAGGCATTTAACAGCATATGATGAGGGTTTTTGTGTTTTTGTGTCGTTGTTGTGCTTTGACCCAGTAGGATATTGTAATTTTAACTTGTTTTTATGCTTTATGCTTTTAAATTTTGTATATTGGTGTTTTAATTGTTCAATATTTTTAATTTTTGTAAACTGCCCAGAGAGCTTCGGCTATGGGGCAGTATATAAATGGAATAAAATAAATAAAATAAATAAAATAAATAAATAAGCCTGGTGAGTTCACCCACTACTAAATTCAATGGAGTCTAAACACAAGAAAAATCAATGTTTTATTCAACTTTGGACACTGGAAATCTAAAAGCTGCTATATACAAGACATATTGACCTAAGTTCATGACATTCGAGCTATTACATACATGCTTTTCAAGCCTACAGTATTGATCTCCATCAAATTAAACCTTAGAGGATATTGGAATCCTCCTATGTCAACATGGTTATATAAAAAAGTTTTTTAAATAATTGATTTTTCTATCCTGCTTTGCTCCTACTTGAAATGAGGAATGTTTTGTCAAATGGAGGCCAAGGTTAAACCTAGAAGAAGGAATATTCTTACATACCCCACAAACACAGAAATATTTCAAACTAGGTTACTTTTTCCTTTATGGGATATAGTACTTAACTACACTTGACAGCCTGTGCTCCATAATGATGAAGTCCATGTGGATGTACAATGCCAATGACAGAGCCTGACTCAAGAAGGTAAAATGCTCTTCCAAGTTCAAAACAGAGTGGCTTTCAAGAATGCAGAACTTGTCCATCTCAGAAGAAAAAGGCCTAATGGAAACAGACATAGAACAAATCCCATTCATATGCAGGCTGACACCATGAGACTGATGAAAGGCATGAGTGACACCAGGAATATCACCTTTATCCTGAATCCTATCACTATAATGGTCATGCTCTGAGATGCTTACAGTACTGGAGCTTGGAGCTTGGCCCTCCTAATATCCATATTCAGCAATATCTCTGTCTCTGTCTCTGTCTCTGTCTCTCTCTCTCTCACACACACACACACAATGCATTCAGTGAATATATTCAATGGCATTAAGCTCAGTAGGTATATGGACACCCCAACTGCCACACCTGCTGGTCACATCACCCTGGTGACTGCACATTTTACATGCATATAGTGGTATACAAAAGCCTATTCCACAGGGAATCCTAACTGGCCAAGGTTTCCACCTGTGCGGAAGAACCCTATGTAGGTAAATATATACACATGTAAGTTCCTTTCATACTAGGATTAAATGTGCTGCTGCTGGGTGCTGGGGGAAATGGGCACAATCCTGTTAGACACACACATGTGTGTGCGCGCACACACACACACACACCAAACATGGTTCAGAATAGTTCTTATAACTGAATAAGATTTATAACTTTAATCCAGAGGGAAGGCTTGGCATGTTTAGAGTATGGTAAAATAAAACCATAAAAACTGACAAAACCAAAGCAAACAAATACGACTGCAATCCCAAAGGTGAAAGAAACTGCCTTTTTGGCAATATCTGCAAATGCATACTGCTTGAATAACAGAATTTTGTAGCAAATGGACAGAATTTCAACAGATAATAATTAGTGCCCAAAGCAAAGGCTTGATATTGTTACCTAAACTGTGATATAAATTCATTCAATAAAACTTAGTATCAATTAACAACAAGGAAATAGTAGTAACAAATAATGGGAGAGTATTTGAAAGCCAGCAATGATACCGTCCTTCCCTTCAACAATTAGGGTGCAATCCCATGCCTGTTTAGGCAGCAAAAAGTCCTACAACTCCCAGCATTTCCCAGTCATCCATGCTGACTGTAGGAGCTGTAGCATTTTTTCCTGTCTAAATATGCATCAAATTGTGCCTTAGAGAATTAAACTGTGCTGATTCTAACTTTTGGTACCTCACCCCACAAAATAAAATAACTGGGACAACTGGTGCTGAGATGGGTGAACTCAAACAGGAACATATGCGCATATGCCATTAGGACAAACATAATAATGCTAAATACCGTTGCATTCAGAAGTGAGCAGCTACGTGAGTTTGAGTTTATAGTATTGACCACATTTGGATGATCAATATTTCAGCTTAATAAAGTTACCAATTTCAGAGCAAGCCATTAAATACATCACAACACGTTTGTAACTACAACTCCCATTATTCCTGACATTTGCCCTGCTAATAGAAGCTTCTGTTAGTTGAAATCTGAAACATATGGAAATCTATCTTCTTCTCACTCCTGTAGTAAATCAACTTCAAACTTGGTTACATACATTCCAAATGTGGACAAAACAGAAAACTGTGATTAATAAAAGACTCCCTGATTTGTTTTTAGCTCGTACAAAAGGATGAAGACTTCATTCGGTAAACACGATAAGCCATTGTGGGCTAATTTACCCATGGGGCTTGTCGTTGTGCACCTGCTAATGTTTTAAAAATGCAAGATTATGAGAAAGGTACACGGCAGTGGTTCCCATCCCAGTGGAATAATCACTGAAATAACCAAAGCATTGCAGCCTCTTTGATGGATCCTTAATTCCTACCAGATACAGTTAAAGTTGGTAGTTGAACCTGTGCATCACTAAGAGGTTTGAATAGCTACTACTTCCCGTGGAGACTAATAAATTTCTTCTTGCCTATACCATCTGAGCTAATTTTATTTAATGAGACCCCATGGAGTGTCATTCTTGGTGGATTTTTTTAAAAATTTGCTGACCGAAGTCCAGAGCTAAGCATTTTGTGGTTCATTGAGAACTTTGTTTCAGCTGGCTTTTAATGACTGGTATTAAGCAGGTATGGGGTGCTTTTAATCTGATACAGTGGTTTTGCATATATTTCAATTAGTAAGTTATTGGGTTTTATCTGAAGTGTTATCTCTTGGGATAAGGGTAAGCTGGCAAACAAAGTAAATACAGTAAATTAAATTATTGAAATGAGTAACTCATTTATAATCCAATATTAAGATTTATATCTTATTTCTATTTTTATTTTTTGCATGGGAAAAGACAAGACACAGTTTTAGCTTTTGCACTAACTAGAATTTAGAACCCAAAGCATGGTTTGAGCTTCCAGATATATAGGCAGACCATGGTTTACAGCACTCATCCTTGAATCCTCAGGCCCAGGGGTCAAATGCATCTGGCATTACAGGGTTCCCCAGAAGGCTGTAGCCTGTTTTGCGCAACACTGATCTTTTGGTGTTTTTCCTGTTTTTGTGCACTTTTCCCCCTTTTGTAAAGGTTGAAATGCCTCTTCTAAGATTTCGTTACTGGTAGCACGAGCTTTAAGCTAAAATACGCTGGTGTTTTTTTTTAGTATTTTGGCCCTGCTTCTTCTGCCTTCAGCTACCAGCTACCACAAGAATTTAGTCCCCAAGAATTTCTCCAAATTGGAATTCAGCACTCCAGCGGAAAGAAACTCTGTACCCTGGTTTAGAGTAATTTGTTGGATCTTATTTTTCCATCTGCTCAGCACTACAACCTCTCTAGAAGCTAAACAACAGATATTATTATTATTATTATTATTATTATTATTTACATTTATATACCGAAGCTCTGGGCAGTTTACAAAAATTAAAAGACTCAACGTTAAATATACAAAATTTAAAACCAAAACACATAAAAACAGTTAAAACATTTTAAACTTTAAGCCTGGCCAAAAATTCAGTTAAAAACCTCAACTTAAGTTGTTAAAATGCCTGGGAGAAAAGAAAAGTTTTGACCTGGCACTGAAAAGATAACAGTGTTGGTGCCAGGCGGGCCTCATCAGGGAGATCATTCCATAATTGGGGGCACCTGGAGGAGGACCATAGATGTTGAACGCAGTGTACGGGTAGGTTCATATCGGGAGAGGCGTTCCATCAGGTATTGTGGTCCCAAGCCGTGTAAGGCCTTATAGGTTAAAACCAGCACCTTGAAACCATATAACTATGGTTTCTCAATTCAGACAGCACACCAAACCATGGCAAGCACAAACGATGGCTTAGAAACCCACATTAAATCAGAGCTGTGCACAAATGGCCTCTCAAAATTCTCCACCAAGGGGAGAACAATTTCAAATAGGTAGGAATCACCATTGGCAAGGGTTGTAGAACAGCTTTCTTTCTTTCTTTGAGGGTTTTGGGTTTTTTGCACTGTCACAGCATCAACTGTGTTGGCAACCTGGCCCCCATTTTGCATTCTCCACAATGTCCCACATACCTAGCATCACTCCAGGGCATTGAGGGGAGGGAATGCAGCCACCACAAAAAATAACGGTGAAGAAAATGTGGAGAAAATTCTGAAAAGTGTCCTCTTGTTTTTAGGAGGTAAGAAAAGAAAAATCTCAGGAATTTCCTGAAAGTTTCCTTTCCTTTCATTTTTTCTGTCTCATTCTCAGGATATTTTATAATTTATGTTGAATGTGTGTTGGTGGTGGTTTTGACCTTAACTAATCACTATGAGGTGGCTGAGGCTACTATCTAATTTTTTCTTTCTATTACTCATCTCACCATTCTTCTACAGTCTCCCTGATCTGAAAAGACCCTGTGGGAGGAATACATTTATGATGTCTTCCCCTGGGTGAGAAGTGTGGGAAGCCAAGGAGGCTACAAGCTGTCAGAGACATGAATGTATGATGAAAGGCAGTACACAAACACACACACACACACACACACACACACACACCTCAGTCATCTCATAAGCAAGGTAAGCACAAGAACCCTGAACCAAAACTGTGAGAATTTTTCTGAAATTTCTTCTCCTCTGAATTTCTTTTCAAAAGCAATTTCTTTTCTATCAAATTGAATGAGAATGGTTGAAATTTTCATGGGAGAAATTTTCAGCCCTGCACTACTTTAAATAGGGCATGAGAGATATCATCTGCTGCAGTATGAGTTGTGCCTTAAGAAATTGAAATTGAAAAGACCTGGGCCAGAACTACACCAAGCAGGAACAGTGGTATGAAAACGGTATATAAAAGGCAGGAGCCATACTACTGTTTCATAGTGGTATTGAAGTGCACTGACAACTGTTGGGGTCCATTGACACATACCATATACCACTATATCCTGCTTGGTGTGGCTCCTGCCTTTTATATACCGCTTTCATATCGCTTTCATACTGCTATATCCTGCGTGGTGTAGCTCTGACCCTGGTCACCAGAGTGGCTGGGTTTATCTCCGCAGCCTCCACAGGCCCTCTAGTATCCAGAGCACAAGATGATCTGTTACCAACTCTTACCAACTCTTATCTCTGCTGAAGCCCTTAGAATTGCACCAGAATTAGAGAGTGGGACATGGGAGACACCATACTGGAGATTTAATGAACATCTGCCACGACTATGATCCACTTTTTCAGTGCTGGACTACCATGATGTCATCCCTGTCGTGCTGTTCTCTCACCCTGAGCGAGTCTGGCTCTGAAAAAGTGGATCAAAGTCGTGGCAGATGTGCATTAAACCTCCAGTGTGATGACGCTAAGTGAGGCGTGGGCTGCAGGTTATAAGAAAACTGTTTCCTATTTCCTGGTTCTGGCACTTTGGGGAAAGTGGTTATTGGCTGAGTATTTCTTAATACTTCAATGCATTGGAAGGATCTGGTATATTTGGCTTTGGCTTATGCATTCCTGAGAAATAGAAATTGTTAATGTGTCTTAATGGTTGATATTGCTTAATTTAAAATGTTGTGTTGGTATTAGTGAAATGAATTGCTTGGGCTGTTATTTTAATGATGTATTATACCAGTTGATTTATTTATATGCATTTTTAGTTTTGTGTTTCTGTTCTTGTATTGTGAGCTGCTTTGATCACATGGTGTGGAAATGCAGCATAAAAATTAAAAGTGGTAGTGTTGATGGTGGTGACAATTTCAGTTTGCTAACCAGCTGCAAACCATGGTTTGTCAATTCAGACATCAGATTAAACCATAATCACATTTCCTTAGCCATACTTGAGTGTGGCATTTGAATTTAGTAACAGAATCCTACTATCAAAATTTATATAATGGTGATACTTTGTAAAACTAAATGTAGTGATATCTGTAGTTATCTATGCATGGAAAATCAAGCAACTTTACAGCAGGCACTGCTTTTGTTTATGCAAAGCAATGCCAACTTAATAAAAAAATCTCTTAGTTATACCTATGCCCACTAAATTTTGCACTGAACTATAGTAATTTGCATGACTGTGTATTCAAAATGAATCCATGCCTCCCCTGCCTTCAGAAAAATGGGCTACAATCAAACATTATGAGGAAAAGTGATTCACAACTTACTATGCTGCAAGGTAATTTCTCTGTGCGTGGCAGCCTTGGAAGTCCTCCTGAAAGATTTACATCAGTTGAGCTCATTATATATCCAACATTATCATAATGCATAGTATGACACAAATTTCCCCTAAAAAGAAAGAGTTATTAGGGAATACACTATCTTCTTCTGTCTTCCATTTCACCCCACCCAAGAACATCCCGTTTGATCTAGTGAAACAGAGTGCAACAGAGTGCAACCTCCGTTGGGTAAACTCTATAACAACTTTCTCCCTCCTGGCACAGCCCTGATGTTTTGGACTGCAATTCCCATAATTCTCAGCCAGTTAGGCCAATGGCTATGCCAACTGGGAATTATGGGAGTTGCCGGCCAACACATCTACAGGGCACCAAGTTGAGGAAGACCGCTGTATAGCTCCCTTTACAGAAGCCACCCCTCTGTGTCCAGCACCAAAATGCAATTGAAAAGGATATTCCAGTACAGGATTAATTTAGTGTTTAGGGATTGATTGCCACCCAACCACCCTACTCCAGTTTGCATGGGTGCCCTGCAATATTTTATCAAAAGTATCATATGGCAAAGTATATTAATGGAAATTTACTGATTTGATGTTTTTTCAGCAAAGTGCTGCTTGGATCCAAATACTCGAAAGAATGCCTCTCCCTATAGCAACAGCCTGTCTGTGTTTAACATCTCCTAGGGAAGCTTTTCTCCTTCCACACATTTATGTGCTAAATAGGAAGATAGCCTTCTTTGTTATGGATGTCTCAATTGTAGAATCCCTCAGTGTGCAACTGGTGCTGACTTTACTATCATTGTGCCACCAGGCTAAAATGTATTTTGTTTGCCCAAGCATTTTAACTAGCTAGTTTGTCCTTCATGTCTTTTAAATTGTTTTAAGACTTTATCCTGTTTTGGTTTTATTGTATTTTAGGATTATTTGAACACTTTTGGATCTTGTTTTGTACACCCTCTTGGTATCTCTGGGTATTTTCAAAATATTTTACGAACAACAATAATTATTATAATGGAACTAAAACTGGAAATTATGGAATACTTTAAGCACAATGAAAACGGTGGTGTTCCTGATGAAATTGTTTGGGGTGCCTTTAAATGCATGTTAATATGAAATGTTAATACTTTTTTTAAAAAAGGAGAAATAAGAATGCCCAAATTATACAGAAAATTACATTACTAGAATAGAGGGGAGACTACTCAGGAAGAAAAGTAGTTTTTTTAGAAACCAATACCATTCAAAGAGATTTCTAAAGCAGATTTATTATGGGAAAGGTAGAAAAGCAAACAGATTCTTGACTGGAAGGCTGTCCTGTAAGATAGCATCAGTGATAAACAAGCAGAAAGGTTCATTTATAATTGAGAATAAGTAGATCCCTAATGCTTCTGCACATTACTAGTCTGAATTGTATGTTCCAAAAGCCCCAATGCTGCATTTATATGATTTCTTAAATGCGCATCTGTCTAAATTCTTTTCGGAAGAGCATGCACATAATCTTGATAAGAAAATTAGAAGCAAGGAAGTTCTAGATGTAATTAGAAATGTAAAAACTAATAAGACCCCTGGAGGGAATGGCTTTTCTGCTGAGTTTTACAAAGGATTCCAGGATATACTGGTGCTACCACTAGCTAACATATCTAATAGGATTCTCTGTGAAATGGCTTATTCCAGATTCATGGAGGGAGGTCAGAATAGTGGCCATAGGCAAACCCAACAAGGATAGCACCCTGGTTTGAAATTCCGTAAGTAAGGAATTTCCAATTTCCTTACTTACGCAGGATGCTAAAATATTCACATTTTTGTGGCAGGCAAACGTAAGAAAATGATTGAATCCTATATTGACAGTGATCAAAATTGTTTTAATTTTAGAAGTTAAATAGTGGTTAATATATGATGTTCACTGTAAGATACAGAACACTATAAACTAAGACACATTAATTAGTTTTGTCTCGGGATGCAGAGGAAATGTTTGACTATCTAGACAGCATGTATCTCTTGAGGCTATGAAGCGTATGAGATTTGGCATGGGCTGCTTCTGGGTGGTAGAGGCCCTATATCAGGGATCGGCAAACATTTTGGACTGGTGGACACATTTGGGAATTTGAGAAACTGCTGCGGGTGCCACCACAAAATGACTCCCATGATGGATGGGGCTAGTTACAGAACGGCTGCCATGGGGGCCCGGCTAGTCAAACGTGAGCTAAAGAAGTGGTGATGGTGGGGAGAGAAACAGAAAGGCTAGAGGCTGCAAGGGAGGGGGAAATAGCAAGGCAAAGGCCTAGAGGGGAGAGAAAGAACAACACTAGCAGCTACAAAGGGAAAGAAAGATGACTGCCCATATGTTTTCCAAGCTTCTTCTTAAAACATTTTTTTAAGAGTCCAAGCGGGGAGAACTTTGTGGGTACCATCAGAGGTCCCCTGTGGGCACTGTGTTGGGAACCCCTGCCCTTGATAGTGTGCAAAGAGTGCAATGGCCTACAACTATAGGTGTGAAGATTTCTTTTAGCACAGTAAGGGACCCAGCAGAGATGCCCTCTATAATCTGGATTGTTTCTATTTTTATTAAGCCACTTGCTGATACCATCAGAAGGGACTCAGAAAGGATTTAAGGGCTCCATCCTTAATGTGTCATAAAATTAATGTTCAGGGGACACCGTTCTATACCTCACTAACTCTCCATCTTCCCTACCAGAGATTCAGAGATTGTTGGCCCAATATGGAAAAGTATCTGGTTTTGCAAAGTGGAAGATTTAAAGTTAGTTATGCAAAGTGGGAGAGTTTGCCAATAAACATAACTGAGGGTAAATGAGAAACTATTAAAACCCAATTTGTCTATAGATTGGTTAATAGTGTGTGGAAACTTATAGGGAGTCTACATTAGTTAACAGATCAGATTTAATGAAAAATAACAATATCAATTTGATTGGTCCCATTGAAAAGATTTTGAAAGAATAGGGAAAACATATTCCTTCTGTGTTTTCTGTTTGGATTGATAGGTTTCACCCTTGCCTTAGGATCCTAATCACTAAACATATCTACATGTTCAGCTATACAAAAAAGCAGTAGTTCAGGTATTTGATGCCCCATATTGTTCGCACAATGAGAGATGCAACCAATGCTCTTCTATGGGATAAATTTAAATGTGTCAGTATGAAAACCATGAAAATGGAAAACCATGCAGTAGCCTTGAGGGAGTACTGTAAAAAATAATAATATCCTAAGAGAATTGAGCCTAGTATATTTAAGGAAGCTGGTACGCTTCCATTTAATGAGACATTCTAAAGGAAATGGAGTTGCTATTCTGAATTAAATGTTCTATGGGACATACGGTACTATTGATAGAAACATCTATGAAAGAAGTAGAACATATTAATGTGGAAATAAAACTTTAAAAAGGATAGTAGAATAGGCAGTGTGTGGGGAAAATGTTTTGTGGGGAAGTTAGGGATGTTTTAGACAGAATTAGATAATGAGTACTCCAGACTGAAAGAACTTAAATTCAAGAAGTTTCAGAAGGACCTCAGAGATTATGAAGAAAATAGGATTTATAATTGGAGGAAGAACACTTCGGGAACCCGTAAGTTGATGCCTTTTGATAGACAGTTTGAAATGAGCTGTGAGGCTGGTACTGACAATAGTCTTCACTTTCAGGGTGAAGAGCCTTCCTCTAATGAGTCACTCCAATTCAGAAGTCAGTGTTCTTTTTTGCAGGGCAGTAAAATGTGGGGTATAGAAGGAGAAGCAGAACCTCAGAACAATCAATCAATGCACAGGAAAAAGATTCTGAAAAACAACTAGTAGTAAAACTATCCCATCAAAGAGTTAGTGACTGTGAATTAAAACTTCTACAAAAAGGATTGAATTTGTACCCTTCAATTTTTTTTTAAATGATGGTGGAATTACTGTTACTCTTTAGTAACAGTAAACATTTCTGACTTCTGCAGTGAGGATAGCATTGCTCTTCAAGAAAAAATATGTTTTATTTAAACCTGAAACTACTTTGAATCCATCAACTAGAAGAAAATAATTCAGGTTTTTGAAGATTTTGCTAGTGAAGTACAAGATGTAGAGAAGACAGAAGTGCATAGCATAATTTGAGGAATATTTAATTTTGTCTAATTTGAAGAGATGTAAAGAGAAAGCTTTTAAACCAGCTGACACAGGAAGGACTTTGGTAATCTTAGATGAAATGGACTATCTTCAAGAAGCATCTCATCAGCTTAATAATACAATCCATTATGAACAATGCAGGAATGATCCAACCACACAGTTAAAAAAAATAAATTCCATTATGGGCATGACACCAGGGGTGGAGGATTGACTGGATCCAAGAACTAGATAACACCTCCTTTTGAGAGGGAGTAGTTCTAGCTGTCTTTAAAGAGGTGGTTGTTCATTCACTCCTTAAAAAAACTTCTTTTAACAAGACTTTAAGAAGTGTCATCCAAACACAAATATCTCCTTTTGATGCAAGGAATTTGAGATGGTGGAAGTGGAAGAAGTAGATTACCTAGACCAGCCTTCCCCAGCATGGTGCTTTTGAGATGTTTGTCACTTCAGCTCCCATCAGCCCCAGCCACCATGGCCAATGGGGCCCATTTCAACCTGATTTAAAGCCTGAGTTTGGTACTGAAATTGTCTAATTACCTCTATTAGGGGAGACAGTGAAGTGCACTCCTCTTGATACTCCTTGATCTTTTAGCAGATGCCATCATTGACCACGGTATCTTATTGAATTGGCTTGGTAGAGTGGGTATTAAAGACATGGTGATACAGCATTTCCAGTCCTACTTGTAGGGTGACTTTCAGAAAGTAGCATGGGGGATTTCTCCTCTATCCAATGGCATTTGAGCAGAGTTCCCACAGGTGTCCATCTTACCCTCCATGCTCTTTAGAATCTATATGAAGCCTTTGCCTGGAGTCATCATGGGATTTGGAGTGAGGTGTTATACTGATGCTCTGATGCTCTTTGTCATATGAGCCACATGAGACTGTGTAAGCACTGCACCAGTGTCTGTATTCAGTAATGGGTTGGATGAGAGCCAATAAACTGGTTGAATCCTAACAAGATGGAGGTCCTGTTGATAGGTAATTTTCATGTCCAGGAATTTGGTATGCAGCCCCTTCTAGATGGGGTTGTGCTTCCCCTGAAAAAGCAGATGTATCGCTAGGAGGGAGCCCTTGATCCAGCTTTGACACTTGAGACTTTTACCAGCATTGACCAGTGTCAGAGAGTCTGACTGCAGTGGTTCACAGTGTGGTAACATCTTGATTGGATTACTGTAATATGTTGTACATTGGACTGCCTTTGAAGAAGACTCTGAAGCTTCAGCTAGTGCAGAATGCGGTGGCTGGAATTGTAACTGGTAAAACCAGGCAGAATCCTATTATACCAATGGTGAAGGAGCTGCACTGGCTGCCTATTCACTAGAAAACCCAGCTCAAAGTGCTGGTACTGACCTTTAAAGGCCTAAATCACTTGGGACCGAAATATCTGCAGGAACACTTCTCCCTATCTGCCTGTCTATGACTTAAGATTGTCAGGAAAGGCTCTTCACTTAATTACATTGTGTGACAACCACAGAGCATTTTTGGGCTGAGGGTGCCCCGAGTATGGAATATATCCCCTTGAACATAAAACTGACATCCACAATGCAATCATTTTGGTGCCAGTTCAAATCTGTATTGTTTGCCCAATTTTTATTACTTGATATAAGCAGTCTGGTTATTTTTTTTTTGTATTTGCTGCCATATCGTTTTTGTGAAGATGTCACTATTACTGTATTTTGCATGATACATTTAGTCATACGGTTATGTACAGCCCTGATATCCACAAGGATTAAGGGTATTTTCAAATATTTTTAATTAATAATAATGCCAACTAGAGCCAATAGAGTTGGAATATAAGCACCTAAGAGCTGTATTAGGAAACATGGGACATAATTACATAGGTCGCTAGTATACTGTACACTTCTGCAGAGAGAATTGTACTGGATGTATACTGAACATCTACATAGGTTTAAAACCAGCCTTTCAGCCATGTTGCCTGCCAGTCTATTATATATTCGCCTCTCCCTTTGGATCGAGGTGGGGAACAACATTAGTACAATACAATATAGATCAAATACATAAAATTAATTAAAAGAGCATATAAAACAAGTTCAGTGGTGCTCTTTTGCAGTTTGGATCAGTTTGTGGCTATAATTGTGTGTTTTTCCTCTCTTTTTTGAACTACTTTATTTCTGTTTTTCTTTTAGCTTTTCTTTAAGGAATCTGAAAAAGTAAAGATTTTTGATTTTTCTCTCTCCACTGTCCTCTAAGTGGTGACTATGTTTTGAGGGGAAATAGTAGATTTTTGGAACCTTTAATATTTTTTTCAATATTTTAAAATTATTTTGTAAGTGACACTATGGATAAATTAATGGGTGGGGTGTGTGTGTGTGTGTGTGTGTGTTGTTACTGCTGTTGTTTTTACTATATTTAGTCAATTGGACTGAAAGGCAGGGTGTTATTTTTTATGTGATCCACATAAACTGGGATCACTAAGACTGAAAAAGACTGGATATGGTTGAAATGAGCTTGGAGATTGTTATATATAATGAGATCCACATTAATTTACCTTAAAATGGCTATCAGTGAATACTCGTTCTATATGAAGTGATGAATGTAGATTTGCCATAGAGAGGCCATTAAGCTATTTATTTCTATTTTAAAATAAAAAATTGTTATATGAAATTGTAATCTGTTTCTGCACTTTGTAGGTGTTTACTCCTTGAATAGCCTAAGTTGTTGTTTTTTTCCCAGACTCAGCAAGCCAAAATTAAATGGATTGTGAATGATCATATACTGGATGTTATACCTACAAGGAAATAATTTGGATGAAAGGCCATATTTCCACCTTCATCAAACCCACTTGCCAACAGGCCAAGGGCAAGAAGGTCTTTGATCTTGGTGATGAAGAATGTTCAGGGTCGGAGGGAGGTTGCTATATAGCAGTAAAATTAGACTGCCAGAAAAACCTGAAGCAGATTTTCGAGAAAGAATCTGTTCTCTAACTCTGAATGGCATCATCAGCAAGGCCTTCCTCCCTTTTCCTTCTCTTCCCTTTCTGCAGATCTGAGCTAGGAGTAGGGAGGCTCTCCCTGGTGCTACTTGGTATTTTGTATTAGTATCTTTCTCTCTCTGTGTGTAAAGCTGCTTCTTCCAAGTGGTATCTGTTGCTTCTCTCACTGCAGCACTATTGTCCTCATGAAACTGAGCATCAGATGAAGAACCTTTGCAGCCCCAGCTTCCACCCCTCATCCACTTACTTCAAAATTGTTTCATTTCTGTACAAACTTGTGGGTTGATGCTACTGGGATCAACAGCCATATGAAATCATAAAGGAAGTACAGGGTTACGGGGAATCAGGCGATATGGACAAATATTTGGAATTCATCTCTCCTTTCTTCACCAATGTCAAGGAAATCATTTCTAAAGTATTGGTAAGATGGAATCATGCCATGGAAAATATGCATTATATTAAGATGAAATATCCTAACAAATGTTGGAAGATGTGTGGAAAGACAGGAATATATTTACATATTTGGTGGTTATGCCCAAAAGTAATCCAATAATACAGGGCAACAATTCATACAGGGAATACAAATACTGTTGACTCCATTTATCATTCTGTTGGATTATGTCTAGAAAGAGAATAATCCATATAGGCTTCTTGTTAATAGCAGCCAAATACTTCTTTTTACAAAGTACTCCCAAGTACCACCTGCTAAGGGATGGTTTGACAAAGGCTACGTTCAGACAACACAACAGTCAATGGTGGGTTAACAGTCAACTCCAGGATTGATTATCGAGGGAGTACTCTCCACATAACATGACTATAATTAACTGTGGTGTGGGATTAAGGCCAGCATTGAGTTGAGTCAATGGTGTGTTTGATTAACACATCCCCCCTCTCTCCCAGTCCTCCTGCTGGTATCCCATCAGCAATTGTGAGTTCTGCCAGCTGGACTGGAGTGGCAGCTGCCATTTTGGTCACTCTTGTCAGGGGATTCTGTAGTAGCTGAAAATAACCAACGAAATAATCCACGGTAACCAACACACAACATGATAACCAATAGTTGTTCAAATAATCAACTCTGCACAGCGTTGGTTATTTACATTGGTTATTTTGGCTGAATAACCAACCATGGTGTGAAAAAGTATAGACAGACAACACAATATCCAACCACTGACAATTTAACCCACTGTTGACTATTTAACCCACCGTTGGTTATTGTGTCATCCGAATCCAGTCAAAGTGTGAGAATGGCTTATAATGTACAAAATATCTATTCGAATTATAACTGCTTTACACCCTCATTTCAAGGATGATTTCTTGGGGAAATATATATACATATGTATTCTGATTTTTTACTTGAATTCTGATGACTGAGAAAACCATATGCATGTGAAAATTGTTGGCTATGTTTAAAGTGAGTGCATTATGTTATATTGGTTAATGAAACGTTGGATATTATATTCCTCTTCTGTGATGGAATTTTTTTAATGTTCTCTTTTTGTTTCTATGTTGGTGCCTTCCCTACTTCCCCACTAGTCCATCTGGCACAGAAGTAAGCCTCCTGTTGCCCTGAAGATGATCATCACTATTACTCTCATCAGCCTTAGCCAACATGGCCAGTGTTCAGGGATTATAGAAACTGTAGTCTAAAACATCTTAAGGGTACAAGTTCGCCTGACCCTGAACTAGCCAAGTATTTCTAAACTGACTAGTATGATTCTCCAGGGTATGAGAGTATATATAGTCTTTCCCAAAGACCATACCAGAGATCTTTAGCAAATACCACCTGACATTTCTTATTTAGTTTACCAGATTGCTTTGTCTAAAATCAGTGGTGACACTTATTACTTATTACTTCACTGTGGAATCTACCCAAATTATTCACCCATGAAAACTATTAACTGCAAAACATGCATCATACATGAATGATCTTTTTATATCCCAGTTGTATAAATAGTAAACCAACCCTCTGGAAGGTTTTCCACATCAAAGGTGTTTTTTTTAAAAAAAAATACTCTCATTAGTTTTCATATATTTTGTTAGTTACATCTCAAAATCCCTCCTGGCCCTCATGCAACTCTGCCAACACTTAATTCTCTCTGTCAGTAGCAATAGCTTGCATTTCACCTTGGGTCAGCTGCTGTCACTACAGTGGAAGACAAAAACTAGAGTGTGTGAACTCTAAACTGTTCTTTGATGGCATTTTAATTTTCAGCCAGCATTATCCTACTGTTGGGAAGCTAAAATCCCACAGAATGGGAACATACTAGGGTGACTATTCTCTCTTGGCTCACATGTGGCAATATTAAAATGGGAAAGGACACTTATGTGAGATGGAGTGAGAGTGAGTGAGAGTGCAACATTAGCTATTAATCTGGACATCTGGTGATTTTTCCCCTTTAAATTGGTTTTATGGTAGAATTATTCCTCCAATAATAATTGCCTTGAATTATTCTGGCCACTGTTACCAGGGCCATATCTACACCAAGCAGGATATAACTCTATGAAAGCCGTTTGAAAACGGTATATGGAATGTGTCATGGGCCACAACAGTTGTCAGTGCACTTTGATACTGCTATAAAACAGTAGTGTATATCCTGCCAAGTGGCTATGTACAATTAGCCTTTGTACTACGTCTTAAACTGTACTTTTCCCAAGGAATTCATTTGTATTCTCAAACAGTCAAATTAAACAAAAAAGAATACACATAATACAGGAAGATCAATAAAGGAATAAAGAAACTCACTGATTATATATCTTCCGGAATATGTTGGTGGAGCCCATGGAGAGGCTTACAAACTAATGAAGGACTGGATATATCAAGTTATAGAGCATATATAAGAACAGAGAGAGAGAGAGAGAGAGAGAGAGAGAGATCTTTCCACCCATTTCCCCCTATTAAACAGTATTCTAAACAATAACCATGAAACATGGAATAGTTGGGTTAGCCCTGCTGCAGCGACACTTGAACATCAGAAATGGTGTGATCTTTATCACACCATTTCCACCTGGAGTCCATAAAAAGCTTATGCTTCCACAAAACTAGCATATACTATGCAGTATCTTCCACACCTTTTACTTCTCTTACAGCTTTCTTTCTTCTGTCTTACAGCTGTGTCTGTCTTAAAGCACCACTCTGTACATAATGCACCTGTCAATGAGAAAGGAAAGGGAAATTCAAAGAGATGAGCAGTCATTCCATCTGTTGCTACTTAAGTGCTACTCCTGCAAGAGCTCTCCTAAACAGCTCTCTGTGTATGTCTATTGATACAACTGGCTATTTGCTAGCTGAATTATGTACACTTAGACATGTCAAACGTTTTGCAAAATATACTTTTCTGTACATTATAAATTTTATATTTTATAAATTTTATATTTGCAAAGGAAAACAAATGAATCTTCGACTGAGCTACACATTTTATCTGCAGTCTGCAAACAGGTAGAACTACACTACTCTGAGAAACGTAAGCAGAAATTATATACAAAGGGTTTTGTGATCATTGTTTATTAAACAGCTGCCATCTGCTAGCATCCCTCTGGTCTTCTATCTGCATGTTTTGTACCCTAATAAGTCCTGTTTCACACCAATAGATAGCAACAGAACTGAGGCAACAAATTTACATGTGAGTTGAAACCAAAGGGCTTCTTCCCACCCACCCTCTGTCAAGCAGCATAAAACTATGAAACCAATTATTTCACCATGTTTCAGTCCAAATAAGGAGTCTGGCAACTCCCACCACACAAATATTATGAACAACTCAGGAAACTGCCCTGTTTGGGAATTTCTGCTGTTGCATTGTACAAGGCTGCGCTGGTTCTGTATTATAGGATGGGCCTTTAAACTGTGGAAAATTATTGAAAATAAGCAATACCAGCCAAACTCACCTGCTCCCTGCTCCCCTCCCACACACACACAGTTAGCCACAGAGCCCTATCAGTTACTAACAACACTAGCTTGGATCCAATGGAGCACTTGCATGAGAGGAAGATTCTTCTGCTCATGTAAAGGAGGGTGCCTTAGATATCTTTCAATTTTCATCTTCTTCTTCAGGCAGTATAAAGAGCTGTACAAGATGGCCCCTGAACGAATGAATTTTAGGGGATGTAGGAGGGAGCAGCATCTATGAGAGGCCTCATTTTATGAACTGAATATCACCTTCAGTGCTTAGAATCCAAGTCTATCAACCTATATTTAGAACCACAGCTTGATAAGATAGGATTTCACATTTCCAATTCTGGTTTCAGTTGCAATGTTTTGGGCATGTATTTTGATGTGGAGACCACTCAATGCAATCAACAGTTACTAAAGTTATAAAAGAGGAAGTTGAGTTGAGAGGAAGAGGCATTCATGTTTGTAGTCCCTGTGAAAAGAAAGAGAAAAATGGCACCAAACACCAGGGAGGGGGGAGGGACACAGTGAGAGAAATGCATTTATTGAGCCCAAAATGTTTTGAATGTGAAGCCTCCATCAGGGACACAACCAATACAAGTCCTTGGTCTCTAAAAACTCAAGACCAAAGACTCAAATGGAAATGTTTTTACCTAACACCACAATTTTATAACAATCGGAGCCAGGAGAGTCTCCCTGGGGAGTCACCCACAGACATTAAAATGTTCATAAGTACCACTGGCATAAGACAGCATGTTTAGATAGGGGGGGAAATCCTATAATTCTCAGCATTGTCCGCCCAGTATGGACGGCTTGGGAATGCTGGGAGTTGTATGATTTCTTTCTGTCTAAATGTGCATAGAACTGCACCTGTAATTATTCTTTTCTATTTGAAAGTAATTTCTTTTGTGCACTTTTCCTGAAGAAGTAACTCTGGAAAATAATCTCCTCCATATTTTCAGAGTTAGCAGACTACACATGCATCACTTTGAAAAACATCTTCTACAACCCTTGAAGTTTATTTCCATGTGCATCCAGTCTTTATTATGCTGCTCTGGGCCCAGGACTACATTTAGGTTAGAGGAATATGTGTCAAAGATAATCTACCTCTAACATGCCTGTCAGACCTCAATTCCTCTAATCCAAGGTGGGAGGGCTTGTTTTGGTGGAGGCAAGAGGGCCCCTGTGTGGCCTGGATGATGTCAGGGGCCTCTGGTGTCATCTAGTCCACAGCTTTGCTACGCATGTGCTTTTCCACCTCCGCTCTAAACACTTGTTACCTCTTTTCCTTGGGTAGATCAAATGCAGTGAATATAATCCCATTCCCAACTTTCCATTCAGTTCTGTAGAATGAAACAGTCCAACAAGCAAAGTTTTACAGATATGCATAAAGTATTTTATTGTTAGGGAAAGATAGGGAAGCTATCAACCAGGATCCAAAGAGTTCCTTAAGTATGCCCAAAGGCTTCAGCACATCTAGTGAGATCTTTCCCCTCAAGCCGCAGATGTCCCCTATCAATGCTATATCAACCTGCCTCTTCAATTCAAAAGTGTTTTTCAATGTGGCAAAGGGAGCTACTTCATGAGAAACACAACTCTGTAGCCCCTTTGGGTGCATGGAAGTAGTTACACAAACCATTACAAGTCACTGCCATTTAAGAGAAATTTTGCATGTAAATCAGCACTACAGTTTCAAACTTGTTTAACTGTACAAACCTTCACTCTTTTCTACTCCAATTTCTAGAGAGCACAATGGAGCTACAGATGTCAAGGACCAAGATCCTGAACCTTCATCCTCAGAGGATTTTGGCTCCTTGTTCATGAAGAAGATTTAGCTATGGAAAAGCATCATGAGGTTTCCACATCCCGGGGACCAGTGCACCAGAAAGACCACAAGAGTTGGCTTCCCTGAGTCCAGAGGTGGCTGCATATCCATTTTCAGAGTTTGAGGACTCAGACCATGAAGAAACTAGCATGCTCCAGTCACTCCCATGTTATCCCAGCCTGAGGTTGTGAAAACAGGCCAGGCCCCATTAAGAGGCAAAGCCTCAATCAGCATGGAGGTGCAGCAAACCAGCCTAACTGCAGCAAGACTTCTCTTTAAACCTCAGTCTTGCTCTGATTCTTGTTGGAGCATTTACAGACAACACTGTTTAGCTTCTAGCTCCAGCACTACTCAGAACTTTCCATGGTGCTGATCTATTTTCTTCTTGTTTCCTGAGAAACCCAACTTAGCCTGACCTCTAGTCCAGATCTGATCCATAGTGGAACCCTGCAACCCAAGTCACATCACAGAGCATCTTCAGAACTCTTAGCCTGAAGTCAATACATTTATGCATTCAATTAGTAGATCGAGGAAAGCATGATTTTGCCATCTGGCTCCAGCCAATCTCAATGCCTCCACCAAATACCACCACAACTCTACTCACTGGACAGGAAATAAGAATGGTCCCTTTGGCGCTATATAACTTTAGAGCTCTGCATCTGTAAATTCCATTTCATATGTTCTACCCAATGCATGGAGGTTGGAGCTGGCAGCCACACAGGTGGAGGGGGTACTGGCCATGATCCCATGCCCCTCCATGCATTCACTGAAAGGAAGCATAAGAGGAAGGCTTATGCTTGTTTTTCCAAACCAAGTAAAATACCCGATACTGACAGATATACCATACACTGGCTAAAAATGGGATCAAACCCATTTTGAAATAATTATCACTGTCCTATATCAAAAGTATAACAATATTCTTATACAAAATGTTGTAATGTAAGTACTGCAACATTTTAATTCATTAATATTTGTACTTTCTTTGGGAGTGGCTGAGCCGCATTTTGGAATTTGGGGGCATTTCTGGAATTGATGACTAATACCTCATAGTTGAAAGGGATTTCTATTTTATAATCTTTTAATTGCAGGGTTCCCATCACATTGATTATTTAAAGCTCATCAACTGGCAGCTCGCTTTTCTCAGACACCTTTTTGCTTGGTGAAAATTTGGAAATATACATCCTTTTATATAGAAGGCAGGGATTCAGCTGCATAATTATTTCTACACAGTTTTCATATCTTATTTCCACAGAGATTTAACACCTTATTTCATGCAGTCTTGGCTTAGGATAATTTTAAAAATGGAAAAGGTACTGCCAACCAGATTTCCCCATCCACAGTGCTGAAATTAAATAATATTTTAAAGTGTCCAGCATTTAATTTATCTCTTAATTTTAGGTGTAACAAAGATGTATGACCACTAGTTCAACTCAAAATTCAGGAGGTATAGCAGCAAGGGAAAATATACGCAGAAATGATATTTCTTATATTTCTCATTTTCTTCTTTCACGGTGCTACATGATCATCCTTCAATCTAAGCTTCACACAAATGTACTAATGCTACTTGCAGTCCAATGCAATTTTCTGCTCTCATGGCACTTGACATTTCTAGCCAAGAGGCTTGTAAAAGTTACTTAATAGGACAAGCAGATATTCTATCCAAGCAAGTAGGCAGAGTGAAACCAGTGAACTACTGGCTTCTTCCCTAGAGGAAGAAACAATGAGCAGAACAATCTCTCAGATTATTGTCTTTTTTTTTTGAGGGGAGACAGAAAGACTCAGATGCCAATAATGGTTTGCCAAATAGAATGTGAGGGCATATGAATTTGATGTCACTATTTCCTGGTACAGGAATAGAAACAGGTGAAAAGGCAAGAAAAAGAGAAGCATTCATGAAGTTTAGACAGAAAAGGAGAAAAGAAAAGCAGTTGAAATCTGCTGACATGTTTGCAAATTACACTATGAAAAGGGGGGGGGGCATTCAAAAAGAGAATCTACATTCATCCCCCGATATATCTTTGCCTTCTATCATAGACTAAGATTTGGACACACTATTGCCATTGCACAGATGCAAAAGAGGAAATACATGTGGCTACACAAGCAAATTAGCAATGAGTTATAAAATAGTTCGAGGTGTTAACAGAAGGAAAATCGTAATCGTTCATGTATCTGAAAACACAAAACAGAGCACAGCAGCAGTACAAATTCCCAGTTGCAATCAGAGCTTACTAATTTCCACAGCTTTACACTGTTTCCAGATCATCTTGAGGAAAATGGGGACATGACTGAAGAGCTGCAATAGGCTATTTAAACAGAGGTAGCAAATGCTCAGAAAATTGGTTGGTTCCAGGCAGGAAAGTCAATGGCTTCTTGTGAGCCAAGAGAAGACAGTGGAAACTGATTGAATGTAAAGGGAATTTAGAAAAGAGCTTAAAATATTAGGGCCCCAAATATTAATGAAATTCAATGGGATTTGAATGTCATTCTCATAGGCTGCTATGAAAAGCCAAAGCACAGATATGTATGGAGCCACAGCAGTTTGAATGTCACTGACAGTGTAAAAAGGAAGTGGTACTGCGTTTGCGTATTCCTCCTTTTATACTCAACTTAGCTTTCATTCTTTCTTCCCAACCACAGTCCCGATTCAAAAATCCTCCTCAACACTATCCTTGCTCGAAACACAAACAAATGAAAATGAAAGCCTCAGCTGGCAATTTAAGATAAGCAACTTCATCGCTTCTTGAATTATTGAACCAGAGGCTGATATATGATTTAACAAGATTAATACGGAAACATTTTAAATATTACTGTAATTTAATGTAGTATTCTATTTAAAGATGAATGTTGTACACTGGAAAAATTTGCATGCGCCAACAGAAGACTTTTCTGATACTCTAAATATGCCTGTGAGGAATTATTACCATATTTATTGTACAACATGATGCTCTGCGGAACTGATATTTTCTATCCTGTAGCTTCTGCTGGGAACCTTAATGCATATTAATAGGTGATTGGAATTGTGGAGGTAAAATGGCAACATCCAGTTTTGGGTTTTCACTTGCCTCTTGTCATGACGTCATCCTAAGTATACATTTTCAGGGAGCAATCCTGTGGCCCAGACAGCGATAGGGAGCATAGGATACTATGGGCTCACAAATCTGATTTGGACATATAATAAAGAGACAAACCGAGCAACCAGAAGCCTAGTGGAAAAAAATCTAAGCACAAACAATTAATGCAATAATCAAACAGGATACAAAGAGCCACCATATCCTGAAATATCTTCATGACAAAACAGCCCTCTCACTGCAGCTTAATATAGAGGCAGAAAAAAGGGAAGCGGCTATTCTCACATCAAATGGTCTTGACTTTATAGCCCAGCCTGGAGTGCGTTCATAAGGTGTTTACGACACACTTCCTCCAATTGGGGGGCAGGCACAATAGTCTCAGGTGTTCACCAGGCATGATGTTCCAGGCAGGTCTATGTGACAGCCAGCTAGTTTCCTTACGTGTACAGTTAGAAACAGGAGGGAGGCAGATGCTACAGTCTTTTATCCCACTCCTTCATTGCTAATGCTTCTGAAACAGACCTGATTAAATCACACTCCTGAACAAATTACAACACACCTACACTTTGAATTTTTCTACATGAAACTTGCATTGTGCATTTGTCATACTTCATTTATGGTTGCTTGCGGGTGCTTTAGATGATGTTGTGACCCTCCAGTTTTTGCTCCTGTTCACAGGCTTTTTTTGGAACAGGGAAAATGCTGTATTTTTTTTCAACTGGAGACCAAGTGCAAATCCCCACTAGTGTAAATGTGTTATTCTGCTATACCACAGTGCCATCTACAGGTTCTGTAGCTGAAAACATGGAAAGAGAGGAAACAAAAACCTTTTTGTGCAGAGAACCAATCTGAATTCTGTGATGAAACTGAAGTATTTTTATTTATTATTTACTACATTTATATCCCACATTTTTCCTCCTTAAGGAACCCAAGGCAGCATACGTAATCCTCCTCCAGCAAGGTAACAGTGTCATCCAAAAAAAGCTCTTTATATCAAGTTATACAAGCAACGGCTTATTCTAGCAAACAGACCAGTGTGCAGAATCTTCAGAGTGGTGCACATTTATTGTTAAAGGCAACTGGGCACATATATCTAGTCATTCTCTCTGCTCTATCTCAAATTTCAATCCTAAAGTAACACAAAAACAATGCAATTCTATTAAAAGATCAGCAAAACAATATTGTCTTCACCAGCCATCTAAAGGACACTAAGAAGGAAGCTAGCCTATCCTCCCAAATGGGGCATTGCTACACAAAAGGCCCTGTTACAAGGGCCTACCAAACTCACAACCAGCAAGGGCTTCAGAAGATGAGTGCAAATTTTGGGCAGGCTCATATGCGAGGAAGTAGTCTTTTAGATACTCTGGCCCCAGTTTTTCATTACCAATAGACACTCAACTTTCAATGGCTACTGAACACACACAATCATCATTGGGCTGTTTTACAGTCCCCTTTAAGCAAACCCCTCCTCCTCCTCCTCCTCTTCTTCTTCTTCTTCTTCTTCTTCTTCTTCTTCTTCTTCTTCTTCTTCTTCTTCTTCCTTCTATAAACCTTAGGGGTCCGCAAGCATGCTGATAGCTCCCTTCTTGTTTCTCAATGACCCCCTTTTGACTAAAATCCTGATGGCACTAAACACCTGAATTTGCTATTAGAAGGACAGGGGATGATACATACTATGAATTCAAAAGACCAAGAAAGAAATTATGGGGATACACTTAGTGGCAATAACCAAACTGCCACACTTCTATGATTTAACACAGGGCAGGCAATGTGAGGCTACAGGGCTCATCTGGCCCACCAAGGATTTCCTCATGTTCTCACAGCATGTTTGCTGCTCCTATGTCATTTTGTGAGCATTTATATCTGTATGCAGACTCTCTCAAACTCTAAGGGTGCCATTCTATGTATGTTTATACAGAGGGAAGTCCTACGTCTCTCAGCATGTCCCAGCCAGCATGGCTGGGGGTGGGGTGCTGAGAATTGTAGGACTTTTTCTGTCTAAACATGCATAGGATTGCACCCTAAGTTATTTAATTATGTCTCTGTACAAAGAATGACAGAGAACCACTCACACCAGGTTGTAAGAATAATGTACCAGCAGTTCTGAAAGCACAATAAAACCTACTGACCATAGCCAACAAAACAGTAATGGCAGAGAAAATATTATTTCCTCTTTTGTCAATTTACTCAAAACATCATCATCATCATCATCATCATCATCATCATCATCATCATATTATAGCACTACCAAAGGAAGTTACATTCCAGCACATTCTGAGACCAAGGGTGGCTTCTCACTTATACCCAAGTATAAAATACACTCACACACCCACACACCAATGATCTAAGAGGGATGATGCATATATAAATAACCATGATTCCTTTGAAAAATATATCAAAGTAGATGCCACATATAATTTCAATGAAATAAGGTAAGGGACCTTTTTCGGCTTCTAGAAGAGAATGGGCTTGGAAATTTAAGCTTGAAATATTTATACTATTGTATGGCACAGGGGCAATGACAGGGGAGGAACGAGAGGTATCTTTACTGTCCCAAACTTCTAGCCCACCCAGTTCTCTCTTGCTGTTTCTGCCCTCCCCTGATGGTGGTGGCTCGGGCAGCTTGAACCCATGTCATGCTAGTTGGAGGAAACAAAATAAGGTTACGATCTTATGCATATTTACAAAAGATACGTCCTAACTTCCAGCATTCCCCAGCCAGCCATCTAGTTAAATATGTATAGGACTGTGTCCTAAATGGTTTAAAATGCAAATAAAAGCATAGCTGAATTAGTACTGTCAATGGGTTTGAAATCTATGCCTCTTTTGATTCACAAAACCATATTTTAACAGTGGGCTTGTTCAGGCAACACGCTAAGCCATCGTTAGGCTGCTAGTCCTTTTGCAGCAAATGGTTAGTGAGCATGTTTAAACTAGGGATGTGCACTGGATCGGACCCGATCCACGATCCGAGTCCGGTCCAGTGGGAAATCGGATAAATTATCCGATTTCCGATCCCGCAGCTGGATCGGCCGATCCAATCCGAACCGGTCCGAAAAAGCTCCGAACCGGTTCGGCGGATCGGCGGATCGGCGGGCGCCCACTGGCGCCCACCGCCGCTTCCATTGGCGGGCGCCAGCGGGCGCCCGCCGATGAAAGTGGACAGCGGGGGGGGGGAGGAGGGGGGCACTTACCTTCTCGGCCCGGTGGCTCCCGTCCGGCGCCGGCGCCTACTACTACTAGCAGGCTCCGCGGCCTGCTCTAGGGTGGCGCGCCGGGTGATGTCATCACCCGGCGCGCTACTCTAGAGCAGGCCGCGGAGCCTGCTGGTAGTAGTAGGCGCCGGCGCCGGCCGGGAGCCACCGGGCCGGGAAGGTAAGGAGGGGGTGCGTGGAGGGGAGGAGGGGGCGCGCGGAGGGGGGAGGGGGGCCCTTACCTGCCCGGCCCGGCGGCTCCCGTCCGGCGCCGGCGCCTACTACTCCCAGCAGGCTCCACGGCCTGCTCTAGGGTGGCGCGCCGGGTGATGTCATCACCCGGCGCGCTACTCTAGAGCAGGCCGCGGAGCCTGCTGGAAGTAGTAGGCGCCGGCGCCGGACGGGAGCCGCCGGGCCGGGAAGGTAAGGAGGGGGTGCGTGGAGGGGAGGAGGGGGCGCGCGGAGGGGGGAGGGGGGCCCTTACCTGCCCGGCCCAGCGGCTCCCGTCCGGCGCCGGCGCCTACTACTACCAGCAGGCTCCGCGGCCTGCTCCAGGGTGGCGCGCCGGGTGATGTCATGACCCGGCACGCTACTCGAGAGTAGGCCGCGGAGCCCGCTGGTAGTAGCCGCCGGCGCCGGACGGGCCGAGAAGGTAAGCAGTGGCGGGGAAGGGGGCTTACCCCCCCCCCGGAGCCGTCCGCTTCTATCCGCTGGCGCCCACGGGCGCCAGCGGATGGAAGCGGGCGGCCCCAGGGGGGGTAGGGAGCGCGGGGGAGGGGGTTTACCTGCCGGGGCCGTCCACAGCGGACGGCCCCGGGGGGGGGAGGGAGTTAGGCCCCCCCTTACCCACCCGCCGCCATTTTTTCCTCATAGACTTGCATTGCAATGCAAGTCTATGGGGGAAAAAATGGCGGCCGATCCAAAAATGTACGATTTTTGGGTCGGGATCGGACTCGATCCGGTCCGGGGGGCCTCCGATTTTGTCCGAACCGGTCCGGGACAAAATTGGAGGTCCCGATCCGGGTCCCGATCCGATCCGGGGGGTCCGTGCACACCCCTAGTTTAAACCATGGTTATATAGCCACCATGGGTAGGAATTGTTCACATGGCATGCTAAGCCATAATGTTTAGCTCGAAATGCTTATTGTGTCAACTGAACAGGGTCAGTATATTTTTCTGCAGCAGATAATAACCTAAAGAGCTTCACATATAGGTACATTCTTTTATCAATGATGGTCATATGGTTTGTATTCACCAATATTAATTTTTGTCTGTTATTGTTTGGGTAATATCAAAATATCATATGAAAGTAGGAATGTTGTATATCATTCCAAAAATGAAGTTTTGACTCTATAATTAATGAGCCCCATTTCTTTCTAACTTTCATGTAACTGGATTTAGACTTTTGGCATGAATTGTTTCAATCAAAGTTCATTTACATTGGGAATGAGCAGATTTTCTCATTCTACTCTAATATTCTTTTGTGAGTTCTTCTGCCTTTCATTTTAACTTGAAGAGCTGCTAGAGTTAATTTTTCAAGTGGCACATGTTTGCTGCATTGGTCAGTTCACATCACTTTTTCTTTGCAGGTTAGTGATACAACTTAATTAAATCACAATGTAAAACACGCATTTTGATATAATTTTGCAATCTCGTAAACATTCCCTTTTGAACTGTGATTTAATCAATACGCATATGTACTGGAGCCCATCAATAACTTCTAAGAAAAAAATAGTCAGAGATTCAGGATAGATAAAAGCAAGTACACCTCACCGTGTACTTAAGAAGAGAAGACTGAGGGAAGACTTGATAGCACTCTTCAAGTACTTGAAAGGTTGTCACACAGAGGAGGGCCAGGATCTCTTCTTGATCAACCAGAGTGCAAGACACGGAATAATGGGCTCAAGTTACAGGAATCCAGATTCTGGCTGGACATCAAGAATCAAAACAAAGAACAGAAATATATTTTACAGGAGGATAGGAGGGGATCATTAACACATGGGTGTTGCTCCAGAACCCCAAAATCCAAAAAGAAATTTAGCAGAGGTGGAAGTCGTAAGCGCACACCCCTAAGAGTAGAAAGAGGGCTGTCTTTTAAAAATACAATTAATACCCCCCCCAATTATTATTTTAAAATATATGAAACCAACATTTGCTAGTTTCAGTACAAATTACCTGTGTTTCACCTCTATGTTTCTGAATTAGGCTTAATAGAGTGCAGTGGAAGGAGACTTAAAATGCAGTTTTTCAAAAATGCCTAAATATGGTTTAGGATGCTTAAACTTCAAACGTGTTTATACTATAGGGTTGGAAAATATAGTTTAAAGGGTTTGTACTAAAAGAACAACAGTTCACATCCTATTATTCTTCACTTCCAGCGTGATGTATGAAAATTAATTTGGTTCCACCATGATAGGTTCATAATTCAGCGTTGGATTTTGTTTTTGCCGGATACAGTACGTACTTAAAGTTCCAGGGTACTCAAGTCCTCCACTAATCTTTAAAGAAGCAGCACATTGCAGTCACTACATCTCCTTGATGTATCTTGCCCTTGGCCTAGTAGAATCTTCAAAGTGAGATCAGTCTTTATGCCAATCCAGTCCTGATCAAAGTCACTGTAAATCAGGACATAGACAAGCTCTGAATTAGATACAGAAACTGGACTGCAACAGCCTAAATCTCCAAAGACTTTGATCAGAACAGTTTTATTTCCACTCATTCAAGGTATTACTTTGACGCAAGGGCAGAAATGTCTACCGTAAGGTAGTTTGAGATGAAGGTTCCGGTTTGCTAAAACTAGCACACTCATATCCGACCAGCCATACAAGAACTATGTGACCACTGGCTAGCACAGGCTAGCAGGTTCTCAGACGGCACAATTCAATTCAGTGGTTGCAATCCAATGTAGAGCTAAATATGTTTAAATTCATTGGTTTTAGTGGGCATAAATATACCTAACTTTGGGGTGGACTGCCATCAGTGATCATAAATTGTGTACTTCTTCCTTGGTAACCTCTCCTATGAGGGCCACTCCTATCATTAGGCAGAGTGAAGCAGCTACCTCAGATGGCAGATGCTGAGAGATGAGAAGTGGACTGGGCTATGTGTGCCACATGGCTTGCCTGCACCCCCTAAGCCAGTCTAATGCCCTCAAGTGTAGTAGAGGAGGATGCTGTCCTGTTGCCTATGTTGAAGTAAGATTTAGCGTTTTCTACACAAGGCATCATTTCCTACTTTTTTCCTATTTGTTTACAGGTTCTTTAGACAATATCATTATCCTCCAGTTTCACTTCCGCTTTTAAATAACACTTTTGGTGAGGTTTTTTAGAGCAAGGAAAATGTAGTATTATTTGTGAAAGTGAAAGAAAAAGCTTTTTCTACTTGTGTAATAGTGCTATTCCACTACACCACAGTGCCACCTAGAGGTTATGTAGTGGAAAAGATAGAAAGGTAACACTGGCTGCATTCAGACAACACATTAGTCAATGATGGGTTGAGTAGCCAACTTGCAGTTGGTTATTTTGTGGGTACTCTCCACACAACATATTCCTACACACCTGTGGGTGGTTGGGGCTGGCATTGAGTGGACTAATAGTCAACCCAGCATTTGACTGACACAGCCCCCGCCCCTCTCCCCACCCTCCCTCCTCCCTCAATCCACCCAGTTCTATCCCAGCAACCTCTGCAAGTTGCACCAGTTGTAGCAGAGTGGCAGCCACAGCTTTGGTCGCTCTTGCCACCTGCCTCTATGGGCTTGTGTTTTAACCCACTCACCACACGCCATTAACACACTCACCCCTCCACACAACACTTTAAACAACTGGCTTCGAGCTAAACAACTTGCAAGCCAGTTGTTTCTCTAAGTTGCTTATTTGGGTGGAATAGCATACCCTCAGTAGTTTGTGAGCGGCATGTTACCCTCCACATAACACAATAAGCACCACAACTGACTATTGTTCCCCCCACCCCCAGTTGCTTAATGTGTTGTCTGAACGCAGCCACTGTTTGTATAGCACTTGGATCTCAATTCTGTGACAAAACCAGAAGTCGATACAACGGATTAACAGCCTTGTGTATAAAAGCTCATTGTGGATGTGTGGAAAGGAGTAGGGAGGAGCCATAATGTCCTTTGCCTCAGGCAACAAAAGGTCTTAGGCTAACCCTGCATCTCCCAATTTCCTGTTGATTGGTTGAGTTGCTAGGGAAAGCTGCTATTGAAAGCAGCCTATAAGCAGTTGAGCAGGCACCTATGTTTTCTATGTATATATGAACACTACCCATCAGATATAACAACCATGGTATTTTTATTTTAACATTTTACATCATCTCTTCACCCAGTAAAATGCAGCAAGTAAAATGCTCCTGATCTTGCCAAGAATGTGTAACTCTAATTTGTAATTCACCAAGCTCTGAGCCACCTTTTCAACATGTAAACAAATAGGAGAACAAAAGGAAATCAGGGTAACTTATTTCAAAATAATTGGTAATATAAGTAAGCATCATAGGACTAACCTACATGCTGTGTTAAATATATAACATGCAGCTGAGCCTCACCAATTAGATTGGGGCCCTTATACTAAGGTAATTGCACAGGGGTATGGGAGGTTTAACACTTTGCACCCAGCTATTCCCTCCCTCAATTCACACAATCCATGGAGATTAAAAAAGGGGGGTTCTTCCTTGGCCCCCATGGAAAGGGGATTAATTTGGGTGTAGGGGTGGGAGAAGTAGCTGGGTAGGAAGATTGAAACCTCCCCTATCCATATGCAGTGTTTCTGATCCAGATTTGGGGGGGGGGGGGGCATGTGCTTACAGTACACTAAGATAAGCAAAATGGTGAAGATCAGGTACATGCTACATATTTAATGTTGTATGTAGTTTAGCTCATAAAAAGACTTCATAAACAGTAAAAACCAGAGACCTCTTTGTGTCAGATAATAATAATAATAATAATAATAATAATAATTATTATTATTATTATTATTATTCCTTATTCGCCTCCCTCCGGATCGAGGCGGGGAACAACATCAATATCAACAATATAAAATACAACATACAATACATAAACTGATTAAAAGCATATACAATTAATTCATTATTAAAATCAACAAAGTCTTTATAGTGCTTAAATTCTTGAAGACTGGTAAATTGGCGGATCTCTCTTGACAGATCATTCCAGTCCGGGAGCGGCAGAAGAGAAGGTCCTCTGGGTAACAGTTGTCAGTCTAGCCTTGGCCGACTGTACTAAATTCTTCCCAAAGGACCTGAGCGTACCGGGTGGATTGTATGGGAGAAGGCGATCCCACGGGTAACCTGGACCCAAACTATATAGGGCTTTAAAGGTAATAACCAACATTTTGTACTTTGACCAGAAACTAATTGGCAACCAGTGGAGTGATTTTAAAGCTGGTCTAATATGGTCACCCCTAGGTGTACCAGTGACCAACGTGGCTGCCATATTTTGAACTAGTTGAAGTTTCCGGACTAGGCACAGAGGTAGCCCTGTGTACAGCACATTGCAGAAGTCAAGCCTCGAAGTTACCAGTGTGTACACTATCGCTTTTAGGTCTTCCAAACTCTAGGAAGGGGTGCAGAATTTATTGAAACAAAAGATTACATGCTCCAGAGTGGATGGACAAAACATCTGCACTGATATTCAGTTCACATGATATTCAATTCACATCTTTGGAACTTTATAACTGCAGGTTCATTCTCTCAGTGGAGTCAGATGCATGAAATACATAATGAATATTGCATTTTGCTAAGTGTAATAATCACCACAGCTTTTAAAAAAACCTGTCAAGTCTGCATGTTCCATTCCTCATCCTGACAAACTTGTTATCATATGACGGCATGAATGGCAAGAAAAATAGAGTGGTATTCTCCCTTTACTTTAAATAAAAAATTCCTCAAGGCATGTCAAGATCAAAACTCTGAATCATCCTCAAGACATGGAAGAAATGAAACTTGCTGTTGCAACTACCTCCCTTCTGTTGGGGGAGGGTTGATAAATAATCTGCCTGAAATTGTACGGCAAAGAAATCTAAATGGAAATTTAGCAGCAATTTACTGGCAACATATTATCCATGGAAGACAGCAGAATACTGACGTGTCATCGTGCATACCTGTTCCCGGTTGGATATCTCCCACCCACCCAAAGAACAGTTAATTAAAGACTGATCTCTTCCGGCAGGCCTACCCAGTTGAATTTTAAGATGTTTTAATAATGTATTAGTTTTTATTAGTTTTTATTTGTTTTTAATGTGTTATCTGTGTTATGTCCTTGTATTTATATTTATTGTTGTTCCCCGCCTCAATCCGTAGGGAGAGGCAGGTTAGAAATTATTATTATTATTATTATAGTCTGCCAGAACATCAAGAGTAAACACACCTGATGAAGAAGGGAATTTCTACTGAAGTTATTTTATGTCCATATTGGCTGTTGCAGAAATCTACAGACACAATCCACTTGCATCTCTGCTACAGCTAGTCTCCTCAGCTAAGGTTGACCTAAGGTTGGCCGTTACTTTGCTTTCTCCTGCAGTTCCTATGGATGGCTTCCCACATAATTTAGAGGACATAAATGAAAAGCAAGGAAACAAGATGGCATGTGATCTAGGACAAAGCTAGAAATTACATTATATATGTTTTTTTGCATGTAACATGCACATCTTAACACAAATAGCAGTCAACCAGGGAGAGCACTGGGAAGAAAACTCTTATTGGCACCAAAAGGAGCTTTCCTCACAATGCAAATAGGGATGAGCCTTTTGTTTTAGTTTGCAAATCATTCGACCTTGCCTCACTCACGATGCCAAATGCATGTTTCATGAGAATCGGTCAATAGGGAGGTAGTCAAACTAACTCCTGACTTTGAATTATAGATATAAATTGTAAATTGCTTTGAGTGTTCTTGTAACCAAAAAGCAGGATATAAATCTTCAAAATATATAGCAAACAAATGTTATTTGATGCACACTCTTGTATTGAAAATCACTGTTGTTGCTGCCAACATGATTTCCACATAGTCATGAATATATAAACAAAAAAGCCATAAATAAAAGTTGTTCTTCTATCATTCAAGAAAGATAACATACTTAAGGTTCAACATAATTTTAATACACACAGCATTTCTTACTTCAGAATTTTATTTATCTGGTGATGTGCTGTCTTAGCTTTCTAATATTGGTCCCGTAGTTTCAGTGATTTTAAATTCAAGGGAATCTACCAAAATATTGTCTAAGCCAGAATTTGTAAATGTCATTAACCTGAGGTTACAGCAATGCTCTTCAACCGTTTATTGACATGCTGGCAAAGCCACCATAACTTTCTTATGACAGAGCCCCGGACATCAGAGAAACTGCTGAAGAACCCACGGTTTTTTTAATGGGTACTTTTGCTAGAAATTGTAAAATGCTGAAAACAGACTATTCAAGACAGACTGTCAGTAATGTCGCATTCAGCTTTTATGTCTAATCTAGCTTCACAGTCCCTTTACAGAGACTTGGAATTGTACAGAGGCAGAATACATTACTTTTTAAAGATCATGAAGGGACTTCTAGCATCATCTAATCTTGCTCTCAGCACAATACAAGCCATGATTTCTTCCCAACTAGGGACGGCAGTGCCTAGTCCATTATATTAGTGGCTGATTTAAACACTGCTATAAAGAAACATAAACGAATGGACTGGACTCCTTCTATAACAGCTCATTACCAACCCTGCTTCACAAGCCAGAAATTACCATGAAACTGCAGAACGCAGCGTTCCTCAGTGGCTAAGGTTGTAAAGTTTCAAACCATGTAAAGGTTTATCACCCAAATCCAGATTTAGTTATTTACATATTGTATTGCAGCTGCTGATTTAGACTATCATATGTGTAACCAAGCATAATGAATTGCAGGTGCTCAGAACCCAGAACACTGGAAAGGAATGTTCTGCCTAGAAGGAAGAAGCTCATTTTGTGGGAACTGCACAGTAATTCGGGATGTATGAAAAGATCTTGTATTGTCTGCCCTGCCCCTTTAATAATTGATTAGAACGGTGGACCTTGCCCCAATCTCTTATTTCATTGTGCCAAACCATGATGATGATGATGATGATGATGATGGTGATGATGAAGAAGAAGAAGAAGAAGAAGAAGAAGAAGAAGAAGATATAATCAGACACAGTCCACATAAGATTTGTTAGACCCCTATAATACCATGTCCATAAATGAGTACAGGAGAAGCAACAGAGCACGGAAGAATGTTCAAACACAGAAAAATCCATCCATTGGCAAAATCTTCCTGAACACCAAGATTACTAAATTCTGGGATACTGTTCCACTGGTTTTAAATATCAATTCTACTCAAAGAAATGAAAGAATATCCAGTTGCTGAATCAGAGTCTGGATTTGGTAATGAGCTATGAAGCTCAGTGGTATAGCTACCTATTTGATATACCTTCTGTGCTCTCTCTTTCTCTCTCTCTCTCTCTCTGTATGTGTTTTGATTAGCATTTTTTAAATTATATTTTGTAAACTGCCCTGGTACCATAAGAAGAGCAGTACAGAAATATCACTAAATAACAAATCAAAATAAATACATAACTAAAGAGCAAAAATGTGAAGCAATGCAAGTCATTCATTGTATCGAAGTAAGGGGCAGTGCTATATTCCAGCATCCCACCCACCTGTCCAAAACTATCTTACATGCTCCAGGCAGTATGGAGAGCAGTTTTTGGCAAAACAGTGCCTGGGCAGGAGACATTAGCATCACGGAGAACAGCATCTCCTGTCCCAGACATAAATCTCTCTCCCAATATAGACACAGTCCTGCTTGATCTAGGCTGCCTCTACAAGAGGCATTTAAAGCTCTTTCAAGGCACATTAAAAAATTTACCTCTACAAGAACGGAGCGCAAATCGGGCGTAGAGGCGCGTTTTCTCTCCGATTATGCGCATTATCGAATGTGCGTTAAATAGCGAGTTTTATTTTGCTCTGGCCGTTAAAGCGCATTTTGACTATGTGAACAAGCGATTCTCCACATGTCAACAGTTTAAATCGCATTTCGGTCGTCCAGTAATGCACTTCGCCGCCTCTCATACAGAGGTATTAGGCGTAAATGCGCTTCTGCGAATATGCGCATAATCGCCTAACCAGGCGTAAAGGCGAATTCTTGTAGATGAGGAGCTAGTCAGCAGAAGGGAACCAGGAGAGCCACCAAGAACTGAGCTTCTTACTCTCAGGGACTCAAAGCATGCCAAGCCCTTAACCTACTCCACTGTTCAATAATATTTTGTGGGAATTTAGTCCCTATTATTGTGACCAGGGCCAGCACCAGACTTCAGGATGCCTTTGCCCATGGTGCAGCCAAATTCCCTTCCCCCTTCCCATCGCCCTCTTTGCTTTCACAGGTGCCCATCCCTTCTGCTCACGAACACCAACACCACTCCCCCCTTCCCCTCCACTCGCCAAACATTCCCTCCACTTGCTGCTGCTCTCTGCTAAATGCCTGACTCTAATTGGGTCCTTTCTCAGAGCCAGGCATTGTGGAGGTTAGAGAAGCCTGTAAGAACATAAGAACATAAGAAGAGTCATGCTGGATCAGACCAAGGATCCATCTAGTCAAGCACTCTGTTTCCACAGAGGCCAACCAGCTGTCAACCAGGGAACCACAAGCAGGACATGGTGCAACAGCACCCACCCTCCCATGTTCACCAACAACTAGGGTATACAGGCTTACTGCCTCTGATACTGGACGTTGGACTTAGCCATCAGGAGATGACCCAGGACACCTCTCTTCCAAAGCAGCTGCCCATCCTCTAATAGCACTGGCAAAACAGAAGATGGGAAGTTGCTCCAGAGGACAAGCAGCTGCTCCTTAACCGTGGGAAATCACCCACGGCATGGCAATCTCCTGAGACACCTCTCCAGTTACCACAATGCCTAGCTGTGAGGAAGGAACACACTGGAGTCAGGCAGTTGGGTCTGCCCAGATCTCTGGGAAGCCGCACTGGCTACTTCCTCCTGCCAGTGAGGCTCTCCAGGGGACGGGTGGCAGTGCTGAGTAGAGGGTTTTAGGGGTCAGCAGGGATAAGCCCTTCAGAACCTGTGGGCCCTCAATAGCTGCCCAGCCTTGCTGACCCCTAACAACAGGCCAGATTGTGGCTTCCTTTGCTGATATGCAAGGAAGGTGTTTCTACAACGTTCATGAGGCAATTCATTTAATTACTGAAGTGCTGTTACACTTCAATGTTGTTTGTCTAATATTTGACTGAAATCCTTTATTGTGTACTTCAACTTTATTTCTTCATGTTCTATTCTCAGTGGTCACAGTTATAAATTAGTTTACCGTTCATTGGACATTTTAAAAAAATTTTAAAGAAACAGTCTGCATGTTCCTCTTTCATACTTCCTTCTAAAAAAAAATCTACCCACTTTCTTCACTCTTTTGTCACAGTGTTATCCCCAGAGTGCCCTTCTGAATCATTTGTTTCATTTCTTGAATTGTAGCATATAAACTGAAGATAACAACACTAATAACATTGTATCACCACAGAGTAGAGCAATACAATTCGAATTTTTTTTTTTTTTTTAGTGTGAACATTAGTTTCCTTTTGGTTAAAACAGTCTATTGCTAAAGGCCGATTTGCACTTTAAAATGGGTTTGCACTTTAAAATGTTCCGCTCAGCATTGAATGGCTTTTTTCATTTTGAATTTCAGCTGGATGTGCGAACTGCCTCAATGGAAAGATCTGTTTGGGTGATTGCTCTGCCATAGTAACTGCAATCCCTTGAACAACTGAGCGATGATCATGTATGTGTATGTAATCTCACCCCAATGTATTTGTTTTCAGCAGCAAATATAACAGATATCTTTTTCCACCATTATTACTGAGAAAACAGAATCGCTGCTGTCAACAACCCAGCATCATTAACAACAATCCCTTCACACTTCTACTCTTTTCTAATTGCTTGGCCCTAGAGATCTTGTAATTTATTCAATGGAATTGTAGTCCACGATCTTGCTCTAAACAAAGCTTTGTGCCGCCTTATCGATTTAATCCTCCATTATTTTACAATTGATAAGCAAATGGCAGGAGTGTGCTTCTTGGGAGGGGCCTGGAAGTAGGTGAGGGCAATCCCCATTCTGTTTGGCCTGAGGAGAGAGTGGTCACAGCCTAAGAGTGCTTTGTGGAAAAGGCTTTGTTAAAATAATACTTAGGTTTGTTTGGAAAGCAAAGTCTGTTTCAGCCTATGGGGTGCAGTCCACCAACTTTGAAACAGCTTAACAGGAAGAAGAGAAACTTCATGAAGGATAATAATAATAATAATAATAATAATAATAATATTGTAAGGCTACTAATCCTAATAATGATGAAGAATCATCTCCAGTACCAGAGGCAGCATGCCTCTGCAGAGTAGTTGTTTGAACAGAAGAGTGTTGTACTTTTTTGCTGCTCATGGGATTCCCATGGGCATCTGCTGGCTACTGTGGAAACAGAATGCTGGACTAGCCGGGAAGTAGAGTCGTGGATTTTGGACTGTTGCAGCATGGCTCTTCTTATGTCCTTATGTTAAAGAATTAGTAAAAGAAGTCCAGAGATTTTTAAACAAATCATACATTTCTTTCCTAGTCTTGTCACCATGACAATACCTTAAGTAAATCAGCTTCACTTCCCCCACCATCCCCACCACTAGTGATTTTGAGGTAGTGAGATGTAATATGGTATTATGTGTAGTTGAGTAATTTTGGCCCTAATATCAGCAACAACTTCATATTTCACTTCAAAATCTAAATTCATTACATTGCCAAACACAAGGAAACTGCATGTGCTCCTTAAAGTTTTAAACAAAAAAACATGAGCAAGATGCCTTCCATTTCTTGCCATTCTTGCTGACTCCCCATCTCAGTAATCTAGAAGCAAAACCATCCCAATGGAAGGGACTGATATAGGGCCTATTCAGACAACACACTAAACCATGATTAGGCTGCTAACCCTTTTGCAGTTAATGGTTAGTGAGCGTGTTATGTAGCCACCATGGTTAGGAATGACACACTAAGCCATAATGTTTAACTCAAAGTGCTTAACCACCATGATTTAGCCTTTCATCTGAACAGGGTCATACTTTAATGGACCAGTGTGGCATTGTCTAATGCTTTGAACTTCTAGGCTGGGCGGATTTTGAGAAACTGTAACTTCTAGGGACATTTTCAATAGAAACAAGCAGATATTCATGGGTTGTTTTGGGATGTGCAAAGTCCAAATCTGCCAGCCTGTATGCCAGGCTGTATTTCTATTCCTTCACCCTGAAAAACCTTTAAAAATGGTGGCATGAGAATGAAAGACCATAGTAGACTACCAAAACTATGATGTCAGGGAAAAATGAACACATGAATTTATGTGGTATATATTTCATTTATTTCGTTTCAGTTAGTTCTTTACTATACCATACAATAGCCACAAGTCTCTGGGCAGTTTACAGAAATTACAATCCAAAAATGTAACAAAAACATAATATAAAAACATTAACATCCAAAACTGAAAAACAATTTAAAACAGAAAGTAAGCATTAAAATAAGATACTGGGATGCTCAGGGGTGGGGGTGGGGAGGCAGGACATCAATCACATAATTAGTTATCATTCCAGTAAAATATATTTCATCTTTAGGAATATCACAATGGTATACAACTGCCATGTTGGATGAAAAATAAATAAATAAATATGGCTACCAATTTCATTTCTGTCATGGTCCTGATTTTATTTTATTTTTTTTCTTGGTTCATGGAAATGAAATTGGGGCCACTGCCTGCTCTCATTGTGGTTTTCACTTACGGTGGCTTATCCTGATTCAGACAGTTGTAGGCTGACCATCTGAAAAGGAGGACAGGGGTCACGTAACTTTAACAGTTGCAGAGAAAAGGGAATTTCAGCCAGTGTCATTTGTATGCAATTAGTTCCTGGTGCAATTCCCTCTTCATCAAAACAGTTAAAGTTGCAGGGGCCCTGCCTTCTTTTGTATATGGTCACTCTAGTATAGTGCCTGCAACTTTAACTGTTGTGATGAAGAGGGAATTTCACCCGGAACTAATTGCATACAAATGACACCAGCTGAAATTCCCTTTTCTCTACAACTGTTAAAGTTACATGACCCCTGTCCTCCTTTTCATATGGTCAGCCTAGACAGTTGGTCCATCTAGCCCAGCATTGTGGATGCTATCTTCAGGGTTTCAGGCAGGAGGCTTTCCTGTTCTACCTGGAGATGCCGTGGATCAAAATTGGGGCCTTCTGCATGCAAAGCAAGTGCTCTACCACTGAGGTGCAGCCACTCCCATTTAATAATATTTATTTTAATAATATAAAATACTAAAACATACATTGCCAACATCCTTGTACTTGGATTACAAAGTGCACCTTTCAAACATTGTACCACTGCACAACAATGGATTTGCATCTGGCAGAGCAGGAACATGAAGCTGTGGCTAGCTTTGCTTCAGGCACGGGGGGAGAAACATGATGATTAGCACCAGTTCATCACCCTCATACTTCCAACCATTTATTGGCCCCATTCAGGAGACACCTCAAACCACGGCTTTAACCATGGTGGTTAAGCCAGAAAGCCAGGCCATGTTCAGAAGACACCTTAAACATGCATTGGACTGCAATGCCCATAATTCTCAGGTAGTATGACCATTGACCATGCTGGCTGGAAGTGATGGGAGTTGTAGTTCAACATATCTGGAGGCTATGTTGGACTACACCTTAGAGAAGGCTGGCATATGGCCATATTTTCATGACACTTGAGAGCCAGTGAAGTGTAACAGATTCAGACTAAGAAGACCAAAAATGAAATCCTTGATTAGTCCTGAAGCTCACTCAGTGGTTTTTGGGAAAGTCATTATCTCAGCCTAAACTGGCACATTGGGGGGATGACAATAAAATATCATGCAATGTAAATCAGCCCTATATATGTATATATCGATACATTTCAAATAATAAATGGAGATTGTGAGAACTGCAAAGACATGAAAATATGATCAATCAGGTTGGTTGAACAGGGGTGGGGTTTCAACACATACACAATTTCAATGCACACGTTCACTGCACAAACATACACACTTTCAATGCACATTTAAAAATTGTTTGCCTTCTCTTTCTAAACCTTTCATCCATCATAAATATCTGACACAAACGATACAATTATTTCGTGTAACCATCACATCCACTTTTAAAGTACACAAAGGTCTTCAAGAAAATTGTGGTGTCTGTACATAACGTATAAATGCCGGGGGGGGGGGGTATATAGATCTCCCCCCCCAAAAAAATAGTGAGTTAAGTTTCCTTGCAAAAAGGAGAGAAAACATCTGAAAATCATTAAACCTATGCTTCAGAAACCATAGAGCTAAGCTAAGCATTTCCTTTAAAATGTAGGTCCAGATGAACAGATTTTTTGTTTCACAAGTGATTTATTTACAAAATACATTAGATAAAGAAAGCTAATCCAATTTCAGTGTCAATAGGCTTACCTAATGATGCTAAAAAAACAACCCGCCTCCCTATTTGTTCAAGGGTTAGATGTATTATTATCTGGCTTCTATAATTATTGTGTGACTACCAAACAACAAAAAACCCTCCATCTACTAAATTAAACGCATTTTTTTTAATTACATACTAAAATTAAAACATAATTAGTTTGCCCGCTTAAGATAACAGAAAAAAGTTTCACATGTTATTGTGAATCAGAAATTACTGAACTTGGCACTGTATTCTGGGTAAATTGTATCTAGGCATGTAGAAAATTATTACAAAACATAGCAAATTTGATCACCGCTCTTCTCTTTCCTTAATCAATAAAGCCCCATGCTTCAGATATTGCTTTATAAGTAACTCTGCAATAAAACAGTCTGAAGTTATTTATTGGACAGTATATATAGGTCCTCTAATTGGGAGTGTTTTGATTTTCATGTTACACACCCTATTTAAAAGAAATCGTTAGGAAGGTGTCCAAGTTGTCCAATTCTGAGTTACTTTAACAATATTCACATGCAGCTTTTCCCCAAGTAACAGGTGTCATTGACATCAGTTCTACACAACCAATCACATAGGAAAGATGAGTGAATTCACTCTTAATCTTGATTGAAAGTCTTCAGCCACCCTTTATCATTGTTCTAGAGGTTCACTATTAAAACTTCGGCTTTGAATGACCAACCATATAACATTTAATGAGCTTTGGTATATGTGCATTTAACTATGATGTATTTTGCATTTAGAAATGAATAGTCTTAGCAAAACAAGTTTATTCTTTTTATAACTTTGTATAACTTTTATCACTTTGAAGCATCATTGGTATTTCTATTGAAAAATTATTTAAAACCAGAAAGTAGGCCCAACTTCACTTGCTTATGCATAAATGTGTAGGATAAAATTATATGATTCTTGTTCTCATTATGCAGTGTTCTAAATATGGGCTTTCTAAGACATTATGGTTTTAAATTTTGTATATTGACTTTTTAATGTTCAATCTTTTAATTTTTGTAAACCGCCCAGAGAGCTTCAGCTATGAAGCGGTATATAAATGTAAATAATAATAATAATAATAATAGAGTGTTTCCAGTGAAATTTACATCAGCATTTAGAAATCTAATAACTATTTCATGTATGAAATTTTGTGTCAGAGCATTTGTTGCAGAGATATGCATGAAAACCCTCAAAATTTTCATAATATTCCCTAATTTTCCCTAATTACCACTGCAGCTTTCCAGCCCAAAACTAATGTGTTCTTCTTTTTGCTACTATGTTCCCTAAGTACTAAATGGGGTTCTAATCTGTCAAGTCCTATTTATCATGGCCACAACATTAATACATGCAGGCAGACACAAAATAATGCCAACCCCATTTATCCTCTTCAGAGTAATATACAGAAAAAGAATGGTTAATGATAATAATAATAATAATAATAATAATAATAATAATAATATATATTATTTATCACCCGCCTCTCCCAACGGATCGAGGCGGGGAACAACACCAAACACAAAATACAAAAACTGATTAAAAGCAGATAAAACCGTTAAAACACCAATAAAACACCAATAAAACACTTTAAAATTCATCTGGGTAGGCCTGCCGGAAGAGATAAGTCTTTATAGATCTTTTAAATTCCGGAAGACTAGTAAGTTGGCGAATCTCTCCCGGCAGGTCATTCCATAATCTGGGAGCGGCAGAAGAGAAGGTCCTCTGGGTAACAGTTGTCAGTCTAGTTCTTGTTGACTGTAATAAATTCTTCCCAGAGGACCTGAGCGTGCGGGGCGGATTGTATGGGAGAAGGCGATCCCGTAGGTAACCTGGACCCAAACCATGTAGGGCTTTAAAGGTAATAACCAACACTTTGTACTTCGCCCGGAAACTGATTGGCAGCCAGTGAAGAGATTTTAAAACTGGTGTAATGTGGTCACCCCTAGATGTACCGGTGACCAACCTGGCTGCCATATTTTGAACTAATTGAAGTTTCCGGACTAGGCACAGAGGTAGCCCTATGTACAGCGCATTGCAGAAGTCGAGCCTCGAAGTTACCAGTGCGTGCACTACTGATTTTAGGTCTTCCAACTCTAGGAAGGGGCGCAGCTGGCGTATCAGCCGAAGCTGATAGTAGGCATTCCTGGCAGTCGCATCTATCTGAGCTGTCATTTGGAGCGACGGATCCAGGAGCACCCCCAAGCTGCGAACACAGTCTTTCAGGGGGAGTGTAACCCCATCCAGAACTGGTTGACATACCTCCAACCCCAGGTTGTGGCCCTTGACAGTAAGCACCTCCGTCTTGTCTGGATTCAGCTTCAGTTTGTTTTTCCTCATCCAGCCCATTACCGCCTCCAAGCATTCATTCAGAGGAGACACACTATCCTTAGCTGATGCTGTTGTCGAAGGCATAGAGAAATATATTTGGGTGTCATCAGCATACTGATAGCACCCCGCCCCATGCCTCCGGATGATCTCTCCCAGCGGTTTCATGTAAATGTTAAACAGCATTGGGGAAAGGATGGCACCTTGTGGTACACCACATAGCAACTCCTTTTTTGAAGAGCAGCTATCCCCAAGCATCACCATCTGGAACCTGCCCGAGAGGTAGGACCGGAACCACTGAAGCACAGTGCCCCCGAGTCCCAATTCCCTCAGGCGATCCAGAAGGATACCATGGTCGATGGTATCGAAAGCCGCTGAGAGGTCCAGGAGTACCAACAGGGACACACTCCCCCTGTCAATACTCAGGCGTAGATCATCCACTAAGGCGACCATAGCAGTCTCAACTCCGTATCCTGCTCTGAAGCCAGTTTGAAATGGGTCTAGAAAATCTGTATCATCCAAAACTGCTTGCAGTTGGAAGGCAACCGCCCTCTCGATCACCTTGCCCAAAAATGGAAGATTTGATACTGGCCTATAGTTATTAAAGTCCAGGGGATCCAGGGAGGGCTTTTTTAGAAGCGGCCGTACTACCGCTTCTTTTAAACACGATGGAAAACTCCCCTCCCTGAGAGATGTATTAATAATATATTGTAGTTGTGATCTAACTGCATCTCCTCCCTGGACGACCAGCCAAGAAGGACAGGGATCGAGAGGGCAAGTCGTCCTCCTCACTCGACCAAGCAGCTTGTCCACGTCCTAGGTACTCACCAACTGAAACTGATCCAGTGTAATTCTACTCGCGGAGTCGCTGGACACTCCATTATCAGCCTCTGCTATAACGACAGCATCTAAGTCGGCTCTTATCCGAGAGATTTTATCTGTGAAATTATTGTTAAAGGCATCACAGCGAACTACCGAAGGCTCTAACATCGGGTTCAGGGGGGAGGGTGCCCGAGTTAGACCCCTCACCACCCTGAACAGTTCTGCTGGACGCGAATTCGCAGACGCAATGCGTGCAGAGAAGTAAGCTTTCTTCGCTGCACGTATTGCCACCCCATAGGAACGAAGATGTTCTCTATGTCGTGTCTTGTCGGATATAAGTCGAGTTTTCCGCCATCGGCGCTCCAGTCGTCGTCCTTTCTGCTTCAACTCCCTGAGATCTTCTATATACCAGGGCGCCCGATTAGAAGCATACATGCATACAGAACTACACAACAGTCTCTACTAACGACCATGGTATCCTTCTGGATAGGTTGTCTGGGCTGGGAGTTGGAGGCATTGCATTGTAGTGGTTCTGCTCCTACTTGGATGGCCAATTCCAGAAGGTGGTGCTGGGGGATTACTGCCCTGTGCCATGGCACCTAGGCCATGGAGTTCCACAGGACTCTATTTTATCCCCTATGCTGTTCAACATTTACATGAAACCGCTGGGAGAGGTCATCTGGAGATGTGGGCTATTGTGTCATCAATATGCAGATGACACCCAGCTCTACCTCTCTTTTTCATCAAACCCAGGTGAAACAGTGGATGTTCTGAATCAGTGCCTGGGCATGGTAATACTGGATAAGGGCCAACAAACCGAGACTCAATCCAGACAAGATGGAGGTACTGTTTGTGGGTGGTTCATCTGTCCGGCCAGGTGATGTTCACCCTATTCTGGATGGGGTTACACTCCACCTAAAGGATCGGGTTCATAGCTTTGGGGTGCTCCTGGATCCAGAACTGTCACTTGAGGCATAGGTGGACTCAGTGGAAGGAGTACCTTTTATCATCTTAGGCTGATCTACCAACTGCGTCCTTATCTGGACAGAGATAGCCTAGCTACAGTTATCCACATTCTGATAACCTCTTGTCTGGACTATAGCAATGTGTTATACGTGGGGCTGCATTTGAAAACAGTATGGAAACTTCAACTGGTACAAAAAAGGCAGCCAGACTGTTAACAGGGACTGGCCAGTGAGACCATATTACACCAGTCCTTTTCCAACTTCACTGGCTGCCAGTCCAGGTCTGGGCCCAATTCAAAGTGCTGGTATTAACATTCAAAGCCCTAAACAGCTTGGGGCCAGGTTATCTAAAGGAAAACCTCCTCCCATATGTGCCTGCCTGGACCCTAAGATCATCTTCAGGGGCCCTTCTCCATGAGCCCCTGCCAAGGGAAGTGAGGCAGGTGGCTACTAGGAGGAGTGCCCTCTCTGCTGTGGCACCCCAGCTGTGGAATGAACTCCCTAGTGAGGTTCACCTGGCACTTACATTATACTCCTTTGAATGCCAAGTGAAGACCTTCTTATTTTCACAATATTTTCACAGTTTATTATCATAGTCTTTTAACTCCGCTGTTTAAAAACTGTATTTTAAATCTGCATTGCTGCACAGGTTTTTTTTTACCCTGGTTGTGTTTTTATATTGTATTTTTATATCATGTTTTTATACTGTTTTGTTGATGGTTTTAATTTTTGTGAACCACCCAGAAAGCTTCAGCAATTGGGCAGTATATAAATGTAATAAATAAATCTCTTTATCACAAGCGTATGCAAGTAATTTTGCCTCATTGGGTATGTAGAGCATTGATTCGATACTAATCCTTATTCAGAAGGAGACTGCTACCCCAGCCAAGTGTCTGGTACAATCAATCCAGCTATGGTAAGGAGGCTGGATCAGGAAAGTGTGTAAATGGTCATCTGAATGCAAAGTTGAATAAATCATCAATTCTCGCAAAGGAAGGATGTAAACAATAGAGTTTTACAAGGGACCACCCCATCTGTACTGGGAATGGTGTTTTTTATCTTATTTATAAATGATCTGAAATTATTTCATGTGATTAAAACCAAAAGAGATTGTGAAGAACTCCAGAAGGATCTCTTCAAACTTGGGCAATGGGCATCAAAACAGCAAATGCAGTTCAGTGTTAGCAAATGTAAATGATGGACATTGGGGCAAAAAACACTCAACTTAATCTATATACTGATGGGATCTGAGCTAGCATTGACTGATCAAGAAAGTCTTAGGTTTGTGGTAGACAGCTGGATGAAAATGCCAACCAAGTCTACAGTTGCTTTGAAAAAGCCAAATTCCATGTTGGGCACAATTATGAAAGAAATCAAAAATAAAATTGCCAATATTATACAGCCCACATTCAAGTCTATGGTTCAACCACACTTCGAATACTGTGCACTATTCTGGTTGCTGAACTTCAAATAGCGTTAGAAAAGGTGCATAAAAGGACACCCAAAATGATCAAGGGAACAACTTTCCTATAAGGGAAGGTTACAATATCTGGGGCTGTTTTGCTTAGAAAAATGGTGAGTACAGAGTGAGACATATTAGACATGTACAAACAATTATGCATGGTATGGAGAAAGTAAACAGGGAGAAAATCATCCCTGTCTCAGGTCACCTAATGAAGCTGAGTGAGATATATAAAAGGAAGCACTTCATACAGCACATAGTTAAACTGCGGAATCCGCTACCAAAACATGTAGTGATGGCCACTAACTTGGATGGTTGTAAAAGGGGGGTTACACAAATTCTCAGAGGATATAAATATCAATGCCTAGTAATCATGATGGCTCTATATTGCCTCCAACATTAAAGGCAGCATGTCTCTGTATACCAATTGCTGAGGAACCTGGGTGAGAGAGTGTTTTTGTTTAGAGGCTTCAAACAAAGAACGCTCCACACATTAATGTGATGAAAGAAATTTCTGCTTTCCTGTAGAATTGTAGATGAAGCTAATCAGCTCACTAATGGGAGCATAAATGGCCAGTGGGCCTATCCTTTGAAAACTCTCCTAGCACTGTCAGGAGTAGCTCTGAGCTGCAGTAAGAGGAAGGGTATCCGATCTGCCTGGCTGATGTTGGCAGGCAACTTTTGCCATTACTGCTAGTTTGGGGAAAGAGCAAGTGAGAGCACAGCTGCACATAGAACAAGTGGTTTGTTTTTACTGCTCTTGCTCGCCAACTTTGTAGCCTGGTGAAACAATCCATGAACAACCTATGATTCTGGGTTTGCATGTAATGACAACCTATGATTTAAACAACCCAAAGTTCACGACACAAATGCATGGGTTCTTTTTTTGGATTGTTTGTGGTTAACAAATCATGGTTTGTTAGTGCGGCCACACATCATGACAACCCAGAATTCAACAACCCATACTATGGATTAGCATTATGTGTAAACCAAGCCACTGTGGTGTAAACAGATGTTCTCTGGCTGCACATACCAAAGTATCCATTCCATATCACCTGGTCGTCCAAGGAGGAGATGTAATTAGACTACAATTACACCATATTATTAATAAATCTCTCATGGAGGGGAGTTTTCCATCCTGTTTAAAAGAAGCGGTGGTTTGTCTGCTTCTAAAAAAGCCCTCCCTGGACCCCCTGGATCTTAATAGCTATAGACCAGTATTAAATCTTCCATTTTTGAGTAAGATGATCGAGAGGGCAGTTGCCACGCAACTCCAAGCAGTCTTGGATGATAGAGATTTTCTAGACCCATTTCAAACCAGCTTCAGGGGAGGATATGGACTTGCTATGGTCGCCTTAGTGGATGATCTAAGTTGTGTGTTCCTGCTGGTACTTCTGGATCTCTCAGCGGCTTTTGATACCATTGACCATGGTATGCTTCTGGAACGCCTGAGGGGATTGGGAATCGGGGGCACTGTGCTTCAGTGGTTCCAGTCCTACCTCTCGGCAGGTTCCAGATGGTGATGCTTGGGGATAGTTGCTCCTCAAAGAAGGAGCTGTTGTGTGGTGTACCTCAAGGCGCCATCCTATCCCAATGCTGTTTAACATCTACATGAAAACGCTGGGAGAGATCATCTGGAGGCATGGGGCGGGGTGCTATCAGTATGCTGATGACACCCAAATATATTTTTCTATGCCTTTGACAACTGCGTCAGCTAAGGATAGTGTGTCTCCTCTGAATGAATGCCTGGAGGCGGTAATGGACTGGATGAGGAAAAACAAACTGAAGCGGAATCCAGACAAGAAGGAGGTGATTACTGTCAAAGGCCCCAATGTGGGTTTGGAGGTGTGTCAACCAGTTCTGGATGGGGTTACACTCCCCCTAAAAGGCTGGGTTCACAGCATGGGGGTGCTCCTGGATCTGTCGCTCCAAATGACAGCTCAAATAGATGCGATGGCCAGGGGTGCCTACTACCAGCTTCGGCTGATACACCAGCTGCACCCCTTCCTAGAGTTTGGAAGACCTAAAAACAATAGTGCATGCACTGGTAACTTTGAGGCTTGACTTCTGCAATGCGCTGTACATAGGGCTACCTCTGTGCCTAGTCCGGAAACATCAACTAGTTCAAAATATGGCAGCCAGGTTGGTCACCTGTACACCTAGGGGTGACCATATCACACCAGCTTTAAAATCACTCCACTGGCTGCCAATTACTTTCCAAGCAGAGTACAAAGTGTTGGTTATTACCTTTAAAGCCCTATATGGTTTGGGTCCAGGTTACCCATGGGATCGCCTTCTCCCATACAATCCACCCTGTACGCTCAGGTCCTCTGGGAAGAATTTACTACAGACGGCCAAGACTAGGGTGACAACTGCTACCCAGAGGACGTTCTCTTCTGCCGCTCCCAGACTGTGGAACGACCTGTTGGGAGAGATCCGGCAACTTACCATCTTCAAGAATTTAAGACTGATCTCTTCCGGCAGGCCTACCCACTTGAATTTTAAGACTTTGTTGATTTTAATAATGTATTAATTTTATATGCTTTTAATCAGTTTATGTATTTTATTGTTGGTATTGATGTTGTTCCTCGCCTCGATCCGGAGGGAGAGGCGGGTAAGAAATAATAATAATAATAATAATAATAATAATAATAATTATTATTATTATTAATTTTGAACAAAATATTCTTTAGTAAGAACCACAGTTACAGCAATACAGCAAATGCCTATCTACAGATAAATGTACAAGCAACTTATTTAATACAAGATCAGTACAACAAATAATGGCTTTCTTAGTCTGAAAAGGAAGATGCAGTTCTTGCTGGCAACTTTGTAGTTAGCCAGTCCCAATGTTCTTCCTATTCCGCAAGGTGCTGGACATTTCATTTACACCTCCGCAGATAACTGTAATCCCACACAACAGGGAAACAGCAAATAGAAACTTATAAATTATAGCCTAACAGAGATACAAAAATTGATTCCCCATCCCTTGTGCATCAACCATACACATATACCAATTCAATTTACTGCATACAAGCTGATAAGAGCCCATACGTATTTTAGCTCCCCAGCAGAAGAAGCTGACTCTACACACCCTTTCTAAAAGCTACATGACTGGACACAGGGAACAAGGAGTGCTCATGTGTCAAAACAAATATTGAGAGGGTGTGCAAAAGGTAGAGTATGTTCACGCCTTCAAAGTACTATAGGCTGCTTATAGGTCTGAAGTGCAAGGGTTGGGGGAAATTTACTTGCCCTTGGTTGTCTGTCCTGTAAAGCATTAAGAAATATGAAGCTCAACGAATCAGGAGCAACTGCAGTTCTCCTGGCTCTGGCTCAACTTGTCTTTCACCAGCCCAGGATAATGGAGACCAAGCTGCCCTTCACACCACCATCCTCAGTATTCTGATGGGCATTTGCTGTTTCCTTAACATTTGCTGTTCACCATAATCAGAACCAATTAAACCTAAAAAAATTAATTCTTCAGGAACTGGAGGAATGCTAGAAATACCTGGTGGTAATTAAGAAATACTCAGTAGGTATCTATGGTTTCACATTCAGGGTTTTACATTAACTTTCTAAGAAGAGCATACAAAACAAATCCTCATTATGTGCCTGATATAATACTAGTATAATACTAGTATGCCTGAATCATAATAATGTTTACCACAATGATCAAAACCAAAAGATTCCAAGTATTATGTATATATTATGCCCTTAAAAGCAACATTATGTATAATACACATACATTATTAAAAACTGGAGAAGCATCACCGAAGCATGGTGAGGTAAAGGAAGCACTCCATTCATACATAAAGACAGTTAAAGTAAGACAAAGCTTGCCAAATTAAGGGATGTCTGAGGTTTAACAATTCTGCAGTTCTATAGAAAGAATTAGACCCTAGTAAACCCCATCAACCATGTCACTCCAAAATAAATACTTGTTCAGGCATAAATCCACAACACCCAACATTCTGGCAGTCCGCGATATACCTTTGACAATTTTATAGAGCAGAAAAACTGGCTAACACAATAGTATTGAAAAGGAGTAAGACACAAAACATTAAACTGGTGAAGCCTTTTATGTACATTATGGCATTTCAATGTAGCTGGTCATTATTGTTTGGTTGTGATGTCAACTTCATTTTAAAGCACTATCGCAACAAATGACATGAGAATATTAGGTGGGGAAAGAGATAGCATAAATCAGCCTTCCCCAACTAGTACCCTCAAGATCTGTGGGACTACAACTCCTATCATCCCCAGCCAGCACGGCCAATGGAAGCTGAAGTCCAACATGTCTGGGAGGTACCAAATTGGTGAAGGTTGGCTCAGATAATGATCTGAAAGCACTTATTTATTTATACAATTACTTCTGAGTCATCTTTTGCCCCCCAAAAAGGGCCTTCAAGGCAAACAACAAAAAGAACAGGGGATCTTTTAACAACAGAAGGCATTCATATTTTTGTCGTTCTAGGTAATCTTACCTATGCAGGATCTACACGTCGTCCTTGATACGCCCTCCCTGCGCCACAAGCCGCTTCGGAGCGCTTCACCCCGCCTAGTGTGGCTCAAGCCTTGGAGGCTCTGCCCGCACCCGTGCCGCCACGGCTGCCGCCCTTTCATCCAGGTCGGTCCCGGGGAGGGAGGAGGGAGGGAGGAGGGTTGTAAACAAAAGCTAGTGATTGGGAGAGGGATTTCCAATTGCTAGCTTAGTTTACAACCCTCCCTCCTCCCTCCCTGGGACCTGCCGGGATGAAAGGGCAGTGGCGGCGGCAAGAGCGTGAGCAGAGCCTCCGAGGTTTGAGCCACACTAGATGAAGTGCAGTGCTCCAAAGCGGCTTGTGGCGCAGGGAGGTCGCATCGAGGATGATGTGTAGATCTGGCCCTAGTTTGTCAGCAACTCCAAAGCTGCTAATTTTCAGAGATAGAGTGACCAGATACAAAAGAAGGCAGGGCCCCTGCAACTTTAACTGTTGTGATGAAGAGGGAATTTCACCAGGAACAAATTGAATACAAATGACACTGTGTTATAAATTGCACTTGATAGCGGTAGCTTGAAAGAAATAATACTTAAACTTTGAAACAAACAACGCCTTTAATTCAGGCAAAAGCAAACAGTTCTATTCAGGAAGCACTTTTAAAGGAAGCAAAGTAAACTAAACGTTGAAATTAACAATGGCTAACGAACTCGCTTCCTAGACAACTCTCCTTCGTTAAGGTCTGCTTGCTCCTTTCTTTGCAAACGTTCAGACCTGCGTGGTCTCACTCTCGCCTCTGTTCTCCTCAGACGTCTGCGTTCTTTGGCATCTTTTAAAGAGGTTTCTCCCTCGTCCTCAGAGGATACGGGCGTGGTTCCACCTGCTGGATCATCATTTAGATTAGCACTCGTTTCAGAGCGCTGATTCGCATCAGCTGGCAGAGAGGGGCTGCTAAGCTCCTCCTCCTCAGACCCAGGATCTGGATCAAGCTCACGATCCCTGTCTTCTCTTGCCAAGCCATCTGGCAGCTGCTTCTCCTGCTCAGAAACCCGAGGGGTAAACACAACATCATCCCCCCCCTCAACACGCTCCCCCCCGAAAGTACGACAGGGAGTCCCCGGAGCTGGTTTATGAGGATACCTGCAATGAAAGTCATGCGCAAGCTCTGGAGCGTGCACACTATCCACAGGTTCCCAAGAGCGCTCCTCAGGTCCATACCCCTTCCAATGTTTTAAATACTGCAGCTTCCCTCGACACAGACGGGAATCCAGGATCTGAGCCACTTCGAATTCCTCCTCCCCGTCAACCATTACAGGGGGAGGGGGGTCTGCAGAGGAGCGATGGGGATCCCCGGACCTCACAGGGGAAAGCAACGACCGGTGAAACACCGGGTGAATTTTAAGTGAAGGAGGAAGGGCCAGCCTAAACGCCACAGGATTAATCTGGGCTGTAATCAAAAAAGGACCGGTCCTACGAGCGGCCAGCTTCCTGCTCAACGCCTTCATGGGAAAGTGCCGCGTCGACAACCAAGCCCAATCTCCGACCGCTAAAGGAGCACCCAGCGCCCTGCGGCTGTCTGCTGTCGATTTGTACGTCTGTTTAGCATGCTCAATCTGTTCCTGAAGCACACGATGTAGAGCATGCAATTCATCCACAAACTCTTGCACAGCAGGCACTCTAGCCACACCTATGGAGGATGGAAAAGCCCTAGGATGAAACCCATAATTCACAAAAAAGGGAGCCTGTCAGGTGGAAGCATGAGTGGCGTTGTTATAAGCAAACTCTGCGAGAGGCAAGAGCTGCACCCAATCGTCCTGCTGATAATTAACGTAGCACCGCAGGTATTGTTCCAGCGTTGCGTTCGTGCGCTCTGTCTGGCCATCGGTTTGAGGATGATACGCTGAAGACAGACGGAGTTCCACTCATAGTAAGGAGAGCAGTTCTTTCCAAAAATGAGCAGTGAACTGAGCACCCCGATCTGAGACCAACCTGTCTGGCCACCCATGCAAACGAAAAACATGCCTCAAAAACAATGTTGCAGTTTCTTTGGCGGAAGGCAACCCTGCACAAGGGATAAAGTGCGCCATCTTTGAAAATAGATCCACGACCACTAAAATGGTAGTGTGGCCGCGGGAGCACGGCAAATCAGTCACAAAATCTAAGGAAAGGAACGACCAGGGCCCTGAAGGCGTGGGCAAAGGCTGTAACAACCCCACAGGCTTGCCAGGCACTGACTTGGCACGCTGACATATATCACAGGACCCCACATACGAGATCACCGACCTCAGGAGTCGAGGCCACCAAAAATCTCGAGCTATAGCAGCAACAGTCTTGTACACCCCAAAGTGTCCTGCCGTCGGCGAGTCATGACACTGACGCAGCACTTTTGCTCTTAAAGCTACAGAAGGAACATATAGTCGCTGTCTATAACACAACAATCCCTCCCATAGTGAAAAGGGGGAGCCCGAGGATGACCCTTCTACCAATCTCAAGTCCTCCACAGTATGATGTACAAAAGCATCCTGCGCCTGCGCGCGTCTGAGTTCAGCCTCCCACGACAAGAAGTCCCCTGCTGCCCCTAAAGTGTGCAAAGGGAGCAGAGGAGGGGGCTCCAACGTCTCCCCTGCAGGCGTGAGGAATTCCGGTTTGCGAGACAGTGCATCTGCCTGTTGATTATCCGAGGCCCTGACATGCCGAATCATTAACTCAAAACGGGAAAAAAAATTAGACCAGCGGATCTGCCTCTGGTTTAGCGCTCGAGCTGTCATCAAATGTTCCAAATTTTTATGATCTGTTCTAACTTCCACTGGGTAACGTGCCCCTTCTAACAGGTGCCTCCAAGTTTCTAACGCAGCCTTTATAGCCAGAAGCTCCTTCTCCCAAATTGTATAATTCCGTTCGGAACAAGTCAACTTTCGGGAGTAATACGCACAGGGTTTTAACTCCCCTCCCGCGTCACCAGGCTGCAAGAGGACCGCCCCCAGCGCCACATCCGACGCATCCGTCTGTACCACAAATGGCTTTTGTGTGTCAGGATGACAAAGGAGGGGTTCCGAACTAAATAACTCTTTCAGTTTATCAAAAGCCACCTGTGCCATCGGGGACCATCTAATGCCGGAGCGCTGGCCCTTAAGCAGGTCCGACAGAGGAGCTGTAAGCCTAGAAAAACCCGGCAAAAACCTTCTATAAAAATTAGCAAATCCTAGAAACCTTTGTAAGTCCTTCCGAGAGACTGGCGTCTTCCAGGACATAACAGCCTGCACTTTCGCTGGATCCATTTGAAGCCCTTCAGTGGAAATGCGATACCCTAAAAAATCCAATGTTGTTAGGTCAAATGCGCATTTCTCCAATTTAGCAAACAACTTATGCTCCCTCAGGCGCCTAAGTACGGCTTCCACGTGAGCCTGATGCTCCTGCGCATTTCTTGAAAAAATCAAAAAATCATCTAGATAAATAATCAAAAATGTATCGAGATAATCTCGAAAAATATCATTCATGAACCTACAGAACGTAGCTGGGGCATTCACCAGGCCATAACTCATCACCAAATACTCAAAAGAGCCATATCGCGTCAAGAACGCACTTTTCCATTCGTCTCCCTTACGAATGCGAACCAAATTATAAGCCCTCTTAGATCTAGTTTGGTAAACACCTTTGCCTTACTCAACCGCTCTAACATCTCTGGGATCAGGGGCAGGGGGTATTTATCGCTCACTGTAATATTATTGATGCCCCTATAATCATGAACCAGATGCTTATCCCCAGAGCGTTTTGTTATAAAAAAGGACGGCGCTCCTGCAGGGGAGGACGACGGACGAATAAAGCCACGCCTTAAATTTTTATCCAGAAACCCCCTTAGAGCTTCTAATTCTGGGCCCGACATTGGATACAACCTGCCTACCGGAATTGGTGCCCCTGGGACTAAATTTATTGCACAATCATAATTGCGATGTGGAGGCAACTGATCCGCCTCTGTCTCATCAAACACATCCCTAAAGGCTTTATATTTTGAAGGAAGGACAGCCAGAGACGAAGAACTGAGGTGCGCAGCTGCCGAGCCCTCAGGAGCCACTTGCGACTCCGCCTGAACAAGCGGTATACTGACAGTCTCAAAGCAATGATGAAGACAATAAGGTGAGGGGAATGAAATTCTATGTAACGCCCACGAGATATTCGGATTATGCTGCGTGAGCCAAGACATGCCAAGAACCAGTTCAAAACGCGACAACCTTGTCACGTTAAATTGAATCAGTTCCGTATGCCTTTGCACTGACATAGAAAGGGGAACTGTAATTTTAGTCACCGCCCCCTCTTCCAAAAGACGACCGTCAATTGTCTCAACATATAAGGGGCGTGCCAGGGACTCCACAGCCACCCTATGGCGTTGTGCAAAGCGTAGATCCATGAAACTGTTGGAAGCTCCTGAATCCACTAAAGCAAAAAACTCTCCAACTGTCCCAGGGGAAGTTTGTAAACGTACTTTCAAAATTAAATGAGGCGAGGTGGAGACCTGCGACAGCCTCCCCCTTGTTATAACCGGCCCTTTAGGTTTAGACACTCCCCCCAGCCTGGGGGAACTGCCTAGTCACGCTTGAGAAGGAGTAGTTGTCCAGCCAGGAGCGCGGCATGATTTGATAAAATGTCCCATCTGTCCACATTTGAAGCACAGACCTAGACGCCGTCTACGGTCTCTTTCTGACGGAGAAATACGAGATCGCGCCGCACCCAATTGCATAGGCTCCTCCCCGGTCTTCTCTATAGCTGGGCGAGTAGAGGAAGATCTTTCGTTAAACGTCTCTACTAACGGCAGAGTGCGGTTCACGACTGCCCGCCGCGCCTCTTTCCGACCCTCCAAACAGCTATCAATGCGCAGGCAGGCAGCCACCAGGTCTGCCAACGTACCCAAAGATGGGGAGCGTGCGAGCTCATCCAGAATCTCAGCATTCAGACCGTCCAAAAATTGTGCTCTATAAGCTGCATCGTTCCACTGCAAATCTTGAATAATAAGTTGAAAGTTTGTTGCATAAACCGCCACTGAATCCCCACCTTGGCGCAGTCGCCGAATGGCTCAGGTTGCCGTCTCTTCCCTAAGAGAATCCCCCAAAAATGCTTCTATTGAGGCTACAAACCCCTGATAGTCCAACAATAAGGGGCTATCGGATATCAAAAGCGCCGACGCCCATTTTGCAGCGGGCCCCGCCAGTAAACTAATGAAAAAACCAACACGTAACTCGTCAGTAGGAAAGTCCTCCGCTCTCAGTCGTATATACAGTTCCACCTGAGCTCGAAAAGCAGTGAACATTCTTTTGTCTCCATCAAACTTTTCGGGTAGACTCACAGGGCACTTTCTCCTAGGAACGGGGGCGGGGAGTCCCGGTGCTGGCGCAGGTGCTGTCTGCAACGTCCTCACAGCTGCCGTTAGCTGAGTCACTTGCGTTTGCAGCGCCTGGTTCTCGAGGGAGAGGTCGGCAATTGCTTTCTCCATAATGCTACTCCACTGGAGCTGTCACACTCACAAACACACTGTTGGGTGTCAGATGCTTCGTAGACAATTCACAGGGCTGGCCCTGTGAATTGTGGACTGAAGACTTGGCAATTTGTCATGAGAAAATGTATCTCTGCTTCTCTGGTATGTGCTTATCTCAAATGGTAGGCCGAAAGCCTTGAACGTTCTCTGGGAATTAAACTATGCTTTGCAAAGGTGGGGGCTATCTTCCTCACACTGTGGCATCATCAGAAGAGGTTGAACCGTGCCGCCCTGTTGGCACGTGAGTTTAGATTACAGGCCTGAAGCCCTGTCTATCAAAGTAGCTTAGAATTGCCCAGCCTCCCAGCCTCCACACTATATTACCTTTGTCCTGAGAGTAATTCCTTTGCTAGGAATTATCTCGTCTATGCTCTTGCTGCTCTGCTGCTGCTGTGAGTTACTATCTGATGTAGAATTGTGTGATGCACTCTGTACATGTTCTATTGCTGTGTGGACTTGTTACTTCTAAAGAACTCTGCCATGAAAAGTGCACTGTGGCTTTTCATAGATTTGGACTTGAGAGTACTGTTCTGGATTCGTGTTCTATAGCTTGCTGTCTCCCTCCATGGAGCCAAAGTTACGGGCAGAGGGAGGCAGAAGCTGATCGTTGCTGTTCTGAAACTCGTGTGTGTGTGAGACCTGTGAGAGGACCTTCCTCAGAGCTAAAGCTACGTGAATTGGGAAGGCTCCCTAAGTCGAAGAGGTTCATTCCCTGGCTTCTGGCTTCCGTGGTCAGCTCAGCGTTCCCTGACAGGCTGAGTGAAGATTTAGTTGCCAGTTGACCGATATACTACTGTTAGGAGGCCTAATCCTAGAGTCTCTCTATGTTCCAGAGGATTCCAGTGCAGCGTGGCCGCTCCTGCCCTCTAAGGACTAGAGTTAATCTCTAAATGTCAGTCCCTGAGTGAGTGCTGTTCTCATTAAGCCATTCTACCTGAAAGCTGTGTGGTCCGTCTTCAGCTTCAAGTGTGTGTTTGCAGAAATGAAACCGTTATGCTTTGAATTCCGTGTGATTACAATAAAAGAAATCTCACTGTTATTGTTGTGTATCAGTGTACCTAAAGTCGTGAGCAAGAACTTTAGAGAGTTAGCCAGAGTCACGACACACACACTGGTAGCGTTCGTTAGTTGTTTGTTAATTTCAAGCTGTTATAAATTGCACTTGATAGCGGTAGCTTGAAAGAAATAATACTTAAACTTTGAAACAAACAACGCCTTTAATTCAGGCAAAAGCAAACAGTTCTATTCAGGAAGCACTTTTAAAGGAAGCAAAGTAAACTAAAAGTTGAAATTAACTATGGCTAACGAACTCGCTTCCTAGACAACTCTCCTTCGTTAAGGTCTGCTTGCTCCTTTCTTTGCAAACGTTCAGACCTGCGTGGTCTCACTCTCGCCTCTGTTCTCCTCAGACGTCTGCGTTCTTTGGCATCTTTTAAAGAGGTTTCTCCCTCGTCCTCAGAGGATACGGGCGTGGTTCCACCTGCTGGATCATCATTTAGATTAGCACTCGTTTCAGAGCGCTGATTCGCATCAGCTGGCAGAGAGGGGCTGCTAAGCTCCTCCTCCTCAGACCCAGGATCTGGATCAAGCTCACGATCCCTGTCTTCTCTTGCCAAGCCATCTGGCAGCTGCTTCTCCTGCTCAGAAACCCGAGGGGTAAACACAACACACTGGCTGAAATTCCCTTTTCTCTACAACTGTTAAAGTTACATGAGCCCTGTCCTCCTTTTCATATGGTCAGCCTAAGCTAATACATTTAAAATTATTTGAAAGTGTACTGATAGTTCTATCTCTGAAAGTTAGCAGCTTTGGAGCTGCTGACAAACTGGGTAAGATTACCTAGAATGACAAAGATATTAATGCAATAAACACTTTTGGCTGAAATACACCTAGTTGGATCCAAAGATACCCCTTCTTCATTCTGGCCTTCAGATGTGCTTACTGATAGGTGAGCAGTGGCAATTGTATGTTACAACATAACAGAGCATACTGGGAAATCATTGTGGAATAAACAGGTTCAAATCCCCACTCATGGGGTTGTCTAGGGATAGTTTTGCCTGCCCCACAGGATTATTCGGAGACAAAAGTGCCACCCTGAGCAGCTCATAGGATGGGTAAGATACAAATCTAACAATTAGTAACAATATTGCCAAAGGTTTCAATTCTACCAAAACAACCTATGCCAAGCGGCCATGTTCTTAGTGGCAGGACTGAGATCAAGTCAACATTACTCCAGCAGAGGTAGATTTGAAAATAACAACAACAACAACAACAACAACAGGAAAAGGGATGATAGAACTGACATACAGCAATATTATGATACATTATTTGAGTTAACAACGCTAGAAACATTTCAACAAGAGTTCAACAAAGAGGAAGAATATAGCTAGAAACTTAAAAGCAACCACTTCAAATGTCTGGCGTTCAACCACCTGAAAAACATTTTAAAAATTATGCTCTAAATACTATGCCAGAAGTCCATACTTTACTCTAGTGAAACTGAATCATCTTTTTCTTCCCTAAGATGTTCAAACCCCATTAACATTTTAAAATTAGTTCTCGGGAGACATGATGCATGAATAGCTAATAGCAGCTTACATTAATCTACAGGTGATGATTCATGCATATTTAAACTTGCAATTGTCAGATACCAGTGAAATAAAAAATGAAGTCCAACACAGGTGAATTGTCAGAAGCCCATCAGAGGAGACAATGAACACTTCCCTATATCATAAGGAAAACCTCTATATAATCCCACTGTAAAGTGTAAAAGGAACAGTTATAGGGTTTATATTTCTCTCACAAGAGGTTTTGAGGCTCAAGCTTCTGTGGAAGTTACACGTTCATCCAGGAACCTTTTATGCCTAATCCCAGTGATTTGTGTTTTGCTGTGTTTACTGTGTGATGAGGGAAAGGCATTCTCATGTTCACAAAGGCAAGCTTCTTTATTCACATGTTCAGAAACCATGTGCAGAAAATAGGATCTAGGGTTCATGTTAAGGCTCAAATTAAGCCTTCCAGCAGTGCCAGTTCAAATGCCACAGCATAAATGGCTGTCCATTTAAATATTTTTAATTGATCTTCTAACACTTGACTGAAAAATCACTTTTGTCTAAAGTGCACATTACAAAAATCTGTATGTGCTTTGAGATATTGAGGTATAAAACTATCTCTTGAACTGTAAAGTTAACATTAAGGGTTGATAGGAAAGTGCAATATTTTCTCTGTCTTTCCCTAATAAAGGGGAAAGAATTCAGAACCAGAATGGCCTCAGGAGAACCATTGACTTACAGTTAACATTTGCCAATGTGAATTCAAATTGCCTGATCAATCAAAACATTAGTTGATTAATCTACAAATACAATTCCAAAGCAATTAGAAAGATTTATATCCTGTCCAATCACTGCCACCTGTCATGTCCCTGCTGGATGGATCGTTGTCCTATCCTGAGAAGCTAGAACTCCCTGAGACAGATGAAGCTGTGGAGTCACCTGTGTCAGAAGACATGGGGGAGCCTGAGCCCTCAGGGGAGAGGACCATGGGCCTGCCTCTGCCAGAAGAGAGGAGTTCTGCTTCAGAGGCTGAGCATCCACCCAGTCCCAGAGAGCACCATCACTTTAAGAGGCAGATCAGTAGGGCACCCTTTAAGATGAAGAAACAGTTCAGATGACACGATAATCAGTGGAGGGGGAAAGAGGCAACCGTCAGTTGTGTTGCTTATTGTGTCATGTGGCAGGCAACACACAACGCACACACAACTGACGATACGCTATTTCGGGCACTTAAACGACGGAGAAAAACAATGGGCTTCTCAGTTGTTTATCTCAAAATCCATTGCTTAAAGTGTCGTGTGTCGGGAACCCCCCTCTTTCTGTGTACTATTCCATTTTGTCATAGAGTTCGCCGGCAGGAGCAGCCGAAAAAACCCCGGCCCCTCCTATGCGGCCGGCAGAACTTGCGGTGCATGATGGGATACAGCTGGAGGACTGAGAGAGGGGGGAGCGAGGAGACGCAGCAACCCAGAAGGATGCCGGGACTTTCAGCCATGCGACGGGGGGGACAGGCAACATGTCATGTGGCACGCAACGGCAAAATAACACACGGTGTGTTTTCAACCCTTCCGTTGTCTAAAGTGTCGTCCGAACACACCCCAAGAAAGAATGCCTCAGAAGTAAGGACTGCATTATTGGGAAGCTGAGCTGTGGGTGGGGCTCAGATGGCCCTGGGAATAACATCCTGCATTTTCTATATTGATTTTGCTGAGAACAACACTGGTTCTCAGGTCCAGCTTCTTGTATACTGCCCTTAACTCATGCTGAATCTCCATATTATCAACCTTGGACTTCTGCCTGATGCTGCCTCTCGATTCTGATTATACTTGCCTACTATCCTCTGTGCTTGGCTTTGGTTACACCCCTAACTTATATCAGAAAAATCCTGCCCAGCACCTGAGTATCACCTCTTGTGCCATATCATTGCTGCTACCATTTTAAAGCTACATGAGGACATTAAAAAAAACCCACTAATTGTATTGTTATAGCACGAGTGTTGAACTTCAGGCTTGAGGTTCATATTTGGCCCACCTGGGGTCCATATCCAGTTGGCCATACCCCCTTCCACACATTATCAGGTGTTGCCCCCTCCCCCTGCCCCACACTCCCCTATTATTTGGTACCTTGCCAGCTCTTGCACAATTTCTTCTGATTCTAAAATATTGAATTGCTTTTCCAAAATCTTAGTTACTGGCAGTAATAACTTTAGGTTAAAATATGCCAACAGTTTGGGTGTTTTCCTCACCCATCACTGGAATGCAGCCCCCCAAGTTCATCTCCAAAATTAAATTCAGCCCTCAGGTTCACAGAGGTTCAATGCCCCTGATCTACAGGAATACAACCGTGTGTAAAGAATTTTTCTTTAGAAAAACTTCAGAAACCATTAGGGACATGCACACTACTTTGGCTACAATCCAATAAACTGCTAAATCCATGTTGGTCACCAATTATCCCAGAGCTCTGTACAAGGCTACTCAATAGCTCTGCACAGTTGGTATGCATGCCGCACACAGAGCAGAGAGCTGCTCCGTATTATAAATTGAGCAAATTAGATTATTCTTTAGGGAAGAGGCTCTACAAAGTCTTCTTGTCTAGCCATCATTCCTAAACTTTTTGTAACACCATTTATGAAGGAAAAGAAAATCTGCAGATGTTCCCTAGGAAACTCCATCCTGCCTTGATAATTTCTCCCACCATCTCAGATAGAACAACTTGTTCCTTACAGTTCCTACTTTCATTTTGTAGTAGTATTTTAGTTAACTTGTAGAATTATACAGTCCCTGGTTTAACAAACTGTCAGGACATATTGGGCCTGTTCAGATGACATGCTAAGCCATGGTTCGGTCACTGACCCTTTTGAAGCAAATGGTTAATGAGCATGTTTAAACTGTGGTTATGTAGTCACCATGGTTAGGAATGGTTCACATGACACACTAAGCCATAATGTTTAGCTCAGAATGCTAAACATTTTGAGCGTCGCCTGACTAGAGGCGAAAGCACATATAGACATAGTTGAGAAAACCAGGTGCCAAAGATTGAGCTGGATTTCTTGGGAGCAAAAGCTTTTATCTCGTAGTCTCCATCTTGCTAGACCTCAGTGCTGGCTATGGATTTCTGTGGGTCTTTGGCCAAACTACCCTCAGTGGGGGCCCTCCCTCTCACCACCATTTTACCAGCTGCCATTTCTCCTTCTTCTCACCATTCCTACCATTTGCTTGCTTGATAGGTAGTGAACAAGTAGGCATATACTGTTTCTCCTTTTCACCACCACCAATGTCTGGGCCAGAACGAGAACAGGTAAACAGGCATGTCACAGTAGTGAAAAGGAGTATGTCCAGGGAGCTCTCATCAGGGGGGGCCTGCCAGTGTCAGCCCTAAAGTCTGGGGCAGAAGGGAATGCGATACCATTTTAGAATGCTCAAGAGAGATCTCATTTGAAAGCTAGAAGCATTCAGACTGATGTTAAAACGTACCACATACAGGGAGATTGACATGGCAATTTCCCCAAACCAGTAACCTCTCATTGCCAATTCAGAATGCACAGAGTATTGTATCATGTATCCCCTTGATTGTTGAATCTGTTTTTACACAGCATGAAAAAACACCCCTCAGATTCTTGCAAGTAATCTGGGTGAATGAAAGGAAATTCAAGGTGCTAGCTAGTGTTCTGTTTTCCCACCACCTTTGATCTGAACATATATATCAGCTGAGAACTGACCCTTTGTGACTTCTTCCCACTCATTATTCACACATAATGACCTGAGGGTAATGACTGACCTTCCTCTATTCATTTGTGGGGGGGGGGGGGGAGGGTTCATTGTGTAAAAGTATCCCCAAGGATTTATATTTCTAAGGAATATGATGGATCCATATTTTCTCACTCATGCACAGATTCCTGCATAAAATTAACACACAGTAGGGAAATTATGATTGCCTGGAACCATAAAGGATTGGTCTTGAGCTGTTGCTTCTCTTCCATTTGCTGAATGGAAATGAAACTATTTTAACCTCTCATGATTGTCTTACAAGGTGTGAACACAATGTGTGAGTGGGTGACCTGACTTTTTAGCCTACCTACTTCAACATGGCATTGCAGCTACTTTTCCTTACTGTCAGATTAGCACTCCTCAAGAGAGTCTAACTGTAACCTTTTTATTTAACATGCAGTTACTTCAATAGCTTGGATTTCTCTCATGTTTAAGTATTCCTTACCACGCTCTGTCACTCTTGTCAAGGTCAGAAGTGTGCTTTCTTTCACTGAATGCCAAGTGGTAGGAGCATGACAACCTTCAAATTGATGTTTTGAGTCCTGATGCAAATTATGTCTGGAACTAGCAGAGCATTTTCCCCCTAAGGCTACTTTTAAGCTCACAGTTTTCACACCTGCAAGTCACTTTGGTGTGGAAACCCCCCCCCCCTATAATATTTGAAGCATACGGGGTAAATAATAATAATAATAATAATAATAATAATAATAATAATAATAATTTATCACCCGCCTCTCCCTCCGGATCCTGGCTAGCAGAGTAAAGTGGGCCCTAGCCATGCCATTGATTATTTTTCACTTGCCTTTACTTCTATTGGGTACCAGGATAAAAGCAGATGTCACACTAAAATGTTTTCCTTGTAAGCAATAAGGGCCCCAAACAAATCAATCTTCTCATAGAAAAATCTTATCCATGCCTAATCAGAAGTAAATGCCACTGGGTTTGGTGGAACTTATTCCCAGGTAGTGGTGCATGCAGAATTATTTGGACCTACATTCCCATTGAACTCACTGGGACCTACTGCTATGTAAGGATGCATAGGATTGCACTGCACATGTTTTATTTTGTGTCTCCCAATAGTGCTTGCCAAATATTTAAAAAGAAAATATGCATATAAAATCTGCCTCAAATTTTCATCAGCTTTTTGTATTAATCAATATTCTGTGTTTATGCAATGTACGCAGTTATAGTAATGAGAAAATTAGTAAACAGAGCAGGAAGACATATTACAAGACAGAAAAAATGGGGGTTACCAAAACATTCCAAATATGTGATTAATGCACTGATTTCTAAGGTTATAAACACAGAAAACATTACACACACAGTTACTTACATATAACAAGGCAAGTAATTAAGAACTAAGAGGCAAAACACTCTAGTCTGCTTCACCTTTCAACAGCAGGATATCTCAAAATGTAGGATTTGCCCAGTTATTCTTAAACTGGCTGCCTCTAATACTAAGCAGTAAGAGGCATCTGTTAAGTAGGCGGCTTACAAAATACTCTTGCATCTCTTTTCATCGTGGTTCATACATAACTTCAGCTACTCTTAATAGTACTCATATGTCTTTAGCTGGTGTATTTTATTATCAATTATCATAATTTATTATTAATGAATTTATTTGCACTCCTGCAGCTGTAAAGGTTTTCATGTTGTATTGTTTCTCTCACTAATGTCTTTGATGTCAGCTCAGAATAAAAGTTTGGGCTTTGGGAGTTAAAAGTGTCTATCTGTTAACATGAATGAATTATCTGATGTCTGAATGGCAAGGCTCTATTAATTTTACACCTGACAGTAACCATCAGTGAACACAGGATGCCTTGCTTCTGAGTAAGCATGTAAAAGATTGCTCTCCATATTCAGTTACTTTCTGTATTTGGAACCATCAGGAGGCAAGACTCATCTATATCTATAACTATATCTGTGCTGCCTTCTGTTTCTCCCTATACACTGCCCACCATTCCCCTATTTGTGCATGGAGGGGGGGGGGGGGAAACAGACTTTCCCACTCCAAAATAAGGTGGACAATGGAGGGGAAGAGGCAAGATGAGCACAGGACAGGGATGACATCATGTAAGTACCACACTGCAAACACACATACCAGGCATAGTGAGAGTGCGATAAATCGCTGGTGTGATGGAGCCCCCAGACTTGTTCTTCCAAGAACAGAAGAGCTCCTTCCTTTTGTGGATGGGAATGAGTTCCAAAAGAGGTCCCCAATGGAGGGAGTAGGGGGAAGCATTTGAATTATCCCTGCAGCCCCCAGCGCCACCTCATACATTGTTTCAAAGGGTCCCCCAATTCTCCCTACATCTTTTCAGGGGGAAAAGGGGAAGGAGGAATCAGCAAAAAAAAAAAAAAAATCCTCTCTCTCCTCCCTTCCTCCAGTAGCAACAGACATGAGTGAGGTACCACTCTCAGGAACCAACCTGAAGTAATTCTAGTTCTCATGCTCAGATAAAGCAATAACGTATCCCTAAAAACTGTAGGAAATTTTGGCTATTCCTTGCAATTTAAAGCAATCACATTGGCTACAGAATTTTCTCAACAGTAATAATAATAATAATAATAATAATAATAATAATATAAGCATAGCAAATTCCAGTAATATATCAAAGACTGTGGCCCTTTCCGCACCAGCCATTTTTCCCGGGGCTGCCCCTGCATGCTTGCGGAGAGTCCGCATGATGCACAGAGCATCCCGCAAGCAGGCAGGGGCCAGCCCTCCTTTTCCCTGGAGTTCAGGGAACGCTATTATCCCGCATTGTTACCTGCTTCCGGGAGTGTAGCAAGATGGGTGGCTGGTATGGCCGCCCATCCCAGGCACAGCCACGTTTACCCATGAGTAAGCGCAGCTGCACCAATGGCCACGGAGCCGCACCACGCAGCTCCAAGACCATCGGGGGGACAGCGAAATTGCCATCCCCAGGATGGCAGGGGGAGGGTGTTCGATCATGTGGCGGTTTTTTAAAAACATATAATTATATTTGCGCAGGAGCAGTCATGCGCACCTCTGCAAATCTTTCCAAAAAAATGGTCGGCGTGAGTTGCGATGGCTTGGTAGAAGCCCAGGCCATCGCATTCTGGTGCGGCCTCATCGCGGTGAACCCGGAAGTGACTACTTCCGGGTTTCCCCGCTTCCCGCCCTCTCTGCCCCTATGATGCAGAAAGGGCCTGCATCTCCATTTGTAATACGGTATTCCCTGTCTCTGTTTATGGAGTGTTCCTAATAATCACTTACACCCACATATACAATTGTAAACAGCATTTCAAATCCCTTTGCTTTAGACTATTTCTCCTACAGAGCTCAGCCCATGCTGAGTTGTATACAGTGCAACAATAATTATTAATAGCCAGTATGATACATGGAAGCTTTATTTTTATGTTCTTCCAGCTCTCCGGGAATTTGATTTTACTTGTATTTTTCTGTGACTAACATAATTATTCAGAAACTGACCCCCAACCACGCAGAATAATTGTTTCAAGAGTCATATTTCCCAAATACATTCTTCAGCTTTGGTCAGTTTAAAAGTTCTGTGGTCTAAACCACGTCATTTTAAAGGAACAAACCTCTTTTACATTATAACCCAAGGTTATATTTAGTAAGGGGATTGCCTCTCATCTCTGTGGAAGTACATTAATATATTTTGTCAGTACCTTGAAAAGCATTTGAATTCAAAACCCTGTGCTGTTTACGGACTGCCAGTTAATCTGCCATGTCTGTCTTCAGCTGGAACAGAAAGGATTAAGTAAAACTTTTTTTAAAAAACCTTCTTCATAAAAAAAAACAAGCATTAAGTGCTGAAGAGCAAGATTTCCAGGATGACAGATGTCGAACACCAACTATTGCAAAGTACTGACGACGCAGGGGCAGATCATTTTCGGTCAATGCAAACTGGGTCCATTTCAGACTAAGCCCACCTCCCAGAAACCCTTTCCCTATATTTCATAGTGGCAAAGAGGGCTCATGGTAGGCACTGCAGTAGGGCCCTGTTAGACCCCAAATGATGCAAATGCATTTTATTTCCTTTGGATTAGAGCCCTGGAAGCTTATAGGGCAGTTTTGTTTCGTTTTGCTTTATTTACCAATATACAAGTAGAGCATTAATGGAGGCAAATTATGTATTACTGCTGCAAGGCAAAAGACCCACTATTCCACATCAGAGTTATTGGGATAATAGAAAAAACACTTTCTTCTGAAAAAGGATTCCATGGATCCTGCAAAGAGCACACAGCCCTTAACTGTGTAAAGTATCCTGGAATGGGGGGTATGGAAATAGATCTGGGGTTGTGCACCTTAAGCCTCAACTCCAATTCTGCCACCCAAACTCTGCCATACAACATAGTCAAGTAAGAATGATAAAACACTCCCCTTGCCTGAATGTACCTCTCAGGTTTGAGGCTAAATGAGCACCTTCCTGCGCAACCAACCATGAGCATTAATTAGCACCAAAGGGGAATTGCACAATAGTGAGGTCCAGAGCTAGATGAGCAGGATGCTTCTCATCAGGTCCCAGAGTTCAGTGGTCTTGTCCTACTGCACAATAGGAAGGCAGATTTCCCAGTTGCTTATCTCCCCTCCAACAATGCTGGAGAACCAACTAGACTAGAACTACACCTGTCTAGTTCTAAAAGTCATACAGAGGGCACAAGATATAGGATGACAGCAAGTTCTGTAAAAGGAAGTCTGGTGTTCTGCTGATTAACCTTTTCCACAAACATGCCAATACTACACCTCTATGGGAACACTCAACAGGGGCCTGTGTTAATCTTTCTTGCTGATCCCTTTGGATCTTATCTGTAACCACCATGGTCAAATAATCCAAAGTGAATTTCTTCTTAGTAAATAGGGGCATATAAAATTCTCTCACTCTGAAGCTTCCAGTCTGGCAGATTCTCTTTGGCCATCACAAATTACTTTGCAGCTGCCAGAGTTATGTTAGAGCTTCTATATCTCCCTCCAGACCCCACCATACCACACCACTTTATTAATTCAGCTGGGCAACCCAGCCTACCTATATTGATAGCCAGGCTGCTCTCTTAAGTCCTCCCCACCCCTTTCCTCAATCTAAATCCCATATAGAATGGAAGCAGGCCATTCCATCAGTTCTGGTGGAAGACCAGCTCCGTCAGCTTCCTCCCTCAACCAAGCAACAGCCATTCCATCAGGCTGAAGCAGAGGGAGAAAAGGGAAGCAGGGCAACTCTATCAGCTCTGCTGATAGACCATTTCTATGTGGCTCTTCCTTCCCTCCCCTAAATTATTTCCATTCCAGCTGACCATTCTAAGAACTATTTAACTTTAATGATTGGTGCCCAACTTTGCTTTCCCTCCTCTTCTCTCCCCATCCCTTTTTTTCCTTTTGTGTTGTGTCTTTGAGATCATAAACTTATAATTCTAGGGAGCCTTTTTCAGTTGAAGAGCTAAATAAAAACGCTTTAAATAAGTAAATAACGCTGCTGCTATCACACCCCTATATGCCCACTGGACCTCTCTGCCTAGGGTGGAGAGAGAGAGATTACAAAAAAAAAAAAAAAAATGCAGCCTGGTATTTTTTGTGCTACCCTTGGTAGCTAACTCAATTTCCATGTTGGAAACGCTTAGTAACAATTAAGGCCAACATTACAAAAGCCAAGGCAATAGATCAAAGCAATGTGCCTTGCAAAGCCTCCACTCATCCATATATTAATTCATTAAACAAAAAACCTACCGTTTACAAAAACAACGTTAAGGCTCTACAGTTTCCAATCAAGCACCAAAAAGCAGGGAAATTGGGAGTTAAGGCTCCCAAGCCTTCACACCACATCTTCCCTAAGGAGGCAGAAAGTGCAAATGAAATTCTCATTCTCCCAAAGCAGATAAACCATGAGGACAGGGTGGAGAATATGATATGCAGAGGTGACTGTGGGGTTGTGGGAAACTGATGATGAATAACTCAGGGCCACCTACTTCTATTTTTTTGTTTAGAGCAGCCCTTCCCCAACCTGCTGCCCCCAAAGGTGTTGGACTACAACTCCCATCATTTGTTTTACATTTCTGTGAAAGTGAGCAGGAGAAGAGAATCACAATTTCACATATACACTGACAGGATCTGAGCTAATTAGCAGTGACTGACCAAGAAATAATAATAATAATAATAATAACGATTTATTTCTTACCCGCCTCTCCATCTAGATCGAGGCGGGGAACAACAGCATGATAAAATACATAAAACTAATTAAAACATGACAAATATTATTAAAACTGCATTAAAACATCCTAAAACATCATTAAAACATCCTAAAACATCCTAAAAACATTCTAAAAATTACACTGGATATGCCTGCCGGAAGAGAACAGTCTTTATAGCTTTCTTAAATTCTAAAAGACTGTTAAGTTGACGAGTCTCCTCCGGCAGGTCATTCCACAGTCTGGGAGCGGCAGAAGAGAAGGTCCTCTGGGTAACAGTTGTCAGCCTAGTCTTGGCCGACCGCAGTAAGTTCTTCCCAGAGGACCTGAGCGTGCGGGGCGGATTGTACGGGAGAAGGCGATCCCGCAGGTAACCTGGACCCAAACCATGTAGGGCTTTAAAGGTAATGACCAACACTTTATACTTCGCCCGGAAACTAATTGGCAGCCAGTGGAGCGATTTTAAAGCTGGCGTAATATGGTCACTCCTAGATGTACCGGTGACCAACCTGGCTGCCATATTTTGAACTAGTTGAAGTTTCCGGACTAGGCACAAAGGTAGCCCTATGTACAGCGCATTGCAGAAGTCAAGCCTCGAAGTTACCAGCGCGTGCACCACCATCTTTAGGTCTTCCAACTCTAGGAAGGGGCGCAGCTGGCGTATCAGCCGAAGCTGATAGTAGGCACTCCTGGCCGTCGCATCTATCTGGGCTGTCATTTGGAGCGACGGATCCAGGAGCACCCCCAAGCTGCGAACACAGTCTTTCAGGGGGAGTGTAACCCCATCCAGAACCGGTTGACACACCTCCAAACCCAGGTTGCGGCCTTTGACAGCAAGCACCTCCGTCTTGTCTGGATTCAGCTTCAGTTTGTTTTTCCTCATCCAGCCCATTACCGCCTCCAAGCATTCATTCAGAGGAGACACACTATCCTTAGCTGACGATGTTGTCGAAGGCATAGAGAAATATATTTGGGTGTCATCAGCATACTGATAGCACCCCGCCCCATGCCTCCGGATGATCTCTCCCAACGGTTTCATATAAATGTTAAACAGCATTGGGGAAAGGATGGCACCTTGCGGTACGCCACACAGCAGCTCCTTCTTTGCAGAGCAGCTATCCCCAAGCATCACCATCTGGAACCTGCCCGAGAGGTAGGACCGGAACCACTGAAGCACAGTGCCCCCGATTCCCAATCCCCTCAGGCGTTCCAGAAGGATACCATGGTCGATGGTATCGAATGCCGCTGAGAGGTCCAAAAGTACCAACAGGGACACACTCCCCCTGTCAATACCCAGGCGTAGATCATCCGCTAAGGCGACCATAGCAGTCTCAACTCCGTATCCCGCCCTGAAGCCAGTTTGAAATGGGTCTAGAAAATCAGTGTCATCCAAGACTACCTGGAGTTGAAAGGCAACCGCCCTCTCGATCACCTTGCCCAAGAATGGAAGGTTTGATACCGGTCTGTAGTTATTAAAGTCCAGGGGATCCAGGGAGGGCTTCTTTAGAAGCGGCCGTATCACCGCTTCTTTTAAACATGATGGAAAACTCCCCTCCCTGAGAGATGCATTAATAATATATTGTAACTGCGATCTAACCGCATCTCCTCCCTGGACGACCAGCCATGAAGGACAGGGATCGAGAGGGCAAGTCGTCCCCCTCACTCGTCCAAGCAGCTTGTCCACGTCCTCGGTACTCACCAACTGAAACCGATCCAGTATAATTCTACTCGCGGAGTCACTGGACACTCCATCGTCAGCCTCTGCTATAACGACGGCATCTAAGTCGGCTCTTATCCGAGAGATTTTATCTGCGAAATGATCATTAAAGGCATCGCAGCGAACCGCCGAAGGCTCTAAAGTCGGATTCAGGGGGGAAGGTGCCCGGGTTAGACCCCTCACCACCCTGAACAGTTCCGCTGGACGCGAATTCGCAGACGCAATGCGCGCAGAGAAGAAAGCTTTCTTCGCTGCACGTATTGCCACCCCATAGGAACGAAGATGTTCTCTATGCCGTGTCTTGTCGGATAGAAGTCGAGTTTTCCGCCATCGGCGCTCCAGTCGTCGAAAGAGTTTGGAGCAGGGGAGGTGGACAGCTTGATGAAAACGTTGATCCGGCTGCTGTGAAAAATGCAACCTCCGTGTAAAGCGTAATTAGGAAAATAATCCTAATTTTTGAACAATAATATGAAAAATAGTAGGTTCTCTGATTTGCACTTGATGTATGTGGATTCTTTAATCTTACTATAGTAAAAATAACATATTTTAGTATTAGATTCATGACTGTATTAGCAGTAAGTTAGTTGGGAAATAAATGTATTAGGAAGTGCAAAAAGTGAGTGTATTGCATCATTTGTGATAGTCTTCTCTATTCATACATAGTTTATGGTATGTGGTAAGTAAAGAACAAACTTAAGTATGCCTTTCTGTGTGTATATATGAGAGAGACAGGCACACAGTGGGCCAAGCCTAGATTTCCAGCCTAACCTATCTTACAGAGTTATTGTGAGGGTAAAAGTAGCACATGCCATACACCCAAACATTACCAAACATTTGTTTTACATTTCTGTGAAAGTGAGCAGCAGAAGAAACTCACTAGTTGGTTTTGGGCCAGTCATAGACTGTTAGCCTAACCTACCTCATGGGTTTTTTGAGGGGGGAGATATGGCACTTGAAAGAATGATCAGTCTAGGCCTTTCCCCTTTCTCCTTACTGGAGAAGCTTCTTTGCAACTGATCAACTAAATGGAGTCTGAACATCCTCTTATATCACTACATCTGACCCACTACCAAGAATAGCCATGTGGGTGTTTAGAAATATTGCTCAATTTAATTTTAATCTATCCAAGTTTGGGTTTTTATTTTTATTTTTTTGCTCTAAAAATAGCCTGTGGTCAATGAATCCTATATTAAGCCTATCAAAGATGTTGGTACAAGAGAAAAGAATACACAATAGTTTTGTTCAGCCTGATCAAAAAATATTATAAAAGCTAAGAGAATTCAGAATGTCACTGATGCTTCTACCCTACAGGGTTGTTGTGCTGATAAAATGGAGGAGGATCATGTAAGCCACCTTAGGTTCCTTGCAAGAGGAAAAAAAGGCAGGATATAAATGTAACACTAATAAATGTATTACTACTTCTACTAATTATTATTATCATTAATTAAAATAACAATGAAGGAATAAAAATTCTTTAAAAATCAAATACATGGAATTGTTTTTAAAAAAGAAAAAGAGGGGGGAGCTTAAAAGCCTTGGTCCCTAAATACACAGAGCTCCCAGAGAGAAGTACAACCAAATCCACACACCCCTTCAAGCTAGTGCATGGAGAATGAGACTCATTGCACTCAGTGGAACTTACTTCGGAGTAGACATGCCTTGGATTGAATTGATATGAAAATGAATGATCAGCAGCCATAATCAAATGAACATACACACATGCAAAGCATGCAGGCAAGTTGTTAATTGTAGAGTTATTGTGCTGTAAAGGAGAGGGAATTCTCACGCACATCTCTCTCTCCCTCTCTGTCTTCCAAGGTTCCAGACTGTTTTTTTTTAAATAAAGGCTACAATCTTCTACACGCTTACCTGGGAGTAAGACCATTACATTCAGTCAATGGAACTTACTTCTGAGAAGATACTACAGCAATGTATTTGCTAGAGGAAGCAGCCATTGTAGCTGACGCAGGAGGAAGGACGAGTGAGACTCTACTGAGCATGTGCCGTAATCAAAATGGCCACCGGATTTTTAAAGAGGCACAGTTTTAATTTAATAAAATTGACTTAAGCGAATTTTAAAAAAAGAAAAGCAGTTCCACCTACACTAGAACGGTAGAAAGTAGACCCTGCCATTGGATTAATTAATAAGGCTCCCAGAAAGTAAGGAAAGCTGCGCAAAAATACTCGCAAATCCTCAGTTCAATTTTCAGTTTCGGATTCAGGGGATTCTTTAATCTTTTTACTTTAAACTGCTCTCCTTCCCTCAATCTTTCACCAATCTTCTTGAAATTTTCAGGTAATGTAAAACAAACATTTCTTTCTGGCACCTGTAAATTTCAGAAAGATTGGTGAAACATTGTAGATTTTATGGCTGTTAGAATGACTCCCCCCCAATTATCACTTTAACATGGTGGAAAGTGTTTTTTACTGATGGCCCTTAACAAGGGAGGCACTGCCGTGCCTCCCTTAATAATGAAGTAGCTGCATGTCATGTCATCTGTGAGTGAGGCTGAAGTCAGCATTGGACAGGGACAGAGCTAAAAGTTGGTGCATTATGTCTTTTCTCTCTTTCTGCCACCTCCTTTTCTCTCCCTGATTCTTCCTTCCCATGCATTAGGCTGCCAGATGGGGAGCCAGTGTGGTGTAGTGGCTAAAGTGTCGGACTGGGAATTGGGAGATCTGGGTTCTAGTCCCCACTCGACCATGGAAACCCACTAGGTGACTTTGGGCCAGTCACAGACTCTTAGCCCAGCCTACTTCACAGGGTTAGTGTTTGAGGATAAAATGGAGAGGGGGAGGATTATGTACACCACCTTGGGTTCCTTGGAGGAAAAAAGAGGGATATAAATGTGATAATAAATAAAATAAAGATGGCTCTTGCCAGAGGTCTTGCCTGGTTGTATGTGCAGGGTCCTTGAAATTAGGTTGAGGGCCACATGAAGTTATGGCAGGCCCTGTGTTAATTCAGCTAAACACAATCTGGCAAAGTGGAATTTGCACACATCATATTAGTTTAGAAATGGGAGGAAAATAGCAAACATGTTCATTACCGAAATCTTTTCATAAGATCTATTCTGTATTACTTTGTCTTCTAGGTCTGGTAGGCGTTCTAAAAGATTCAAATTAAAAGAACTCTGCTCAAGCCCCATATTTTTGTTTCATTGCTAGCTCATGCGCCTTTCTGCTAATTCTACAAATTCTGATAAACACATAACATCCTCCTCCTCCTTATCTTCCTTTTTCTCTGGATTCAAATCAAGCATACCAGGCTCTGAATCTCCTTCTTCTCCTCCACTTTTCTAGCAAAACTCCTTCGAGCTGTTTATGTTTTTGTCAGAACCTGACCAACATCTTTCTCAAAGGCCCACAGCCTCCCCTTCTCCTGCTCAAACATATCTCCAAGTTCTTCCAGAAAGCCATTTCCCTCATACGGAGGTGGGGGTGCACTTAGCTCTATAATGCATACTGGTTGGACCACTGGACTGGATCCTCCCAACTCCAAAGTGGCTATTTACTGCTGTTTTCAACCTCAACTTTCCCTTTAAAGCCAAAATCTCCTTTTGACACTTCAAATGATCAGCTTTGTTCACATTTTCATAGCTCTCTGCTTGCATTACAAGTTTTAAAGCAGCTTCTGAGCCTCTTTTTCTCTCTAATTCTTCCACTTTAAATACAACAAATATTCCTCACTACTCTCCTATTCTCACCACAACCACTCCTTTTCCTGTTTTTTTTTAGCTAACTGCATCATTTGAGCACAAGCTATTCTATTTTGCACCCTCAATTGTTCATTAATTTCCATCGAATGTCTAATTTGTGATTCTAACTCCTCTAATTTTATTTTTATTTTGGCTCAATAATTCACAAGCACAAGTGTACAATCCCCAGAGACAAGCTGCTCTTATTTTTTTTTCTGTACTGGGGAGGGTTTGAATTTCTAAAAACATCAAATTGTTCCTCAAAAGAGTACAGGGGATTCTCTGACTTAAATACACCATCACTCCATGGATTTGCTCCCTTACTTTTTGAATAAGTGACTATATTTGGATCCTTTTTATTTAACTTTTCTACGTTTTGTTTTATTTAAACTTGTTTGGCGTCTGAGAAAACATCTAGTATCAAGACTTGAACTTCTCTTTTATCACTCTTTTTCATGTTTTCTGGACATGAAGGAGTTTACCCTCTCTCTTTCTCTTAAACTACATTTTGTTCTCTTTCTCCTGTGTAAAGGAGAATCACGCTAAGGTCTTGCTATTTTTAGTTCACAGACCCTAGATAAGAGACCTTTTTCTTCTCTTTTATTTTATTAGTTAGAAGCCCATTTGTTTTATTTCTTCTCTCGAAACCACTCCAAATGTAAACCCAAAAGTTTTACCCTGCCACTGTAGAGCGACTGGATGGAAGGAGAATCACGCAGGTGTTGTTACTCAATATTTCATAACCCCTAGGTGAGAGAAATCACTCTAGGGTTTCCATTATTGATTATTCCATCATTACTTCATAGTCCCAGAATGAGAAGATTTTATCTTTTTATTTGTTTTTCCTAAGTATTTTTGACAGAGGGTTATTACATTAACCCCTCAAGAGCTTTATTTTCTGCCAAATTTACTCTCTCCATTTTCTATAAGTCTTGAGTCCAGTGGACTCATTAATTTTGTGCAGAGAAGTTATTACAAACACCGCTTAAGCGCTTTCTATTCTCGGCCTTAGGATTGCTCATCTCCTTAAGGGGAAACTTCACTGCCCTTCTTCCCCTGCCTGGCACCGGGTCACTAGCCCAGCTAAAGTACTGCTGACCAGTAGTCCCCTGACTGGTACTAGACATGACACCTCTGCTTAGTCTTGGTCAGAAATGTATATTACTTTAACAAACCGACACCTGGGGCTCTCTGGCGACTGGCCCATGACAAACAACCACCCAGGGCGGAACTGCTTCCTTCGTCAACTACTTCCTTTTTTATGCACCTTTAAAAAAAAAATGTTTCTGTCTCTCTCTCATTCGTTTCAATTGCTCCAGAGACATTATTAATGTCAGTCTATCTTTTACTTCAGAATTTTACATAGCACAGCATGAGCAATGTTCACACTCCCAATCAAGCAATCAATTCTGGTGTTAATCCCATGGGAACTTCCTGCGGAAAAGGATCATTAAATCTGTAAGGGGATTTTACTGGTGGTCTTTTATTTTAAGAAGTATGGAACATAGGCTGCCTGGAAGCATGGGTTCCTGCAGTTCCTTGCACCAATTATTATTATTATTATTATTATTATTATTAATTGCATTTATATACCCGCCATAGCCAAAGCTTTCTGGGCAGTTTACAAAAATTAAAAACATTGAACATTAAAAAACCGATATACAAAATTTAAAATCATAAAGAGCATAAAAACAGGTTATAAATACAATATCCATTTAAAAACAACTATTCTGGGTCAAACAACAACAACACCCTCAACATACACTGTTAAATGCCTGGGAGAAGAGGGAAGTCTTGACCAGGCACTGAAAAGATAACAATGTTGGTGCCAGGCGAGCCTCGTCGGGGAGCCTCGTCAATGCCCCATAAAATCCCCCACAATAGTAGGTGAAAGGAAGATCTGGAGATAGACCCCCAGAATGACTGACTTCACTCAGACTCACAAACTCAATGAAACTGTTATAACTTTTAAACATTTATTAAAGCAATTTAAGAAAGTTAAACAAATACACAAACCTCCATTCAGCAAAGCAAATTCAAAGAATATACTCACAGGTCTGGGAGATTTCTGGAGAACAAGTTCTTTGCTAGAACAAACATAGATAAACACAAACACAAACACTCCCCCAATGACAACACTCATACTGACTCTGCAAAGGAGCTCTTCTCTGCAAAGGGACCTACATTTCTCCCAGGCAACCAAGGAGTCACTGAGGCCTACGTACTAGGCTCAGAGCAACATCCTGGATGTCATGCCTGAGGGAAAGGACAGACATCTTTGTCCTCTTGTGTTTAGATTTAAATATCCTTCTCAAACACGAAGACCTCCCTCCTAAAATATCCAAGTTTATTGGTCCAAATCATCAATTTAGATCATCCTCTTCCCAGAATATTCCATCCCTTCTGACATATTTATTTCAAAATTGGTCATTACTTCTGCTTTTCATGTGATCAACTGTCTGCTTTACTTCTCTGTTTTTATGGACACAGGGATTTTCTAAACCACAAGCTCTTTTGATGGACAGTTCACTGATCCCAGCTTCTGTGTCACCTCAAGGGTGGGAAGCCTGGGGCCCTAGAGATGTTGTTGATTCCCCAGTTCTCATAAGAGCCAACCAACATGACCAATGGCCAGGGATAATGTGAGTTGTAGTCCAACAAAATCCGTAGGGCCACAGCTTTCACATCCCTGTTGTAGAGGAAAAGATTTGAGGCTGAAAAACCAAGGGAAAAGTATGAATGCATGCATCCAGATTAAACACAATATAATATAATATATAATGATCTTGTTCAGATGACACACTAAGCCATGGTGGTTAAGCATTTTGAGCTAAACATGGCATAGTGTGTCGTGTAAATTATTTCTAACCATGGTTTCTACCTAATCACAGTTTGGACACAATCACTAACAATTTTCTGCAAATTGTTAGTGGACTAAGCATAGCTTAGCATGTTGTCTGAACAGGCCTAGTTCAATGTATAACATCATGTCATTACTGGTTATGTTGTGTGCAAGTTAAGCTTGATGGCTTAACATAAAGTTTCTCAACTTTTGGAATCATGAATGAATTTGTAAGGACTCTAACATTTATTTATTTATAATCCTAGAATCTTGACATCAGATTTGAGCTTTTCCAGTTTTGCTCCCCTCCACCTTCACAGAGAGGTAGAGGGAAGCTGTTTAAGTAAGCTGTTAAGCACTCAGAAGAGAAGTGAAATGCTTTAAAAATGTGCTATATATTGCCTGTAACTAATGATACAGGGAAAAAATCCACAGTTTTCATTGCCAGGAACCAAATGTCCAAATATAGCAGCAAGATTCTGAATAGTTATTCTGAATCTGAAACAAACAAAAAAGAAAACTAGGAAGCTTCTTTCTCAGGAGATGTTATGCAGTTAAGCCAATTGTACAGCATGAGATGACATGTATCGGTGTACAATAGCAAGCCAGTCAACAACCGAATGAAAAACTATAATTAGCAGTACCACCATGTGCAATAACAAGCTAGTCAGCAATTCAGTGCAAACTATACACTGGTTAGACTGGTCCACCTAGTGTAGATGAATAATAATTCTCTGATCTTTGTCTGGGGAACATGATTACTTAGATTTAGTTGCACTTTACCTATTATCCAACCAACTAGCAAGCTGTAATCAACCATAAGCAAATTTATTATTTAGTGTGCAATCCTATCAGATCCACCTTGGATGCTTATAAGCCTCTGAACTCAGAGGCTTACATACATCCAATGCAGAGCTGGAGGCACATTGTACCTCTCACTCTGCATTTTAGCTAGATGGGCATTTTCGCCCATCTAGAGGAGGCTTTGGGGAGGGAAGGAGACTGAGGATGGCTGGGGATAGTTTAGATCCCCATGCCCCCAGTCTTCTCTCCTTGCCCACTGACAGGCCTCCTTTAACCCCTCTAAGAGTTTGCTTTTGAGAGCTCATAGAAATAGCTGACATGGTTCTCTCCATGCTGGCTGTGAAGGGGGGAGTGGAGAGCTCAGCTTCCTGGCTTCAAGGTCAGAGTGCTATCTCTGGGCTCGGATCCAGGGATCCAAAATATCCTATGTCCCCCAGATGTTATGTAGGGGACACAGGATTGCTCCATAAGTGTATGTTATAGAAGATTCTTCTGAAGTCCGAAAGTTGCTACCATGCCAACACAGTTCGGTTGTAAGTAAGGTAATCTACACTATATTTATTTAATATTGTTATTAATTTAATCAATTTGTATTCCACTTACCATATCAAAAGATATCTCTATGCAGTTTAAAGAAACAAATTAATATACATCATAATAAATATAAAAACCTATCAGTTAACAATTTTAAAACCTAATCTAATAGCACAATAACCAATAAGTAAGCTAACTGGGCAGCACATTCATTCAGGAAAAGCTTAGATAAAGTCATGAGTCTTTAACAGGCAACTAAAATATGTGAAATTGATGCCTCCTAAATGCCAGAGGGGAGGGCATTCCATAAGGTAGGTGCCACCAGATAGAAGGCCTGCTTCCAGGTTACTGCCATATGGCAAATCTGCAGGTTGTGATACAGCCAACATGACCTCTTCTGATTATCTTAGCAATTGCAGAGGTCTATATTGGGGAATGTGACCTGCCGGGTAAACTTGTTTTTAACCAATCCCAAAATATCTTATCAATAATAGAAAGAATGGTAAATTATGTTATTTAAAGCCATAATGTTAGGAACCTCATCTCCAGGGTAGCATTTTTTGAAACTTTACAGGAGGGAATCTTTCAATTCCCACACATCAGTTTTTACAATCAGTATTAAGAGGTTTATTAAAAGGCATTAACTACTCAAAATGAATGAGATCAAGTTTCCCTGTCCTCCAACAATAGCTTATCAGCACATGCCTTGCAAAGATAAGAACTTTACAACTCTTACAAGAGGCCCTGATTCACATCTCAGATAATGTGGTTGTAAATTGATGGATTTACAGAGTCCTTTTCTGCCAGCACCATCACTTCAAAAGCCTCTTGAACATTTTATCGTTTCCTCATTTAAAAGTTGTGGTATTGCAGCTACATGCTGATAATGCAAACACCCACATATAATCTGGTTCTCTGATGGATGCTGTTTGCATTCTGTTATAGACCAAACATATCACTCTAGACTCCCCAAGATGCTTGGGGGTTGCTGGCCAAAAATCGATGCCTTTGGAATCTCTATCTTATTACAGCCATGCCTTTTCCTATGATTATTTAAACGAGCACTTTGTTGCATATGAAGTACAACACTCATATCTAAGAATTCTACAACTCTGTAAATTAATACTTTAATCTGTAATGGATACTTTTGTCTATTGTGACAAGGCAAGGCCATACAGGAATTTCATTTTTGACTCAAATTTGCCCCAATGCATCTCTGAATGTGAACATGAGCTCATTGAGGGAGGAACTCACATGTTCCTGATTCTGATTTTGTGTTCAAAAATGCATACTGTTTTTAAAAAAATACACACTTTCATGCTTTAGTCTATGAGAGGAATGTGCACATTTGGCTGTGCATTTTCTTTAAAAAGTGAATTTTCCCCGTTCAAAATGCACACTTTTCACATTTGAACTAAAAACAGATTGCAGTTGAATACGGGAGCAGGGGGATCCAAGCTTCAAGGTGGAGCTTGTAGAATCTTGGCAATCTCAGACATTGCTGATTTCTTCCATCCATAGGGCAAGGACAAAAGTAGAAATTGACTAAATCAACATCATCCCCTAAAATCAAGTCATATTACTAGAAAATAAAATATAATAACTGCAAAGCTCTATAGTCTCCAGATTTTCTAAAAGAAGCTACTAATTCAAAGCCCTAAACAATTCAGGACCAGGATATCTATCCGACTGTCTTCCCCTATATACACAAAATTGACTCTTGAGTCCTTCGGAGGAGACCATTTTGGTTATTCCAAGATAAATAGTGTGTCATCATGTAACAGTATGTAAGCAGACCTTCTCAATAATGGCACCCACCCTCTGGAACAATCTCCAATGTGTGGGCTGTGATGAGCTTGAAAATTCTCATATTTACTCAGGCTTTCCCTAACTTACTAGTCAGTTATTGTTTTTGTAACATTTTTAATGTATTATTGTTTTTACAATGGTTTTAAACAATTACATAAACTACTTAGAGGTCTTATGATATCAAGTGGTATATAAGCAGTTCAAATAAATAATCAACTACCTAAAGCTTTTCTCATATTTTCCATTGCACAATGTTATTAAATATACCCAACATGGCAACAAGCTATTTCCTAACTATGTCAAAACAAGTCTTTGCCTAAATTTCCTCCCTTATCAATCTGCGCTAGCCTTAGCATATTGCATTTCATTCTTTTGAGTAGAATTTTGAAACTGATAACTTGAAACTACCCAAATTTATTAAGTAAAAAGGATGACTCTTAGTATTCAAAACCTAACAGTACCACAAAATCAATCTGGCAACAACTGTTTGTGCAACCATGAGCCACAACCATGAGCCACCAACATCTTCCCACATTCTGAAATAGTCCTGCTAGACAATCTGTAACTTTCCAAGCAAGGGAAATAATGTTTCCATTATATCTCATCTTAACACAACAAGATATGCACAAGTGTTTAGTCCACATGTGCATCCCCTATTCTCTTCCCTTCACGGTGTGCCTGGACAAAAGGTGGAAATCTCTAATTTTCCATAGTTTCCCATTTCAGCCGAACTGGGACATTATCTTAAACCATCTTCAAACCATGTTTTAATAGCCTGGCTTGTTCCAAAGTTGGTAACCACAGCTTCCCAGTTCAGACAAAATGAAAAACAATGCTAAATTGTAAACTTCAATGAAGGAAGGCAAAAAAATTGGCTTCATCCACAGGCAAAAGGCTTGTACATATCTCAGTTTAATAAGATTAGCTTAACTGCTATCAATCATTTCCAAGGCTAAAATCAGGGGCACACGACAGTTGTACCCAAATTTGGCTCACGTTATATTTGAGATCCCATTCTTTAAAGGAGTGTACACCATAGTTTATGTGGATACTTCAACAAACTATAATGACCAAGTCAACAAAGAAACAGGAGAAATCTCAGCACCCAGGCAACAGCTAGGCTTCCTTTTCCTTCAACCACTAGTCATAATCTTCAAATATACTAACCTGTCCGCAGCTCCTAAGAACAGAGACTGTCTCTGTATATTTTCCCACAGACACACACCCTCAATCAAATTTTAATCTGGTCCAAAAGATGAAAATACTTTTCGACTGCTGCAAAGGCGAGACATACTTTAAAACTAGCTGGATACTTGATAAAAAAAAAAAAGAACCTTGAGCATAAATTACAGAAAGAAAAACAAATCACAGAACCTATGATCAGATAACGCTGCAACAAGAATGGCTCTTAACCCAGACTATTGCAGTTGATATGAAAATCAATGTATAACAACAGGGGAATTTGTTATTGTTGAATATATTAGATTTTCATACATTGGCTGGAGTTCAATTTTCTACATTTTTCTACAACTCTACATAATGATTTGACAGGCTTTATTGGGATTTGACAGTATGCTGGCATATGGTTTATAGTAAGATCACTGATGAGACTGAATTTGTTTGTACAATCACATAACTTTTTGTATTATTACTTTTCAGTTTGGCTTTTATCTTTGCTCTATACAGTGTGTGTGTGTGTGTGTGTGTTTAAAAGGTACTACAGTTTGCATACTGGGCGTCATCTGACAAGCATTTTATTGCATGCTCGCTTCTGCCCACTTACAGATATTTGCATGTCCTTTAGATGACGTCCACCTCCATCACGCTGCCTGCTCCTTCCGCTTGTGTTTTCATCGCAAAACAAACCCCCTTTAATCCGACTTTTTTAAAAAATGGAATGTGCTGCGATCTCCTGCTGTGTGCAGGAAAAGCAGCATGATAAAAACAGCTGCTGAATGGGCCATCTGTATTTTGCTTACTTCCTCTTTCCTCTCCGGGCAGAAAGAGGAAGTAATGACGGTCAAAAGTGGGGACAGAGAAGCAAGGATAAGGAAACACAATTTTACCCCGTGTGATGATGCTCATATACTTCTATTGAAAGGTGTACGTTTATGGATTATTTGAAAGCAACACTTGATAAATTACAATTGTCCTCATTCTTGCATTTTCTTCTGTTCAGAAAAAAAATAGATTGGATTATTAGTTAGATGTGGCTGTACAGAAAGTGAGTAATGACACTTTTGTTTATTGTTATGATTGTTTAGAATCAGAAAAAGTGTCTCTTGTTCTAAAACATGTTGTCCAATTGATATGATCAATGTAGAAATGTGTATCTGGCTTTGGGCATTTTGTTATTTTAAAAACAACAACAACATATAATACATAGACAGGACTCCACCTATATATTTCATATTTGAGGGTATGCAGTTTCACATTTTAGTTTCCATGGATACTCTCCCTACATCACAATTCTAGCCTAAGGTTTCAATGTCAGTTATCAGATAATTACTAAATATATTTAAAAGGCTGCAACATTTGCATTCTCCTTCACTGAAAAATGTTATAATCCAGCCAATTTAAAGACAGATTAGGAAAACTGTCCATCTGTTGAACAAAGAATTAAAACGGGACATCCCAGTTAGTGATATTCTTTATTGCTGATCTATTAAATACAGACATGGATGAGATTTAGGCTGTCATCCTATGCAAGCTTACCTAGGTGTATGCCTCACTGAAGAAAATAAAACTTACTTCTGAGTCAACATGCCTAAAATTGTGCTGATATTCTACATTTTGTAATATGAATTTAGTTGTGACAGTTACTTCTATGACTGCTATGACAAAAAATCATAAAAAGGGAGAGTTCTAAAGCAAAACTAATCTGTTTAATTGTTCACAGGAATTTCAGTTACATGAAACCTAACATAAAGGTAAGAACATGAGCAGAGCCCAACTGGAGTATACCAAAAGCCTATCCAGTCTAGCATCCTGTTTCCCCAAATGTCAACCAGATGTCCATGGGAAGTCCACAAGCAGGACATGAATGCAACAACTCTCTCCTGCTATTGTTTCCCAGCAACTGGTATTCAAAGTCATGTTGCCTCTGACACTGGAGGTAGCATATTCCAGCCATAATTACTATCTTCCATGAATTTGTCTAATCCCTTTTATAAAACTGTTCCAGTTGGCAGCTATCACTACATCTTGTGGAAGTGAACTCCATATTGATATGCTGTGTGACAAAGTACTTCCTTTTGTCTGTCATGAATCTCCCACCATTTAGTTTCATAGGACGTCCCCAGGTTCTAGCATTGTAAGAAAAGGAGAAGTTTTTTTCTCTTTTCTCCATACCATCCATAACTGCATACACCACTATCAAGTCCCCCATTAGTCAAGCTGGTATCATCTTGGATTTAGTGGTAGCTTTGCCACATTCTAACTGAACTGGTATTGAGCATTCTGGGGAGATTAAATCCTCTCAATCCATTCTGCTTCCTTTTTACCAATCCCATCATTTTTGAGAAGTTTTCTTATCCACAACCCCCTCTGCCTCTCTCAGCTTCTCTAGGTCAGCTATCTTTGCCTCAACAAAACAATTTTCCCCAATTGCCAGGAGCTCATTACCTGTCCAGTATGCAGACAGTTGTACATGTGACACTCTCTGCAATACAACAGATGGCCCTTGCAACTCTGCAATACACCGCCAGCTAGCTATCTTCATAACTTTGTTCATTTATTGAGCTTGTTTACTTAGAAAGCAGAGATTTGTATGATCAAAAAGGGGAGAGGGTTAATTGCCCTGGACTCCCTACCTTATGGCTAAATTCACCTAGCTGAGTAACTGGTCTACTTAGCAGTTCTCCTGATGCTTTGCTATCTGGGCTAAAATGCTTCATCAGCTGGGGGGCCCTTACAAGTTCGTCTTATTTTCATAGCTCTGGTTAACTTCCTCAACTACTGCTGAGACCAATAAGATTTTTTAATCAAGGGTGAGGATTAAGTAGAGGATCTATTTAGAACCCCTTTGACAATGCAACGATCTGACTCACTTTTCTAGACTTGCACTTTGATTTTTAAACATTGAATTCTTAAAATTGAATTGAGCTCTTTACCTGAACATATGTGACACACTTATAAACCTCAAACTGAGTTTGTACTGAAAGCTAAGCCTATGTTTTGTTTATAAATTTACTTTTTCACTAGCTAAGTCTGCCCTGTGACCTTTTGTCAGGTTTGTTGCTTGTTTAAGATTTCCATTGAACACTGGCTATGCACTTTGGAGAATCTATATTTTTTTCATAAAAATATTATATACCATCCTATAGAAACAGACTGATACATTTTGCAAATAATGACAGTAAGGGATTACTGAAAATCTTGTCCCCACTCTAGACAGTGACAGAAAAGAAAAGACATGGATATAAAGTGGCAGCACATTTTTAAAGATTAAAGTTATAAATCCACAGTTATAAAGTCTTTGAAATTTGGGAAGTGTCAGAATTAAGTGGTGTGGGTTTACATTTCTATAGCAGAGGTTGTCTTATCATAGAGCAACACGAAGCCATCACTTCAGGCCACAGATTCAATTGTGAATGCCATCCTAAATTTCATCTCGTGTCACTTGAAATATAAAAGTATCAGACCAGAGCAGAGGAGTATGGTTTTGACTTCTGATCTCAGATGCAAACATATTTACAGCCAGCACTGCATGATTATAGTACACAGTTCTGGAATCACTTATTCAATACATGAAACTGTATTTGGGGGATGGCGGGAGAGATTATAACTCTGCTTCAATATGTATCATGTAAGATACAACTCCTCAACCTTCCATACTGTGCTAAATACGCAATGAAGGTTATTTTCAAAAAATAATGAACATACAAGAAGTAATAACTCACTAACCTTACACATGTGGTCAATGAGGTAAAAACCTATGATAAAAGGAATGGTTGTAATGTTAGCATATTTATTGCATTTCTATACCACCCAATAGCTGACGCTGTCTTGGCAGTTCCCAAAAATTAAAACCATCAAATAAAATTCAAGATATAAAACAAACCACAATATAAAAAACATAGTATAAAAGTACAATATAAAAGCACAACAACCAGGATAAAACCAAGCAACAATGCAGAGATTTAGACAGATTTAAAATACAGATTTAAAACAGCGAAGTTAAAAGACTAACATAATCAACTGTTAAAATACTAGGAAAATAAAAAGTTCTTCACCTGGCATCAAAAAGAATATAACGTAGGTGCCAGGCAAACCTCTCTAGGGAGCTCATTCCACAGGCAGGGTGCCACAGCAGAGAAGACCCTACTCCTGGTAGCCACCTGCCTCGCTTCCTTTGGCAGGGGCTCATGGGTAAGGACCCCTGAAGATAGTCTTAGTGTCCAGGCAGGTACATATAGGAGAAGGTGTTCCTTTAGATAACCTGGCCCCAAGCCATTTAGGGCTTTGAATGTTAATACCAGCACTTTGAATTGAGCCCAGACCTGGACTGGCAGCCAATCTATAGATTGCTTGTCTATAGAGCAGACCCTGCACCTCCCTGATACTAGCAGCCATATACATGGTGCCATTAATAAAAAAAAATGGCTTTGGGTCACATATGCAAGGGGAGAATTTATATCACCATATATATATATATATATATATATATATATATATATAGACCTCAAGGTAAGCAGGATATGAAAATAATCAAATAGACATGACATCAAGGTCTTTGTTTCCAGTGTGCAAGAATTCAGGCTTTTGTGCAGTTAGTGTGCCAGTTCTTGGATTGTTTCCAACCATGGCTGATATACTTGGACCATCTAAGTCCTTACATAGGAATCTTTGAACTCTTGCCTACTCACATTATTGCAAGAGTTCCAGCTGACCTCTCCTGAAGAGAGACAAACTTTGGAATCCTACTTACCACAAACAAATGCTGTGCCAAAAATTTTGACCATTCCATTTTTGGCATTTCGTGGGGGGGAAATGAAAACTCAGGTGAAAGAGGTTGGGAGAGGTGATAATTTCAGAGAATTTTCTCCTTGAAGAGGGGGACAGGTTTTCCACATACCTTTTTAAATATAGCCAGTTGTTGAGGGTTCTTTCTTTCTTTCTTTCTTTCTTTCTTCCTTCCTTCCTTCCTTCCTTCCTTCCTTCCTTCCTTTCTTTCTTTCTTTTTAAACATGCCCAGCATTTTCAGGAGCCCAGGAGTCCTTCCTGAATGCTTATTGGAGGGGGTCTCCAATAGGCATTCACTAAGAACTGCTGAGCTCCTCCAAATGCTGGAGAAAGGGGAAGGGTTGTTTGTTTGTTTTTTAAACTTAAAAAGTAGGAAGGAGGCCCCTCAGCAACTGGTTACATTTTAAAAAGGTGTGTGGAAAACCTGTCTCCCTCCCTAAGGAGAAAATTCTCTGAATTTTCTTCCTCCCTGCAAAAGAAACAGAAAAAACAATGCCTCTTTCGCAGGGAGAAAGTTCCCGAAAATAGGGGACAGGATTCAGCCCAGCACTACCACAAACTGAAAAAGAATGGGTCTCAACAGGATGCAAGATACTGAGGCTCTGTTGCTGATGTGCTGCTTATTTTGCTGCTTATTTTGCCCAGACAATGACTACTCTGGTTGCTTAGGTCCATGCCTTGCCACAAGCAACAGTCCACAAAAGCCTCAATTTCAAAGGGACACATTTTTCCTGTTGCTGCTGAGACCCAGGAGTTTCACCACACCCCAGTCTTCAGCCACAAGAACAGGTCAATGGACCCAGAGAAAGGCATCTTTGAACCCCAATCTGCTCTCAGAGGTCTTTCTTCAAATTGATAGCCTCCATATATTACGTTCAATTATACACGTATAATAATGTGTGTATAATTGAATGTAATTTTGAACTGAATTGGGATGGAACCCCAGACACATTGTGTCTTCCAGTGGCAAGAATTGCAGCCAGGACTCATATTTTGTTTATTTCCCCTTCCAGGATTAGACTAGAGTCTTTGAAGGACGTAGACTAATGCCAGGTTTCTTCCTTTTCGTAAAGAATATAGGGAAACAAACAAGGAGAGAAACAAGGAGTATGTGCACAGCACACAAAATGTTATAAATTGGTGAGAATCAGCCCTCTCTTCTTGTTACTTTGACTTGTCACTAAAGACTGGGCTGAACACATGCTCTCTTCTTAGAACAAACCACTCTCAACCCGTTCTTTTCGCCCTGTTTGCTAACATGAAAACCCAACTTTTCTTTCCCACTGCCAACAGTGTTAGGGACCTGGATTTCCCTAATCCCCACCTCTTTGATCTCTCAGACTGACAGACCCTTTCTACAGTAGGCTGAACAAATTCCACACAATACCATTCTCTCTGTGGTCTTCTGAAGGTTGTGCTTGTGTTTGAAGTACAATTGCCCTACCAAGTTATTTTCTCCAAAGTAAGGAGTGTATGTTTTAAATTCTTGCTTGTGTTTAATAAATTCCCCACTATTTGAAGAATCTTGTGTGTGTGTCAATTATGTGGGTTCCCCCTCTTTGCCAAAGACATACTACTGCCGAAGTTAAGAGATCCTTTAACAAATGTGTGTTTTGAGAACACATGCAAATTTGCACGTGTCAGGAAGAGCACGTTCACTAACAATGGGGAGCTAGGTTCCTGCCTCATGGCCAGAAAGAACACTCTGCTCCAAATGCCATTTGTTGGATTGCCAAACTTGAAGCACACTTTGCATTCATCCATTGGCCAGTGAACAGCTCCTTCCTGCCTCCCAGAAAGAACATCAAAGCAAGGGGAAAAGCAACCCTCCACCAATCATTGCAGCTTCTCCTTCTCTGGCCAGACAGCTTGTTTCCCCCGCTGCCTGCTGGGAAAAAGTATACTGCTCCAATGAACTACCATGCTTTATGCCTTGCATGTATCTATTGTACAAGGGAGTACCGTCCTAAATGTGCTACAATCTCACAACTTTAGTGAAATATCTGTTTGTATAAGATGGTTTTAAATACTTTTTATCCCCACAACATTCACTTTGCAACTGTATTTGAACCAAAGTTAATCTTGGGTTTAATAATGCAGGTGTACATAGTGGCACTTTTATGGCCCTTAATAGCACAAACTGAACAACCGTGACTTTCACAGATTAATTACAGCAATAGCAAAAGCTTGGGATATGGGGATAGAATAACAGATACTTTGTTCAAACTGTTCTTAAAAAGCAGACCAATTCCTATACTAGAAATTCTATTTAAGAACATTTTTCTTTCAAGTGTTCTGCCTACTGTGATTTCAAAAATTTAATTGCTTAAAGATTAGTTGAAATATATCCATTTTCACCCCTAAAGGCGACAAATGATTGTGTTGGTCACTAGGCCCTTGTGGTTATGTCAAGTTTCCAATGGTGTACTTTAGGGACAGAATGTAGGAACTATAATGATTCCAGAGACTGAACTTGGTGACCTATAGAAATGACTCTCTCAGGACTGCGTTGGATATGTAACATTCACAATCAAGAGCATATTATTACCAAACTCAGGGTATATTCCATCACCTCACTTTACTCACAGATAATGGTTGCTGGGGATACAGAAAAGGAAAACATGTAAGTCTGTCATTTACCTGGTGATTTTCCAACCAATCACTTTTTATTTATTTGTTTCATTTCTAGCCCGCCTCTCCATCCAGATCGAGGCGAGGAATAACAATAAATATAAATATAAGAATAATAAAATAGATAAAACATGAAAACAAATAAAAACAAAAACATTATTAAAAACAACTTAATATTCAACTGGGTAGGCCTGCCGGAAGAGATCAGTCTTCACAGCTCTCTTAAATTCAACAAGATTTCTAATTTGTCGAATCCCCTCCAGCAGGCCATTCCATAGTCTGGGAGCGGCAGAGGAGAAGGTCCTCTGGGTAACGCTCGTCAGCCTAGTTCTGGCTGATTGAAGTAAATTCTTCCCAGAGGACCTGAATGTGCGGGGCAGATTATACAGGAGAAGGCGATCCCGCAAGTAACCTGGACCCAAACCATGTAGGACTTTAAAGGTAATAACCAACACTTTATACTTTGCCCGGAAGCTAATTGGCAGCCAGTGGAGTGATTTTAAGACTGGTGTTATGTGGTCACCCCTAGATGTACTGGTTACCAACCTGGCTGACATATTTTGAACTAGTTGAAGTTTCCGGACTAGGCACAGAGGTAGCCCTATGTACAGCGCACTGCAGAAGTCGAGCCTCGAAGTTACCAGTGCGTGCACTACCGTCTTTAGGTCTTCCAACTCTAGGAAGGGGCGCAGCTGGCATATCAGCCGAAGCTGATAGTAGGCACTCCTGGCCATCGCATATATCTGGGCTGTCATTTGGAGCGACGAATCCAGGAACACCCCCAAGCTGCAAACACAGTCTTTCAGGTGGGGTGTAACCCCAGCCAGAACTGGTTGACACACCTCCAAACCCAGGTTGGGGCCTTTGACAGCAAGCACCTCCGTCTTGTCTGGATTCAGCTTCATTTCAAAATAGCTTATTTTCAAACAGCTAGAAAAATGGGTAGGGGGGAGGCAAAACATACTTAAATAAATAAAAAAAAGTTAGGAATAACCAAACATGAAAAATTAAAAACAGGACCCAAACAACAGACCCACTTCCTGAGTAAAGTAGTCTTTTTGCCTGCCAGAAGGATAACAGAGAGGGAGATAACTTACCGTCCATTAGGAAGGAGTTCCACAGCCTGGGAGCAGCCACCAAAAAGGCCATCTCTCAGGTTAACACCAAATGTACATCTTCCTTGGATTTAGATGGAAAATCTAGATAGAGTCAGATATCATCAACATAGCGGTAGCTGTATAAATTGAAACGTATTTATTGCAATTGGACAAGCAGGAGCATGGATACAACTGATTTTCTGCAAAGTGTTGTGTATATTTGTCACAGTGGACTATCAAGTGGTCTACTTTGTCTTGTTGCAGATCAGAGCATAAAGGGCCTTTGACCACCTGAAAAGCAATGCTGAGCAACTCTGAGCAGATGCAGTGGTGGCAAATATGTACAATTTCTTCACCATCCTCATTGCCATGGAGTAGGCTTTAAAATAAGATCTAGCCAATGTTCAAATGGACTTGTTCCAAGTTTTCTGCAAATAGTACTCTAGTAAACAACCAATTTGTTTCAGCACCTTAAGTACTCTAGAAAACCAGGGGGGGGGGGGGTTGGCTCTACTCTGCCTGGTGCAATTCTCCATTCTAGAGATCAACCAGGGCTTCAACAGAATCACCTGCCTAGATGACAGGAAAATCCCCAAGAGCTTCCAGAAAGCCATCTGGATCCATCAGTCTCCTAGGGTAGACCATTTTAACCAGCGACCAGCTCCTTCAGAGATTTTGAGCTCCAGGAAGTCTAAATTCCACCAGGTAGTGATCTGTCAATGACAACAGAAGTATCAAAAGGTCCTCCACTCCAGAATAATCACCATCCCATCCTACACAGAAAACCGTATCTAAAGTGTGCCCTTTTGAATGAGGACACACAAATGGTTGCCATGAATTCCTGCACCACTCCCAGCAAGGTGATCTCAGCATGTATGCTGAAGTCCCACACAACAAGCCACGAAAACTCCAGCACCAACCCTGAGACCACTTCAGCTAACTCACGAGAAAGTTGTTTAGTGGGGCAGGTGGTACACAAACAGAATCCCTGTCTGAAACATCCATCTTCAGATACACATGTTCAAAACAGGAAACCTGCAAGATAGGGCACCAGGACAGAGGGATAGAATAACGATAGACCACAGCAAATCCATGTTTTGTCAGATTTTGTTAGTATGATAACTATGTCTGTTCCTAGATAAGATTAGCTTAGTTGCATTGGTTACCTTTCATCCACATAATGCACTCTATGTCGGAGCTGCCCTTATGCGTGGTCCAGAAGCTGCACCTAATGCAGAATGCCGCATTGTTGTGTGATGTGTCTAGTTGCTGTCACATAACACCATTGTTGAAATAACTACACTGGCTGCCAATTTGCTACCTGGTCAATTTTAAGACTTGCTATTTTTATACAAGGCCCTAAGAACTTGGAAATGGGGACCTGGGAGAATGCTTTCTCCCATACAGACCTGCCCAGCCACTGCAATCATCATCAAGAGGCTTCCCTGGCTGTGCCACATCCTGCCAATGTTCATATAGCAACAACCAGGAAAACAAACTTTTCTGTAGTGGCATCCACTCTCTAGAATACCCTCTCCCCAGAAATAAAACATGCACCAACTCTGACGCCATTCAGGTGCATGTTGAAGCCTCTTTTTTAATCGCCTTGGCTTTTGATGCTATGTAATGTCTCTCATTTTGATTTTCTGTTTTCTGATGGCCACAGTTATGTTTTAGTTATATTGTGTATTTGTATTTTTATATTATGGTTTAATCTACATCACATTTTACACGATAGGGAGTACAAAAAGGTGTTAAAATAAAAATAAATAAAAATACTGATGGTGCTTTGTCAATGGACTGGATCCAGCCCTGGAACTTGAGGAGTAATTCCATGTAGCCTTTACTGTGAGAAGGAATTTCCACTTACACCTTACAGAGTTAGACTGAGATGACTTCTTGGTAGTTAGTAATACATCTCTGGTGAATTACTTCTAACCACTCCTGCATCTATTTACAGATAAACAGCAGTTGCCTCTTAATACAGCTCCTGAAGTAAATCAAAAGAAAAACTAGCCATAATTACTATTTTTCACCCATTCTTATTTCTCTTTCCCCATCCTCCAAAATATCCCTAAAGAACTCTCGATTACCGTTCAAAATTTTATTCTTCTGTAAAGGTGAAATTGACCTTACTTGATACCAAATCAATGTGGTTATATAATACCGCCTCGATCTAGATCCCCACCTCGATCTAGATGGAGAGGCGGGTAAGAAATAAATCGTTATTATTATTATTATTACTAAGCCTAATTCTGATTTAAAAAGCAGATGCAGGAATCCCTTCTATACCAACGAGCTTTAGCCATTTGATGAGATCTGCCAGAGGTCAAACATTATGTGCTGGTTTGTGACATTGATGTCTTTAGATGAATGTGAACTAGAAGGTGGGGGGGACTGATATTTTTTTAAGCCATCACATGTGCATCAATGCACATTAAGTTATCTTCTGTGTACACACAAAACTGCAAAGTCAAATACATTCCTTTTAATAATTATGAAACTACCCAGCCGTATTATTTTTTAAAAAAATAAATCTGCCAGAAAGGCATTAATTTCCAGTTTTAAATTAGAGGTGTAAGATTTCAGGAAATTTTGAAGACATGGAAATAACACATTTAGTTCCCCATGATACCTTGTGGCAGAGGATACTCCAAGGCCCTTCTTGTTGGGACAGAAGCCCTCTACCACTAGTTATCTCCTGTCCCAAAGTAAGGATCTTTTCCCTTGAGATAGGGGTGGGAGTACAGAGAGCAGGGGAAACTCAACTCAGCCCATGTCCAAATGGGGATGGCCCTGTCTCAAATTGTGGCTGCCATATTCAAGAGCAGGAAGTTTACATAACAAGTTTTCCCTTTCCAGGTACTCAACTCATTGTTCATGATCATTGTCTTTTAGCTCTATCACTCTGAGCTGTCTAAAGGTTTCCTGATCCTTAAAGCTACATAAAGATATACCTGGAAGCAGAAGAGGCTACAGGTTTTTCTGCTGCAGGATGAGCTCAACTTCTCCTGAACTTTGTTCTTCAATGGACACATGCAAATCCTCCAGATTGAAAACTGTCCTCTTTGTCCCTGCCTCACCACCTTCATGTTTCAGGCAGGCTGGCCCACTTAAGTTTTGTTTTCATTGCTCCCTGCATATTTATCAGCTCAGACATTTTGTCAGTGCTTTATTTTTATGGGATTATTCCACTTCAACAATTAAATCAATGCAGTACAAACCTAGCACCTAGTGAAAACCGTTTCTGCTCAATCTAGGGGATGTGAGTAGGGCTACGTAGATAAGTGATGTTCAAGCTCAACAAGATTCTGTGAACATCATCTCACTACTGGTCTCTCCCCAATTTGCACTCACATTTGAGATTGCTGTTTGTTTTGCATAAATGAAGAAACTGCACAAAACAAACTGCTATTGAACGTGAAAGTTGCATTAAAAAAAATCCCATATTTGTGCACATTTCCAAACTTGCACAAAATTCTCCCAGAGATTTAAGTGTAGGTTAAAAATTTGTGAATTTTTGAGATTTGCACAAGATCAAACAGGGAAATTCACGCAAACCAAACATGAGCACATACTCAAGAATTTGCAACATTTTCAGCGAATGCATTCTCCTGCTCACACTTACCTTCAGGGTTGTGAACAGCACCTGCTCTGGAGGCAGAAATGAAATTTTCATACAACCCTAGATGACGGTGTTCATAGACTGGACATGCACTTCCACAGTGGTCACACTACTCAAATAACCTTTGCCTGCATGCACCCGTTCTACCGCATTTCATCGATTCTAAGATGCACTTTTTCTCCCATGTTTACATCTGTAAAAATGGGGTGCGTCTTAGAAGCGATGGCACCCTGCAATTGTGGGATTTCTGCCGTGTTTTGCCGAAGGCACTAAGGCTCTGCATGCCCCACCCCACCCCCGTGACTCACCCTAGCAGGTCCGAGGGACCCCACAAGGCCGGTCAAAAGTCCCCCCTCTCCACTTACCTTGATTGCTGCTGCCTCGGCCTGGGAAGGCTTCAGTACTGGGAAAGAGGCCGTGATATTGCGAGATCTTGGCCTCCTTTCAGTACTAAAGCCTTCCCAGGATGAGGCAGCAGCGATCAAGGGGAGGGGGAGGGGGGACTTGCGAGGGGGGACTTGCAGGGCCCTAACCCTCCCCTTCCCTCCATTGCCATCCTCGCTGCCACTGCTGCTCCACGCCGCTGGCAACGCTCGCCTCGTTACTGGGAACAACGCTTTGCCAGGCTGAGGTGAGCGCTGGCGGCGGTGTGAAGCAGCGGCAGCAGCGGCAAGGACGGGCGATGGCGATGGAGGTGAGGGGGGAGGGGGAAGGGGTGCTGAAATTAAGGTGCGTCTTAGAATCAACGCAATTTTTTTTCCTTGTTGGTGGCCCTGAAATTTAGGTGTGTCTTACTATCGATGGCAGCTTACATTTGGTGAAATACGGTAACCTGCTGCCAGTTATATAAGGTCTCTGGAACAGTGGCAGTCATTTAATGCGACTGGCCTGCAAGTCAGTAGTATACAATGGATTCCTGAAAGCAATCTTTCAAATATCATGGCTCCATGAAATCCCAAAGCTTCCTCACTTCTCCTCATAATATTTCATATAACCTCCACAGCTTATGACAAGCAGCTAAGTGGAAGAGAAGGGGGAGAAGGGAAAAAAGCTGCTGGCATAGGAGAATGATACAGGAAAATGAGAAACAGAAATTCAACCAAGGAAGAAGTAATAAAAATCACAAAGAAAAACTATTAATGGAATGAGTAGGATAACAGAATATGCTGATTAGGAGGGAATCAAAGAGTTAAACCTTAATGTGTAAAGTTGAACATTTTACCTGAAATTTTAATTATTATTTTTTAAAAAGGAAAGAGAGCTTGAATCCTAAAATTATGTTGTTGACATTCCCAATTCTCTTAAGAAGTTTTATAGTGAGAAAATATGATCCTATTACAGTGAAATTGGTTTATGTTTGTAGAATGAAAAGCTTATGCTTTTTTTGTTAGGGACGTTTATTCACTGAGGGCAGAAAAGGCTGTTGCAATTCTTTTGACATTGGGAATGAAAGAACACAGAGCTGGCCAGCAGATAAACACAAATCATAGATGACAGGCAGACAACAAGACATGCCGTACAATCCCTTTAAGTCGTTCTTCCCACATTAGACTTTTAGCAATGAAAGAGTTGTAGATCACTGTACACTCTCACTCGGTAAAGTTATGTTCTAGTTTTGATTACAGCAGAATGGTTATAGGGAAGGATGCAAACAGAACTTTTGCTCAACTCTGGTGGTTAATCCATGCTTTTCACCACTGAGGTTAACATCGGGATGACAAAATATTCCACATAAACTTTTAAAAAATGAGAACAAATCTTTGTTTAGGGTGTCAACACTCTGAAAGGTTAATTTATGAAGGGAAGTAGTGGCACTCAAACTTCCTTGCAAACTATACCCTTTGCCATCGAAACTATGCTAGCCTATCCTAGATATGTGCACATACAGAATCCAGGGCATGATCTAAAGATACATGATACAATAACCTTGATGAACATAGGTAAGTCTGGTCAGTGTCTGCATGGGAGGATCACCTGAGAACCAACTGTATACTGCTTGAAATTGCATCTTGGAAGAAAGATGGGTTATATATGTAATTTTAAAAATAGAATAGAACTCAGTTAGAGAGATTAAGAACAGAGTCTGAGCCTATGGGCTAAATTAATTCTAGATTATCTGGGCAGAGAGACTGCACCACCCTTAGGGGCCCTTCAATAGAGAGCCCCCTTAATACATGCACCCACTCAAATCACAGGCTCTAAATAAATAAATAAACCCTACCACCACCACCTCTCCGTCTTTTAGTAATGAGCTTTTGATCAAATAAAGTTTTGATTTCAGATCTGCAATGCCAGATTCAACTAACTCTCTCTCTCTCTCTCTCTGAATCTGAACCTTGCTATTAAACTGCAACAAGGACAGTGCTGCAAAAGCACATCCAGCCACTGTCAGCCCTCCAAAAATGACAATTTGACAGCAGCTACAAGGTTACAATAGAAGGAGAATGGCGCAAAAATCTGTATAGTTCATGGACCAGGAACGCAAAAGATGCAACATGAATTGCTACAAATCCTGTCTCTTGAGACAATTCTAGCTGTGAGGAATATTTAGGTCATTCAAAGGGCAAAGCAAATGCCAAGAAGGATTCTCCCTCCTTCCCCACCCCAAGGATAACAATAAATTATTGATGCATGGCTACGAGGTGGGGAAACTGCCACATACATATGTAACAAGTGAGTAGGACTTTTACCATCAGAGCTGAATGAATCACAGAAGTTTCAAGATGCTGTCAGCTGGACAGCTCCTGGTGCTACCAATCAAAAATGGATGGTGTGACTATTAGGGATGTGCACGCCCAAAAATATCGTATCGTATCGTTATCAGAATTTCAGACCAAAAAAATCATCATCTCCAACTATATCGTAGGTGAACAGTATCATAGCGTATTTCCGATAATTATCGGAAATCCGATATTATATCGTTTATCCATTTTGCCCTAGAGAGTTGATTTTTGAATCAGAGAAAGGTCTAAAACTTCTTAATTTTCCAAGTTACTGGTTTGAAACTTGGTCACAGTGCAAACTGAGTGTCGCTAGTCTTGTGTGCCAAATTTTAGAACAATCGGTGCAAGCGTTACTCGGAAGTAAGCTTTCAAATACACTGTTTCAGGTGGCTGAAATGTGGTCCTTTTTCAAGAGACGTCATCCAGTACTCATGGGCATCTCACAGATGGCCTTGAGGGGACTCATCTGTGCCCAATTTCAGATGCACAGCTGCAGCCGTTACTCCGAAGTAAGCTCTCAACAACATGCACTGTTTCCAGTAATGAACTCCATGCTGCTGCTGCTGCTGCTGAGACTTATAGGTATATTTATGAATATAATGAATAAACCCAGGCAGTGCCTTCCATATGCAGTCATAAAAGTAAAATGTGTTCACCAGAAGATCGTGAAATGCTGCTACCTTGTCTCATGGATTAGGTCACGCATGTCTGCAAATTAAAAGGATTGGGGTTAGGGGAATAGCACAGGTGTTACATTGATTTTAGAGCCAGCCTTAGCAGGCAAGGCCTCATTGGGCCAGGAGATACCCCTGCGGTGCGCCAACCAGCAGGATCCCACAAGCAGCACCACACAAACAGTCAGGAATTACGGGCATTACATTGATTTTAGAGCAGCCTTAGCAGGCAGGGCCTCATTGGGCCAGGAGATACCCCTGCGGTGCACCAACTGGCAGGATCCCACAAGCAGCACTGCACAGACAGTCAGGAATTACGGGTGTTACAGTTATTTATTTTAGCCAGCCTTACCCAGGGAGGACCTCATTGGGCTAGCAGATACCCCTGTGGCGCAGAAAACTGGAGGATCCCACTAGCGCCTATGCGTGCATGGCACAGTGAGTGGATGCATTCTGCTGCAGTAGAACTGCTGCCTTGTCTCTAGATTAGGCCATGCATGTCTAAGTACAAATGAAATAATAAAAGGATTGAGGGGTAGGGGAGTAGCACGGGCATTACAGTTGTTTCAGCCAGTCTTACCCAGGCAGGGCCTCACTGGGCCAGGAGATACCCCTGCGGCGCAGAAACCTGGAGGATCCCACTAGCGCCTATGCGTGGCACAGTGAGTGGACGCATTCCACCGCAGTAGCAGAACTGCTGCTGCCTTGACTCAAGAGATTAGGCCATGCATGTCTAAGTACGAATGAAATAATAAAAGGATTGGGGAGTAGGGGAGTAGCACGGATGTTACAGTTGTTTCAGCCAGCCTTAGCAGGCAGGGCCTCATTGGGCCAGGAGATACCCCAAGTAGCGAGGAAACCTGGAGGATCCTATCAAATCCTCACGCACTGCCTTGACCTCATCGTGCTTGAAACTTAAAATGACCCAGTCTGCCCGCCGTCCCCATGCAGGCAGGTGGGCATTTCTTCATGCCAGAGCTGCACATATTGGCTGGGGCATTGGCAAATAAAAGTCACATTCAAGGTACAGGTAGGCACTTGGCCAAATTAATATAAGTCAGGTTCAGGGTAGAGGTAGGCACTTTGCCAAATTAATATAAGTCACATTCAGGGTACAAGTAGGCACTTTGCCAAATTAATATAAGTCACATTCAGGGTAGAGGTAGGCACTTTGCCTGGATTTTTTTTTTTTTAAAAAAGGAAATGCGTGAGGTGGATGCTTCTGCTGTTCCTCAGTAACGGACTCCATGACCCAGGGACGTAGTGAAAAAAATTATAATACAGGAATCTCTCAACTCATGGCTCCTTATAGCAGTCTCTCCAGACTGGAAACATTGGCTGGAGCAGCGTCTTTCAAAAAGAAATAAAATGTGTGAGAGGGAGAGACAGCACCCCAGAACTGCCCTCAGCAGCAACAGCATCTCTCCTAAAGCCAGAGCCACCTCGCCCAAAACGCGCCTTAGAGCTGCGTTTCATACTGCTACAAAGTGATTGAAAATGAAATTAGTATTTATATTAACAACAATCCTTTGCAAACAGTCTGTGTGCTACTTTGACCAGAGATTGTGTAGTGTTATCCTGTGTAGCAGGCTACAGGACACACCAGCACACTCACAGTCAATCAAGCAAACACACACACTCAGAGAGAGAGAGAGAGAGGGAGAGAAATATATCTATATCTATATCTAAATCTCTATATATAGTTTTTTTAAAAGAAAGTTAAACAGGGAAGAGGACAAAACACACTCCCTCAGTCACAGTACCCCCACTCATGCTAACCTAACCCTTCAATCAAACCAACCAGAAAACGTGTAAAAAAAAATTAAAAAAACTATAACCCAAACACACAAGCAACGCACAGCCAAATGAACCTGAGACACAAAGATGCAAGACTACAATGAATCTAACAATTCGCCACCAAGTAATTATAAGACCCAGGAGCCAGGACAGACCTCCAACAAAATCCACCCTTCTCCCCTCAACGCCTAACTCCCAACAGAGCTGGAACACCAAGTGTGGGGGTTTTCTGCGGGGATATCCTTAGCCCTCCTCCAACATTGTGATTGGAGCCTGCTGGAATCCTTGCTGCACGATTGGTCACTGTCTCATCAAGCACACCCCACCTTCTAGCTCCGTCCATGTGGCGGCAAAAGAGAAAGAGACTTCCGATAAAACGATAAAATACGATAAGTAGCGTAGCATTTTTTATCGTCTCCAATAATTATCGTAGGCTTCCCTATCGTATCGTTATCGTTGGGAGTATGCACGATAAAGAGCATATTGTATCATTATAGTACATTTTAACGATACGATACACATCCCTAGTGACTATACTGTCTTTCCCGCCTGATTTTTTTTTATGCTAAAGAGACAGTACAAGTGGTAGAAAAAAACAAGAGGGTTAAAAATGGAAAACATGTCCCAACCCCCTGAACAATTCCAGGTTTGAAGCAGGACGATTGCACAAGAAAAACCTCTTCTGGAGGTAACTTGAATAATTTGGCCAATAGTGCGTAGCCAACAGAAATCAAAAGTACAGTCTTCCTAAATGAGTAACGTCTTAGCCTTCTGAGCCATAAACACTCTAGATTAGTTTGCTATTAATACAGCAGCACCAGTGTACATGGCAAATTAGAAATTTGGGACAGAATCCTGTGCATGTTTAGACAGAAAAGGCTCCTACATTTCCCAGCATTCCCCAGCCAGCATGTAGGACTTTTTTAATGTCTAAACATACATAGGATCATGCCCTTAATTTATCCCAGCGACACCTCTTCCTCCTCCACATAATAAATCTTTTGATCTGTTGTCAGCAAAAATGCTAACTTTGGGGTGCATGCATCTCAATCCATGTTGAGAATGTGCATTTCCAAAAGGCTATGCATAATGACTCTACATATCTACTCTTAATGGGAAAACATTCTACCAGAAGATACAGCAGCTGTGTTGAGTACACAAGGCACATAGGTTTCTATTACCTGCAAATTTGTTAACATTATTCAGTGGAAATAAAACAGATAATGATGATTCATCTCTACCCCTTTTTGGCCTATTAATCTAAAATCTTAAAGACAAAATGAAAGCATATAGTCAATATAATAGATGAACTGGAGCTAAACTTTATAACGGGACCTCAGTGCTGCAAATACCCAGGCTTCTTTATGCCAGATCACATAAAGCTTGTTTGGGAACATTTTAACCAGAACATCCAAGTCGATATTTATGCATTTCCATATGTTACTTGCTTCAGGCTACTCAAAAGTATTTTTAAAGCTAATTCCCAAAAGTGAATCTCTGTCTTCATTGTGTAGCTTAGATTAAACAGCATGGTTTGACATTATACAGAGTGCACTCACATCCCCTCCATGACATTATTTTTATCTGTTAATTTATTGCATTTATATCTGCCTTTCCCCCCTCCTTCTTTACATTTTAGTCCCACAACAACCACCCTGTGAGGTAGGTCGGGCTGACAGTCTGTGACTGGCTCAAAGTCCCGCAGTTGGCTTCCATGGCTGAGTGGGGACTAGAACCTGGATCTCCCAACTCTCAGTCCAACACTCTGACCACTACACCACACTACATCCCTTAATTTAAGGTATGTTTGATACCAAAGCTGGTATAGTAACACCATTATTGCCATTCAGTCCCCAGGGCTGAATATAGTGTATCAGCAAACATGCAAGGACACAAAATCTGGTGACATGTGCTGTAATCCTATAAACATGTATTTGGAAGAAAGCCCCAATGAATCCAGCAGGACTTACTTTCAATCGCATATGGTTGTGATGTGCAGAGTCTAAACATCCAAATACATACACACTCACTATGTAGACACTGAATAGTTATCTTTCTCTCCTTTGGCTTAGTTTAATTCTCCATGCCAACAAGGATGGGTTATCAGAAAGTATAAGAGGGGTGTCTAGCCCATCTTACTGTCTAACTTGGTGATTTAGCAAAGAATGAGTGTGGTGTACTATTTAGCTGTGCCCTAGCAACACTAGTTGTGAAGACTCATTGTTTCAGTGACTGGAATGGTAAGGATTGGGCTCAATAAAGCATTTGGGGCAGAATTTTAAATTCATTTTCTAGTTTGTTATATAACCTTATTGATTTCCTTTGATCCTAAGGACTCACTCATTGGACGGAACATCAGACTACATGGAAATTAAGGGCTGAAGGAGATAAAGAAGAAAGAAGAAATCCAAAGTGTGTAGCGGATATGATGAATTAGAACTGGGATGAACCAGCTGATTTAATTCCTAGATCCTGCAAGTTATTGCTGTTGCACAATAGTATTGACTAGAAACGTACGCACACTCCCTCCTAGAGCACACCCACAAATTTAACAAATGATGTTTCTCAAATATATATTACCATCATCTGCCCCCTTCTTCTTTTACGTAAGCACAAGTCCTGGAAACATCAAAACTAGAACTCCAAATTGTGTGTGTGTGTGTGTGTGTGTGTGTGTGTATATACACACACACACACACACACACACATATATATATAGTGAAGGAGATTGTGAACATTTTTCAAATGCAGTTAAGGGGGGAGGGAAATAAGATCACGCTTCCTAATTTGATGTCTCAAAGCTTTTAAAGCTTAAATTCAATTTTATTTTATTTTTGCTGGATGGGATAGAATTAAAGCCTGCTGTAACTTTAAAAGCCAAGTAATAGATTCACACAAATTTCCAAATTCATCTACTTCTGAACTTGCTTGTTACAGCAACTGACACATCACTTTCCAATCCACAATGTATTTTGACAGTTTGCTGATAAATCTATTACAATCGAAACACTCCATATGTTATTTTCCAGCTTACACTAAGAGTGTCTTATGGAAAAACAGCCTTGAGACTGACCCATACACTCATAGACCAGCATATCAAAATTAAGGTCCTGTCAGAGCACACAGAAGCCTGAAATATAGTCAAAACATATTTCAACACATCCTGGGGACAACAAAAATGTGAAAATAGAACATTTCGATGAACCCCTGCCTCAGGGGAGCAACCAGCATGCCAGCACCAAGGCATATTCAAACCAGTCTTGCAAGTAAGCTGCAAAAAAAATGCTAGTTTGTTGGGGTTGGCAGAGTAAGGACAAAGTTCCATTCTTCTTCCAATAGGCTGCTGCATATCTAGGATGGGTGCAGCAGAGGGGACTTCCTTCCTCTGTTAGTTTCTATGGTGGGCACAGAAGAGACATGGAATGTTCCATCCCTCCATTGCAGCCTGCTCACTCATCTGTACTCACCTGCAAGCAATTATTTGTCACCTCTGGCTACCTGATGAGTGCTTACATACAAGGCTAAACTAGCCTTAGACCAGGGTGTGTGGTTGTGGGGTGGTGGTCAGGATTGTATTTATGCTTTCATATTGAAGTTATATGTACTTGCACTGCATTAATGTGGAAACCTACACTGAAAATACCTGAGTTGGGAATCCTGTTGTGTTCCAAATGGAAATATGATGAGCATGCATGGGTGTGATGCATTTAGGTTTTATAGGTGAGAGGGATCAATGGAAAGAGGGAGTGTGAATAGAAAATACAGAAAGAGAAGAAAGTGCTTGCCTCTAATCCCACTAAATGCACATCCAAAGTGGAACTAAACTCCTACCCTATGATTTCAATTTTAAAAAGCTTACAAATCTTTAAAACTGCAGAGGTTTGGATGCATTTTTAAGTTCCTTTGCTTCATCAAGAGCAAAGAGAAAACTCTCAGTTCATATCTGAGGATGAATAGCAGGTAAATGGCTGACAGACCTATTTGAAGGGCAAAAACCATTATTTTCACTGCAGTTCATGTCACAGCATGGAACTAAGCACAACTTAGAGGTGACCATCACAGAACCATCTGGTATCATGATTCTACAAGATACTTTTCTTGTAGAATGAAGGTCTTTCCTCCAAAGCATATATTAACTCCTAAACTAGACATTTTCACAACTTATGATCTTCACTATATCACATTTGTTTGTGAAATCAAAAATGCTGAAGTCAAATATTGTTTTTATTTTGCATAGGAAGGATATTAGAGGCTATATGCTGCTAAAAATCCAGTCAACAGTGCAATGTATACTATATTTCAAAAAATGATTTACAGACTAACATGTCATTCTGAAGTAATGCACTGTCTTAAAAGACATGCAGAGCAATCCTAAGCATGTTTTCGCAGACCTAAAACCTAATGAGTTTGATAGGATTTACTACCTAGTAAGGGTGTTTAGGATTGCATTTGAGTTTAGAATTAATCACTTTAATCAATCACTTTGTTTATTACAAAAGCATACATTATGTTCAAAGTGGTCTGCAATAAAAGCATGATAACTTAGAAATAAAAAATCTAACACAATATATCACTATCCATAATATAATAACAATTCAATAAATAGTTTCATGGTAATATATAATAAAACAATTTTTTTAGTAAAACAAAACAATGACAATTTGATATGCAACAAAGTTGATTTCACATTTAATGTCATTAAAGCTGAAACTCTCCCCAGGATTTCCACTAACTCCTTTTAATTGAGCTCCAGATTACTCAGAAAATGGGAATGGAAAGTTAATGATATTGAGCCACTGAAGCCATATGCCATATGTACAGGAGATATGCATTTATTAAAACACTGATATCTTGCCTTTTCCTTCTGAATGGCGACAACTTTAATAAAGCCAATACCCACCAAACAGCATACATGACAGCAGGCCAAAGAGCAATTAAAAAAAACACCAGTAAATGAGGACAAATTATTATTATTATTATTATTATTTATTTATATCCCACCTTTTTATATTCCCAATAATGGGACTCAAGGCAGCTTACAAATTAAAACATGTACAGTTAAAACAAACAGTGATATACAAAAATTAAAAATATAATTAAATATAGTACAATTTTAATATATTTAAAACATTTTTAAAAAATTAAATACACATAATTACAATCCGAACTACAAAGTTCTCACACAACCTAATAAAATGTGGGTCTAAACAATATCTTTATCTGTCACTTCAAAGCAGAAAGAGATATGCCTGGGCATCCCCAAAAAACCTGCTTTCAAGTAATACTCCAGCAAGCAGACAATATGGCAAGACATCTGCATTTTCCTCAACCCCTAACAGTTTTCCATCTTCTTTCACTGAGGTGGTGATATGCACATCCCAACTCCCTTGGACTTATACCAGCATCATAGGTGTCTTGCCTAGAATGCAAGGTTGAAGACAGACATTCAACATACAGTTGAAGTGGTTTGAATACATGTGCCTCAGAATGCAGCAAACGTGCGTTGCAACCTTTTCCACCATATGTAGGATGTCTGTCTTTCACCCTTAGGCAACGAGCTCTCTCTATTTCCTTGCAACTACAATATTTCCTCCTGCTTCAGCACTATTGGATTCAAGGTCCCAGTGGACAGCTCCCTGTTTCCCTATAGTAAGGCCCTGCTAATTCCATGCACTCTCTCCAACCTATCAGCCAACTGAAGATACTTACAGTGTTTTCATATTTCCGCTGCCTCTTTCCTGTGCCAATAATAGCAGGGCCTCTGCCCACTCTTCTACATCTCAATACCTCCTTCAGATTTTCAGTGCAGCATTATCCTTTGATTGTTAGCAGTGATGTAGGATTGGAAATTTTCTAGTGCTTTTTTTCTGCAGAAATATTTCAATTTCATAAGTTCATTAATAACAATGAACTGATGCCAATTGCTCATACAATATTAGGCAAGCTTAGCAGTGTCAACGTTATAGATGAGTGGTTGTCTGCATACCATGAATAATTCTTTGGGTTGCCAAAATTTATTGTTGTGTCAACAGTTTTCAGTACCTTGTTTTATTCCGTTAATTTAAACAATATATGCAATTGTCTTTAAATTTTTACAAGCACTCTGATAATACTAAATAACCCCTACCAGGATGATGGTTCTGGGGGACTTCAATTTCCATGCAGAGGCCACCTCTGGACTTACAGCTTGGTATTTTGTTGCAAGTCAACAAAATACTTGGGGGCTAAACCATGTGACTGCTCTGCTAGTATCAATAATACAAGAGGCAGCACAAAAATTATGCACATCAGCACACAACTGCTAGACATATAACAAATTGAAAAACTGCGGTGAAAGGATGGTTTTATTATACATATATATATATATATATATATATATATACTTTTTTATATTTTCCTATATACAATATAACCACTTAAGCATGAAGTAACATAAAATGTACTATAATAGAAAACTATATGCACAAGTTGTTTAACATGGATTAAACAGGCTGCAATAGCTGAATAGAGATGTTTTTACAAACAGAACAATCAAAGAACAGATGACATTAAATGCACTGTAATAAAAAACTATATGTACAAGTTGTTTGACAGGCCTCCGGTTCTTATATCCCGTTTCACGAAACGCTGCTTCAGAGAATTTCAGCTTTAGCACCATCACAAAGCTACGGCTGTGGGTGAATGGAGGGATGCTAGAATTCGTTCCTCAATTCCAAAATGACATATTTAGTCCTTCAAACAAAGGTTCACGTCCCAGCCAAAAAAAATGCAAAGCCTCAGAAGTGGTCAGTTCCTATGCAGCTGGGATTTCATGGCCTCCATGACAACCGTGTGGCTATCTTGTCTCAGTTTGTCATTGGTCCAAACATGAAAGAGAAATATCTTTGACTTGGTCTTTTGCTCCAAGCTATGAGGCAAGGAGGAAGTAACCTTGTTTTCATGGACAGACCATTCCCTGGTGAGATATGAATCCATGCCATTACTTCCCTCCTGCAGGGATAGCTGACACATTTGGATTGTCCACCCCAAGAGATTGAGGGAACTAACTGATTTCTGATTGATCGTGAGGATTGTGCAGGGAGAGAGCTGGCAATCCAGCCAAGGCCCAAGTCTTGCTGTGGAATAATAACATGCGGCAGGCCATCTACTCGATCACACCTCTCTGGCATGGAAGAGTCCACTCTGCTCCTTGGTATACAGGGGAGTTACAGGCAATAAAACAGGCTGGATAATGACTAGATCACAAATGCCTTAAAACTCAAAGTGAAGACAACAGAACAAACATTAGAACACATAATTTTGCCTACTGTGTGGGCATGCAGGGTTATTTTGCTGTCTCTATTTTGTCTTCAACTAGGCATCCTTTCAGGTGGCTTGAGACTCTTTCTAATGAATGGACCCCTGGATTGTTATAGCAATTTCAGTTTGGTGTACAACTCATTGACCACAGTTTGCAGAGGAAGAAGACTGGGCTGAAAAACCACTGTAAAGTGTGGCTGCATGGAATCAAGTTGAAAGCAAGCTCATTGTGTTTACTGCTTACATTCCATGGAAGTTAAACTCTAGGACCTTAACTTGCCATTTCCATGGTTTTGGGTGCACAAGCAAATCTCTATGCACCTTAACACTAATGCTCTTACAGGCAGTAAGAACTTTAAGCTAAAATATGTTGGTATTTTTAGAATTTTGGCCCTGCCCCCTTTGGCCCTTGATCCCACCCACCCCTTAGGTCCCACCCATCATTGGAATGCATCCCTCCCCCTGAAACCTTCTCCATCATGGAATGGGTTTATATATATATATATATATATATATGAATATTTATTAGATATAGTTGTAGTCACAGGAAGAGTGACAAATAGCCCTAATTAATGGAAGTAAGCAGTTTTCAGGCAACCTATGGGAAAGAAATAATCAGTACAAATTATACTAGCCAACTGTGCTTTTAAAAGGAAGGTTTCGAAAGGGTTCCTACCTTCCCTACAGGAGTCACTGGACTTTTGCCTGCTGAGGAATGAGAGACCTTTTCTCACACCTTCATGTTTCTAAGGCCACGAGGCTACAAATCTAGTGTTGATACAGGCAGGCTTTCCTTAATTACATATATATATATATATATATGCTTGGCATATTTGCCTGGTTCAACATTTATTCAGCAACTTTTTTTCAAATAGTTATTTCAAGTATTACAAAATTGATAAAGCAGGATGAATATGCTTCATGGGCATAATATGTCTGTATCACTCAATTTTGTCCCATACTAGGTCTGCCCAGTGTTTGTTGCCTGTTTATTAGGTCTAAAACAGGACTAATAAAGAATGGTCCTGCATAATCATAACTGAAGAAAGACATTATATCTTTTCTTCTTCTCCTCCTCCTCCTCCTCCTCCTAATCCAATATATCTTCATTGAAAGCATTTGTATTAAAATTAAATACTGAAAAACTCAACCAAGTTATTTTCTTACAGTTTGCCAACTTAGCAGTCTTCAAGAATTTAAGAGACCTATAAAGACTGATCTCTTCCGACAGTCACACCCAGTCGAATTTTAAGACTTTGTTGATTTTAATGATGTATTAATTTATATGCTTTTAATTAGTTTGTGTATTTTATATTTTTTTGCATTGATGTTGTTCCCCGCCTCAATCCGGAGGGAGAGGCAGGTAAGAAATAATAATAATTATGATTATTATTATTATTACTATTGCAATTATAATTTATTTGTTTATTTATTTGTGGCATTTATATATACTACTGAATATAATAAAATCTCTCAGCAGTTCACAATTCTAAGACTACCTCCAAACTGGATCTAATATAATCAAGTGACTTTGAAATTACTGTTTGTCTGAGTGACACACATTTCTCCAATGACCAAAAGAAAATAGTTTAAGTTACTACCTATAATAATGAGAGGCTACTGAGACTGAGAGAGGAAGTGATATGCTTTTTAGCATCAATTTCTGAGTGACTGCTACATATTTTTGATTTGTTTTTCCCCTGCTCACAACTTGGCCTTTCCTATAGTGGGACACTATAGTGGGACAAAAAGTTCTAGAGAACTCAAAGGCTTGCTTATCATTTTGTAACATTTTGATAGGTATTTCCCAACTGTGGATTTTGGATTTTTTTCGCCTTTGTGGACCAATACAGCTTCCTTAGCTTTTGATGTAATTCAGTGAAGGGAACATCTTATTAGCTTGTCTAGCTGCAAACTACATGCTAAGGAAAATGATCAACCACTAGATTGTATATCCCCCTTATCCTAATATCCCATACTTCAAGAGATATTAAGTCAATTATTTCTCAGGAAAGTATTAGATTACATTGCACAAGTAGATGAGGACAGAAAGCAAAATAGAGAGCTTGTTTCTAGGGTTGGTGAAGGGCACTCTATTTCTCAAGAGTCTCGTGCTGATTTAATCAGCTTTTTCAAGTCATGATGGTTATAGAAAGGGACCACTCTAATGCAGTCTAAACAAATCCCAAGCTCCAGGCATGTTTCAGTGTTCTAAGGAGTCATTTACACACACTTTGGTGAAAGACTGCCCCTCTGCCACTACATGGGGAACTACTACACTAAGTCCATACATACAGTTCAGAGGCAAACTGGATTGCAAATTGAGTTACTGCAGAAGAATCTGCCTGCTTTAATTAACAGGAAAGCTAGCCAGGCAAGCAGTGACAGTATCAAAAAAATTATTGACCCACAATCTTAAAGTACTACAGCTTCTTAAGAATGTCAGAAACTTGAACCTCAAAGCTCATTGATGGCCTACTGGAAATGAATTCACTCAGCTAATATACTGGAACTTTTTTCTTTTCCTAGGCAACTTTCTGGTCACCAAATTACCTGGCTGAAAGGTGGATTTTCAAACTTTTATTATAAAATGATTTAAATTATCAATGCTTTTACTTATTAGAACTATTAATCATATATCAATATCACTGTACTCCAGAAAACACACATAAATCCCTTCCACAAGAGTTTAAAATAAACCAAACTTCCTAAAACTTCTTGTACATTAGCTAAAAGGTCATGATACAACATATCAAAACTACATTTAAAACCAACTGCCAATAATGTCAGTCACCTATCTATCCAAAGTTCAAGTGCTGGCCAGAGCAAAGTACACCATCGTGCGAAGTTTTATGACTTTTTAGATTCAACCTACTGAATAACCTCCCAGAAAAGGATACGAACTTGACAATTTTGTCTTCATTTAGCTATCCGCATATGCATTTCATTCAAACCCTATCCGTACAAATATAATATGGGATGTGATGAAGTTCATTTTTGCAAATCAATATATTAAAAAACCTTTTGCAGACCACCACTGTCACACAAACTGCTAATTTTAATGTGCTCACTAGGACAAAGCAAGCTGGTCGACAAATGCCCATGATTGTCTATACATTTGTACAACTGCTATTACTCAGCAAACCTTTCAGGTTAAAGCAGCATGCAAAAGACAGGCATTGTTAAAAGATGGCAGTTTTCAGTCTCAGAGGTCCCCTCTACAAGGATTCGCTTTTGCGCCCGGTTAGGCGATTATGCGCATAATCGCTGAAGCGCATTTACACCTAATACCTCTGCATGATAGGCGGCGAAGCGCATTAACGGATGACCAAAATGCGCTTTACAAGTAGTTAATGCGCATAAGCGCTTGTTCACATAGTCAAAAATGCGTTTTAACAGCCAGAGCAAAATAAAACTCGCAATTTAACGCGCATTCGATAATGCGCATAATCGGAGAGATAACGCGCTGTTACGCCCGATTTGCGCTCCGTTCTTGTAGAGGTAATTTTTTTAAAGCGCCTTGAAAGAGCTTTAAACCTCTCTTGTAGAGGCAGCCAGAGATAAAGGTGTCGGGGGGGAGGGAATTCAGGGTGGGAATTCAATGCAAGAAAAAACTTAAACACCATCTGAAATTTTCAGGTTGCCAAAATTCACATGGTATCCCCATGCTTTATCCTTTCCTTTCAGAGATGATATGAAAGAGAGATAGGCAGGCTGGCAAGTTCAACATCATTCACTGAGAGGAAAAAGTGGAAATATTTATGTTTTCAGTGAGACAGATTTGTCACACTGATGAATTTCAAGATAAAAATGACAACTCCTTAGGCCTGCCCCCCGGAGAAGACAATGTGATGTTTTAAAAAGGAACACAACTTAGAATTATTGGAATCAGACACCTTCCCTGTGTTATGAATTCACGGCACTGAAATAATATAGCATTTAGCTATCATTTGGTGACAAGTTTCAACCTCCACTGTGATCCACTGTAAGTAGTTTAAAAGGCAGTATACACAGAGAGAGACAGAGAGAGAGAGGCTGCATATAGAAGATATTGTAGAAATGCATCAGAAGGAAAAAATGAAACAACTCCTTTGGCTTCAGCAACACACACTACATACATATCAAAGGCAAGGCAACAGAAGCACAGCAAAAATTCAAGGATTGCTGAATGCATGTGGGTGCGGGTATGTTTTACAACAACAAAAAATCTGTAGAACTAGTGGCAAAACCACAAAACAGGCATGTTTTGCACTGTTTGCTTAGTTATAAGGACCTCACGCCTTTTCTCAAGTCAATGCTAATGTATCTGAACACTGGAAGAGAAGCATCTCTCATTTGCTTCAGAACTGGACAAATGGTGTACTGCAAGGGAGCCCCTTGCGCATGAAATAGCACCAAGATCACCAACCCCAAATGTAAAACTGCATTTATTAGTGTGATTGCGGCGGCCTCCTCCCGCTTCTAGTGCCCAAGAGAGTATCACAGCCAGCGCTTAAGAGGAATAGTAATGCGCCACACCAGAGGCAGCCCCTCTCTAGAAGCTGTAGAACCAAAAGCACTTACTTGCTGGTGCGGTGTCGCTCGCTCGTTGAAACGCCAGACTTTCACTCCCCGAATCAGCTCAGGAAACTTATTTCCCAAATATTTCCCAATCCGCTCATCAGTTCAGTGAAACTCCGGGAAAAGGCGCCGGCCCGCCGCCTCCGAGAGCAGCGCCCATCGCTCGGAGGCGCAAGTGACACGCGTGAGGTTCCAAAGGGATCGGCTGGAAGCCGCCGCGGAGATCTCAAAACTGGGGAAGGCAGGGATGCCACAGCAGCCGTTTGTAGCTGCACGGGGCAGAGGATTGTGGGTGGGGAGAGGTTACTTTGCGGCGCCCATCCAAAAACAGGAAAGGAAAAAAGCCCGGAAGGGAGGGGGCGATAGATCACCCTTTCAGCAGCAGCAGTACCAGAAGAAGCAGAAAGGCCCCAGGCGATCTAGAGACGCCAAGAGCAGCGGCGGCGCTTCATCCCACTGGCTGCCCAGTCTAGAGGCGTAGTCCATGCCGGCGGGCGGAGACCTGTAACCAAAGTGCCAAGCGGATCTCTGTCTCCCGCCTCGCCTCCTCCTCTGTCCTCGCTCGTTCTCGCTTTCTTTCAGTGCCTCCCGCTCGATGGCAGCGCTCACCCGCGTGTCGCTTTGAAATGCCTTCGTCTCTGCAGGTGGAGCAGCAGGCGCTCAGAAAGACGGTCCGGAAGGCGCAGGGTCCTTTCCCAATCGACCCCCGGGGAACCGGGAGGAGGAAGAGGTGGTGATGGGACGGAAGGAAGGAAGGAAGTTTCCAGCGGAGCTGTCAATTAGGGAATTGGGCGCCATTCATCGGGGCCGGATCACTTCCCCGAGGAACAGCGGATCTTCTGCGGTGAGAAAGCAATTAATATCTGCAGGCAACCACGCTTTGGCTTCCTTTACGCTCCTTTAAATTGGCCTCCCAGCTTCCAGATCTCCTCGATCCCAGTGCCCGTGTCTTTTTCCTCGCTCCTTCTCGCTCCTATTTGCTACTTTCCAACCAGATCGCCATGAATAGAGATCGAGTCCGACGTGCTGCGAGGCGATCTGCGGATCGGAGAATCACAAACCTAGAACGAAGCAAGAGAAAGCTAATCGTCGGTATTAGAAATATAGGCAGCAAGAGGAACGCACGTCCTGAAGTTCTGTGGTTCCAACGAACACGTGTTGCACAAAGTTAGATTCTCCTTCTTGCTCCTGAGTGGGCTCCTGGCTTTTGTTGCCTGCGGGAAGGGGAGAAGAGGAGACCAGTGTCATTTTCTATTTCCTTGTTTCCGGTGGGGTGGGGGGGATTTGGATAGCCAGCGGCCACAACTACGAGGCTGACCTTAATAGTGAGTCTGCAGCATAGATGAAGAACTGGGCCTGGACTACTGGCCAGCCCCACTAGCCTTTCCCCTTCTCCCTCGCATCCCAGTGCGAAAATTGGTCCCTGTTGCATCGCAATCTTTGCGTACTCGGAAGTCCCACTCATTCCATGAGACTTACTGTCAAAGCGAACTGTGACGAGTCGTGGAGTAAAAAGTAAATAAAAGGTGGGATCAACCCCTAGAAATCGCGCAAGTGCTTAATTTAAACAGTTCCGGAGGTCAGTTGTGGAGAAGAGCTTTGAGCATGAGCAGAGTACCTTACCTTCACCACTTAGTAATAAACTAACCAGCTAGCCTCTGGCAATCTGGGATTAGTTTTTGATGCTATCCCAAAATGAGGGGGGAAAAGCTGCACTTAAAAAAAAAATCAGGTAGGAACCACCAGGCAGAAACCAATCTTTGTTTAGATGCTCAGCGAACAGAAGCAAGGGGGACCCCGTCAAGCTCAGCACAGTTTAAATATTGCAAACACCGGGGTGATTTTTTTTTTTAACCCTCCCAGATTGCTGAGCGTGTCTAAAGACAGGAAAAACACTATCCGAGCCATGCTGTAATCACCTGAAAGGTGCTTGGTTTGCACAGTCTTCTCCCGCGACCTGCTTCCTAGCTCGCGTTAGTTTAACCGTCCTACCCCCTCGGCTCCTTGAGGCAGCTGGAGAGCAGAGGCGACCCTCTGAGCCGAGACCCTCTGACCGAAGAACCCAGCGCGTGGAACTGAGCCGCCCGGAACGTCTTGAGCGGCGCCCCGCCCCGTCTCCCAATTGTGTTGCCTTTGATTCATACTTCGTTACGGTGGGTGGGATTGCGAGGAAGCAAGAAAAGGCGAAGGGAGGCAAATCGGACGGGGCCTGCTTCCTTGTTGTTGGGGCTTGGGCGGGGATGGTTTTGTTTTGTACTTGCATGACGCGGATGAGCAAAGCAGCAAAGTGTCTAGAAAGGGGGTTTTGGTTTGCTGTGTTCTTTTTTAAGCGTTTCCGCAATAATACCTGCATCAGACCTCGACGCAAGAAGATCCCACAGGCGCCGAAGAAATGATATAAGAAAATGATATTGAGATATATAGGGGCGGAGCAAGAGGACTAGTTCCACCTCCCCAATTGGCTGTGGCTGATCAACGTCACTCCGGCAGACCTCCCTCTTTGCTAATTCTAACCGCAACTCTCTTCTTCCCCAGCGGAATGTGAGGGGGTTGGCTTAGAACGAGGGGAGTCCTCTTGTCTCCGGAGCGTTTGATGGTGTCTAATTAAAAGGCGGCTGATTAGGAACCACCTCCAGGAAGAAAGTAACACGAGGACATCAAAAAGGGATCCTCATGATTTCATATCATTTTAAAAGAGGATACCAACAAAACCACAATCAAATCCCGGAGCGTATTTGCCTCCATGGACTGGATCAGAAAAATCCAGGATCCGTTGCTCGGGGGTGCAGCCACGGTGCAAACACATTGGTCTGAGGCAGGGCTCATCGTGATTTTTACAAGAAAAATACCCCCCAAACACCATGAAATCAAAGCGCATCTGCCTCCATGGACTGAACCAGAAAAATCGGGGATCCACACTGCTACAGCACAAAAACATGGATCCAAACAGGGATCTTTTTTATTTCATGTCATTTTTACAGAGCAACCCTGCCAAACCACAATAAAATTACAGAGCATGGACTGAGCAGAAAAGTCATAGAATCCGCCACTTGTGGGCACCTTCATGATGCAAAAACATGGATCCAAGGCATGGATCCTCATGGTATTTACATGGAAAATACCCCAAACCACAATCCAATCACGGTTCAATCCATGGAGGCAGGCAGATAAACTATGTGGTTGGATTGTGGTTTGGGGTATTTTCCCTATATATTGCTCAGTAAAAATCATATGGTATCGAGGATCCATGCTGTGGCAGCACCAAGGGGTGGAGCTGTGGTTTTTCTGGTTCAATCTGTAGAGGCAGGTTCACTCTTTGATTTCATGGTGTTCTGGTATTTGTTTTGTAAAGATCATGAGAAGCCCTGCCTCAGATCTATGTGTTTGCACCATGGCTGTACCCATGAGTGGCGGACCCAGATTTTTTTTTTGGGGGGGGGGTACAGTCAATGAAGGCAGATGTGCTCTGTGATTGAATGGTGGTTTTGTGGGTATTCTCTTTTTAAAAATCATATGGAATCATGAGGATCCTTTTTTGATTTCATGGATCTTCATTTTACCCAGTCCCCCACCTCCACCAGCAAGCAGGAGGCATGGCGTCAGGAGGTAGGGAGCATGCCTGCCTGCTCGCCTTGTCTACTTGGTTCTCACTCCTGCTTATGCTTCTCTTGACTAATAAGGAGTTGCTGCTCTGGGGAGAATTTCTGTATTCAGTCAAAAATGGTTATGGCCTTGAGATACCAATAATACGCCGTTCAAGGGCTGTGTGGCTGAAAGGGAATTAAACAGGTCCGCCACCCCCACCCCAAAAAGCTTACTTAAGCGCACACAAAAACTGCTGGCAGACTATGCCTTCCTGCCTGCATGAGGCAGCGAGCTATTGATTACCCCTGTGAGGAAAATTCCAGCTCTGGCAGCTTGCAGCCGCTAAGATACTGAAGAGGCATATTCACATGCCTCAGGCTTTGTTCTTGCAGCACTTCATGTATCACTCCCCCCACCACAGAATCCCCAATGCTAGGATTCTTCTTAGTGCATTTTTAACATTCGCCTAGTTTCTCATTAGCCAAGCCCAAATGCCTCTGAAGAGCTCAACACCCAGGTGTAACAACTGAGGCAAAATGCTGCTGTGGGAACTGCCAGCGTTGCCCAATACCACAATACTCGATTTTATTTCTCCTCCTTCCTTCTCACTGAGTCAACATTTATTTATTTTATATCCTGCCTTTTTTCCTCCAAGGAACCCAAAGCGGCATATATAATACTTCTCCGCTCCATTTTATCCTCACAACAACAACCCTGTGAGGTAGGTTGGGCAGAGAATCTGTGACTGGCCCAAAGTCACCCGGTGAGCTTCTATGGCCGAGTGGGGACTAGAACCCAGATCTCCTGACTTCCAGTCCGACACTCTAGCCACTACACCACACTGGTTCTTCATGGCTCAGTTCTCATTGAGCTGTTTTTTGGGGAGGGGCTTAGTATTTTCTAGTGTTTGTTTATTTGTTGTTAGGATACTTCTGCAAATTTTGGGGATTTCCTTGGGCCTGATGATACCTTCTCTCCGGCATGCCATTTTGGTCATATACCGAGCCACTCTCAGCAAATGAGTTCACTGTTATTTTTTTAATTTTTATTTTTATTTTATTTTATTTATTTGCGGTGCCCACTGAGTCCTTAGCCACTCTGAAGAGAGGTTTATTACAACTTCTGGCTCATGTTTTTAATGTTGTATTGTTCTCTTGCTTTTTTAAAATTTTAACTGCTGTGATTTTTATGTTTATATTGTTGTTGTTCCCCGCCTCGATCCGGAGGGAGAGGGGGGTTACAAATAAATATTATTATTATTATTATTATTATTATTATTATTATTATGTTGGGAGACACAGGAGGCAGTGGGAAAGAAAAGGTGATTGCAAGCTTCCCCTGCTCTTCACTTAGCATGTATATCATGCATTTCAAGTATTCAGACCACTTCATAAACATTATTTCAATAATCCGGAGACAATTTGGGAGGCCAAAATGGGCATATTGCTTTTAAGATTTCATGTGGGTCGATAGATACTGAAAATCCCATAACTCAAAGCTGCATATTTTCTACCTGCATTTTCAGCTGTTTATTTCTCCCTCCTTTGGTGACGGAATATACTGTCCCTTAGCATAATTGTGAACACCAGGTGCTCTTATGTATAAAATAAATAGCAGTGCAGGGAACATGATTATAAATGTGACAAAGTCCCACAGCACTCACAAAATAAGCTGTTGCTTTCTTATTTGGAATTTATTTGATTTTCACCATGCTACAATAAAATGTGTTCAACAAAAGAAAAATTCTGCAAAAATGTTTCCCATCTGCCCCTACTAATATGGAGAATCGGTTTTTTACATTCCTATACTACTTTTTCCCAGAAATCCCACTGAATTCAGCATACACTTACAGTCTTAATTAGATAATAAAATATTAGTTTTCCTGCTGTTCATGAAAAAGGTACAGCAATGTTTGTCTTTAATTTGCTATAGCTTATAAAACCCACTGTCTAAAGATGAACTAGAAAACTTCTCAAAGTAACAACAGTCCCAGTTACTCATGAAACACATAAAGCCTGATCGAAATATTGGTTCTGTCTTCAAAGATGCACAATTCAAGGTTGTAAGATAATGCCCATTGCATTAATCTTGATTGATGGCAGTTGGCCTAAGATCAAAGAAGATATGTAATATCCAAATGATGATAGAAAGGGAGGACTAAGGATGACTCCTGTGTGCATTATTACAGAGTCCTTTTGGTTGCCATAAAGCCAACTACATCCCTAATTGCTTCTACTATGCTTGCTCCATTTGGCTCTTTTAGCTACATTAGCACATGATTTTCTATGCTCAGTTCACTATATGAGACTTAACTATATAGTTAAATGCAATGTCAGAATTGACAAACTTTCAATTGGCTGATAACTTAGAATCAGTAACCATGGAATAACATGGATTTGCAAGCCATAAATTGTGCCAACATGGTTTGGAATGATGTCTAAATTGACAAACTATAATTGTGATCACTGCTCCACTTCCAGAGGCCACCTCACATAGAGCAGGGTTATGAAACAACTTTCAGTCTGAGGACCAAATTCAATTTTGGAAAAGCTTTTGGGAGCACAGTCCAGTAATACAAAATAAATTAAAATTAAAATGCCACCATATTTTAGCTTTAAGCTCTAACTGCTTCGGAGAGGCATTTCAACCTTTTAGAATGGAGAAAGCCTGCACAAAAGCTGGGAAATCATCAAAGGATAAAAGCTGTTTGTCTTTGTCTCTTTCCCCTCCCCTCAAAGAATTTAGGACTGCAGCTTGACAAAGTCTGTTTGGGGTGGGAGGAGGGCCTGTTTTTCCATCTGGGCCAAATGGCCGAAAGTGTTTGTCTCTGTCCTCTAGCTATTTAGAGGACAGAGTCGCTTGGCCTGAGAATTTTTAGGCTGTGGCATTACTGGGGATGACACCAGAAGCATTGTGGATATCATCAGAAGAGTGTTTTATAGCACACTTGTTACTAGGCAATCATGGATTTTCACGAGTCCTATTCATAATGCCCTCTGCCTCCTGTGCATCTCCATTCTTTCTGGCCTTCCATGACAAAAAAAAAAAGACCCAGTTAGTCCGATTTATTTTTAAATACAGAACTTGCAGTGATCTCTTGCTGTGTGCAGGAGAATCGGTGCGATAAAACACCTTCTGAATGGGCCACATGGTCATTGTTTACTTCTCTTCTCAGTTGAGAAAGAGGAAATATTGTGTGACAGAAGCGGGGGCGGAGAAGCAACGGTAGGGAATCATGATTTCCCCTAGCCCAACCAAGTCCGCAGAGGAGCAGGTGGGGACATACAAAAACTATTTAGTGGTTCAGTGTAGGGTGACCATATGAAAAGGAGGACAGGGCTCCTGTATCTTTAACAGTTGCAAAGGACAGGGAATTTCAGCAGGTGTGGTTTGTATGGATATATAACCTGGTGAAATTCCCTCTTCATCACAACAGTTAAAGCTGCAGGAGCCCTATCTCTTGACCATGTACAAAAGAGGGCAGGGCTTCTGCAGCTTTAACTTTGTGATGAAGAGGAAATTTCACCAGGTTCTGCTTATATACAAATGACATCTGCTGAAATTCCCTTTTCTATGAAACTGTTAAAGATACAGGAGCCCTGTCCTCCTTTTCATATGGTCAGCCTAGTTCAGTGCATTCTCCTTGATAGCTGCTGCACTGAGAGAGGACCACAGCTGACAGATAGCTCAGCCCTCACCCTCATTGCTTATGTTTGGGGTGGATGGGTGTCTGCCAGGCTTGGGGCTCTCTATTTTAAAGTGAAATGTTAATACATGCCTGGAAATTTACTGGATTGCCTGGGGAGGGATAGGGCTGCCCCCATAAGTGTGGTTAATGGTTGGAGGTGTGGTGGTGTGGCCTTGCCAGGCCAGCTGAGGAGATGGAAGGTTGTTTGTATCTTAACTGGGTATCTGGAACAGATAAGGGATTCTGCTGGTGGATCACCCACCTCGCTACCCATCAATCTCCCTGCCTGAGCTGATAGAAGTGGTCTCAGATTTGCTCTTGAGGATGCCTAGGATGACGGTTCTGGGGAATCTTAACTTCCATGCTGAGACCATCGGATCTGAGGCGGCTCAGGACTTCATGCCACCATGACAACCATGGGGCTGTCCCAACATGTTGTTGGCTCAATGCATGTAAGAGGACACACGCTTTTTTGTTTTTTATTTTTATTAAGAGTTTTAAACCCTTAATTTTATATTGCATTTTATTCTGTTTTATTAATTGCTGTGAACCATCCAGAGAGTTCAGCTGTTGGCTAGTGTGAAGAAATGCCATGTATATAGTGGTGGTTGTTCCATAATGTTTACATCGTGTAGCCTCTGAGAGGCTATAATGTATCTGAGTAGGCCTGAGACCTTGCTTTGTTACTACAATGGCCAGTATAGTAGTTGCTTAGTGATATTCTGAAGTGGGAGAGAGAGGGAGAATCACTTGTGAAGATCAGGAACAGGGAGCAGGTGGCTGGGTCATGCAAGAAGGCTGCCCTAAGATCTTGCCATAAGAAGGTTATACAAGGAGGATGCAAAAACCCAGATAAATGCCCCCAAATAACCAGAAATACAACAGGAGGAGCACTAGAGGAAGACCGTATCTAAGACCTGGACTTGGATGTGAGTATATTTGGCTGGGGTGGAAGTTTAGGGAATGTGGCCTGAGGTAAAAGAAGTCATTAAAAGATTTGTATTAGTAACTGTGTATCTTTAGTCTTTAAGAAGTGTCAACAAGCATTATTTCGAAAACCCCAACATAAATATTAGTATTCCCTTATTTACAAAATATCCCTTTAATAAATCAACTTGTTTAGTAGTTTGTCTTGGCTAATCCTGTTATGCCAGGCTACCCTGAGTTTTTAAAGTGTTCTAAGAGAATTGGTGGCAGTGGAAAAGGGTCAGCTTGGGGAACCCTGAGTTATAGTGGCAGAGAGTTCCTTAGGCCCTGAAATATAAGCATTTGCTGGAAATAAGAACCCCCTTGCTGAAAATAAGAAATCCCATGTGTGGGATTGCCCAGTAAATGAACATTTCCCCATAGGTGGTGGTAGTGCTGGGGAGAGAAAATTCCCTATAGGCTGTATAGAAATGAAATGAAATGAAATAAATAAATCATAATTGGGGTGGAGCCAGGAGAAGTGGGTGTGGCCACCTGGGGAAACTACAAGAACCACACTGCCATCCAGGAGGGCCAGATATGACCCCAGGTCCTGAAATTGACCACCTGTGACCCAGAGTCTAGAGACCAGAGTGCTGAACAGATGAAAAATGAAAGCAAGCCAACAGCTCTAAGCCATGGCTTACTTGTGCATTTGGAAATGCAAGGCATGGTTTTGGTTCTAACGTATGGTTAGTTAAACATGATTTGATGTAGTATCTGAACTGAGCTATCATTGTAGAACCTATTCCACATTTAAATACATTTCAAAATACTGTGGTAGTCTGTTTCATGGACCCCTCACATTTGGAAGTGAATCCATTTTCACTGGTTTTAGCTAATACAATAGAAGCAGCTCAGAAAAGATGGAAGTGGTACATGGAATTTTTTGGGGGGGGATAATATGAAGGTGGGGAATGTAGGCTCAGATGATCAGGGTAGTATTGCCTCCAGGAATACAATGCAAGATTTTTACAATCTGAGCACGTGAGCTCAATCACATCCCCAATTTGGAGTCACCAGGTTACAACGCTTGATGTCAAAATCTATTTGAGGATACATGGATTATTCCTTACTATGCTCAAAATGATTTGCAAATATATGCATTTCACATTAGGCGGAAGCTTATTTCCAACCTATTACTTGCATGCTTCCTGATCTAAAGTTGTTTTATTTCTAAACTAGTGAATGACCCTGGCTTCTCATGGGTAAGACTAGCCCTTTGTTGGACAGCAAATCCTTCAAGTAAACTTACACAGTTTAAGAGTTGGAGACACTGCCCCCTGTCATGGTATATCCTTATAGCCCCCACAGGGAGGGGTCTGTCCATTCCATTCCTTCGCAGAGGGTTTCCCCAGATCAGTAGGAGCAGCCAGCTGTATAAATTTGTCCTTTAGACTACTTCAAACTATATCATTCAATCCCAAATCTATGCAGTAGTTAGGGAAGTCTGCCACCTAGTGACTGAAGATGGTGCTGCAGGCTTCAAACACAAATTTAAGGAATTTTAATTCATTAAGGGCCCAGTCCTATGCGTGTTAAGTCAGAAAAAATGTGCTACCACTCCCAGTATTTCCCAGTCAGCCTGCACTCTAAAATTAATGCATTTTAAAACTAAGTAACCCCAACGTACACACATATAAGTGTCTCCTTCGTATTCATGCCAAGTTTCAGTTGTCTATGGCTACCTCCACAAGAGAGGTTTAATGCTCTTTGAAGGCTCATTATAAATTTTACCTCCACACCAGCGGAGCGCAAAACGGGCGCAGAGACGCGTTATCTCCCGGATTATGCGCATTATCGAATGTGCGTTAAATAGCGACTTTTATTTTGCTCCGGCCGTTAAAGCGCATTTTCGCCGTGTGAACAAGCGATTATGCACATTAACTTCTTGTAAAGCGCTTTTTGGACATCAATTAATGCGCTTCGCCGCCTCTCGCCGCCTCCCGTGCAGAGGGATTAGGAGTAAATGCGCCTCCGCGATAATGCGCATAATCGCCGAACCGGGCGCAAAAGCGCATCCTTGTGGAGGGGGCCTTTAGCGCAGACAGACAGATTTATATATTTTATTATTGTAGAAGTTCTGGATATAAAATTTATAATTCTGGATTATTCAATAGTATTGAGAGAGTGACAGTTACTAAATACATGTAATATTAATAAATGATCCAAAAGAAATAAGGCTGAAATCCTGTGCACACTTACATGAGAGTAAATGCCACAGAATTCACTGGCATTTACTTCTGATTAGGGATTGTCTGTCACAGTGAAATTTGGCCCTTTTGGAGCTCACTGGAGTTCCAGCTTGAATTTGTGAGTTGAACTGCGAGGTTTTCCCGAAAACTGGGAACATTTCCCTTTTTCTTAAATAGACATTTGCACAAATTGTGGCTGAAATTTGCACAATTTTCCCACTAGCTGGCCTGACTCACCACAGACCAAGTTGGGCCAGGTAGCAGAAGATGAACCAAAGTTCAGGGGGGGCCCAGCGGATGAAAGCTCATCAACCAGATTCCTTCAACATCTCTGATGAAACATGCACAGACTAGGGCAACTTCATTCAGAATCAGTACAAAAATAGAGTTATCTTGAGAATTTTAAGACAGTGTTAAGTGGATAAATGCATAAACACTTTTGGATGATAGGTTTTCTGTCTTCTTGAAAGCATTTGTACTTTATTTCTTTAGATCTGAAAGCAGAGTTTATTTCATTTTCCCGCTTTCATAGCTATGATTGATGTTAACAGTGATCTGTGTCTGAAAGCCTCCAGATAAATCTTTCCTCACTGCAAATCCAACGAAATGCATTTAATCATTTGAATTGTCAGGTCTGGTTGTTTTATATTTTGTTTCCCCATATGAAGCAATAATTATTTGTCCGATACTGTTCAGATTCCTAAAACATGTACCTTTGTGAGCTGAACCAATTAATTTAATTCTGCTGTATTCATGCCTGAAATCCTACAGTCAAAATAGTACTTGTGGGTTTTCCCTTTTATGGATGAAAATTAGCCCCTAAGTATATTTTTCTTCTAAATTTGTACACAAGTAACTGCTTAGGGCCTTTCTACTCAAAGCTATTAATCTGTTTTATCTACTTTTGGCTTAATCACATAATTGAGAACTATATATCATTTCTTTCCTGCTTTTCTACTACACAACCTATAGGTCACATTGTGGTATGGCAAAATAGCAGAAATACACAAGAGGAAATCATGCTTTTTTTCCACTATCAAAAGTAGTGATTTTTCATTGCTCTAAAAAAAACTCGCAGAAAGAACTGTTTTCAAACAGATAGCTCCATCAGACAATTTTCACAGGTCCCTCTCATGACATCTGCCTCCCGTGTGCCTCCCGCTCCTTCTAGTCTTTTTCATGTGACAGAAAACCACGCCAGGAAGTTGACCTATTTTTTGAGATGGAACTTGCCGCTATCTCCTGCTGTGTGCAGGAGACGCAGCGCGATCAAAACAGCCCACTGAATAGCCATGTGCATATTGTGTACTTCTTTTTTCCTCTCCCTTGAGAATGGGGAAGTAATGAGAGACAAACGATTTTCTCCCATGTGATGACGCTTAGAAATAAACTGTCATCTGAAGACCCCATAAACAACTGTCAGTAAGGAATGATAAACTCACAACAAATTCCTCATTGAGGGGAGGGGGTTGTATAATTCAGTTCATGCAATTGAACATTTACAGGTAAGTCCCAGCTCACACCACCCTAATTCAGTGCTGGCCATTGGTAAATATGTAAAGCATGGTTACGGCTATCTATACTGCTTTGGACATGGCACACTGTTTTGCTTTATGTGACTTATCAGACAGGAGTTGATTCCTGGACAGTCCTGAGTTTGGGGTTATCCCTTCCAATACTATGATTCATTAGCAAATAAAATAACCTAGCTGGCAATATTCTGTTAATGTGTGATTAAGATAAAGTTTAACAGTAACTTGATTTTAAATATTTGTATTTAGTTTTTTTATTATTCTTTGTTTTGTTTTGTTTTTTGTTTTGTGGACCAGTTTATAAATAAAATAACATTTGGAACTGGGCAATTCGGAGTGTAAATTTTCAGGCTAGTTATGAGCCAAGCTCAAACCTTTGGGTTTATTTATTTATTTTATTTATTTACAATATTTATTTACAATTATCTAACACAGATTTCAGGCCAGCGAACATAGGTATAAACAGTAAAAGAAAGAAGATTTAAAAAGCAAATTAAAATTGTTCAATTTAAAAACCAAGGAACCAGAAAAAAAGTGGCTAGTCAGTTGAGGAAGGCTTCTCGAAACAGAGTTGTTTTCTGGAGTCACTGGAAGCAGCCTAGGGTTGGTGCCTGCTGACCTCCAGGGCAGGGAGTTCCACAGAGAAGGGGCCACTACACTAAAGGCTGTTCTCCTGGTGGATTCTAGGCAGGCACTCCAATGACCTCAGTGATTGGGCAGGTTGGTAAGGGAGAAGACGCTCTCTCAGGTAACCTGGTTCTGCTTATAAATAGCTTGGCACTGTCTCCAGTGACATTTCCCCACCAGCAACGTCTGTATTTTGCTGGGGTGCCCAAGTCTTTTGCCAGGGACTCAGAAGCCCTGGGAAACTGTCTGTCTGGGTATTCATGTTCACAATGTTGCTGATTCCTAGTGAAAGCCACAGAACCCTTTGTTGTCACCCTCTCCACTGACAACAGATATGCATTAGGGAAAGGGACAATGGAGAGCTCACACGAGTTTGGCCTTGTCATGTTCCCTAATGTGAGGTGCTCACAAAGGGGCTGGGGTGAGAAAGGGGAGACCCTCCCCCAAACACTGTCCTATCCCCAATTACATTTTCAACTATGTGGGAATCCTGGACCTTTGAATGGACCTGAATTTAAAACAAGCTAATTTAGCCCTTGCATGAACAGATCCTATATTAACTAGTCTTAGGCAAGCCCATTCCAGATCCCATCAAGGGGAGCTTACCTGTTACTACTTTGGAGGGACATGTTTCAGTATGCTCTTAAAACTACCTTTCCTTTCTTAGCAAAACATCTGGTTGTGCTCTGAAATCTATGTCCCATTCATATAAGTGTAAATGCTGCCTGTCCTAGGATGGGGGGAATAATAGGAATATATTAAGATGCTTTATCCCGAGGCAGACAATTGGTCCATCTTGCCCAGTATTGTCGACACTGACAGGTAGCAGCTGTCCAGGGATTCAGGTAGGGCTTTCTCCAGTCCTATTTAGAGATTCTGGAAATTGAACCTGGGACTTTCTTCAAATGCTTACCACTGAGCTACAGAGGCCCTGCATCCAAATAGCTATCTTGAAATGAGGAAATATATGTTTGCTTCACTGTGCCAAGAAGTTGTGAGGAAATGTTATGGTGACTTTGAAGTCAAAACTGTATAAACCACTCTTGTATATGGGCAGGAGCGTGTGACTATGGATAATAGTGCTACATAGCATTTATCTTATATGTTATGTTTCCTGAAGTATTCTTCGACCTGATTACCTTAAGGACCATCTGTATCCCTATGAACCTGTTCTTAATTTAAGAGCTGCTGCAGAAGTCCAGCTCATGTTCCTGCTGCTGAAATGGGTTAGCTTGGCAAATACAAATGGCAAGAGCTTCCCTGTGGTAGTCTTGTTGTTGTGGAACTCTTTTAGTTTAACATTGGCTTGGGGGGAGTTTCCAGCTGCCGTGGAGGAGGAGTGCGGCAGGCGGGTCGGCTCCAGGATTTAGTTTTTAGTTTATTTTAGTTTTAGCTTTCATATTCATTTTATTCTGCTATTTCCCCCAAGGACTGGTATCTATATTTTTATACTACTACATTGCTGTTATATATATTAATGACTAAATAGCAACTGTAACAGCACTGTTTTCAACAGCTGCTGTGAGCATTTTAATCTAACTAATTGGCTGGGGGAGAGCTCGGACACGAGAAGAAACAGATAACCGAGCCAGCCAAGGTCGCTTATATAGCGATAAAGTAATAAAGAAGGACCAGCTGGATATAATGGCCAGCTGGATATAATATCAGAAGCAGAATGACATAAGGAAGGGGCAATCCTCTCCATGCTAAAGCTTGTGTCTTGGAATGCTGCAGGTTGGGGGTCAAAATGTAGGGTTCAATCTATAATCAGATATTTTACAATGTTTGATATAATATGCCTGCAGGAAACTTGGTGCAGGGATGGTATATCAGTCAATGGTTACACCTCCTACTCCATGCCAGCAGTGCATGGACGAGGCAAGGGGAGAGGCTCTAAGGGGCTTTGTTGTCTGATTGCAGCTTCTTAAGGCAAAAGTGATTGACCAGAGGAATTTGGAGCACACGGCACAAGCTTTGATTCTAGAACTTAGGGCAGCTAATGTAACTTTTCTCTTGCTAAATGTTTATATGACCCCCATGTCCTGTAGGGAGACCATTTCCGTACAGTGGTGTAAATTTGAGGGTTTCTTCCTGGAGCTAAGGGCAAAATATCCATCTGCTCATCCCCTTTTAATGGGGGACTTCAATGCAAGAACGGGATCCCAATTCATGGACCCTGAAGTTAGTGGAGTTCACCCAGCAACTGGCGGGATACAACCTAGAGCTAGAATTAGACACTCTAAAGATCTCTTCACCAATTTTTCTGGCAAATGTCTGCTCCAATTTGTGTTTAGGAACAATGTGGTCATAATGAATGGTAGCTCTCAAGATGATCGATGGGGAGAGTTCACCTTTGTTTCATCCAGAGGGGCCAGTGTTATTGATTATATGCTAGTACACATGTCAATATTACATTTATGTGGCAATTTTAAAATTGCAGAAAATCTGGAGAGCAATCACCTTCCCCTGGAACTTATGCTTTCCCTCCCTGGCTTGCTTCATGCAGAAGTAGCTGTCCCATCAATGTCCAGGCAGTACTGCAGAATGGGTCAAAGGAAAATTATTTGGTCTAGTAACTCCACCCTGCGGCTTAATCAGTTGATATGTTCTACTGAATGCACGTCACTGACTGAACAGCTGCTTTCGTCAACGTCTACCGAGCTGTGTATTTCAGCTTTTGAAAATCTCGTGAATGTTCTATCTGCCGCTCTGGAGAGTAGACGTAAGCCAATGGCTCCGTCTGTTTCCCGGTCCGGCAATTTGGTTTGATAAGGAATGTGCCGATGCAAGGGAGGGGCTGCGTTCAATCTATTGAGAACACAGGCAGAATAATGAAAGGCAACTCCCAAGGTCATACTATATCAAAAAAAAAAGTTACAAAAAACTTGTGAGATTGAAAAAATACCAGGCAGATAAAACTGAGTGGCAACGGCTAATAGGGGCCTCGCAACTAAAAAACAGCAGTACCTTCTGGCGGATAGTGGCACAAACAAACAGAAAAGGTAATGGAGATTTGGAATGCCATATCTCTGCAGACAGATGGGAAGAGCATTTCTGTAAGTTATTCAGTGGGGATCATCTGTTAGTCCCGGCCTTGGTACCGCCCCCTAGTATGCCACATTGGCCCGATGTAGAATCTGGGAGTATAGAAGAGTTGTTAGCCCAGTTGAAAGCAGGAAAGGCCCCTGGTCCCGATGGAATCCCTTCAGAAATGTTAAAATGTAGTATCAAATGGTGGGGACCCCTATTGGCAACCTTATTTACCAGTATAAACAAGTCAGGTTTAATTCCGCAAGTTTGGAGAAGGGTGTTTGTAATTCCGCTGTATAAAAAGGGCCCAAAAAGTGATCCATTTAATTATAGGCCTATTAGCCTACTCTCTATTATAGGGAAGGTCTATGCAAGTTATTTGAATGTCAAACTTACATACTGGGCCCATAACAGCAATGTTTTACGCAAGGAGCAGATCGGGTTTAGACCTGGATGCGCCACAAATGATCACTGTCTTGTGCTGTCTCATCTGGCCCTTAAATATACAACTCCAAGGGGTGGTAAGCTGTTTTATTGGTATTTTAATGATGTATTGGTTTTATGTGCTTTTAATCAGTTTTGTATTTTATGTTTAATGCTGTTCCTCGCCTCGAACCGTTGGGAAAGGCGGGTAATAAATAAATAAATAAATATATTATTATTATTATTATTATTATTATTATTATTAATGGATCTTAAGTCAGCATTTGACTCCATTGATCGCTTTCGTCTCTGGGAAAAGCTGACACAACTTGGTATAGAGCGAAGGTTGTATTCTAACACCAATGTTCAGGTCCGATGCAGTAATCAGGGGCATTTTACGAATGAATTTGCTGCAAACAGTGGGGTCAGGCAGGGCTGTGTGCTTGCTCCCACTTTATTTAATCTATTCCTGGCTGACCTTCCACACTGGCTGGAATCAATCCAATCCCACTCTCCCAAACTAAGAACATCTAAAGTGTGCATTGTATTGTATGCTGACAATGCAGTGTTGTTATCACAGACCCGCTTTGGCCTCAGGAGACTTCTAAATGGATTTAAGGCCTACTGTGATCAAAATAACCTATTGATTAATTATCAGAAATCCAAAGTTCTAGTCTTCGCTAAAAAAAGAAAGAGATACATGTGGTCTGCAAGGGGTAATAAAATTGGCCAAGTAGATGCTTATAAATACCTGGGAGTTTGGTTCCAGGAAAATCTCAACTGGTCCAAACAGATTAAATATGTAAAGTTAAGAGCAGAGCAAATGGCAGGGGCGCTGTTAAGATTCTTTTTTGCAAAGGGGGGGCAAATTTATACCCGTGGCCATTCGAGTATTTAAATCAAAAATGGTGGCCCAGTCTCTGTTCGGGGCCCCTATCTGGTTTCCTCTGTCAAAGGACCCATTAGAAACTATCCAAACAAAACTCCTGAGATCAATTTTTGGAGTCCCAAGATGCGTGTCAGGAGCCGCCATTAACTTGGAGGCTGGTTTAAGCTCTATGAGTTGTACAGCATGGACACACACGCTAACATTTTGGCTCCACCATCTCCAGGCACAATTGTCTGAATCTCTATCAGCCCAGGTTCTGTTGGACCGTTTCCAATCTACTTGGAGTAGGGCTGTGTTGCGGAAATTCTCATCTTTGGGTTTGTTGCTTCCCCACTTACTAACTTTGGATCCAGGTAATGCTAAACAGACAATCAGGCAAAGACTATTGGACATGGAGATACAAAATCTATGTGGGAGCGCCTTGGTCCCTTGTTGTCCTCTTTCTTTGGGTCTTTCAGATGCCATGCCTAGTGGGAAAATGGCCTATTTAGAGTGGCTCGATATCCCCAAATATAGACGAGCTTTCTCTTTGGCCCGTTCCTTCTAAGTTGCTAGAAGGATGATACAACAAAATCCCTGTTGAGAGTAGGCTCTGCCCATGTAACAACTCTGAGGTAGAGTCTTTAGAACATGTGTTGTTTGACTGCTGCTTTTATCAAAATGCTAGGAATGCCCTGCTGTATCCTCTTATATGGCATCAGGTGGGACGATCCAGGGAGTCGTTAGTCGAGTTGCTCTTGAAGGGTGTAGACAAGTGTATTACAGTGCAAGTTGCGAAATTCTTATCCTCTGCGATCCAAAGTAAAGCCCTAATTTTAATGTCCTGATGTAAATAATTTGTATGTGTTGCTTATAGTGTATTATTACTCTGCTGGTCTGTCTGACTGTAAATAAAGTTCTGCTTCTAACATTGGCTTGGCTACTTCAGTTTTGGTATTTAGGGGCCTTTATAAATTATCTTTTTACTACCGCATTTCTTTTTGAATTGTGTAATCACTCCATTGTTTACTTGTGAGTAAAGCAGTTGGTATTCATGTATCTGTTTAGTTGTGTCCACTTTATCTTACATATTCTGCTTGATGTTCTATTGCTTCAAAATTTTGTGTATATCATTTTGTGAGGGCCTGGCACTGAAAAGCAGCTAATAAATAATCAGAACAAATAAAGTACTTAATGTACATCATTTTAGTAATCCTTCCAACTGTCTTGTAAAGTTGGCCAGGATTATTTTCCTATTACTCATGGGGAAGAGGCTAAGGGTCAGTGTTTTGCCTAGGACTACATAATCCTATGCCCACTTACCTAGGAGTAAGCCTCTTTGAATGTAATGGTCTTACTTCTGAGTAGATATGTATAGGATTGTGCTTTTTGTCAGTTTATGATTAATTTCTGCTCCTAGTAGGAATAGTACATGTTCTCATTGTGATATATTATTTCTTCTTTTTCCGGCTTCCATCCATTTTGGTAGAGAACATATACTGTAAGGAAGATTGTGGAATGAGACCTATAGTTTTCATATTGCCTGGCCACATTGGGACCAAATGGCAAATGTAATCTTTCTTTTTTCCATAATAGGTTCATCTCTTCTTTACCTAGGGCCATGTAAAGGTGACAAAAATGTATGAGAAACAACAAAATTACATTTTCATAAACAACTGCAGTAAGTTATTTTAATTAGGCTGACCATCTGAAAAGGAGGGCAGGGCTCATGTAACTTTAACAGTTGTAGAGAGAAGGGAATTTCAGCCGGTGGCATTTGTATGCAATTAGTTCCTGGTGAAATTCCCTCTTCATCACAACTGTTAAAGTTGCAGGGGCCCTGCCTCCTTTTGTATATGGTCACTCTAGTATAGTGACTGCAACTTTAACTGTTGTGATGAAGAGGGAATTTCACCAGGAACTAATTGCATACAGATGACACTGGCTGAAATTCCCTTTTCTCTACAACTGTTAAAGTTACATGAGCCCTGTCCTTCTTTTCATAAAGTCAGCCTACTTTAATTCCATAAGATTCGAAACTACACTTCACTCAATTATACCATTTTATTCTGGTTCATTGGAAGCAAAATTACTTATTAGCCATTGCTTCTAGAGAAATACCACCGTGTGGAAAGGTTTTCTCTAGTTCTGAAAACTGTACGCAGTCACATTATATCAGTACTGTCCAGAAGCCACAAGCTTGTATGATTAATGGAAGCACAGCCGTGCCTCCATTGTTAAGGGCCATCAGTAAAAAACACATTCCGCCATGTTAAAGTGATAATTGAGGGGGGGTCATTCTAACAGCCATAAAATTGAAAATGTTTCACCAATCTTTCTGAAATTTACAGGTGCCAGAAAGAAATGTTTGTTTTACATTAGCGGAAAATTTCAAGAAGATTGGTGAAAGATTGAGGGAAGGAGAGCAGTTTAAGGTAGAAAAGGAACACAAACCTGTCTCCCTGCTTTTGTCAAATTATTTTGGTTTTGCGAGATTTGTGCTCATGATTTGCATAATTTCTAGAGCCTTAATAATTAATCCAGTGGTGGGGTCTTCTTCTTCCTTCACTGTAGTTGGTGGAAAGCTTTTCGTTTTTTAAAAATTCCCTTATGTTGATTTTTAAAGAATATTTTAACCTCTCATTCAAGTCAATGCAGAGGCCTTCTTCCCTCATAGCATGAGGCATGCTCAGTAGCGTCGCTCTCACCCCTCCCTCCTGCCTTAGAATGTTGGGGGGGGGGTGAAATGGCCACTGCCTCTAGCACAGACCTTTTGAGTGAAGAAGAAGAGTTTCTCTTTTTTCTTCTGGAACATGCTTTCCTTTGGCTTTGAGGGTAATTTGGGCTATCTTCATAAGGCCATTTGCTCATTTGCTCCCTGGTGAAGCAGGGTGTGGTTCCTCTGGATCCATGATAACCTGGTCTTCAGATCTCTCCTGGGAATAGGTGGCTATACATTCCTTTCTATCCTCCCCACCCCAAACACACACAGTGTTCTCCTTCCCTCTTTTCTAAGAGTTTGGTCCATACTGCTATAAAGTTGAAAGCTTCAAACACTTCATTTAATTAGTTTGGGTCGGTGTTAAGTTTTAAGTACAATGTTGAAACCTTTCAAAGTGCTTCTGGGCCTATAACGTTGGTTTTGGCCTAGTCACCCTGTTTTTCTAGTAAGGTTTAGAAACAGTTAAACTGTCATGTATTTTGCATAGTGTATGCATGGATTTTCTTATCCTTGCAGTCTGCACTGGCTCCCTCCTTGATTTGTTTTTGGAGGCAGAGAACCCCTTTTTTGTTCCAGCAGGCCTTTGGCAAATAATCTGGACTTTTACTTTTAAATGGTTAAATAAATAAATAAATAAAGGTTATGCATTTTAAATGTTTTAAATGCTTTAATATTGAAAAGTATTTAATTATATTCTTAACTTTTGTATATTTCTATTTATAGGTTTTAGCTGTATATTTTTTTAGTTTTGTAAGGTTGCCCTGAGGCCCAGCATTGGGCAAAAGGCAGGATACTACTACTACTACTAAAAGTAATGTTGTTTCAGATTTCACTTTTGTATCTGATGTTCTTTTGCATTTACTTTTCTTTATAAACCATTCATATCTTAAGACTTCTTGTGTGGCATGTTTTCATTGGTTTAACAAGTTAAAAGGGGTATTCATTGTTTTCATGCTTATGTTATAAAATATATTTTCAACAGGCCTAGTAACTTCAAGAGTAACAGAGTTGGGGGAAATCCTCCATCTCTTTGCTATTAGAGCAACTGAGTCAGGGACCCCTGGAGATTGTTTAGACTGACCCCAACCACATAACACTATTCCCCCTTCTGAAGAGATCTGGACCACAGACTACTAAAGACAAACAAAGTAGCAGACCATAATAACAGTTCTCATGTGGCCATTTGCCTTATGAGGCAGGTGCTCTGCAGGCTACCAAATGGAGGGACTAACAGACCATAAAGTTGCCTGGCTAGGTCTCCCAGAAATCCAGCCTCAACACTCCTGGAAGGTCCATGTTCTATAGCACCTGCTGTCAGATGAACTTGAGGGAATCCCACCCTCCACCCCTGGGTTTAATTTACTGGCTTCCCCTGGCTGGACCTTGCAGGAAACTATAGGGACAGACAGAGCAGGCATTCATAGCACATATAGAATGCTGAGACTGGCAAATCTAAAAGCAAGTGTATTGCTTTTCAAGAACCAAGGAAATTCAATGGGTCTTACTTTTGAGTAAATATCTAGGGATGGAAATGCAGCCTGTGCAAGAACTGAGTAGGGTGACCATATTTGGGAAACCAACAAAGAGGACACCTAGTAGGGGGCAGGAAAATGGTTTTTTTGGGCCACCTTAAAGTCCCCAATTGGTGCGGAGGAGGGGAAAGCATGTCATTCTCACCCCCACCCCACTGCTCCAAGCAGGCTCTTTTCTATAATGTCTGGGAATGACATGTTTTCCCCTTTTAAGGCCTTGATTGGAGCAGTGGGAGAGAATGACACACCTCCAGAAAGCATGTCATTTTAAAGCATGGCCTTAAAGGGGAAAGTGTGTAATTCCAAGTCATAATAGACTATTGCATAAAATCCCCCCTGACACTGAGGATAGAACAAAAACCAAGAGAAATCTGGGGAAATCCTGACAGTTTTTATTTATTTATTTATTATTGCATTTATATCCCGCCTTTTTTCCTCCAAGAAATCCAAGGTGGCTTACATAATCCGCCTCCTCTCCATTTTATCCTCACAACAGCAACCCTGTGAGGTGGATTGGGCTGAGAGTCTGCGACTGGCCCAAAGTCATCTAATGGCTTTCCATGGCCAAGTGGGGAGTAGAACCTAGATCTCCCAGCTCCCAGTCCAACACTTTAGCCACTAGGCCACACCCTAGTGGTCACCCTAGAATTGAGCCCTGCCAAGTTGGAAGCAAATCGGTTCATGCCATGATTTTTAGGATTTTTTAAAAAAGTTTTAACTTCAAAAAATGTCCTAAAATTCAAGGCATGAACCAATCTGCTTTCAACTTGGCATGGCTAAAGCCTAACTTAACAGGTACCATGGTGCCAAGTTTCATCTCTTCATCTTTAATTTTTTTTAATGTACTGTTCAAGGCCCTAGACCTCAAAGAGGAGTATTGTGTTTGAAGTTAAAAAAATTCCTAAAACTCAAGGCATAAACAGATCTGCTTCCAACTTGGCAGGGCTCAATCCCTACTTAAGAGCTACCATGCTGTCAATTTTCATCCCTTTATCTTTAAAAATGATGGAATTGTAAGCATTTTAGTTAATTAAAAAAATTAAATTGATGTTTTAAACATTTGTAAAAATCAAGGGATGAACGGATCTGCTTCCAACTTGGCATGGCTAAATCCCTACTTAAGAGCTACCATGATGCCAGGTTTCATCTCTTTATCTTTAAAAATGAGGGTGATGCAAGCATTTTGGTTGATTTATTAATGTTAAAAGTGAGTTCAACACATAACACTAGCTTTGATTTTATATTGGATGTCATCCTGGCTGACGCTGGCTTGGTTGTCAACTGTATAATATCCAGTCATTCATTACACAAAGCCATGAAATCCATTAAACAAAAAACCTACGGTTTACAAAAACAATGTTAAGGCTCTACAGTTTCCAACCAAGCACCAAAAAGCAGGGAAATTGGGAGTTAAGGCTCACAAGCCTTAATGCCACATCCTCCCTAAGGAGGCAGAAAGTGCAAGTGAAATTCTCATTCTCCCAAAGCAGATAAACCATGAGGACAGGGTGGAGAATATGATATGCAGAGGTGACTGTGGGGTTGTGGAAAATTGATCACAAACAACTTAGAGCCACCTACTTCTCTTTTTTGTTTAGAGCAGCCCTTCCCCAACCTGGTGCCCTCCAAAGGTGTTGGACTACAACTCCCATCATTGCAAGTCCCATGGTCAGGAATGCTGGGACTTGTCATCTCAAACACCTGGAGGGCAGCAGGATGGGGAATGCTGTTCCATACCCTTACCAAATACAGGGTCTGCCCAATTCTTTTCTCTCACACACATCTCGCATATAGCAGCATGCTTGATAACAAAAGGAGTACTATTCATTACAGATCTAGAACGAGAGCATGTGCCAGGCACTTCCAACTTTTGGTCAATATCCTGCCTTTCAAGGAACCCATGTTTTTTTCTTAAAATGTATGTATAAAAATATACTGTTCACTCCCCACAATCCCTCCACAGTACATCATCTCATCAAAGCGACAGCGGAGCAGAAGAGGTTTAGTTTGGCTGTCTTGAACACCTTTCAGATGAGATTAGTTTGCAATCCTATACCTCTTGGGAGTAATTTTTATTGGTGTTTTATTGGTATTTTAATTATGTATTGTCTTATGTATTTTTAATCAGTTTTGTGTGTTTTATGATGATGTTGTTCCCCACCTCAATCCGGAGGGAGAGGCGGGTAATAAATAAATAATTATTATTATTATTATTATTATTATTATTATTATTATTATTAATTCAGTGGCACTGGCTTCTGAGAAGACGTGTATATGAGTCAACCTTCTCCAGCCTGGTGCTCTCCAGATGTGTTGCACTGTAACTCCCATGTTATGTGTTACGGGGAAGACAAAAATCATTTCATACTTAATTTTAAAATAATACTTACGCATGAAAGTATTAGGTGATAGCTCTGCCTTTGATCTCACACTGCTGAATAACTAAGAGAAATCCTTTATCTGATATTCAAGAAACTGACATCCTATGCCATGTGTTGAAAACTAATGTTGATGTCTGAAGGGCTATCTGGATTAGATATTCAAGATCCATTCATTGTTATTTCATTTGGTCTAGACAGTTTATTTAAAGTGATACTGCTCTTTTGTAGTTCCTTGATTGATCACATATCTTAATGCTGGAAAACATCATACTTTAGTACAGAAGTGGGCAGAAAACAGATCTATCCTGATGATTTGGACATCAACTTGTGGCATTCCTGATAACTGCCCATGCTGATAGGGGCTTTTACAAGTTGAATTCCAAAACATCTGGAGATCTACATTCTGCCTTCCCTTGTTCTTGAACAACATTCGCCAACCTGGTGCCTGTCAGATGTGTTGGGTTGCAACTCTCAACATAAGGAGATGCTCTAAGAAATGAGAAGTAGGTGGTCCTAAGTTGTTCATCATCATTTCCCACAACCCCACAGTCACCTCTGCATTTCAAATTGCATATCTAGATTTTTGAGATGACAAGTCCCAGCATTCCTGACCATGGGACATACTGACTTGCAATGATGGGAGTTGTAGTCCAACACCTTTGGAGGGCACCAAGTTGGGGAAGGGCTGCTCTAAACAAAAAAGAGAAGTAGGTGGCCCTAAGTTGTTTGTGATCAGCTTTCCACAACCACACAGTCACCTCTGCATATCATATTCTCCACCCTGTCCTCATGGTTTATCTGCTTTGGGAGAATGAGAATTTCACTTGCACTTTCTGCCTCCTTAGGGAGGATGTGGCGTTAAGGCTTGTGAGCCTTAACTCCCAATTTCCCTGCTTTTTGGTGGTTGGTTGGAAACTGTAGAGTCTTAACATTGTTTTTGTAAACCGTAGGTTTTTTGTTTAATGTTATATATTTTGCTTGCAATCTAACCTAAGGTTTGGAAGAGCAAGTTAATGATATTCCATTTTTAGCTCTAAGGCAGATAAAATATATGGATCCTTCTAGCAGACATAATTTTAAGAAACAATTGATCACAAATATTTAAGATTCCTTACTAGTTGATGAAATAATAAGATGAATTGGTTGTTAATTGTCATCTCTTTTTCAATTTTGGCTTATGGAAAACATTACCTTAGTTGAGCTGTCCAGTTTTTATGAGCACGACCAAACTGGAGAAAAGTTATTGAGTGGAATCTCAGGAGGATTGCTTCTGGGTTCAAAAAACTATCTGAATTAGTTTTTTGTGGGGTCAAGGGTCTCCATGCAGCTGTCTCCAATAGATTACAATCATATTATAGAACACAATGCTGCTGTTAATATTGGAACAATACCAAACCACTAGAACCAATACAAACATTTTCTAAAAATATATAGAGTAATATACTAGTGTCAAGCACATAACTAGGAGATTCTCTCCTGGCAGCAAGCAATCTACTGCAGCATACTTCTTTTATATTTATCTTGTCCAATTTTCTAAGTGGATTGCATCTGATTAATGAAAACCTTAAACCATAAGAGAATTTCTTTAGAGATATAACTTCATTTTCTATCTAGTCTTGGAAAATTTTATCTGCCCGATCTGCCTTTTTAATTAAATCTATCCTTATAATAAAGTGGCCTAAATAATGAGAATGAAGGCATTCATACTCCATAATACTACAACAAAAGCAGTATTGTTCATATTTTTCTTAAATTATTCTCACAATAAAGGAGCTATCTCTAATTAATTTCATTATCAGTTCCTTTTCTCCAAACAAGAAAAGAAAATGACCTTGTTCAACTTAAAACATATAAAGTTCAAAGGCCTTTTGTAAATGTGATAATCACATAATTGATGAAAAGCACATAATGTTTTTGTGAAAACACCTGTGCCTTTTGGCGCCTCTTATCCCCAGGGATAATTTAGTATGATGTTTTAGAGTCCAGTTGCTCCAGCTTTACCCTGGGACTATATCCCCATATAAATTGGTAGTTCTGCCATTCCCTAGTGCATTATATTCTTAATACCTATGAAAAGTAAACAAGAAGCTTGGGTATAAAAGAGAATTGATGGAGACTAGAGTCAGGAAGAGCTCTGAAAGCATCTCAGTGTTGAGCCAGTGTGGTGTAGTCACTAAAGTGTTGGACTGGGAGTCGGGAGATCTAGGTTCTAGTCCCCTTTCAGCCATGGAAACCCACTGGGTGACTTTGGGCCAGTCACAGACTCTCAGCTCAACCTACCTCATAGGTTTGTTGATGTGAGGTTTAAATGAAGAGGAGGAGGAGGATTATGTACACCGCCTTGGGTTCCTTGGAGGAAAAAAGGTGGGATATAATAAATGCAATAATAATAATTTAAAAATGTGGGTTGTTCCCACAGAAGAGCTATTACAGGAACAGTAAACTGAGAAATGTAGGAAGCTGCCTTATATTGAGTCAGACTCTTGGTCTATGTAGCTTAGTATTGTCACTGCTAACTGGCAGTGGCTCTCCAGGGCGTCAAGCAGGAGCTTTTCCTGCCCTACCTGGAGATGCCGGGGATCAAACCTGGGACCTTCTGCATGCAAAGCAGGGGCTCTGCCACTAAGCCACAGCCCCTCTCCAAATTGGAATCTCTGTTGGGAACATTTATTTATTTATTTATTTATTTATTTATTTATTTATTTTATTGTTGCACTTCCATCTATGGACAACTTGTATATTTGAAAATAAATACAAACATTACAAAATGCCAATAATCTTCCAGTGACCTCATTCTTAAGGAAACCCAAACCAGGTGAGCCTTGCACCCCTAGAATTTTTCACCACTTGGAAAATTGATGCATATGTAATAATACAGTAGGGTTTTTAAGGAACAAATGACAGCAGGGCTAGCCAAACCCTAACACAGTTACTACATGGGTTTGCTAAAACTTTTTTTAAAGCAGTTTACACAAAAAATGCTGAATCCATATCTTATCATCAAAAGGAAGACTTACATCTACATCTTCTCATTTTTATTCTGGAGAAAAATGTATGGACATGAGCTTTTTGAAGTATTCTTTTTGAACTGTGATCGCTACACTAGTCAATTTCATAATAATGTTCAATTATTGGTCAATTTTATGCGTTCTTTGCCCATTATCTTAAAAAGCACTATGAGAACAGGATGCATTAAAATGCTAATGAAGTGAAACCTTTTAAGAAATAAGGCATGTAGCCTCTATGTGACCCCATTGATTTGACCTCATGGTTATTTCCAACCTTATACGTTTATGTTCCCTTACATTTTCTTTTATAGGAAATTTCAGCTCCAGACCTACATATACCCACATACCTGAGAGTAAGCCCCATTTAATTCTATGGGACCTCATTCTGAATAGATACTTGGACTTCCTATTGCACTGTCACTAAGGACACAATCCTATGCATGTTTAGAAAGAAATAGGTTCTACAACACTTAGGGTGACCAGATAAAATCCAGGTCAGGGCTCCTGTAACTTTAACAGTTGTAGAGAAAAGGGAATTTCAGCCAGTGTCATTTGTATGCAATTAGTTCCTGGTGAAATTCCCTCTTCATCACAACAGTTAAAGTTGCAGGGGCCCTGCCTTCTTTTGTATATGGTCACTCTAGTACAGTGCCTACACCTTTAACTGTTGTGATGAAGAGGGAATTTCACCAGGAACTAATTGCATACAAATGACACTGGCTGAAATTCCCTTTTCTCTAAACTGTTAAAGTTACAGGAGCCCTGACCTGGATTTTATCTGGTCAGCCTAACAACACTTCCCATGCTGGCTGGGAAATGTTGGGAGTTGTAGCACTTTTTTTGTGTTTAAACGTGCATAGGATTGCACCCTAAAATGGTCAAACTCTGTATCTGCATTTTAATCAGTGTGTTTGGGAGGGACAGCCTGACACTGAGGTGGAATAAAGCCCCCTGCTTTGGGCAGTTGATTGGAAGGACTAACAAACTGAAGAAGCCATTTGTATCCTTTCTCAAATTGTGCAGGGTGCTACGAAGGAAGGAAGGAAGGAAGTTCCTACTCTGCTCAGGAGACCCAGTCAACATGAGAAATTATACCCTCTGCTACAGTAGAGATGGGGTCCTCATATTTTTGGGCCACCTGACTGGCTTCCTGAGCACTCACACAAACTGAGAATGCCTGACCCCTTCAGCCCTGTTACGGACAGTACACTGGGAAGAAGGGCCAATTTTCTCACTTCATATGGTGGGTTTACTCTTTGGAAAAGGCAGTGCAATTTCATATCTCAAGTCATACTGAGCAAAGTGAGCAATCCATTGTGTGGGACAGCAGCAATGGTAGGGTATGCTATGGGGTGAATCAATACAGCTCTTTTGTCTGGCTGTGCTTTACTAAAGTCATGGCTGTGAGAAACGATGAGCGAAGGGTGAGAAGCCATCAATAGATGGGTTGGGTGTGTCAAGTGATGACTGGAGATAAGAGATAGTTTAGATTCTATAGATCCTACAATAGATTCTATAGATCCTACAATGTAAGACTAGTGCAGTATATTACAATAGGATTGCAGACTAAGTAAGGGGAGGTAAAGTCAAAAACTTATTTCATGGCAATTTATCATTTAAAATCTATGGTACTCAGGTGGGTTCAGAGCTGGGTAGAAAGTGTATTCAAAGAGTGCTCATCATGGTTAATAATCTGGAAGAAGGTTTTCAGTGGCATGCTATGTCCTGGGTCCAGTGGTCTTCAATATTTTAATCATTATCAGAACTTCCAGAGCTGTTATCAGACCTCCAGAAGGGTGGTTGTGTTAGTCTACTGCTGGAAAAACATAAAGCCTTGTGGCTCCTTAAAGGCTGACAATTTTATTCTAGCATAAGGTTTTGTGGACATGGTCCATTTCATCAGTGTGCATGAAAGTTTATGGCAGAATAAATTTATTAGTGCTTAAGGTACCAAAAGGTTTTGTAGTCATCAGATTTGTGGATGGCACAAAGCTGGGAGAAGTAGCAAATGCCTCAAAAGACAGGAATAACATTTAATCTCATCTAGAACAATCTGAACACAAATTCTGGGACCAAAAAGCTATCTACTTACTGTGCCTCCATCTTATCAGGATTCAATTTATTGGCTTATCATTTATTTAAATGACCCTGATTTAAATAAATCCACCCTAGAGGGTAATGGGTTCTTCTTCACTGGAAATCTTCAAACAGAGGCTGGACAGCCACTTGGTGAGATGCTCTAGCTCTGGATTTCATGCACGGAGCAGATGGGTGGACTAGATGTCCTAGGAGGCTCCCTTTGTAATTGCAAGCATATGAGTGGAAATAAAGAGACAAGACATGTAGATATGGTATAAAATTGGGCCACAATTATTCAAATCAAATCTGCAAAGGATTAACTGGGCAGGCAGCTAACTCAGCCAGCAATTAGCTGGGCTGTTATTGGGCGAAAACATTCCAATCCTATCACGTGGCGTCTGCCAATCGCCACAGACAGGACTGCCTATTTTGGGGAGGGGAGGCCTTTCCATGTCACCCCCTCCTGGGTCGTACCACCAGGTGGGTGAGGTGAGTTGGCCTCACAGGTAACCCTTATCTCCTCACTGGGACCGTAAACCCTCAGCAGGAGGCCCTCAGGGATTACCAGTCACCATCAAGGTGCCACAAAATGCACACCATCCCTGAATTTCCTCCTTGTGCCCGCCCCCAGCCTAATTAACTTGTGACCAAATTAACCTAACCATTAAATCCGCCAACCGATTAACCTAAGACACTCTCTCCCCACTTACAGTGTGAAGTAGGCATAAAGACTTCCAGCCAGCCAAATCACTAAGTGTCAAAATTCCTACTTGGCCCCCAAAAGGAAGACCAGTGAAGCCCACACTGTATCAAGGGAGGGAGGGAGGGAGCCACGATCCGAGGAAGCTGAGGAAAGAGTCTATGGGTCGTTTGAATCCCCGCAGACTCTCTCATCCCCTTCTTCCCCCAATGTTGCAATGAGCCCCCCCCCCCGTGGCAAGACAAGCCAGATGTGGGGGATGGCCCTTCTCTACTGACAAATATATTATTCTTGCAGACTGCCATGACTTTCTAACTCCTTGCATTCATTGAAGTCAATAAGGAGGCCTCTTAGGAAAGCAATCAATCTTTTATTTAGCAAATGCCCACTTCCTTCAGCTGAAGGGAGTTAAAAGTAGAAAGCGTTTTGCCCCAAGGCGTAATTTAGCGAAGCAAACAACACAGTTTATCTATTCAAGAGAAAGAGAGAGTCATTTCTGAGAGAAATTCAAATCAAACTTTTTCTGAGCCACTAATGTTTCTGAGCACCGCCTCCTGACCTCTTTGATCTGTGCACGCTTTTCCCTCCTACGGAACATGGCATCTCTAAGGTTACTCTCTCCCTCCCCTTCTGAAAAGGAGGGCCGTTTATCAGCCAAAGGGTTATTTACCTGGAGAGATAAGCACTGGAGGCGAAGCTATGAGAACCACATCTTCCCCTTCTGGTATGGACTGGAATGTCTGTTTGAGTTCAGACTCTGATTCTGAATTAATTCACCCTGAGCAAGGGGAGGGAAATTAGACACAACACAGACCTCTCTGTGCTGTTATCTCTCCTCATGTATGAATTCTGTGCTTTCAGCACCTACTTTAATCCTACTCCTTTGGCATCCATATCCTGGCATACAGTTTCAAGGAATTTCTCCAAAGAACTAGTTACAAATATTAGAGGATTGCATATGTGTGAGATATTGAGGAAACCAAGAGTATAAGAAGCGTGATTTGAAGTAGTAGCAAAAGCAAGTGCATACTGGTGTGAAGAAACCTCCAAGTTTGAGAAAAATATTGATTTTCTGAGTTTGTGTTGGTGGCCTCTTGGAACTTGAGGTACTCAAAAATAGCTTCTGTGTTTATTAAGAGTAATGTCACCCCTTTTAATATTTCCTATATATTCAGCTAATTAGGTAACCCTGTTTATAATGCATTTCATTGCTTCAATGACTTCCTTACAGTTCTAAATACAAAGCATATTTTGTAGTTTCTGTTGATCAGTTCACAACATATAGAAATTAAAGAATGCACGTTCATTAACGGCCCAAACATCTTCAACAGGACCTTTGTCTCTCTCTTTTTTAAACACTCTCCAATGGATAGGAGGCACATACGGGCAAAATAAAAAATGCATATATAATTGACGTAGCATGCATGGATTCAAATCGTAACTGGAAAGTCCTGAAAACTATTAGTACTAAAATCTTCTTTACCATGAAATACCGTATTTCCTTGATTCTAAGACGTACTTTCCCCCCCATATTTACATCTGTAAAAATGGAGTGTGTCTTCGAATCGTTGGCATCTAAGAATCGCCAGAAGATACACCCCCCCCACAGCACCTTCACAAAGGGGCTCTGCATGCCCCCCCAAATGACTCAGCCTTCCCCACTCACCTCCACGCCACTGGCACCAACCTCCTTGGCCGCCAGCACTGGTCCGCGCTGCCCCGGTCCACTAGCGCCAGTGCCGGGGAGGCCGCTGCCAGCGAGGAGCTGCCACCGTGGCAGCGAAGAACAGCCTTTCCGACTCGCCTCCAGCGCCGCTTGCAACCTTGACCTGGAAATGCGACTTTACTACAAAGTAGGCCATGATCCAGCAAGAGATCTCGCAGGATCGTGGCCTACTTTGTAGTAATGCTGTGTTTCCAGGCCGGGGAGGCTGCTGCAAACGGCGCTGGAAGTGAGGACCAGGGCAGCGATGGGGGAAGGCCAGTCCTCGCTGTAGTGGCTCCTCGCTGGCAGCGGCCTCCCTGGCCTAGAAACGCAGTGGGGAGGCCGCTGCCAGCAAGGAGCCACAGCAGCAGCAGCAGCAGCAGCAGTGAGGAACAGCCTTCCCGACTCACTTCCATTGCTGCCCCGGTCCTCGCCTCCAGCGCTGTTTGCAGCGGCCTCCCTGGCCTGGAAACGTGGCATTACTACAAAGTAGGCCACGATCATTGGAGGCGAGGACCGGGGCAGTGATGGAGGTGACTCGAGAAGGCTGTTCCTCACTGCTGCAGCGGCGGCTCCTTGCTGGCAGCGGCCTCCACAGTACTGGCGCTGGCGGACTGGGGAGGCGCGGACTGGAGCAGCGCTGGCGATGCAGACCGGGACAGAGCTGGCAGTGAGGACTGGGGCAGTGCTGGCAGTGAGGACCGGGGCGGCAAGGACCGGGACGGCATTGACGGTGAGGACTGGGGCGGCGCTGGCAGTGAGTGGGGAAAGGAGGAGGGGGACTCATGCCTGGGCTGGGCCGGCCCAGCAGATCCCTGGGTGGCAGATCGAGGGGGGCATGCACAGCCCTACTGTATTTCTTCAATTCTAAGATGTACAGATCCCCAGTATTAGGTGTCTGAAAATGGGGTGCGTCTTAGAATCGACACAACACTTTTTTCCTGACGGTGGCCCTAAAATTAAGGTGCGTCTTAGAATCGATGGCGTCTTAGATTCGGTGGACTACGGTATTACTATGCTTAGCTTTTCAATGTTATAGAAGCACAATCACAAAGGATTGTACATAGCAAATTAAATGAGTAATATATGAATATCTCATTATTATTGGATAAATCTCACAGGGAATCTTTTCACACAGGCTTTAGTTTTTAATAGAATTAATCTGCCAATAACTTTGACAATTCTTTATTCACTAAAAAAACAAAAACCCAACAACGATAGATAAATACATCTCAGTTGAAAAGTAATGCCTCTTTCTATATTAAAAGAGGTAGGGTAGTAGAATCAACTATTTTGCCAAATATTATTGGTATGAATTCGAAAAGCAGCTAACCAGAACAGAATAATCAAACATTATGACATTGTGGACCAATTCACACACAAATGTTCATCACATTCGATAGGTCATCATGGTATGATTTATGACGAGATAATATATGGCTGAATGTGTGGACCACATTGAGAAAAAATGTATTTAAAAGGTGATATGACAAGTTTTGATTGTGTTCTGTGAAGGTTCATTCACATATTTATATGTGTATCTATGTCTTAGGTTTACTTCCTGCTTCCCAACCATGGTTCCTGAGGTGGCTTACAAAGCAGAAAAACAATATGAAATAAAATGTACAATAAAACAACCAACTAAACAGGTTTGGTGAGGGCTTCTCAAAGAACGCAAAGCCTATGGAGTTATGTATGGGAGGAGACATTCCTTCAGAAAACCAGAGCAGTTAGTGATTTGAAGAGGTTAGAGGACTTTATTTTCCATCTAGAAACTAATTAGCAATGCTTTTAAGGATTATTGCAGTGGATCCCTAGAACCAGTCCCACCCAACAGCTAGGCTGATGCAATCTGGTTTCTTTAGGTCATCATTAGATGGCCAGACTAGACTATTATAACGTGTTATATGTAGAGCAATCTGGTATGTGTAGTTTGAACTAACTGAAGTTTCCGAGAAATTTTAGTAGCCTAGCAGGTGCATTTTGAATTCACTGGAACTAGCCAAAAGCATTGCATCACGCCAATTCTCAAACAATTAGGCTAGCTGCCTGTCCACTTCCAGGCACAATTCAAAGTGCTGGCTTGGTGTCTAAAGGACCACCTTGTCCCTTATGAAACTGCCAAATAGTAAAGTAATTGTCAGGGTCTTGTCTTGCCTCCCCACCTCCTGAAGTGAAGCAGATGTAGCAGCCTGCATGTGGAATATCCTCCCCTGAGAGGCTCACCTGCCATCAAATTTGATGCTATTTTGGCAACATGAAAATACCTTTTATTTACCGAGACATTTCAGCATGCCATCTAACCTGGTTTTAATCTGATGATCCTTACCGGCACTGCTGTTCATTTGATTCAAACAAACAATCTACTGTGATAACTATTGTTAGCAATTTATACTGTTCCTTTACTTGAGATTATGTTTAAGACTGTTGTGGCAGCCTTGGGGTTTTGTTAAATAAAAAGACAGAATAGCAGGTTGGATCCAGAGTCCATCCTCTGCAAGCAGAAGGCACATTACGGAAGTATTGCAACCATTTCTGCTGTTGCATGATGGCATTTCACAAGCCGTCCAATCCAGCATAGGGTTACTGCAAATAATAGATGTTGCACAACATTATGCATCTTTTGCACAAAAGGTTGCAACTGTTATATGTAGCCTCACTTCAAATCCAGACTGCAAATCATGCCCAATGGCCTCTTATGTTGTAGAATTGCAACTAAGAATTCCCCCTGATGGTTCCATGATCAATAATTCCTCCCCTCCCCCATACATACCTCTTCCTTTCCCTGTCTCTTCCATTAGTACAACAAAGTTACAACAACACGGAGTTTTGACAGATAAAAGAGGGAGAGGGAGGCGGGGGAGCATGGTGCAATTGACAGCCTAAGCCTCTGTGGAAAAACGTTTGTAACTTTTAATCTAAAAAATTCGTAGCCACCAAATCTCTGGACCTAACTTTCTGAAATTTCTGACAGATAACTACCCCTAACCCATCTACAAAGTGAGCAACTTTCAGACTTCTAACTTTTAAAATAAAAAAGTTATAGGTGTTTCTTTCCTCATTGTTTCAAAAATACCTTGCCACTATATGCCTGGATCTATCTTTCTGAAATTTCACACACATATCAAGCAAAGTGTTACCTGTAATGTGCCCAAGTTTCCTGTTTGTATCTTTAAAAATAAAAAAGTTGAAGGCATAACTGTATTTACCCCACTACTACCCATTGTTCTAAAATTAATTGCCACATAAAGCAAGCACCTACATTTCTGAAATTTTGCACACATAGGTCCCAATGTACCATCTACAATGTGGCAAAGTTTCATGGGTGGAACTTTAAAAATGAAAAAAAGTTATAGGCATTCCTGGTTCTTTATTAAAAAATTAATTGCCACAAAATGCCTGCACCAATCTTTCTGAAATTTCTCATGGATACCTACCCCTAACCCATCTACAAAGTGCCCAAGTGTTATCCTTATATCTTTAAAAATGAAAAAGTTATAGGCATTTTTGTAACACAATACTGGGCTATGGGGAAGAGCATTCAAAATGGCGTCCGATTTTCCAATTTTTTTCCGATCCGGATCGGGACCCTTCGGATTGGATCGGATCAGATTGGATGGTTGGTGGATCGGATCAGATCAGATTCGGATCGTGGATCGGATCCGATCCGCTGCACATCCCTAGTTTATACTAGGGGTGTGCATCGGATCGGATCCGATCCACGATCCGAATCCGATCCGCCCCAAAATTGGGAAAATCCAATCCGATCCGATCCGATCAACCTCCGATCCGATCCGATCCGACGAGGTCCGATCCGGATCGGACGCCATTTTGAATGCTTTTTCCCATAGCCAAGTATTGTTTTACAAAAACGCCTATAACTTTTTCATTTTTAAAGATAGAAGGATGAAACGTGGGCACATTGTAGAATGGTTAGGGACAGTTATCTGTGAGAAATTTCAGAAAGATTGGTACATGCGTTTTGTGGCAATTAATTTTTAAATAAATACCCAGGAATGCCTATAACTTTGTCATTTTTAAAGTTACACACATGAAACTTTGCCACATTGTAGGTGGTACCTTGGGACCTATGTGTGTGAAATTTCAGAAATGTAGGTGCTTGTCTTGTGTGGCAATTAATTTTTAGAAAAATGGGTAGTAGTGGGGTAAATACATTTACGCCTCCCATTTTTTTATTTTTGAAGATACAAACAGGAAACTTGGGCACATTACAGGTACCACTTGCCTTGATATGTGTGTGAAATTTCAGAAACATTGGAGCTTGCCTTGTGTGGCAATTAATTTTTGAAACAATGAGGAAAGAAACACCTATAACTTTGTCATTTTTAAAGTTACACACATGAAACTTTGCCACATTGTAGGTGGTACCTTGGGACCTATGTGTGTGAAATTTCAGAAACATAGGTGCTTGCCTTGTGTGGCAATTAATTTTTTAATAAATACCCAGGAATGCCTATAACTTTGTCATTTGTAAAGTTACACACATGAAACTTTGCCACATTGTAGGCGGTACCTTGGGACCTATGTGTGTGAAATTTCAGAAACATAGGTGCTTGTATTGTGTGGCAATTAATTTTTGAAACAATGAGGGATTCATTGGACAGCACTTGCCCATAGGGATTCATTGGACAGTACTTACCCATAGGAAATCATTGGAAAGCACTTGCCCATAGGAAATCATTGGAAAGCACTTTCCCATTGAGAAATACAGTTATGCCTCCCACTTTTTTATTTTTGAAGATACAAACAGGAAACTTGGGCACATTGTAGACTGGTTAGGGATAGTTATCTGTGAGAAATTTCAGAAAGATTGGTGCATGAGTTTTGTGGCAATTAATTTTTAAATAAATACCCAGGAATGCCTATAACTTTGTCATTTTTAAAGTTACACACATGAAACTTTGCCACATTGTAGGTGGTACCTTGGGACCTATGTGTGTGAAATTTCAGAAACGTAGGTGCTTGTCTTGTGTGGCAATTAATTTTTAGAAAAATGGGTAGTAGTGGGGTAAATACATTTACGCCTCCCATTTTTTTATTTTTGAAGATACAAACAGGAAACTTGGGCACATTACAGGTACCACTTGCCTTGATATGTGTGTGAAATTTCAGGAACATTGGAGCTTGCCTTGTGTGGCAATTAATTTTTGAAACAATGAGGAAAGAAACACCTATAACTTTGTCATTTTTAAAGTTACACACATGAAACTTTGCCACATTGTAGGTGGTACCTTGGGACCTATGTGTGTGAAATTTCAGAAACATAGGTGCTTGCCTTGTGTGGCAATTAATTTTTTAATAAATACCCAGGAATGCCTATAACTTTGTCATTTGTAAAGTTACACACATGAAACTTTGCCACATTGTAGGCGGTACCTTGGGACCTATGTGTGTGAAATTTCAGAAACATAGGTGCTTGTATTGTGTGGCAATTAATTTTTGAAACAATGAGGGATTCATTGGACAGCACTTGCCCATAGGGATTCATTGGACAGTACTTGCCCATAGGGAATCATTGGACAGTACTTACCCATAGGAAATCATTGGAAAGCACTTGCCCATAGGAAATCATTGGAAAGCACTTTCCCATTGAGAAATACAGTTATGCCTCCCACTTTTTTATTTTTGAAGATACAAACAGGAAACTTGGGCACATTGTAGACTGGTTAGGGATAGTTATCTGTGAGAAATTTCAGAAAGATTGGTGCATGCGTTTTGTGGCAATTAATTTTTTAATAAATACCCAGGAATGCCTATAACTTTGTCATTTTTAAAGTTACATACATGAAACTTTGCCACATTGTAGGTGGTACCTTGGGACCTATGTGTGTAAAATTTCAAAAACGTAGGTGCTTGCCTTGTATGGCAATTAATTTTAGAAAAATGGGGAGTAGTGGGGTAAATACATTTACGCCTCCCATTTTTTTATTTTTAAAGATACAAACAGGAAACATGGGCACATTACAGGGAACACTTCACTTGATATGTGTGTAAAATTTCAGAATGATAGGTCCAGGCATGTGGTGGCAAGGTGTCTGCACACACCACTTTGAAGACTGTAGAAAATTTCTCCTGTAACGATCCTAGCGAAAGAGAGTGATCCTAGGCTCAGCCTTGAGTAAAAAGTGAAAGTATCAAAGCAGACACGAGCCAAGTGCTACTTTGTTTCTCCTTTTGTAATGGATACTAGCTCAGTTGCAGCCAAGCGTGCAAGGATCAAAGAGATGAGAGAAAGTGTTTCTTTCTTCTTCCCGGGAGGCGGGAGGGTGCAATTGACAGCCCCAGCCTCTGTGTAAAAAAGGTTAATAACTTTTAATCTAAAAAATTCGTAGCCACCAAATGCCTGGACCCAGCTTTCTGAAATTTTACACACATATCAAGTGAAGTGTTCCCTGTAATGTGCCCATGTTTCCTGTTTGTATCTTTAAAAATAAAAAAATGGGAGGCGTAAATGTATTTACCCCACTACTACCCATTTTTCTAAATTTAATTGCCATACAAGGCAAGCACCTACGTTTTTGAAATTTTACACACATAGGTCCCAAGGTACCACCTACAGTGTGGCAAAGTTTCATGTATGTAACTTTAAAAATGACAAAGTTATAGGCATTCCTGGGTATTTATTAAAAAATTAATTGCCACAAAACGCATGCACCAATCTTTCTGAAATTTCTCACAGATAACTATCCCTAACCAGTCTACAATGTGCCCAAGTTTCCTGTTTGTATCTTCAAAAATAAAAAAGTGGGAGGCATAACTGTATTTCTCAATGGGAAAGTGCTTTCCAATGATTTCCTATGGGCAAGTGCTTTCCAATGATTTCCTATGGGCATGTACTGTCCAATGATTCCCTATGGGCAAGTACTGTCCAATGAATCCCTATGGGCAAGTGCTGTCCAATGAATCCCTCATTGTTTCAAAAATTAATTGCCACACAATACAAGCACCTATGTTTCTGAAATTTCACACACATAGGTCCCAAGGTACCACCTACAATGTGGCAAAGTTTCATGTGTGTAACTTTACAAATGACAAAGTTATAGGCATTCCTGGGTATTTATTAAAAAATTAATTGCCACACAAGGCAAGCACCTATGTTTCTGAAATTTCACACACATAGGTCCCAAGGTACCACCTACAATGTGGCAATGTTTCATGTGTGTAACTTTGAAAATGACAAAGTTATAGGTGTTTCTTTCCTCATTGTTTCAAAAATTAATTGCCACACAAGGAAAGCTCCAATGTTTCTGAAATTTCACACACATATCAAGGCAAGTGGTACCTGTAATGTGCCCAAGTTTCCTGTTTGTATCTTCAAAAATAAAAAAATGGGAGGCGTAAATGTATTTACCCCACTACTACCCATTTTTCTAAAAATTAATTGCCACACAAGACAAGCACCTACATTTCTGAAATTTCACACACATAGGTCCCAAGGTACCACTACAATGTGGCAAAGTTTCATGTGTGTAACTTTAAAAATGACAAAGTTATAGGCATTCCTGGGTATTTATTTAAAAATTAATTGCCACAAAACTCATGCACCAATCTTTCTGAAATTTCTCACAGATAACTGTCCCTAACCAGTGTATAATGTGCCCAAGTTTCATCCTTCTATCTTTAAAAATGAAAAAGTTATAGGCGTTTTTGTAAAACAATACTTGGCTGTGGGAAAAAGCATTCAAAATGGCGTCCGATCCGGATCGGACATCCGGTCCGATCCGATCTGACCATCCTCCGATCCGATCCGATCCGACCCCCCAGGTCCGATTCCGATCCGCTATCCGATCCAATCCGGGGGGTCAGTGCACATCCCTAGTTTATACCAAGGCCAACGTATTCCTTGATGCAATTGCCAGAACAAGAGTTGAGTTGTAGTGAAAGTGAAAAGAGAACTCAAAATGGGATATTCTGAAAGCATAGTCAGGCAAATCCAAAGCTAAATCTAGGATAAACAGAACACAAATATAAAAAACTCCAAATAGACTTAGAATCCAAAGAAACTTACCTCCAACAACTAGCAGACTGAATGGGCTTTAAGTAGGTTTGGAGCTTGGCTTCCTTGAGGCTATTAACTCCACAACCACCAGTGAATGAGGCCTTTTCCTTTAAAGGGCCCTTGCTTGCTTTAGAAGCCTTTGACTGTGATGATGAGGAGATCACTGTAGTGTGGTGGCTGCTTTGGACTTTGAATTTGGGGATTCCAAAGGTGGTAATGCAAACTCCTCCAGCCACAGGGGAGTCTGGCATCATAGGCTTTTCTAGGAAAGAGGAGTTTGAGGTAAGGCAGTAAGTATCTTCAGATGTACTTCCAGGGCCCAATCCTGTTCTTACTGTGAGAGATTGTTTATAGTGAGGTCTCTTAACCTAAGGAGAAAGGATCAGAGCCTGGAATCATGACAGCATGATGCCCTGACTGGCTTTTCCTAAAAGTTTATCAGCTACAGCCTAATTGCACTATTAATTCAACATCTGTTGTACAAGACAGTAGGAGTGCCCTGGTTATCTGTGCATAGTTACACGTTGCTTAATCTCTTTGCTGCTGGCCCTTTGCTTTCACCTACCAGAGGCAATTTCATAGTTAAAGTACACCCCTTCCCAATAAACAGGGAAGTAGCTTTACTACTGATTAATTTTTGTATTGTGTTGTTTTATGGCTATTTTTTATTGTTAGTCTGATACTATTGCATTTAATGTTTACCGTTTTGATACCTCTGTGGGGAGCAGTCTATAACTGTCCTCCTGTTCTGACTACTTCTTTTGTTCCAGTCTCTGACTCAATCTTGGACCTTGTGTCCATGATAGAAGCGTCCATCCTGATCTCTGTCTGCTGCTGGCTCCCAGTTGCTGCTCGGAGTGCTACTTGTGCTACCATCCTAAACACTGCCTTTCTCAAAGAGCTTTTTAGCCCCTGAGAATGAACCCCTACCCAAGGTTCAGCTCTAGCAATGGAAATTAACAAATTCCACTTTACAATAATCTCAATGACTACATTGATGAAGATACTGCAAAGGGAAATGAATAATATGCTTCATCTAGACAGCATTAGGAATCACTGGAATGTAAGTATTTTCATATTGTGTATATTGGTTATATGATAATACAACAAGTATTAACACATACCACAGATAAGTCTGTTGCAACATCTTTGGCAATATTCCACTCAGCATTGGAGACTGAGGAGCAGAGGTGGTTGGTCCTCAGTAACGTTATGGTCCATTTCTGGTCACCTACAAAGGACAGATATTGATTTTTCATATAAAACAGTGGCAGTGACAAACTAAATGGATGTGTGAAAAGATTGCAACACTTTTCCAAATGGCCATAGAATACTCACCATACTCTATGTTGAGGAGATGCATGTGACTGATATAAATGAAAGGAAATGCTTCTGAGCAGCAACAGATGACAGTAAATGGCAGTAAGTGAGGAGGAACAAGATTGGCACACACCAACTCAGTGTCACAAGAGGTGGCAAGACCTTAAGAGAGAAGTTCAGAAAGCTGTCACTGCAGCCACATGCAGAAGATTAAACTAAGTAGACAGGCAGCCTATCTACACTACTGCTTTAAAACAGTTTATAACAGTTTTGAGAACCATTGGGGCGCAGGACACACTCCATATACAGTTTTCAAAGTGTTTTATCCTGTGGTGTAGATAGGCTCCAAGACTGGGTTCAGACAACATGATAACCAATGGTGGTTTAAGTAGTCAACGGTTGGTTATTTACCCACTGCAGGTTATCGTGTTGTGTGGAGGGAGTTTTTAAATCAATGGTTGGTTATTTGGCTGAAATTACCATTGCAAATAACCAACGCTGGGCAGAGCTGACTATTTGAACCACCATTGATTATTGTGTTGTGTGGAGGGCACTGTTGGTTATTTCCTAGGCCACTGTTGGTTATTTCATCGGCAACAGAATCACAAGTCAAGAGCGGTCAAAGCATCAGCTGCTGCTCTAGTACAGCTGGCAGAATATATTTTCGGCAGCAATGGTTGATGGGATACTAGTGGGAAGACTGAAGGGGTGAGAGAGGGCAAGGGATGAGGGACTGATAATCCACACCACAGTTGATTAATATCATATTGTGCGGGGAACACCCCCTAGATAAGCAACTCTCAAATGGATTATTAGCCCATCATGGACTATTGTGTTGTCCGAACGCAGCCAGGATCTAAGTATTGCCACAGTAATTGAAATGGAGGGTGTGTTTGGATTAGAACATAGTGGGGAGAATTCACTAGAAACACTAGAATTTAATTACATAACTGAGGAATCAACTACCAATAAATCAATACCCTAATTCTAATCTTTGTGTTTTCCAGGTAAGCTACAGCAAAGAAGGAGTCTGAGTCTCCACCATGAAATGGCACAAGAGAACCTGTTTCAGAATTCCAGTTCCTCAGGACAATAAAATATAGCAAAGTGCTCCTCTGCAATGCATTTTGATCAATCTTTAGTTCTATGTAGGGATGTGCACTGGATCGGACCCGATCCACGATCCGAGTCCGGTCCAGTGGGAAATCGGATAAATTATCCGATTTCCGATCCCGCAGCTGGATCGGCCGATCCAATCCGAACCGGTCCGAAAAAGCTCCGAACCGGTTCGGCGGATCGGCGGATCGGCGGGCGCCCACTGGCGCCCACCGCCGCTTCCATTGGCGGGCGCCAGCAGGCGCCCGCCGATGAAAGTGGACAGCGGGGGGGGGGAGGAGGGGGGCACTTACCTTCTCGGCCCGGTGGCTCCCGTCCGGCGCCGGCGCCTACTACTACTAGCAGGCTCCGCGGCCTGCTCTAGGGTGGCGCGCCGGGTGATGTCATCACCCGGCGCGCTACTCTAGAGCAGGCCGCGGAGCCTGCTGGTAGTAGTAGGCGCCGGCGCCGGACGGGAGCCACCGGGCCGGGAAGGTAAGGAGGGGGTGCGTGGAGGGGAGGAGGGGGCGCGCGGAGGGGGGAGGGGGGAGGGGGGCCCTTACCTTTCCGGCCCGGCGGCTCCCGTCCGGCGCCGGCGCCTACTATTCCCAGCAGGCTCCGCGGCCTGCTCTAGGATGGCGCGCCGGGTGATGTCATCACCCGGCGCGCTACTCTAGAGCAGGCCGCGGAGCCTGCTGGAAGTAGTAGGCGCCGGCGCCGGACGGGAGCCGCCGGGCCGGAAAGGTAAGGAGGGGGTGCGTGGAGGGGAGGAGGGGGCGCGCGGAGGGGGGAGGGGGGCCCTTACCTTTCCGGCCCGGCGGCTCCCGTCCGGCGCCGGCGCCTACTATTCCCAGCAGGCTCCGCGGCCTGCTCTAGGATGGCGCGCCGGGTGATGTCATCACCCGGCGCACTACTCTAGAGCAGGCCGCGGAGCCTGCTGGAAGTAGTAGGCGCCGGCGCCGGACGGGAGCCGCCGGGCCGGAAAGGTAAGGAGGGGGTGCGTGGAGGGGAGGAGGGGGCGCGCGGAGGGGGGAGGGGGGCCCTTACCTTTCCGGCCCGGCGGCTCCCGTCCGGCGCCGGCGCCTACTATTCCCAGCAGGCTCCGCGGCCTGCTCTAGGATGGCGCGCCGGGTGATGTCATCACCCGGCGCGCTACTCTAGAGCAGGCCGCGGAGCCTGCTGGAAGTAGTAGGCGCCGGCGCCGGACGGGAGCCGCCGGGCCGGAAAGGTAAGGAGGGGGTGCGTGGAGGGGAGGAGGGGGCGCGCGGAGGGGGGAGGGGGGCCCTTACCTTTCCGGCCCGGCGGCTCCCGTCCGGCGCCGGCGCCTACTATTCCCAGCAGGCTCCGCGGCCTGCTCTAGGATGGCGCGCCGGGTGATGTCATCACCCGGCGCACTACTCTAGAGCAGGCCGCGGAGCCTGCTGGAAGTAGTAGGCGCCGGCGCCGGACGGGAGCCGCCGGGCCGGAAAGGTAAGGAGGGGGTGCGTGGAGGGGAGGAGGGGGCGCGCGGAGGGGGGAGGGGGGAGGAGGGGGCGCGCGGAGGGGGGAGGGGGGAGGGGGGCCCTTACCTGCCCGGCCCGGCGGCTCCCGTCCGGCGCCGGCGCCTACTACTACCAGCAGGCTCCGCGGCCTGCTCCAGGGTGGCGCGCCGGGTGATGTCATCACCCGGCGCGCTACTCGAGAGTAGGCCGCGGAGCCCGCTGGTAGTAGCCGCCGGCGCCGGACGTGCCGAGAAGGTAAGTGGCGGGGAAGGGGGCTTACCCCCCCCCCGGAGCCGTCCGCTTCTATCCGCTGGCGCCCGCGGGCGCCAGCGGATGGAAGCAGGCGGCCCCAGGGGGGGTAGGGAGCGCGGGGGAGGGGGTTTACCTGCCGGGGCCGTCCACAGCGGACGGCCCCGGGGGGGGGAGGGAGTTAGGCCCCCCCTTACCCACCCGCCGCCATTTTTTCCTCATAGACTTGCATTGCAATGCAAGTCTATGGGGAAAAAAATGGCGGCCGATCCAAAAATTTCCGATTTTTGGATCGGGATCGGACTCGATCCGGTCCGGGGGGCCTCCGATTTTGTCCGAACCGGTCCGGGACAAAATTGGAGGTCCCGATCCGGGTCCCGATCCGATCCGGGGGGTCCGTGCACACCCCTAGTTCTATGCCTAAGTGAGAGTGCAGGCACCTCATGAGCGGTGCTATGCTAACTGAGTCTGCACAGCTAGGTCAACTCTGGGTAAAGGACATTTATCCTGACTTCATACGGTGATGTTAATTTGTGTACTACTGCATTATTTGGGGGGGGGGGATATTGTTGTTACCCATTTCAGGTGCTGACAATGATGCTCACCAATGAAATCTATATCAGGGAAGATGACCTGGAGAATGGGTGCAGGTTCCCCCAAAGAATTCTGTAGTATCCAAAGATCCTCCTTAACATGGGGTTACAGGTACAGGATTCTCTCAAAACTCAGTAAAGGCAGCACATGGAACTTATTCAGCAAATGCAGCACCTGCAGAGTACAATTACAATGAAGCAGCAGGCAACATGCAAAGCAATAAACAGAAATATGAACACAATGGCTGAATGAGCTCAGAGAAAACAGGCAAGATGACATTGAAGTTCTGAGCAGCTAGTCAGACCTAGCTGAAATACTGATGTCTCCAGCATAAATGTCTCTATCAGACATGGTCAAAACAGAGGGTTGTTCCACACTAATAGGGCGACCATATGGAGGACGGGGCTCCTGTATCTTTAACATTTGTAGAGAAAAGGGAATTTCAGCAGGTGTCATTTGTATGCATGCAGAACCTGGTGAAATCCTCTCTTCATCACAACAGTTAAAGCTGCATGAGCTAAACTAGTGTGACCAAATACAAAAGAGGGCAGAGCTCCTGCAGCTTTAACTGTTGTGATGAAGAGGGGATTTCACCAGGTGCTGCATGCATACAAATGACAGCTGCTGAAATTCCCTTTGCTCTGCAACTATTAAAGATACAGGAGCCCTGTCCTCCTTTTCATATGGTCAGCCTACCACAGTATATTTTCTCCATTCTGGGCATACGTGTTAGTGAGTGAAACCTGCCTGTGCAGACCACTTTTGTTAAAAAAAAATAATACTGGAAGTGTGGTATTTCAGAATTCCTTAATTTAGAAATAGGAAGCACACAGCTCTCCTGTGCCTCCTAACTTCCTTCTTGATTTCCCAACAAACATGGCTGCTAGAAAAGGGGCCTGCTGAGAGCAGACTGAGCAGGTTCCTCTTTCCCTGTTTTGTATATATAAAAAAAAGCCTCAGCACCTACTCTGCCCGCTGTAACATAAAGTTGTTCCACACACTTTTATTTTATCTTTATTTATGGTCCTTGTACAAGTCTGTTCTTCTGGAATGCCATTAACATACACTAATAATAATTTTTCAAAGTACCAAAGTAAACAACAAAGTTAAGAGGGTTATTTCAGTTCTGGTGCTAAACAGATTGCATTCTGGGCCTAAAACAGCAAAAGAAACAATTCATGAAGTGATTGCTTAATGAATTCATTTTGAAGAGCAAGAAGGAGTTGCAGGACATGGCTGTACAATAGGAAATACATGGCAAGCAAGCAGAAAGGAGATGTCCAACACATCATCCATTTTCCCCAGGGAAAACCCTTCCCTGCCCCCATTCTCCGTCTTATTGTCCACACCATTAAAAAAATGCAGCTCTTTACAACTTACAAAAGGACATCATTGGAACTTTCGACACCATACAGGTGTAGAGGGAGGGAGGGGGGATGATCCCAGAAATACCTGCTTCTGGGATTGTCGCTGCAACGCACATGGGAAATGCGATCACTTGGCTTCCTCCCGGGCTGTTGGGCTGTCACGCCCGCCATTTTTGGGGGGGGAGGGCAAGCCACAAAGAGCGTACTTGCGCTCCAACAAAACAGTAAGTGTTTTTTTTAAAAAAATTACCCCCCGAAATTGGCCCCCACCCCCTCCGCCATCCTGGGGATGGTGGACTTGTTTCCCCCCTCCCTTGATGGGCATGGAGCCATGCTGTGCAGCTCTGTGCCCATTTCTGGTGACCACTTACTTGCGAGTAAGTGGGTATCAGGTGGAATGGGCACCCACACCTCCCACAGTCTCGGGACGTTCCTGGGACCTCAGGAAGAATCGGGTTTCCCCAGGGATCCCTTATCCTGAGGAAAACCTGTACCCATCCCCCCTGCCCCTGGGAGTCCCTGTGCATTATTTGGACTCCCAGAGACCACCCATGGGCAATCCCATGTCACAAGGCCGGTGTAGAAACGGCCATTGTCATCTGGATATGCCATGGTGATTCTTCAATATATCTTCATCTGGAGAAACCCACAGTGTACAGGAGCAGCACACAACTGAGATCCCCTTCACTGGCAAGGCTTGCAGACCGGGGAATAGCTGCAATAGAATCCCCACCCCCAGGCCTGTGTGCAAACAGGGCAATGGCAGGGTATGAGGAAAGGATAGGGATGGGACAGAAGTCCCTTGATGACACCAATAAGCATCAAATGCAGACAAAGGAGCCTCAACACGATTGCAACCCTCAGCCCTGTACACTCACAGGGAGGGAGAGGAAGGCGGACGAAATGGGGCAGGAGTGTGCCACTATGAAACATATGCAAATACTGCCAATTACATTGTATAAGTCTGGCTTTATTCAGTACAGCTTCATGTATGTCAACCACATTCTTTCAGTTTTTCCTTATTTGGGGTGTGGAGGGCAGGAATTCAAGTAGAGAGTCCCTTATAATGATCCCCATGTGTTGATGAGGCCTGTTGTTCCTGCTCCTCTGAGGAGACAAAACAAAAATACGTGGCTCTGCCAATGTTTCCACAGTAGCATTTCTCTGTTTGTGGCCACGTTGTTCAATATGGCAAAAGCCATGATGAGCTTGGCAGGAAGAACAAAGGGTATCCATCTGTGCAATGCAGTATTCTGAATTGCAGCTTCAGCTGCCTAAATGTCCTCTCAATTAAGTTGACTGGGACTTATTCCCAGGTAACTGTGTATAGAATTAGAAGCTGCAATGGTGTTCACACTTACCTGGAAGTAAAGCCCATTGAACACAGTGGGTTTGACTTCTGGGTAAACACAGATAGGATCAATCAATAAGGCAAGGCTACGAAATTCCGGCTCTTGGGGCAAATCAGGCCACCTGGGGTCTCAAACTGTTCCTCTGGGAGATATATACCAGTTGCTGGGGAACATGGGCTGGAGGGTGCATTTGCATCATGTCCTGCTTGTAGGTTCCTGGTCAATAGCTGTTGGCCACTGTGTGAACAAAGTGCTGGACTAGGTGGAACGTTCGTCTGATCCAGCATGGCTCTTCTTAGGTTCTTCCCCTGGCCACACTCTCTTTCCCCTGACTGTTGATTGTTTGGTGGTTTTCCTGAGGCTTGGATACTGGCAGTAAGAGCTTTAAACGTCCTCTGTCTTTGCCCCTGCCCTGTTTTGCCTTTGCCCCCACCCCCTGAGCAGTTATCTGAAAGTAAATTTGGCCCTTGGGCTGAAAAACATTCAACACCCCTGCACAAAGGGCCATGATCTTGGATCCACTTACCAGGAAGTAAGTCCCATTCAACTCAATAGGACTTACTCCTGATTAGACACATATAGTCTGGGTTCAGACGACATGATAAGCAATGGGTGATTGATTAGGCAACTGTCCATTGCATTGCTTATTGTGTCATCTGGTGGGAAATGGACAATGGACTGTATGCTATTTTCCCCAATAAGCAACGGAGAAAAACAACAGGCTGCTCCATTGATTATCAGGAGACCCATTGCTTAACATGTTGTTTGGCGGGCTCTGTTGTCAAATTTAATGCATAGAAGTGCGCTATTTCGAAAGTGTGTAGAGTTCTCCGGCAGGAGCGGCTGAAAGCGCCCTGACTGTTCCTCTACAGCCGGCAGAACTTGCAAGGGCTGACAGGATAGCCCTGGGAGGAGGAAGGGCAGAGCACCGGACTGCCAGAATGTCACTCAAGTGCAGCTTCAACTATTCACATGCTCGAGGGGAGCCTCAGCCATGCAACTGCGGTGGGGTGACATATTGTGTGGGAAGTACCTGTGCAATATCACACTGTCAGTTGCCTAGTCCCCCCTCCATTGCCTAATATGTTGTCTGAATGCAGCCATAAGATTGCACTGCTTTAGGGGGAGAGACGCTGACCATCAAGGGAGAGCTATTCCATCTGCTCCCCCACCCCCACTGCACCTGGAGACTTTAAAAGCAAGGCTGGAGCTGCAGTTTGGGAGGCCACTGCTTCAGGAGAGATGCTATTCCAACCAAGTTATTTTTTCCTCATCTGTTCTGTTTTGCTGTAAATTTGTGTTTAGTATATTTTTGAATATTGTTCTGATATTGTTGTTTAGTACATTGTTAAATATTGTTGTACTATATTGTTGAATATTTTTGTGATATTTTGCTGTAAACTTGTTGAATGTATTGTATTTATTGTATTGTAAACTACTGACTTACTTTATTTTATATACAGCACTTTTGTTTAAAGCGCTATATAAATTATTATTATTATTATTATTATTATTACTACTACTACTACTACTACTATTACTATTATTACTGTTCTAATGCCAATATCCGGAAAAGTCCATTTTATCATATTTAAGGGTTTCTGCAATTGACTAATAGAGGATTTTGCTAATATCCAGTTTTGTTTTCTTTAGTACTGCAGTTTCCTGGCTTTTCACTTTTCTCCTCAGCTTCATGCTGGCATCCTGAAAACCTTCACCAAAACCTGTCCCCTTCCCAGGATCACATTTTCCCCACAGGGAAAGTGTGTTGATTAAGACAAAAGTATCTCTTATGAGGGCGTCTATGAGTGCACAGTGAGGTTGCAAGTGGATCCCAGCCCTGGGGTAAGCATTTGGATTCTATGAGGTTATTCAGCCAAATATTATTCATGTTAACTCAGAAGCAGCTCTCACTAGAGCCAATGGAGTAACTGCCCATAAGATTACAGCCTCAATATTCTTGTAAAGCTACAGTTACTGTGTGCAGCCCTGTGCATGTGTACTCAGAAGTAACTCCCACTGACTTCAATGAGACTTAGCCCCACTCCCAAGTAAGAGGTTTTAGGCTTGCAGCCTTAGGTAGGTGTGCATAAGAACCCAGCATGCCCTTACCTAAGAGTAAGTTCCATTGAACTTGGTAGGGTGTACTTCTGCATAGACATATACAGTATAGCACGGTCTGTCGGTTACCTGGTCAAATAATGTGAGTACAATTCAAAGGAAATGAGCTGTGCTTGCACTGGAATCAGGGACTTAAACAGATTCCAGAGGGTCACAATTTCTCTGCTAAATTATGTCAGGGATGAGCCAGTTATTTTAGTCCACAACTCCTATCAGCCTTAGCTAGTATAGCCAATAGTGAAGGATGATGGGAACTGTAGGCCAACATTTCTGGAGGGACACATGTTGCCTATCCCTGAATTCGACCTGGGAACTGCCCTTGAAAAAAGTGTATAATCTGTGGCGGTTTCTTACTGTTTCTCAGGAATGAGCAATTTAAGTAATGGTGGCTCAGACATCAAGGAAAAAGTTTCAGGCGGAAGTGACCTGTTCCACTTGCTTGAAATATTTTACTGAGCCAGTTTGTCCCACCTGTGGGCACACTTATTGCAAGACCTGGGCAGGATCTACACGTCATCCTCGATGCGCCCTCCCTGCACCACAAGCCGCTTTGGAGCGCTACACTTTGTCTAGTGTGGCTCTAGCCTTGGAGGTTCTGCCTGCACCGCCGCAGCCGCCGCCCTTTCATCCAGGCCGTCCCGGGGAGGGAGGAGGGAGGAGGGAGGGTTGTAAACAAAAGTCAGTGATTGGGAGATGGATTTCCAATTGCTAGCTTTTGTTTACAACCCTCCCTCCTCCCTCCCTGGGACCGGCCGGGATGAAAGGGCAGCCGTGGCGGCGAGAGTGCGAGCAGAGCCTCCGAGGCTTGAGCCACACTAGACAAAGTGCAGCGCTCCAAAGCGGCTTGTGGCGCAGGGAGGGCGCATCGAGGACAATGTGTAGATCTGGCCCTGCATTGCCAAGTGGCAGGAGATGAAACCTGAAAACACCATCTGCCCTTAGTGCAGATAGACTGTTCAGCCAAGAGATTTTCAACCAAACAAGGAAATGGCCAACTTTGCTGAACTGGTCCAAGAGCTTTAGATTCAGCCAGCACAAGCAGCAGAAGTGAGGGGAGATGTGAAAGGCTCCAAGAGCTCCAGAATATCAAGCCCTCATCTGTGGTGGTCCCTGAGGAGAAAACTGACCAAGAGTATAACTAGGAAATCATCTGCCCATTAGTAAAGGTTACTAATGGGCAGATGATTTCTTTTACTGGCCTTTCACTGAACTTTCCTTAAAACAGTAATTATAAATATACCCAGTGTTAGAAATGGAGCAGCAAGTTGCTGCACTGTAAGATCCAAATATATATATTCGTTTTTGTCATTTTGGAAATTAAGGGGAATATAAAATTTAAAAGGAAACCACCAACATTTTAGTAAACAAAAGGAAGCTTTTATGAGTTGGGTTTAGAAACAGTTTCCACAGTCACAATTATCGAGAAACAGAAGAAACTACATATTAAATAACACATCCTGAACTCCATGAGGTGGCAGTGGGATGCTTGCACAAACTGTTGCTCTTTCAAGCTGTTTTCATCTCACTCAAAACGAAGTAATGTCTCTCTCTAGCCTAACAGAATTGGATTTGAGTTGTACATGTTTACAGTATAAAGGGATTGTAATCTCCCAATACTGTAGAATGTCTTTTGTAGTTATTCTAAACCACTTTGAGGGAGTAAAGCACAGCTAAAGCAATATTTCAAAAGCCTGTCTTAAAAAGCATTTCACTCATTATTGTATGAGAAAATTGCTCATAGGTTTTGTTTTGTTTCCATTTACCCCAAAAGTCAAATTTTTCTACCGAGGGGGAAGGGCTTAAAAATCACCCTGCCAGAGAGCATGAGGTTTCAATGCTGGAGATTGATAGGGTGACCATATGGAAAGGAGGACAGGGCTCCTGTAACTTTAACAGTTGTGTAGAAAAGGGAATTTCAACAAGTGTCAATTGTATGTATTCAGCACCTGGTGAAATTCCTTCTTCATCACAATAGTTAAAGCTGTAGGAGCCCTGCTGTCTTTTATATCTGGTCACTCTAGTATAGCTATACTACATGCATACAGCTTTCTTTTATCTGTCCTGAATCTCCCACCAATCGTGAGATGACCCTGAGTTCTAGTAATATGAGAGTGGGAGAAAAATCTCTCCCTAACCACATTCTGCACAGCTTGCATCACCTTATTTCTTAGCTGAACCACCCCAGCTGCTGTAACCTTTCCTCATAGGGGAGCTGCTCCAGCACCTTGATTATGTTAGTTGTCCCTTTCTGCACTTGTGCTACACAGCAGATGCTGACAAGGGACTGGAGATGTATAAAACAATGGGTTCATTGTTGCTGGGGTTTTGTTAAGCATATATATTAGTTTATTTTTTGCTAACTTTCATATTTCCATATGATTACATTTGTGTTCTGGAAACTTTTAAAAACAAACAAACAGAAAACAGTCCACAAGTCTGTAGAATATGGAAAGGAGGACAAGGCTCCTGTATCTTTAGCAGTTGTGATGAAGAGAGAATTTCAGCAAGTGTCACTTGTATGCATGCAACAGCTGGTGAAATTTTCCCTTCATCACAGCAGTTAAAGATACAGGAGCCCCGTCCTCCTTATATGGCCACCCTACTGTAGAATCCATACAACTTGGAAGCTGCCAGTCTGCTAAGAAATCTGCCAGTTGATTTCGTAAAAATCTGAAGTCATTTGAATGTATTTTGGATTTTTCTGCTATCCCTAGATGCTGGTGACTCAAACCCTCAAAAGTGCCAACTGCTATGTTAACTTCATTCTGTTCCCTCATTTTTCTGAGATTTTTGAAACATGCTTTAAAGCAGAACATTTAATCTATTTATTTATTTATATATTAAAAATAATGTTGCAATTTGTTTTTGTAAAATTAAAAAAAGCATAATTGAAGGATAAAATGAAGCAACACGGGAGAAGGTGACTCCAAAGCTCATCGAGTTAAAGGAGAAGGTGCAGGAGCATAAAGAGAGGAGTTTTCTGCAGCAGCTTAAGAGGGAATTCAAGTGTTTCCAGAAAAACAAGAGGACAAATGACCAATGTTGTTGAAATCATCCAAGATTTCAACATAGCAATCAATGGGATAGTGTCATCTGGGGGAAAACATGTAGAAAAATCCTTTGATAACCTGAAGTGATCCTTTGAGTCAGAAGAAGAGGATAAGGCAGCATCTGAAGATTGGTTATGTCACCATGGCACATCACAGACAAAATCTCTCCTCACTAAAGAAAACAGAGAGCACATGCAAAGATACCAGGTTCTTCTTCTCAAAAGCACTCCTTCTACATTGCAGACAGTAAATGAAGCCATCACAGAAATCAGACCTTACTGCAGCTACCTGGCCATCCCTGAATGGCACTGATCAAAATACCTGTCATGATTCCAAGACCTCCCACCTAGATGTGAGTCAATAAAGTGGTTTGCTGTGTAATCCACCAAACCTTTATTCAGTAAATAGACGTCTCTTCACACCTGAAGGGAGTGTGAAGACTATGAACTACCCTCTAAGCTATATTAGCATAACAAAGCAAGGCAATTGCCTATCAAATAAATGGATGATTTCCCGCTGTGCCTGACAGTCTTTTACCAGACTCCTCCTTCAGGAAGGGTCATCATGCCACAACTTCTGCTGTGTCACTAGACTGGCAGATTGCCTCCCACCTCCACTTGACTCTGCTTGCTTGATCCTGTGTTGGACTCTGCGATCTGTCAATACTGATGCTCCCATCCCCTCTGACAAAGACTGAGTTCCCAGAGCAGGGGAAGGGGGAAGACATTCTCTGAGCCTGGGTCTCCTGCTCCTGGGAAGATTCCTCCTTGGCTCCTGGAGAGTCTCAGAGAATGTCATCCCCATCTTTCTGTCTCATCTAGTCTTCTACTTCAGCCTCCAAGTCCAATTTCAGATCCACACCAGAGAGATTGAGCTTCATCCTAACAGGACCATGGAGCAACAAACTTCTATCCAGTCTATCACAACATAAGACAGGGTGAGGCAACATTATAAAACTATGATCCTACATCTGTCAAATGAATCAAAGGAGACCAAAATTACTATTGTGCTTGGCATGGACTTGGGGGACCCAGACCATCTCTAATACATGCAGAATTCCCTGTGGGTGCAGGAAATATTTTGTGTACCTATATACTATGCCCAGTATAGCATATGGTCTGCCCTAGCATATGGAGCCAAATATTTTTCCGACAGCTTTGGGGGATTTTCCTGTCACCCAAGCAAGCAATTCTTCAAAGCCCTTGTTAATCTTTGGAATGAGGAAATGTCCTAGGTGGCTGACATAATTGCTCCTGAGCATCCTCTCCTGCTGAATAGACCCAACAAAGTCCTGTATTTTTAAGGGAGATGGGGTTGATGAAATGAGATGGATGACAATTAGACTGACATCGGTAGAAAACTGAGTGAACCAACTGAACACAGCTTACACCACACTGGCTCCCTTTAGTTTGTGGTGATGATGCTGATGAAGAAACCACTTTTCTCTTCCACGTTTGCATCTGTACAGAGTAATCCAGCAGAGCTTTTTCGGGTAGTTGAAGGCCTATAACATTCTGGTCCATGAGAAAAAAGTTTAGACCACTTGATAGCCCGTTGTGACCATTTTCAATCTCTATGGTGCAACTCAATATTTTACTGTAGTTGCTTTCCTTTTTTGGAGCTTAATTTACGTTGAAGTATCAAGAAATCCTGTATATGGTAAAGCTGGTTTTCTTTACAAGCTGTGCAGTGCTATTTTTAGGGGGCAAGAGGGAAATGACATTTGTTGTACAAAAGAACTTGGAAGGAACTAATGAGATCCATGTTGTGCTAGTGTTAGCCCAACAGTTCACAGAACTTGCCACCTCTATATCTTTACCACTAGTGTGTATCTGATCCAGCCGAATTTATTAATATCTAGAGATTAACTTGTATTTATAAATAAGCCCCATGACTTGAAGCTCTATGCAAGCAGGTACTGTGAAGGTCATAGCATCACAATGAGGGGACAACTTGCCTCCTTTTGCTGTTTCTAGGCCCCAGACCCACCATCAGTTCCTCTCCTATGCACCCCACCCCATCCTACTTCCTGCATGGCATATTTGTACTGTGCAAGAACCAGCAGGCACAATCCAAAAAGAGAGTTATTTATGCTTCATATATATTACAGGCAATTAAGTTAAAGAAAACACTTTGGCCCTATTCAGACAACATGGTAAACCATGATGGCTTAGCATATGGTGTGAATGCCATTTTTCATAACCATGGTGTCTACATAACCACAATTTAACCAACCATGCTCATAAAACACTTGCTGCAAAAGGGTTAGAAGCCCTAACCATGGCTTAGTGTGTGATATAAATAGCCCCCAGTGGTTGAGGAAGAGCCACCATAGAGTTCTGCAGCAACAGTGGTCAAACACACTGGTGCCGCTCCTGCCAGTGCATGAGACCTCCATGGTTGAGATCTGCCTAGCAGCACATGATGCTGCAGCCGAGTGCCAGCCCTCTCACTCACCCACCTCACCTGAATCACGCACTTGGAGAAATGCACTGACATGAACTCAGCTATGCCCACCCCACGCACAGCTTGCTGAACTGTCTCCACTTGCCCCGCCTGGGCCAGCTGCTCAACCATTCATACCTGTAATCCTTTACAGCCGCAATTTGCATAAGGCATCTTTTACAGAAAACAATGGACTACCATTTCAATGCAAAATGGCAGCTTGCTAACAAGTCGGGTCCTGTGACTGCACATCATGTGCCTGGGGACTGCTGAGCAGCTCACTCAGTGAGAGGAACAGAATCAGGTAAGTGGTGGCAGCTCATGGACGGGAGTCTGGGAAGCCGGGGGGGGGAGTCTATCAGACTCCACCCTCTCTCAGACCCCCAAACAACTCTGGAACTTCTTCCCATGATTCTCCAAGCAGTTGTAGAATAGTGGCTACTCCCACACCCTGCAGCAGTGCAAGGAGAAGCTACGCGTTCTCAAGAAGGGTGATTTGGGTGAAGAGTGGTTAGACTGTGGTTAAGGTAACCATGGTTAAGACCGTGATTCTGTGCATGTGTGGCAGGATCATTCTATGTGGTTAATGCACCGTGATTAGCTTAACCACCTATCTCCAACTTGCATCTGAATAGGGCCTTTAATCCTTTTATAGTACAATCTCATACATTTCTTCTCAGAAGTAAACTCCATTGAATTAACTGGAGTTTATTCCAGGTGAGTGAGTAATGGATTGTATTCTTAAGATGAAATCCTATACTATACACATTCCTAAAAGCAAATCCCCTTGAGCTCAGTGAAACTTAACTTCTGAAGAGACATCCATAAGATTGTGCAGTTATTACCATTGTTTTTAATTAACTTTCACTGGATTGTGCCCATTGCGTTGCTCTGTTACAATGGGATGGGTAACCTGAGGCCTTGCAGATGTTTTGGCCCACATTTCAGATCAGTCCTTGCTAGCATGGCCAGTGGCGATGGACAATGGGAGAGCCAGAAGTTGCCCGCCCCTGTGTTTCAACAACCTAAAATAGCACTAGCTTTTGTTTTGGTCATATTGCTGGTTTCAGTGTCTTCCATTTTGCTCTGGGCTAATCTTTTGTATTCATATGGTATGAGCAAATGTTAAGGATTTTGCTCATAAAGAATCCAAAGGGCAATAAAACAAATATTTATTGTTTCCTGAGAAAAAGTAAGTAATAATTTCTTGCTAAAGGGGAAGGGGGGTGAATTGTTCTTTTGTTTAGGCATGCTACCCTCAGATTTGAGCAATATATAATGTTTTTAAGGGATTTTATTCTATTTTTGCAATGATGGTAATGTTGTTGCCTTCAAAGCCCGTCAAGATTTGTTTGCTGCAGATATTTGTCAAATGTGAAAATCTGTATGTTATGTTAATACTGTAAACGCAAACTGAATAAGTAAGAGATTAATGGTTTGTATACAATGCGTGCTTGTGTCTAGGGATGAAATGGAAATAATCAGAAACTGAATTTCAAATCTTGCTGACGTTTCAAAATTCCACAGCCAAATTTTGCTTACTAACGTGGAGTGAATTCCAGGCAGACATAGTTTTGCCAAACTATTGACAATGCTGATGCAGAAATGCCTTTGACTAGGGAATAGCTGCTGTGATACTCCATGCAGAAATAATAATTAAAAGCAGGTGACACTCTGAGATATTTTGACGTAGGCAATATTAACATTCAATTGTATCAACTCTTCCTTTGGTTTCTGTTTGTCTCAGAAATATTCTTTAAGATCCAGTTCTTTCAAAATTGCCCTTTTAACATTTGCAAACTGAACAAGATTAAGTAAATTGATTAAAGCCTCTCCAGCATCAATGTTCAGATTGGCTTGGCCATTGTTTAAATTGATTGTTTTAAAATATAGTTCTCAGAGGAATGCACCAGTGCAAATTGCATATTAAGGGGACAGCTTTTGTAATTAGATGCAGCCCTTAAGCACTTATTCACAAGGTAGACCATAACCCTAGGATGAAAACATAAAACAAACACAATGAAAGCCCATGCTGAGATAAACAAGAATAGCTCATTGTTTCAGCATGCTTCCATAATCTAAGTTGTGCCAGCTCAGGGCACATTTGCTATGAAACAAAAGGTGAATTTAAATAGCCAGTCCAGAATAACGCATGATACATTAAATAGCCAGTCCAGTGAATAATGCATGATACATTTAGGGGTTGTCAAGTATTTAAAGGCTTCACTCCAATGCCCAGGCACAGTAAATATGGTATGCAAAATCATAATCATCATCAGTGATTTTTTTTGTGGCAAGGGTACTGATGGGGAAAGTTTCACCTACTGAATTTCTGTATATTTGGCTGCTGTTAAAGGCATAGGGTCACATCCAATGGTGTTGTTCCACTGGTGGAACAGATGTCTCCCTGCCCTCTGCAGACCCACATGTACCCCACCAAAGCTGCTATGAAGCATTGGAAGTCTCATTACATAAACATCACATGAGTGGTAGTCCTGTTGGATCTAACCCATAACAAAAGGTTCAGTCAAACTTACTGAACTCCTTTGGTTTGACTTAATACAGTGATAGAAGATGCTAAGCTTGAACATGATTAGCCCACGTTTCTGTCAGTGATTGTGAAGAGAAAGATGCTGCCAAGGATCAGTTATGACACTGCAGCATCAGGGGAAGTGACAATACAAAGCACAGGAATAGAGAGGGTGGGGGAGCAAACAGGAGAAAAATGTTTTTTGGCTGAAACTATACTAATCCTTTCTATCTATTTGTCCTGTGTACAGTGACTGCCCATTCAGAGTCTTGATTGACATCTGGGGATGGGGAGGTTGGGGTTTTTCATCTGCAATAACTAGCTACTGCAGAACTACCTTTGTTGTTGATTTCACAACCTTTTTATAAATATGCAGCATAATGTTTCTTGATCTGTACATAGCAAGTCATTGTACAGTACGTTCAGGTTCTTAGGATGTTTTATGAAAATTGAAATGGAGAGTGGTTTATACCTGTGTAAACAGTCTTCTGCAGTGTGTGAAACAGCTATAAGTGTAGTTCAGTGATGATTCTGGAGAAAGAAAAAGACAGCATCCATAAGTCTGGATGTGCTTAATAATCTGTGAAACAGGATTTTGCTCAGTTTGTCTTATCAATCTCTGCTGAGACATCCCTACATATTCTTCTGGCTCTAAATATGTTGTGTGTTGTGTCTAGAAACCAACAATCAGGATTACAATGAGCATAACACATAGTTTCTTGCTCTCTCTTACACCTGTTCGAGTTTCAATTTCCGCCGACTCCACAAATTCATCTGATGTTAGCTGCAATTGTGATATTCATCGTACAGGTAGCAGATGCTTTAATCTCACAGTTGCTCAGGACGCCAGCTGTACTTCAGCATAGAGATGAGCTCAAATGGAAAGACTGAGCATGCTTGAAACTGATGCTAATTTTCAGAATTAATTGAAAAAGCCACGTGAATAAAGTGGTATATAATTGTTGTTGTTTTAAGTGTACATTCTATGTATTAGTCATAGGCCAGAGTCCCAAAACCCTCACCACTAGTTCGGTACACAGAGTACCCTTACGTTGTGCAACAAACAGATTTTAAAACAGAAAAAAGTTTCAAACACACTCTAAATTGGCAGGGGGTGCTATCTAAAGCAAACTAGTGTCCAAATAAGCAAAGAATAAAACAACAATGCTATAGTATTTTGCTATAGAGGTAAAATGTGCACTGATGAGGAGTCTAACTAGTCCATTGCAGATTACATGTGCATTGTCAAAGTACAGTGTCACCAAGAAATGGAAATGCTTAGTTCCCTTTTACCTTTTTGATATAGATCACAATCACAAGCTGAATATGAGCCAACAGTGTGAAGTGGCTGCAAAACAAGCAAATGCTGTTTTGGGCTGCATTAATAGAAGTATAGCTTCCAAGTCATGCGAGATACTGGTTCCCCTCTTTTCAGCATTGGTTAGGCCCCATCTTGAGTATTGCATCCAGTTCTGGGTGCTCACATTCAAGAAGGATGCAGACAAACTAGAGGGGGTTTGGAGGAGGGCAATGAGGAGGATCAGGAGTCTGGAAACAAAGCTCTATGAGGAGAAACTGAAACAACTGGGCATGTTTAGCCTGAAGAAGAGAAGATTGAGGGGAGACATGATAACACTCTTCAAATACTTGAAAGGTTGTCACACAGAGGAGGGGCAGGATCTCTTCTCGATCATCCCAGAGTGCAAGACATGGAATAATGGGCTCAAGTGATTCTGGCTGGACATCAGGAAAAACTTCCTGACTATTAGAGCAGTATGACTCTAATAGTTAGGAGGTTGTGAGCTATCCAACACTACAGGCATTCAAGATGCAGCTGGACAGCCATTTGTCAGATAAGCTTTAAGGTGGATTCCTGCATTTTAAGCAGGGATTTGGACTCGATGGCCTTATAGGCCCCTTCCAACTCTACCATTCTATGATTCTATGACCTCTATACCAAAACATTAGTCATTTCTTTGGAAGGTGCCATGTATATAGATGGTGCTATAGAATGATATGGGTGGATTTGGGGAGCATTTGTGTAGCTTTTTCAGGGGGATGGAGAGCCTACTGTAGGAAGAAGGTGGTGGGGAAGTCCACTTCTACCATCACATAGATCCTTTTAAATCTGGATCCAACCCTGTATTATGCTCATAATTATTAGTAATAGTATTGTAACTGGTGGTATGTATGTATGAATGGGGGGTTGGCAGATTAAGTAGGCCCTAGGGAAGAAGTAAAGGTAGGGGTGCACATGCAGGATGAAGATGAACTCTCTTCATGTTCCCAAAGATGGGGTGGCCTAGCCTCCATTGAGACGTGCAATATCAATCTGAGTCTCTGAATCAAAGACATCTGAACTAACAAACTGCATTCCAAGCACAATATTTTTTCTGAGCACAACCCTAACCCCCCACTGCCCCACATTGGGTACATTTCTTGCACTGCAAACCTCAATGATATGCACAATATTTTAAATACCTCTGCTTCTCACTGATTTAATTTATATTTTGCAACATCTGCTACATACACACACACATACAAACACAGAGAGAGAGAGAGAGATCAGAAGTACTCAGTAGGAAACTCTGTATCAAGTACATCTTTAAAAAAAAGCTCTACCTCAGAATTAGAATCCAGGTAGTAATATATTGTGCTCTTTTACATGCTATTATAAAACAATACTTACGGGTTTTAACAAGTATTCAGGCTTGTAAATCACGTAGTTCTTTGAATCTTATTAAAACTCTGAAATGGAAAATCTTCAGAGTTCTCTCTGTTTTTAATCCTCCTGGCAATAAAGATGTCAAATACAAAAGTAAAAATTTTGTTTTCTTTTCTTATGGGTTTGTTGGGAGAACATTTGTCTTCCAAATTTTATAGAAATGTCATTATACCATACCAATGAAGAATGAAGGATCGAAATGATGCAAACTTGTTGAGAACTTGCAGAAAGTATATAACTATCTTTGAAGAATAATGATATGCTAGTTTCATTGAAGAAACTGCTAACTCCTTTGTAGCTAAAGAAGATTATTCAGAAATAGCTATGCATAAGATTTACATTATCTTACACCCATATTACCTCTGCAGCAAATCTTATGCATTCTTGTTCGGAACTAAGTTTACAATGGTTGATGGGGCTTACTCCCAAATAAGTGTGTTTAGGATTCCCACAATAGTCTTCCTTGCTTGAAATGAATTAAACCATATAACTAACTTTACTTCATAAGTAAGTTATCCCTTTCCCTTGAACATGGCCTAGAAACTCTACATCTTGCATTGTGGCTAGAACTGACACTACTCATTCAAAAAGCCAATTATTTTATTTATTTTATTTTATTTATTGCATTTTTATACCACCCCATAGCTGAAGCTCTCTGGGCGGTTCACAAAAATTAAAACCATGAAATCATTTAAAAAATATAAAACAAGCCACAATCTAAAAACACAAAATAACATACAATATAAAAACACAACCAGAATAAAACCAAGCAGCAGGAATTAATACAGATTAAAATACAAATTTTAAACAGCAAGGATTAAAATTGAGTTAATTTAACTGTTAAAATACTGGGAGAATAAAAAGGTCTTCACCTGGCGATGAAAAGAGTACAAAGTAGGTGCCAGGCGAACCTCTCTGGGGAGCTCATTCCACAGCCGGGGTGCCACAGCAGAGAAAGCCCTCCTCCTAGTGGCCACCTGCCTAACTTCCTTTGGAAGGGGCTTACAGAGAAGGACCCCTGTAGATGATCTTAGGGGGGAACTCAACTATGTAATCTCCACCCTTGTTATCCAGCCAATAAAACTTCCCAATCCCTTCTACCATCTTCAGGTTGTACCCTAATCCCTGGTTGGCTAAATTGCTGACCAACAGATTCCCTGCATTGAGCTTTAATTTATTCACCCATATCCAATCTTTCACTGCATCCAGACAATGGTTCAGGAATTTCACACTTCCTTGGCATCAGTTGAAAAAGAGAGATAAAATAAGGTATCAATTTAGGGTGACCATATGAAAAGGAGGACAGGGCTCCTATATCTGTAACAGTTGCATTGAAAGGGGAATTTCAGCAGGTGTCATTTGTATGCATTTGTATCCATCACAACAGTTAAAGCTGTGGGAGCCCTGCCCTGTTTTGCATCTGGTCACTCTAATATAGTTCCTGCTAGGGCTGTGCACCCCCCCCCCCGATCCAATTGAGATCTGGATCTGTCAGGTCCGAATTAGGCCCGATTCACTTCAGATTGCTTCAGACCTCCCTGATCCAATTTGGATCTGGATCTGAAGTGAGATTCGGATGCCTCATTTTCCCCATAGACTTGCATTGGGGGAAAGAAAGGGCTATAACTTCTTTATTTTTAAAGATATAAAAATGAAACTTGGACACATTGCAGATGGGCTGTAGGTAATCATGTGTACAAAATTTCAGAAATGTAGGTGCAAGCGTGTAGTGGCTATGCATTTTTGAAATATGATCAAGAAATGCCTATAACTTATTTATTTTTCAAGATACACACATGAAAGTTGTGCGCATTGCAGATGGCATGTAAGTAATCATGTGTGCCAAATTTCAGTAACATAGGTTCAGGCGTTTACTTGCAAGATTTTTTTAAAAAATGCATTTTTCCAGACAATTCAGAAGTGCTATAACTTTCTCATATTTCAAGATACACACATGAAAGTTGGGCACATTGCAGATGGCATGTCGGTACTCATGTATGCCAAATTTCAGACACAAAGGTGCAGTTGTTTACTCCAAACACTCTTTCTCCAACAACATCTACCCCACAAAGAGAAATAAAAAAGGAAGCAGCAGATTTCCCTGATTCAAAAGCCCTTCACCACCATTGTGATTGGAGGCTGCTGGGAGACTTGAGCAGGATTGGGGGATACTTGAGTGTTCAGCACGATTGGGAGATGAAGCTGTCAATCACAACCCCCCTTCTCCCTTCTCCCCCACCATTTTTGAACTTTTAAAGTAAAAATTCCTTGCGAGTAAACGCCTGCTCCTCTGTGTCTGTCATTTGATACACATGAGTACCTACATGCCATCTGCAATGTCCCCAAGTTTCATGTTTCTATCTTTAAAAATAAAAAAAGTTATAGGTGTTTCTTCTTTCCCCCAATGCAACCATATGGGGAAAAACACAGGCCAAAGTTATCATTTTTCAAAAATTTATACCTACCAAATGCCTGCACTTCTGTGTCTATAATTTGGCACACATGGGTACCTACATGCCATCTGCAATGTGCCCAAGTTTCATGTGTGTATTGTGAACAATGAGAAAGTTATAACACTTCTGGATTGCCTAGAAAATTGCATTTTTAAAAATTCCTTGCGCGTAAACGCCTGCACCTCTGTGTCTGTAATTTGGTACACATGAGTACCTACATGTCATCTGTAATGTGCCCAACTTTCATGAGTGTATCTTGAAAAATAAAGAAGTTATAGGTGTTTCTTGATCATTTTTCAAAAGTTCATAGCCACTACACGCTCGCACCTATGTTCCTGAAATTTTGCACACATGAGTACCTACAGCCCATCTGCAACATGCCCAAGATTCATTTTTATATCTTTAAAAATAAAGAAATTATAGCCCTTTCTTTTCCCCAATGCAAGACTATGGGGAAAACTCTTAAAATGGCATCCGAATCTCCAGATTGATCTGGATTGATTTGGACTGATCTGATCTGATCTGGATCGATTTGTACCTCCCCTGATCTGATTCAGATCTGGTTTTTGAGGTCTGAATCACCTCGATCTGCTTCGGATTTGGGATCCGAATCAGGATCTGTGCACAGCCCTAGTTCCTGCAGCTTTAATTGTTGTGATGAAGAGGGAACGTTACCAGGTGCTGCATGCACGCAAATATCACCTGCTGAAATTCCTTTTCTACGCAAAATACAAGAGCCCTGTCCACCTGTTCATATGTTCACCCTAGTGATGAGGCCCAACTCCAAAACTCTAGATGACTTTTCCCAGTGGCTTCATGTAAATGGTAAAAACTGTAGGGGGCAATATTGAGTCCTGAGGAATGCCATACTCTAATGGCCACAGGGCAGAACAATTGTCCCCCAGCACCACCTTCTGATCACGTTCAAACAAACAGAACCAGAACCACTGTAAAGCAGTGCCCCCAAATCCCATATTAGCCAAATAGCCCAGAAGGATATCATGATTGATGGTACTGAATGCTGCTGAGAGGTCCAGCAGAACCAATGTGGATGCACTCTCCTTGATCAGTTCTCAGCATAGGTTCTGTCCACAAACCAGACCTGAATCCAGATTGGAACGGAACTAAATAATCAGCTTTATCCAAGAAAACCTGGAGTTGCACTGCACCCACTTACTATATGACCTTATTTTAAAAGACTGGAAACTTGCCAGTAGTTATCGAGGGTGGTATATACATTATATATAGCAGGCTTGTTTAGACAACGCACTAAGTTATAGTTAGGCCATTAACCCTTTTGCAGCAAATGGTTAGTCATGGTTCACTCAACATGCTAAGCCATAATGTTTAGCTTAAAATGCTTAACCACCGTGACTTAGTATGTCATCTGAACAGGATCAGTGTATAGTTCAGAGGAAGCACCCAAGCCTTCAGACTAAAGGAACTGTACAAGCCCTAAACTTAGCTGATGAAGTTGCAGGAAGATTTTGGACCTAAAAGAGTTTAAGTTGAGGCAGGCTTCCTTTATAAAACCTCACTAAACTCTCCTCCTAGCCAATGTGATTGTTAATTGCCCCACACTAACCCTGCCCCCAATTCTAATTGCAATCACATGGGGTGGGAGCTTGACTATGCTTCATTTCATTAAAGCCAGAAAACACAGTCAGATAAACTTTGGGTAACACTAGTATGAGTGGCTAATAGGCTAATAACTCAAGTACTAAATAGGAAACTGAAATTTTAGAACCCAGGTTTTGTGGTCTTTTCCACAGTGCAATAGAAATCTCTCTGAGGTGAGAATAGGATTTTTAGAGGACAACTGGATTTTTAGAGGACAACTGAAAGCTCACAAAATCTTGTTTTACATTATGATCTAGAGGAGAGAACTTCTTAGAAATGTAATGCTTGGTTTGTAACACATACAGGCTGGCCAAAATTGTTTTGTGAACTTTGGTAACATCACCATGGGCAGCTTTATCTACAAGCTAGAGAACAAGGAAAGGGGGAAAAACTAGTTTCAAGGAAAATAGCTCTACTTTCTGTCACAGAAATAGTCAGAGCACATATTGCCAGTTTCAACTATTATAAGTTACCTATTTGATCAAAGTAAATTTCATATCTCCACTATAATTGCTCTAAAATGTCTGGTATAAGTCTTCATGCAGTTAAGATATGGCTAAGGTGTGCAATGAGTGCTCATTATCCCTCTGTGGAAACATATCAGGGACTTTTGGAGTAACATTACAGAGGAATATTTAAGTGCATTGACTTCATTTTACCTACACAGCCCCTTAAGTCACTAGCAACTTTTCTAAATAACTACACTTACTCTGTGTGATCTTCTATGTACTTTTGCATACTGATAAAGGTGCTTGATCTCTAATTCAGGAGTTTCATTTACAAAATAATAGTTTTTTCTAAATATTTCAAGTATAAGGAGGCAAAGGCAACTAAGAAGACTAGCATCTACTTTACACATGAAATCAATTTCCCATTGGCTTTCTTTAAATACACTACTTGTCAGGCACAGCTCTCTCATAACATCAGCAACCAAACACATGTTAAAGAATCAGCAAACTTCTTTAGTACAGCAGAACACAAATACAGGCACCCCACTAGAGCCCACAGAGCAGAGTTCTTCATGAGCCCAATTTCAAATAAATTTCAATAATCCCAACAGGAGCCAAAAACAGGATCTTAAAGTCCAGTGATTTAATCCAAGACAGGGTCCCAAGGCATAGGATTCAAGGCATGGAACAGTTCAAGGTTCAAGGGCAGTCCAAGCAAAACAGTGTCCGGAATCAGTGACATTGTACTCACAAGTTTTGTTTGCTTGCTTTTTGTCTATATGCCCACATTTATGTGGCAGTGGAGCAACTAGAGTTCCTCACTTGATAATCCAGCACTATGGAAAAATGTTGCCTGGAGTTGAGAACTTCACCGGACCGGTTGCATTTCCTTTTGCCTTTTCAGCTGTCAGCATTGTCTGGGAGACAGTCTTGGGCACATCCTTTCCTCGGCAAAGTCTGTCTCCTGGCCACTTATCAAAGATAGGCTGACCATATGAAAAGGAGGACAGGGCTCATGTAACTTTAACAGTTGTAGAGAAAAGGGAATTTCAGCCAGTGTCATTTGTATGCAATTAGTTCCTGGTGAAATTCCCTCTTCATCACAACACTTAAAGTTGTAGGCACTATACTAGAGTGACCATATACAAAAGAAGGCAGGGCCCCTGCAACTGTAACATGAGACCTGTCCTCCTTTTCATATGGTCAGCCTAAACAAGAAGCTACTGTGCCCCCACCAACATGCCCCAAATATTCAAAATGGCAGCTGTTGCTGTAATGAAAAGCCCCACAGGGAAATTCACCAAATGGTGGCTTCTTGTTATGTGTGAACTGGGCCAAGGCCTCTTACACACAACAGAAGTGAGGGCTAATAGTTAATCCACAGGGTCTTCACTGTATAGAATGATTAAATATTATCCGATTCTACCAGCAAACTACAGGTTGACCTATGGGAAGCAAAAGTAATCCCTGATAAATCTCCATCTTGATTCTTGACCTGGAACTCAGATTCGATATACCAAACACATCTTCCTTGAGGTCAGTCTTGCAATTTATTGGGAAAGCAGTAGAGGTGGCAGGTATAGTCATGTGAGCTGGCACTCAATTAGCTTTATTTATATTGTAATGGGCATGGCTGTGTCTCTCAGACACATTGTGAAGAAACAACTCTTGGGGGTAGGGAACCAATGAATGTTAATATTGGACAAAACACCCTTAGAATGTCAGAAGAAATGGATATTGAGAATGAGGCCCATTTAAGCCTTGAAGAAAGTATTTGGCTGTGATTTAGAGAGGTTCTAAAAATAGAATGTTTGAGAAGCAGTTTTGGAGTGCTATGTTCCAAGAACTTGTTAGATTTGGGGTTTTCAAGTAATGTTTGCTTTGAAAATAGTCTTGCTGTTGCACTGCTCCAGTCATTGTTCGACCTAGAAAGGTTTTTACAAGAAGATGTCTAAAATGGTTGCTCTGCCAAAGAATATTGGTTCTGCAAAGGCTGCTCTAAACTTTCGGTTATGGTCTGGTTGTAACACAGTTACTATCCAAGTCTGTATTTCAGTACATCTTGTTCAAACCTTTTCCATTTCATCTGATTCATTTAGCAATTCTTTTTGCTAACAGACCCCAAGAACTTCATTTGCAAGTCTATTGACATCAGAAAGGATGTATGCTTTCCAAAAGGGATACATTGGAGACATATTAACTTCACTGGCAATGTTTAGTTGAACTCTTAATATTCCAGCCTTGCTGAATTTCAAAGACGGTAGCAAATCATGATCAGCTGTAGTCACAAAATGAACATGCTACTTCTGGGAACATGAATGCAAATTAAAAATCTTAAAACAGCTACATTTGTTTAAAATGAAGTAAAAAGTGAGAATAGAATACCAGTAATGCATGATTTAGAGGAATTTTTCAGTGTTAAAATGTGGGCTTCCCTTATGACTGAGGGATGTGACAAGCAGTATTTAATAACACCAAATATTTCCAGTCTACATGTGATGTATTGGTTCTATGTTCTTTTAATCGGGTTTGTGTATTTTATGTTTGATGTTGTTCTCCGCCTCGATCTGGAGGGAGAGGCAGGTAATAAATTATTATTATTATTATTATTATTATTATTATTATTATTATTATTTGCAAGATCTATTCATTATAAGCACACCATCAGTAAGCCATCCTGGAAAAGGGAAGGAGCAGTATATGGAGAGATATGAATAAAGATTAATAAGGTGTCCGAGTGTCTCTTGCATAGAGAAGAAAAATACTTTTTCTTTAGCAGTGTCATGCCTTTCCCTAATGCCACTGTCTCAAAGAAATAGTCTGATTCAGAGACAGAAGAATCTGATTTAGGGCCTAGTCAAGTTTTGGATTGTCAGAGCGCTTGGAATTTGCCTCTGCTTGGTTTCACAGTAAGTTGTGATGAGGGAGAAGCAACTCTTCTACCCAACAGCCACAATGAGCTCAGGAAGGAGCAGCTAAATTGCCCCAGCCTGACGAATGTTCTTTGATAGGCTGACAATATGAAAAGGAGGACAGGGCTCATGTAACTTTAACAGTTGTAGAGAAAAGGGAATTTCAGCCAGTGTCATTTGTATGTAATTAGCTCCTGGTGAAATTCCCTCTTCATCAAAACAGTTAGAGGCTGCCTCTACAAGAGAGGTTTAAAGCTCTTTCAAGGTGCTTTAAAAAATGTACCTCCACAAGAACGGAGCACAAATCGGGCGTAGAGGCGCGTTATCTCTCCGATTATGCGCATTATCAAATGCGCGTTAAATCGCGAGATTTATTTTGCTCTGGCCGTTAAAGTGCATTTTGACTGTGTGAACAAGCGCTTATGCTCATTAACTACTTGTAAAGCGCATTTTGGTCATCCGTTAATCCGCTTCACCGCCTCTCGCCGCCTCTTGTGCAGAGGTATTAGGTGTAAATGCGCTTCAGCGATTATGCGCATAATTGCCTAACCGGGCACAAAAGCAAATTCTTGTAGAGGGGGCCACAGTTGCAGAGGCCCTGCCTTCTTTTGTATATGATCACTCTAGAATAGTGCATGCACCTTTAACTGTTGTGATGAAGAGGGAATATCACCAGGAACTAATTGCATACAAATGACATTGGCTGAAATTCCCTTTTCTCTACAACTGTTAAAGTTACATGAGCCCTGTCCTCCTTTTCATATGGTCAGCCTATGCCATATAGAAAGTTACAAAAAGATCTCAGTAGTTCACAGGATTGATTCTAAGGCAACACTGAAATTAGCTTAACAATGTATACTGTAGAACTGAGTTATTGTTTCTTTCATTGGTACAAAAGGGAGAAAAGGAGTCTGTGAAGTCTTTGTGTTTGCTTGCCATTCCCTCCTCTCTATTATGAGTTTCTTTTATGTTCAACCTCTGCCATTCGATCTGAAATTGCTCAGTGTGAAACAAGACAAACATGGGCACCATACATCAGGATACCCCCTGCTTTCTAATGGAACATCCTGCAGGTTATTTAGCTGTGCTTTTTATAAGAGGTCTTGGTCTATTATTTTCATCAGCTAGTCCGCTGGAAAATAAAAGGAGCAAGTGCCAAATGCTCATGGAACAGCTTAGCAATCAGCTCTGACGTGAATTACCTCATTCTATTTAATGGGGGGGGGGAAGGTACATTATTTTCCTGCTCTCTAAGCTCATGAAATAGATCAGAACACAGTGGGTCAAAGAAAGCTGCTTATCTGTAGGCCATTTCATGCTTGATTTGTGTGTGTGTGTGTGTGTGTGCTACGTTCAGATACACAAATGCAGGAGCAAAATGATATAAGTATCAGGTCAGTATCATCTGTTGGATTGAAAGTATGTGCTACAATAGGGATGAGAGTCCATGCAAAGTTTTCCTCTGCCCCTTTTGCAATGTGTAGTAGAATTTACCCCCAGGCACAGACATCACAGTGTTATGCGTTTCTCTGCCCCTCACCAGTAGCAGTCATGGTGCCATCCTTTCCCCAATGCTGTTTAACATTTACATGAAACCGCTGGGAGAGATCATCCAGAGGCATGGGGCGGGGTGCTATCAATACACTGATGACACCCAAATATATTTCTCTATGCCTTCGACAACATCGTCAGCTAAGGATAGTGTGTCTCCTCTGAATGAATGCTTGGAGGCGGTAATGGGCTGGATGAGGAAAAACAAACTGAAGCTGAATCCAGACAAGACGGAGGTGCTCGCTGTCAAAGGCCCCAACCTGGGTTTGGAGGTGTGTCAACCAGTTCTGGATGGGGTTACACCCCCCGTGAAAGACTGTGTTCGCAGCTTGGGGGTACTCCTGGATCCGTCGCTCCAGATGACAGCTCAGATTGATGCGACGGCCAGGAGTGCCTGCTATCAGCTTCGGCTGATACACCAGCTGCGCCCCTTCCTAGAGTTGGAAGACCTAAAGACGGTAGTGCACACACTGGTAACTTCGAGGCTTGACTTCTGCAATGCGCTGTACATAGGGCTACCTTTGTGCCTAGTCCGGAAACTTCAACTAGTTCAAAATATGGCAGCCAGGTTGGTCACCGGTACATCTAGGGGTGACCACATTACACCAGTTTTAAAATCACTTCATTGGCTGCCCGTCAGTTTCCGGGCAAAGTAAAAAGTGTTGGTTGTTACCTTTAAAGCCCTACATGGTTTGGACCCAGGCTACCTACGGGATCGCCTTCTCCCGTACAATCCACCCAGCACACTTAGGTCCTCTGGGAAGAACTTACTCAAGCCAGCCAGAACTAGGCTGGCGAGTGTTACCCAGAGGACCTTCTCTTCCATCGCTCCCAGACTATGGAATGTTCTGCCGGAGGAGATTAGACAAATTAGCAGTCTTCATGAATTTAAGAGAGTCATGAAGACTGCTCTCTTTCGGCAGGCCTATCCAGATGAATTTTAAGATGTTTTAATGATGTATTTTCTCTTGTTTTTATTTTTTTTTGTTTGTGATTTTTGTATTTTACATTGGGTTCCCCACCTCGATCTGAAGGGATAGGCGGGTTATAAATTATTATTATTATTATTATTATTATTATTATTATTATTATTATCTGGAACAGGAGTGGGGAAATGCAACATCAGGACTTGAGAATGACTTACTACATGTAATAAAGTGGGAGGGAGACAATTTGACACATGGCCACCATTTTTGCCATTACTCAAATATATCATAACTTGACGTTCCGCTCTAAAAGTTATGCAAGTGTCTGTTTTGCCATCGTGTCAATGGACAGTATCCAACCCTGTCATTCTACTCTGAAACTCAAATATTCCTAGCAGCGCTCCACCAACTTTTCCCACTGAGCTTTAAGTTTGAGCATTGGCTTGCACAACCACACATGTGCAAATATAACTTTAGTTGAGTTCTCCTCCTACACATTGTTCAGAACCTAGTTCTGCTAGTGCAATGGCATTTTTGCTAGTGGAATGACACAGCTGGATCCTGCCCAGTGTGCATATATTTATGACGTGCTGTGTGCGGCCTTCCCCACTACACCTCTTCTCTCACTGCAACATCCTTCTAAAGCAAGTTGAAGCTGGGAAGTCCTACACCCCTGGAACCTCTCACTGTTCAGAGAAGTGGAGAGAGCATAGTAATATATGTTCATGTTTTTTCACCTTTCATTCTGCACATGCATTGATTCAGATAAAATTAAAAGCAAGCTATACAGGACAGGAAACTTTCACTTATAATCCACTTTACTATGGAGGTAAAATTATTTTCTTAGGACCCAGTTGCCTTTGAACAGACATCACTTGTTTCTTACAAAAAAGCAGAAAGACTAGTGGTCAGCATGTGTGTGTGTGTGTGTGTGTGTGTGTGTGTGTGTGTGAAAAAGAGCCTGTTCACATCCCATTCCCTAGAAAATGAAATTCAAAAGCAGAAGCAGTAGAAAATGGTAGGCTTGTCATTCTGATTTTAAATCATTTCCCTGACATTTTCAATAAAGTTCTCCTGAGATAACCTGAATATGCTGGAAAGAAAACAAAGGAAATTAATTCAGAGAAAAACCTCCTACCTCCAAAATTCCTCATATCTGCTATCTGTTGCCTGCTGCTCACTGTTGGTATAAAGGTCATATCTACTTTTGCATATACTGCCATTTCTTTGGATCCCTATGCAAATATAGTAAATGAGGCAAGCATGTTATTTTGGAAGCTTTGAATGGATTAGTCCCAGAGCCAGGCCAGGATTTATTTACCCGAAGAATGCAAAAGCTCTGTGAATTTTTGTTTGTTTGTTTATATATGACAGAAGTTCTCAGAAAAGTGAGTCTTACAAAATTCTAGTGGTGGGGAGCTGCATGATGATACATCAATATGGCTGCCGCGCTATTATGTAGTTGCCACATTTAAATATGCATAAATTCTCACCCATTTATGCTACAGAGATGATTTTTTTTCCTGAAATGTTTCAAATTTAATGACAAATACTTTTTGTAATTACACATTTTTGTTAACTCCATTAGTTTTTGAAATAATTTCATTTGAACATATAAAATCAGTGTTCACATTGATTGTGTGTGACATTTAGCCATGATGTACTCAAAAACTATACGACTTTCAAAAGAATACTCAAGAACAAAAAAGTTGCATTTTTAATGAGGATTAAGAAAATGTATAATAACATGGGGTTTACCCCAACGCTTAGGGAATTAGGAGTGACATCTCATTATATGTCCACTTTCTCAGGATTGTATGATTTTACAGTTTATCATACAGGGCTTTCATTTCAAAAGTATCCACCCAAAATATCTCTTGATCTGATGCACAGATCATTTTGAACATGTTCAACTGTGATTTTTACAGTTGAACATGTTCAAATGTTCTTTACAAAATTTGAAACAGGACGAGTATGATGATATATATAAAAAAGACTATTTATTAGGTTGAATTGTTTTTAACAAATGTTTTTAAAATCTTCAGCAAAAATTTACAATTTACAAAATAAAAACTATGTTCTGTGAGAAGGGTTAACAAATAAATTTCATTGGATGTCCTCTTCACTGTCATTGAAACTGCTATCATCAGTGTCAAAATCACTTTCCTCATCTTCTTTTTCACTGTCCTCTTCTGTGGCCTTTTCAAGTTTCTCTGGGAGTGTTGGACCATCGTACCATTTGATGTGGTACCTGCCATTTTCCAAGTACCAGCTGTGTTCAGTAGGATCAAGCCCATCGTCAGGTTTTCTACAATCAGCTCATTTCCAAAGCCATGACACTGAATTGCTTCTTTTAATCTTTTGGATCAATGCAGGTTTAGATGGAGGCAGCATTGTTGGGTCAATCCCTTTAACTTTGGAGAATGCCTTAGACTGGATCTTAGGTGTTGTTTACTTCATAAATAGACTGCATCTTACTTCACTCACAGAAGAGTATCTAGGGTGGCCGTACATGGCACAGACAAATTTATCCAACCCAGCTATCTTTTCTTCAGTTAAAGTTAATGACTCACCTAGCTGGCTGAGAATTTCTTGGAATTCATGATTCTTTTTCATGATTTCAAATGGTTTAACTTTTCCCTGTCTTGCAAATGCAGCTGTGAAATCAGACCCTGTAAAAGTGTGGTAGCCAGACAAGGCCTCTACCAGATCATGTCTGATCTTCTCTGTGATACAAGTGACATTGTATACAAGTTATACTCGCTGGAGTAAATAAATCCTGCCTGGCTCTGGGACTAGATGCTTTTGTGATACCTTCCATAGCCATGATGCCAAAGGTTGTCAACTGTTCAAACAGCATCTGTATCTGGTTACCAGGCCTTCTCATTTGCATACATACAAAAAACTCACATTTATACACACATGTAATGAAGTGGGTCTTAAAGGGGGGCTCTAAAATGAAGTATTGTGTTTACACAGTGGACTTATGCACTATGTTCTTAGAAAATGGAAAGTATCTACTATGAAGAGAAAAACAAATGCTTGATTAGTATATCCATCCCCTAGCATGGGCCAGTATAGCAATTCTAATGGACCTAACAAGAAAAGAGATAGTTAGCTGAAGAATTGGGGAAGTTAGCTGAAGATTTGGGAAGTTAGCATTTGCATATTTTGCCCAAATGGAGGGAACAACCTTATTTAATTTAATCAAAGAGGAAGCAGGTACATTCCACATCTCCTTTTATGCAGTAAACATCTTTCCTTGCAGCTCTTAGTCCTTGCCTTCTAGAATGAAATGGATTCCTGAGCCAAGGAGCCAAGGTAATGTTGATGCCCAGGACATATGCCAGAGAATGAGACTGCTTGTGCCACATCTTTAACAGCAGCTTGATTTGCAAGAGTTATGTTACTGCTACAGAAACCTTTATACCATACCAATGTCAGAAAGGAGCAAACCATTTCAGTATTCAGCTAATCCTCGGCCACCACCAGAAGGTGGATTGCTGATTTGCCTTGCCCTGAGACTTGGGGGAAGTGTGTGTGCTTCAAACTGCAGTATTCATGGCCATACAACTGGACCATTTCTTTGTGCCCCACTGTGCCTCATGCAGCATCCCCAGTAAGGGTGTGTGCAAAGCCCCCCCCCCAACAATGTAGTGGAGAAGAAGTCATATTCTTCAGAAACAAGAGCATATAAGTCAGCATTCCAAAAACTGGAGTGAAATTCTGATTGGGAGAATTTCACATGCATTCTTAATATGGTCCAGATTTTGAGGATCAGGAGTTTCATTTCATTGCTACTAATGTTTGTGTTCTTGCTAAGCATTACAATGACTAAAAAATATGGGAAGCTGCCATCTTGGTTTCAAATCCAGCACCTAACCCTTCTACCTCATGGTTTTGAAAAGCAATAATTCAGAGATATCCTCTTGAGTTTGGACCTCCAGCAAAATTTTCTATTGAACTGCACTCAGTGTGGATAGCAATCTAAAAATATTGCCTGAGAAGGGAATAACATGTTTGGGTCTGATTTGACAGCTTGTGGATTAGGTTGCATCATTAAAATACTGTCTAAATCGAGGCTCTGTCACTTATTAGGGAGCAAAATTCTCATCTCCTTCCAGGTGTAGGAAGGTGAATAAAGCATTTTATTATCCACAGAGTGTCAAATGTTGAGGTTCACTTTTCAGCAGCTAAGAAAATGATACCCAAGTATGAATGCTAATGTTTATTTTGCATCAGGAAACAACCTATTGATTTTTGCCTTATCAGAGTGTACAGTTATTTTCCTACTTCATTCTGAGATCCTTTAAAATATTTTAAATATGTCATCCACCTTCATTCATTTTCTCCATACTCAACATAATAAACTCCTACAATATCAAATACTTGCAGTCAAGACTCTACATTTTCGTTGTAATTACTCTATAAGCAGATCATATTATTCATTCCTTTATTTATTTTAGCAACTTGTATACCCCCACCTTTCAATAAGTTCTCAGGGCAGCTTCCCCCAAAAAGAAAAAAATGCCCCCCAATTTTAAACAAAAACAAATTAAAATCAACACAACTTAAAAGAGCAGTCTAAAATTGATCAATAGATACAAAACAGTTTTGAATTTTAAAATCCCAGGAAAATAAAATGGTCCTTTGCCTGATGGAGAAATGACATCATAGTAGGACCCAGTAAGACACCACTGACCCCTTTCCCCATTAACCACCCCAGTCCCCCGTTGTGCCTTTGTTGAAGATTGTAGGGTAGGGACACATGGAAAAAGTCATTCCTCAGGTACCCTGATCCCTAGCCATGAAGGGCTTTAAACATCAAAACCAGCAGCCACATATTACTTCGAGTATTGGAGACAGTGTGCCTTGGAAAACAAGTTGCTGGGGAACATGAGTGGGCAGTTGCTATTGAACCAGAGACAGCTGGTTAGCCACTGTGGGAACAAAATGTTGAACTAACAGGGAACTAGACTAATGAACTTTGGTCTAATGCAGCATGACTCTTCTGTTCCGAAACCACCAGGATTACAGTTTATAATTTTCCAGAAATTAAGAATTTCAACTAAACCACATGTATTCAAGCACCAAGAAAGGTACTGATTTGTTACTTTAAAGGAGCAATTTAGGGATTAGTGAGGTAGAACTACAATGAGTTTTACCAATTTGCTTTAAGGAGTGATTCTAAAAAGCTAGTTATCAAAAGTGGAACTTTCATTTCCAAATTTAAATTCTGCTATTTATCTATGTTTACTGAAGTTAATTTACATTGGGCTTGACTCTAGAAGTATTCAGACAAAATCATATGACACTGAATAGTTAATATATTTCATTTTTGGAATAGATCTCTTGCCACAAAGCCCATTTCAACAGTGGTTTTGAACTCACAGAGAAGTAATTATTTGTTGCAATGCTGCTGCTAGCTAGAAAATTGTTCCCTTGAGATTGTGTGAGTTTTCTTTCTTCTTCAATTGTCTACTTCTTTCTGCTAATGCTATTACCAGATTTCAAAAGCTGAAACTTTGAAACAAAACCTGCACTATATTGTAGCAGAAGACGAGGGGACCCATTGCTGTGTTCAGAGAGCCTGCCTTTCCACATAAGATGTGATCAGCCATGCCCAAGGTGACACAGTATATTTATTACCTGTAATGTGATGGTAGTCAAAAGGGTTAAATTGGATTTAACCCTGTGCCTGCTTTTCCTCTAAATTACTCAAAGTTCTAGATGTTCTCTGATTGTATTCTTAATGTATTGGAGTTTTTATTTTATTTTTTTATCAAACTCTCCATCTTCTTATTAGTAATGCAAAAAACAAGGACTGGTGTGAGGGAGAAATGGGAAAAAGAGGGGGAAAGTGTCTTCTTGTATGTTGAGGATCCAAGTATGTGACCTATAGGCCTCAGTTAACATAGACAGCCTGTCAAGGCAATCCAGGTTTGTATCTGGCCCATACAAGGTTGTCAACAGAAGACAGCTAACTTGTACATGGATGAGATAGCCAGTTCTTCAGTCCTCTAATGATAGGATAGGACGGAGCCTTGTGGTACACCATGCAACAGCTCCTTCTTTGAGGAGCAACTATCTCCAAACATCACCATCTGGAACTTGCCTGAGAGGTAGGACCAGAACCACTTAAGCATAGTGCCCCCAATTCCCAATCCCCTCAGGTGTTCCAGAAGGATACTATGGTCAATGCTATCAAAGCCGCTGAAAGATCCAGGAGTACCAGCAGGGACACACTCCCCCTGTTAATACTCAAGTGTAGATCATCCACTAAGGTGACCATAGTGATCTCAACTCCATATCCTGTGCTGAAGCTAGTTTGACATGGGTCTAGAAAATCTGTATCATCCAAAACTGCTTGGAGTTGGAAGGCAACTGCCCTCTCAATCACCTTGCCCAGAAACAGAAAATTCGATATTAGTCTGTAGTTATTAAGGTCCAGGGGGTCCAGGGAGGGCTTTTTTAGAAGCAGCCGTACCACCGCTTCTTTTAAACATGATGGAAAACTCCCCTCCCTGAGACATGCATTAATAATATGTTGTAGTTGTAGTCTAATTGCATCTCCTCCCTGGGTGACCAGCCAAAAAGTGCAGGGATCAAGAGGGCACATTGTCCTCCTCACTCAACCAAGCACCTTGTCTACATCCTCAGTACTCACCAACTGAAACTGATCCAGTGTAATTCTACTCACGGAGTTGCTGGACACTCCATTGTCAGCCTCTGCTATAATTTCAGCAACTTAGTTGGCTCTTATCCGAGAGATTTTATCTGTGAAATGATCGTTAAAGGCATCACAGCGAACTACTGAAGGCTCTAAGATTAGGTTCGGGGGTAAGGTGCCTGGGTTAGACCCCTCACCACCCTGTACAGTTCTGCTGGACGCGAATTTGCAGACACAATGGCTCAATTTGGATGACATATTAGGCAACGGAGGGGTAAATAATGTACTGACCATGCGTTAGGCAGGAGGAGCTCCACAGACGACATGCTGCAGCTGGCACTGCTTGGAACCGGCAAATGCCCCAGCTGCTACGAACTTGCGGTGGCCATTTTGGTTGCAGCCTCTCCTCCGTGTCCTCCACACATATCCCAGCAGGCACTGTGAGTTCTGCCAGCTGCATAGATTGGCCGGGGGGGGGGGGTTGGCTGCTCTAGGAAGCAGAACTCTATTCCGAAATGGAAAAGTCCATGGAGAGAGGAGGGGCAGAATTCGGACGACACTTTAAACAACGGGGCTTTGGACTAAACAATGTGCAAGCCTGTTGTTTCGCTCCATTGTTTAAAGTGCCTGATTAACGTACTGTCAGTTGTGTGTACGTTGTGTGTTGCCCCCAAACGACACAATAAGCAACACAACTGACGATTGTTCCCCCCCTCCTCCGTTGCCTAATGTGTCATCCGAATTGAGCCAATGTATGCAGAGAAGAAAGCTGTCTTCTCTGCATGTATTGCCACCCCATTTGAACAAAGATGTTGTCTATGTCATGTCTTGTTGGATGTATGTTGAGTTTTCCGCCATCGACACTCCAGTCATCGTCCTTCCTGCTTCAACTCCCTGAGATCGTCTGTGTACCAGGGTGCCCGGTTAGAAGTGGGTTGGAGAGAACATTTGGGGGCGATCGTGTTGATAGCCCTAGTTAGGTCTTGATTCCATCTATTGACCAGGATCATCGACAATACCAGCCATAGAACCCTCTAAAGCTTTCTAGAATCCAAGAGGATCCATCAGCCTTCGAGGGCGGATCATCTTAATAGGTTCACCACCCCTGCAGGGGTGGGAGGTAGCCATGATACTAACCCTGACCAGAAAATGGTCTGTCCATTACAATGCAGAGGTATTTATCACCTCCGCCCACAGATCCTTCTGTTCTGAACTGAAAACAGCATCGAGGGTGTGACCTGCTGAATGTGTTGGTCCAGAGACCAATTGGGATAGGCCCATGTTTGTCATGGATGCCATGAACTCCCGAGCTGCACCTGACAAACTGGCCTCAAATTGGATGTTTAAGTCGCCCAGGACGAAAAGCCTGAGCGACTCCAACACCAGCTCCGAGACCAGTTCTGTGAGCTTGGCCAGGAAGTCTGCTAGGCAGTGGAGTGGCTGGTGCACTAACAAAATCCCTAGTCTATCCCTGGCCTTCAGACTCAGGTATACACACCCAATGTGCTTCAGTTCCCAAACAGGAAATTGGTCAGGTTAAGGCTATCTTTGTAGACCACAGCTGCTCCCCCCTGCCAACTTTCCCTCACTTGTTCACTAACACAGTACCCAGCTGGGAGGGCCTGGGCCCATGTTGGACCACTGTCATCTCCCAGCCAGGTTTCTGTGAAGCATGCCAGGTCGGCCTCCTCATCTATAAGGAGGTCATAAATAATATTTGTTTTGTTTTAAACTGATTTGGCATTGCATAGGAGCAAGGAGAGGTTCTGTGGGTGGCCTGGTTAATTCTCCAAGGTCCTCGAGGTAGCAGGGCAACTGGAAGGTAAGATGGGTGTTAAGTATCTATCTCTCCATCCTCTGTAATGGCATTTCACCCTGCCATAACCATACCTCCCTCTGCCCTGCACAACACATTTTGCTGCTCCCTACACATTAAGCTCAGCTGGGCTCCCAGCTGCCTTGAGCCTCTCAGAGGGGTGGGTGGGGTGGTGGTAATGTCCCAGCAAGCATCTCTCACCCTCCTCCTCCCCTGCAGCTGTTAGCAACCTCTCCAGCAGTCTGCCAGGCAGAGGTCAAAGGCGGAGATGGCAGTGGGAATGATAGTAGCAGCTGCAGGCACTCCTCTCTCTCCCGTACAATGGTAGTGTCTTTCTTCTCTGCAAGTAAGATGGGGGTAGGATGTGAAGATTTGTTAAATCCATTCTGCTTGTCTTTTATACAGTTGTCTGCTCATTGATGAAATCTGAGTATTTGTAGGAGAATTTTATTTGTTTGCAAGTGTGCATTAGTGTGTGTATGCACACACACACACCACATAAAAAACTGGTCCACACAACTTGGAAAAAGCTGAGCCACTGCAGAATCCACAGATCAGATTCACAGAAATTCAATTTAATTTGAATCCAATGTAGATTTCTCAACATCCTTAGATAGGGGAAAGGTGTCAGGTTTTGCTCTCCCCATCATATCCTGTTTTGTCCTCATTATAATATTCTTTCCACACTATGCTTGTAGAATACATTTTCAAAAGGACACTCCACCAATGGAAAGAGAAATACTTGTGGGCCTGTTATGAAAACTCTTGAAAGTGGAAACAGGCAAATTATTAGAGCTATCTAATCACATTTTTAAAATGTATTGGATTCTTTAGGAAGATTCCACCTGCATTCTTCTCCTAAACATATAAAGTATCTGTCAGACCTGTTGGTAGTAACTGCCACAGCCATGACACTGTTAAAATGGAGTCTGCTGCATTATAAGCACATGGGAGAAAAAGAATAAAATGACTCGATAAAACAACGATGCCACAAATGAGAAACTGAAAAATATAAAAGAAAGGAGGCAGAAAGGACTTATCAGGTTCTCTGAGGTGAAAAACTCTTCAGAGAAAGTTCCATATGGCAATGCTACTCTCATAGCAGGCAGTCAAAAAATCTGAACAAATGTGGTAAGGCACTCTCCACTGCTCAATATCTTTCCTTGAGGAGGCAGCACATGAGCACCAATGCCTGAGATTTGTTCTAAAATATTCCTTAATTGGTGAAAGGCAGAACCCACATGAGGCCTGCAGAGAATGACAAAGAATCTGCTTCTAACCTTCGTAAGAGAGAAAGCTTCTTAGAATGTCTTTTCCAACAACAGTATCCTCCACAAATTCCCTTGTTCATGACAAGAAAATATGGGATTAGACTCTCATCAGGTGGGCAAATTCAATGTCAGAGTTCAGTTCCCATTGAACTAGGAGTGCGAACTGCACACCAGTGAAGTATTTTACTGCTGATGTTAATGTGGGTGTAGGCTGCTGCTGCTTCTGGAAAAGGTCTGCAAAAGAAAGCACCCATGGCGGGCGTATTCAGTTTTTAAAAACAAACAAGCAAAAATGCAAACGACATTAAAGTATATGTTTGTGCAACAAAGGGGGGAAAATAATATACACACAAGAAAAAGGGGGAAAATATACCAATTTAAGGTAAAAAAAATCAGACAATCATAACTGGAAGCTTAAAAAACCCACCTGTCTACTGCTGTGGGGAAATTTAGTCTTTACATATTCTGAAAAGGAGTATTTTGGAAGTGCCGTGTTAAATATGCGAAAATCAGTTATCCTTTCTGGACTCATTTACCTCTACCTCCTTTCCTGATTGCCTTCAAGTGATTGTCTTCAAGTAATCTTCCTTCTTTTAGAATCCATGCTTCAGAATCAATGTCTGGGACTTCCATTGATGGCTTTGTAGTTAATGAATTGAGTTTTGGCCAACATTTCAAACTTGCTTTTGGGAACCAATGTGATTCTTGACCTATCCCATGCTACTGTACTTGATCATACTCCTGAGTATGCCTGTCAGCAGTTCTTGTATGCAATCTTGCTCTATCCTTGTGTGTGTGTGTGTGTGTGTGTGTGCGTGTGCGTGTATTCATCTATCAGCATTATTTGTTTATTTTTAATAGGGATGTGCACACTCTAAAATAATGTATTTTATCATTATCGGAATTTCAGACCAAAAAAATTATCGTCTCCGATAATATCATAGGTTAATCATATCATCTTTAGGGGTGTGCACGGACCCCCCGGATCGGATCGGGACCCGGATCGGGACCTCCAATTTTGTCCCAGACCGGTTCGGACAAAATCGGAGGCCCCCCGGACCGGATCGAGTCCGATCCCGACCCAAAAATCGTACATTTTTGGATCGGCCGCCATTTTTTTCCCCATAGACTTGCATTGCAATGCAAGTCTATGAGGAAAAAATGGCGGCGGGTGGGTAAGGGGGGGCCTAACTCCCTCCCCCCCCGGGGCCGTCCGCTGTGGACGGCCCCGGCAGGTAAACCCCCTCCCCCGCGCTCCCTACCCCCCCTGGGGCCGCCCGCTTCCATCCGCTGGCGCCCGCGGGCGCCAGCGGATAGAAGCGGACGGCTCCGGGGGGGGGGTAAGCCCCCTTCCCCGCCACTGCTTACCTTCTCGGCCCGTCCGGCGCCGGCGGCTACTACCAGCGGGCTCCGCGGCCTACTCTCGAGTAGCGCGCCGGGTGATGACATCACCCGGCGCGCCATCCTAGAGCAGGCCGCGGAGCCTGCTGGGAGTAGTAGGCGCCGGCGCCGGACGGGAGCCGCCGGGCCGGGCAGGTAAGGGCCCCCCTCCCCCCTCCCCCCTCCGTGCGCCCCCTCCTCCCCTCCACGCACCCCCTCCTTACCTTTCCGGCCCGGCGGCTCCCGTCCGGCGCCGGCGCCTACTACTTCCAGCAGGCTCCGCGGCCTGCTCTAGAGTAGCGCGCCGGGTGATGACATCACCCGGCGCGCCATCCTAGAGCAGGCCGCGGAGCCTGCTGGGAGTAGTAGGCACCGGCGCCGGACGGGAGCCGCCGGGCCGGGCAGGTAAGGGCCCCCCTCCCCCCTCCCCCCTCCGTGCGCCCCCTCCTCCCCTCCACGCACCCCCTCCTTACCTTTCCGGCCCGGCGGCTCCCGTCCGGCGCCGGCGCCTACTACTTCCAGCAGGCTCCGCGGCCTGCTCTAGAGTAGCGCGCCGGGTGATGACATCACCCGGCGCGCCATCCTAGAGCAGGCCGCGGAGCCTGCTGGGAGTAGTAGGCGCCGGCGCCGGACGGGAGCCGCCGGGCCGGAAAGGTAAGGGCCCCCCTCCCCCCTCCCCCCTCCGCGCGCCCCCTCCTCCCCTCCACGCACCCCCTCCTTACCTTTCCGGCCCGGCGGCTCCCGTCCGGCGCCGGCGCCTACTACTTCCAGCAGGCTCCGCGGCCTGCTCTAGAGTAGCGCGCCGGGTGATGACATCACCCGGCGCGCCATCCTAGAGCAGGCCGCGGAGCCTGCTGGGAGTAGTAGGCGCCGGCGCCGGACGGGAGCCGCCGGGCCGGGCAGGTAAGGGCCCCCCTCCCCCCTCCGCGCGCCCCCTCCTCCCCTCCACGCACCCCCTCCTTACCTTTCCGGCCCGGCGGCTCCCGTCCGGCGCCGGCGCCTACTACTTCCAGCAGGCTCCGCGGCCTGCTCTAGAGTAGCGCGCCGGGTGATGACATCACCCGGCGCGCCATCCTAGAGCAGGCCGCGGAGCCTGCTGGGAGTAGTAGGCGCCGGCGCCGGACGGGAGCCGCCGGGCCGGAAAGGTAAGGGCCCCCCTCCCCCCTCCGCGCGCCCCCTCCTCCCCTCCACGCACCCCCTCCTTACCTTTCTGGCCCGGCGGCTCCCGTCCGGCGCCGGCGCCTACTACTTCCAGCAGGCTCCGCGGCCTGCTCTAGAGTAGCGCGCCGGGTGATGACATCACCCGGCGCGCCACCCTAGAGCAGGCCGCGGAGCCTGCTAGTAGTAGTAGGCGCCGGCGCCGGACGGGAGCCACCGGGCCGAGAAGGTAAGTGCCCCCCTCCTCCCCCCCCGCTGTCCACTTTCATCGGCGGGCGCCCGCTGGCGCCCGCCAATGGAAGCGGCGGTGGGCGCCAGTGGGCGCCTGCCGATCCGCCGATCCGCCGAACCGGTTCGGAGCTTTTTCGGACCGGTTCGGATTGGATCGGCCGATCCAGCTGCGGGATCGGAAATCGGATAATTTATCCGATTTCCCACTGGACCGGACTCGGATCGTGGATCGGGTCCGATCCAGTGCACATCCCTAATCATCTTCATGATAATTCTCGGAAATCTGATATTTAATTTGCAGCCCCATTGTGCCCTATAGAGCTGATTTTTTAAAGAAAAAAATGTCTATATCTTCTGTATTTTCAAAGTTACAGGCTTGAAACTTTGTCACAATGCTTATGGGGTATGCCTAAGTATGTGTATTATATTTGAGATAAATTTCATATAAATTTATATGAATTTATTAAAGAACGTTTAAGTTCTGATAGGTCAAAAGTTGCATGATCTTTCAAAAATTCATATAAAATACAGGGGTGGAGGGATTGATCTGAAATTTGGCACATATGTGTAGCAACATGTGCTAGACATGTGTATGAAATTTGAGATCGATCCCTCCAACCCTCGATTTTATATGATTTTTTTAAGATCCTGCAACTTTTTGACAGGTCTGAATGAACGCACATGGCGAGCTATCATTCTGACCTGTCAGAACTTAAACGATCTTTAATAAATTCATATAAAATTGAGGGTTGGAGGGATTGATCTCAAATTTCTTACACGTACTTAGGCATACCCCATAAGCACTGTGACCAAGTTTCAAGCCTCTAACTTTTAAAATACAGAAGTTATAGATTTATTTATATGGCAGTCCGATAAACTGATATAATCAGGCTGAAAATTATCGGATTGGATATTTATCGGAGGTTTTTCCATCGTATCATTAAACACATGCACGATAAAGAGCATATATCAGTATCGTACATTTTAACAATATGATACACATCCCTCATTTTAACATAGTATTTGGAATGTATTATCCATAAACCTTGTATAATGAATTCAATGAGGAATACTAATATGTGAGTAGAAAGGTGTTGCATAGATCATTTCTGGGGAGAAAGATAATTTTAGACTTTTGTCTTCTGCCCACTCTTGGCCTTGGGCTTTTCTACATGAGGCTTTGAACCCACCACTTTACTGAGGCTTCTGCTTCCACATTCTTTGTGGGATTAAGATCAACTCTATTACACATTTTTTTCCAGTTTTATCCCTTTCTCTGCCTTTCTATATGTTCCATTACACAACCACTTGGTGGTACTGTGGTATAGCAGAATTTCAGAAATACACTAGGGTTTCATGCCACTATTCAGGATAATAGAATAGTAGAGTTGGAAGGGGCCTATAAGGCCATCAAGTCCGATCCCCTGCTCAATGCAGGAATGCATCTTAAAGTATTCCTGCCAGATGGCTTACATTGGGGGAAAGAAAGCTCTCCCCCAATGCAAGTCTATGAGGAAAAAATGGCGGCGGGTGGGTGAGGGTGCCAGCGGATGGAAGCGGACAGCCCCGGGGGGGTAAACCCCCTCCCCCCTCCCTCCTGCTTACCTTTCCTAGCCGTCCGCTCCCGTCCGCCACGGGGGGGGGGGCTTCCCTAGCGGGGCTGTCCACTTCCATCAGCGGGTGCCAGCGAGCGCCGGCCGATGGAAGTGGACAACGGGGGCAGGGGGCGGCGGACGGGAGTGGACGGCCGGGAAAGGTAAGTGCGCCGCGCACCACGTGCCCCCTGCCCCCTGCTTACCTTTCCTGGCTGTCTGCTCCCGTCCGCCGACCCCTGCTCCAGTTGTCCGCTTCCATCGGCGGGAGCCCGCTGGTGCTCGCCGATGGAAGTGGACAGCCCCGCTAGGGAAGCCCCCCCGCTGTCCGCTTCTATTGGCGGGTGCCCGCTGGTGCCCGCCAATGGAAGCGACGGCGGGTGCCAGCGGGCGCCCGCCAATCCGCTGATCCGGATCAGAACCTTTTTGGATCGGATCAGATTGGATCGGCCGATCCAGCAGTGAGATTGGAAATCGGATAATTTATCCGATTTCCCCCTGGATCGGATTCGGATCGTGGATCGGATCGGATCCAGTGCACATCCCTAATACTGGGAGGATTCAGGGCAACAACCCCACACTGTTTAACTTCTCCCGGCTGGTGGGTGGGTGGCCCAGGTGGGGCGACTAATTTTAAGAGCAAGTTCCTCCATCCTTTTTGTTTGTTGGTTGGTTTGTTTTTTTAGTTTTAATCTTATTGTAGCCCCTCTTTTTCTCAGATTTTTTTGCCTCAGTAACATGAGGTATTATTCTCTGGGGGAATTTTTTTTACTGTGCAACCCTTCTACCCCCCGCCCATCTTTCTGGCAAGAGCTGTGGAGTGGCTGGGAGCTAGCTAATAAACCCACCATATTTGTAGCTAAGCAGGTTCAATCCTGGTCTGAATTTGGAGGGGTGACCTCCTTAAGAGGAAACCCTAGAAAGCAGCCTTGAATTAGCAGCATTGGTAATAATAAACAGCCATTAAGTGCACACACTGTGCAGTTCTCAAATTTCAATTTTGCTTACTCGGTGACAACCTAGTATAGTGGTGAAATTAGTCTTATATATACAGGATTTCATAGGAATTTTGTACCTGCATTACATTACAGGAGCCATGCCTCCTAAGAAGGGATTTGGGGGGAAGAAGGGCAAAGGTAAGGCACCTCCACCTCCAGCAAAAAGCCCTAGGGAAAGACATGATTCCTCTTCTAAGGATGAACTGCCACCTCATCTTAAAGCCATTTTGGCTAGGTTGGAATCTGTAGAACGAGCAAAAACAACTGGGGCACTGGCGAGTAATCCTGGGTACACCGGGCGTGGCAGGACCAGAAAACAGGTCCAAGATAACCTTTGGCATTCTGTATCAGCTCGTTTAGATGCTATTGTGGCAGCATCCAGTTCAATTGTAGTGCAAGAGGAAAGAGTGGAAACGGAGAGGACCTCATCGCAGACCACAGTGGCAACTGATTTAACGCAACAGAGGGCGGCTGCCACAGCTTCTGTTACCCCAGAGTCCAGCACTTCGTTTGCCGTGCCAACATCTCAAAGGGAACAAGGTGAGCCAACTTGTACACCTACACAACCATTTAGTCTCCCATGGGGGGTCATGCCGCCATGGGGTTTCTACCCCTGGGTGGCTGGAACAGGATGGCCTTTGGCTGGGCAAATTGGACACACTATGGGTGGGCGTATACCAGGCCCATCGTCCAGTCAGGTTGTGCCAGCTAACACATTACTTGGGGGAATTAATCAGCCAATTACACAGACAACAGTAGAGATAGCAACTGCCTCCACAGATATGTCGGAGACAAGGACACAAGGTAATACGCTAACATCAACATCTTCTTCTGTATCTGGCATGGGTACAGTTTCACAGATCTTACAGCCTACAATTTCAGCAGCTGCTGCCTGTGTGGCTGTATGGCAGGGACCTGCTGGTATGTTCGCAAATAAGACAGACCCATCAGATGCTGCAAAGGACCCACTGCAGGGTGTGGAAAGGGATGCCATGCCAACCAGTAGTACAGCAGCCCCCACTGGTTATCATCTGCTCCCAGCAACTAGGGAAAAGATATGGAGAGGAGAATATATTGATATATTTTCTCTGCTCTTCCAGGAAATATAAACTAATGAAAAAGAAAAAGGAGGTGATAAAGATTTTGAAAGGATGCGCCGCAAGAGAGTGGCAAGAAACTGGGCCAATTGGCTACTAGGTTTCTTGATTTATATGGGAGTGTTGCAACAACGCTTTCCTGAGCGCGGAGGGATCCTGACTAAGTACTTGGACATGATCTATAGGGCTTATACTGAATATGAGGGTGGGGCTTGGCTTTTGTATGATGAATCATTTCGTCGTAGAGCAACCTTTGATCACTCATTACGCTGGGATGCAAAGGATAACGACCTTTGGCTTCAAATCATGATGCTGGCTAGGCCAGGTGTGGGAGATAGGTCTGACAGTGGGCAACTTTTATCTAGACAGTCTCCCACCTCCACCAATAAGGAAGGTGTGGGGCAGGGGGTTCAATTCCACCTGCCCTGTTGGGAATACAGTTCCAGGGGTGTCTGCAACCGAGCTCAATGTAAATACCATCATGAGTGTCTGGTTTGCAAAGGTCCACATCCGGCAGCAAATTGTCCAAAGACAAAGGGGGGGCGAGGCAACTTCAGAGAGGGACAAGGGGGCAAGAAACCAGGTAACCAACAGCCACCTCCAAAAGGGCCCCAGCCCAATTAACATAGAGGTCCTATGCTGACTACTTAAGCAATACCCAAATAGGAACGACGCTGCATATTTGGAATTTGGGTTTAAAGAGGGTTTTAGGATTCCATATTTTGGACCACAAGTAGCAGCCTTCTCCCCAAACCACGTCTGTAATTTTTCTTGAGCACCTGGTCAGGGAAAAGATAGACAAGGAAGTAAAGTCTGGTAGAGTCATCGGCCCTTACGAGGAACCTCCTTTAGCTAATTTGCGAGTGTCACCATTGGGTATTGTACCCAAAAAAACTTCTGGGGAATATAGGTTAATACATAATCTTTCATTTCCATTGGGAGAGTCAGTTAATGATTATATCCCAGACCATTTGGCCTCAGTGAAGTATACATCATTTGACACAGCTGTTGGGATGGTGCGCTCAAATGGGGTCGGTGCATTGATGGGAAAATGTGACATCAAGGCTGCATTTCGCAACCTTCCTATCAATCCAGCCGATTTTCACCTATTGGGCTTTAATTTCCAGCACCAATTCTATATCAACAGAGCCCTACCTATGGGGTGCTCCATTTCGTGTGCCATGTTTGAGCGCTTCAGCACATTCTTGGAATGGGCGTTACGTTCCAGGATGGGTTGTGCTGATGTGGTTCATTATTTAGAAGATTTTTTTATCTCGGGCCCCACCCATAACAACCAATGCGCATGGCTAATGAGTAATTTCAAGACACTGACCAGGGAACTTGGCGTTCCATTGGCACACGAAAAAACAGAGGGTCCAAGAACTTGTATCATGTTCTTGGGCATCGAGTTAGATTCTTGCAAGCAATGCTGCAGACTTCCTTCAGACAAGCTAAATTCATTACATCACAAAGTGCAGATAGTTCGATTAGCAAAGAAAATAATGCTTCGCCAACTTCAGGAATTGCTCAGCAGTCTTAATTTTGCTTGTCGAGTAGTTGCATCAGGACGCGGTTTCACGCGCCATTTATGCGAAGCTATGAAGGGACTTTCACACCCATTCCATAGAGTCCGTGTGTCAGATAAGATTCGAAAAGATCTGGATGTATGGTTGCAATTCCTGGATACTTACAATGGTGTCTCCTTCTGGAGACAGGATTTGCTTATTGAAGCAGAGATGCAAGTTTATTCGGAGGCTTCGGGCACCTATGGTTTTGGTGTCTTTTGTCATAACAGGTGGTGTGCACAGGCTTGGCCTGCTGAATGGCTAAATTCAGGGGTTTGTAGGGATTTAACATTTTTGGAATTTTTTCCCATCTGTGTTGCAGTCCACATTTGGGTGGAACATTTCTCCAACAGGACAGTGCATTTCTGGAGTGATAATTTGGCCACAGTGCATGTAATTAATTCATTGTCTTCGCGGAACCCTAGGGTAATGGACGTAGTTAAGGCGTTCACAATTCACTGTTTAAAACACAACATCCTATTTCATGCCAAACATGTACCGGGTTTGGACAATCAGATAGCTGATGCTCTGTTGCGCCACCAGATTGACAGATTTCGGACGCTGGCTCCGGGGGCGCAGCAACTACCAGAGGCCATGCCATCAGCACTGTGGGAAATTGGCGAAGCAAAATAGATCGAGCCGTGTGGCATTCGATTGCTCCTAGCACCAGGGGCGCGTATCAAAGGTCAGGCACTGAGTTTGGAATGTTTAGGGAGAAGTATGGATTACCCCAGGAGTGGCCCATCCCAGTGGATCATATTTTACAGTTTTGTGTCATGGTACGTGAAAAGGGTATGTCAGCTAGGACCATCTCTGGCAAGCTTGCAGCATTGGCGTTCAAAGACTCAGGGAGTAGCAGACAATACCGCTGATTTCAGGATTAGAAGGGCTATTCGGGGATGGGCAAAAATTTCTCCACCCCTCCCTGACAGTAGACGTCCATTGTCACCCGACTCTTTGTTAGGGCTCCAAGCAATTTGGCCTTCCTTATGTCACAACCGCTATGAAGTGGTGCTGTTCCAGGCCGCGACTCTTGCTGCCTTCTTTGGGGCTTTCCGCATCTCTGAAATGTTAGCATCGTCCAGACGAGATGTGTCGGGCAGGGCTCTGCAATTGGCTGACGTACAGTTGCATGATGCAGGTATTCATATTCATCTGAGATCAAAAACTGACCAGGAGGCGTGTGGTGCGGTGATCCCCTTATTTCCAGCATCAAAAAAAGAAATGTGCCCAGTTCAGGCTATGTGGGTATTTATTGCAGAACGTGGCAATAGGAGTGGGTACCTGTTCTGCCACCAGGATGAATCACGTCTGACAAGGTATCAGTTTTGGTCCGTTACTAAAAAGGCCCTGTTGGCTTTGGGCTTGGACCCAAATAGTTTTGGCACACATTCTTTTAGAATCGGAGCAGCGTCTACCGTGGCGGCGGTTGGTTTTTCTCAGGAACAGATCAAGGCTGTGGGTCGGTGGAAATCCAAAGCCTTTCAATCGTATGTTCGAAGTTTGAAGTTGTAAGAGTTGATGTTTCTTGTTCCTAACGTTCATTGTTTATTTTAGATTCAGGGGCCAGGCGGGGCCCAATACGCGTGATCATCTGTGGACACAGTATGATCTACTGGGCTGCAAGGAGGGCTTCCAGTTCGAGTATGGGATCCCAGATGGGGATGAGCCGTCAGGTCAATGTCGTTTGGCTTGGTCATCGCGGCATGCGTTGGGAGTGCCTCCTGCCCACTTTGTTCCACCAGCGTTACTTTTCTGCTCAACTGCAAGTTAGAATTATTCATCTTGGGGGAAACGACATGGGACTTCTGAAAGGGAAGGCCCTCATTATGCAGGCGATAGCAGATTTCCAGGAAATCAAAAGGCAATGGCTGGGTATAGTTATTATTTGGTCCTGCATCCTTCCCAGGATTAATTGGAGGCTGGGAAGTGATCACAAAGCTATGGAGAGGGCTCGGCGCCAAGTCAATAGCGAAATTTTTCATTATCTAACCAGTCAAGGGGACTTTAGTATTCAACACCCGGCGTTGCTGCGAACCCAGAGGGAGCTTTAAAGACAAGACGGCGTCCATTTGTCAGATGCCGGTAATGACATATTTCTACAGGATCTGCAGAGAGGCTACAGGTGGGGGGGTAGCGACTAAGTGAGTAACTTGTCACCACCTGTGGCAGGCGTGAAGGCATCGGGTGAGAGGATAGAGTTGGTGAGCATTCTTAGGCACCATTGTAGGTGATTGGTAATACCGGAGGCCCTCAACTGGGAGTCTTGCGGCACCAGATGATGGGATACGGATTACCTTTTAGGCCAACCTTACTCACTAACTCAAGAGTTGTGCAACCTGAGCGGGAGTGACAACGGAAAGTCTACCTGCCCCAAATGGGGAGTCCTGCTGAGTGTCGACAACCATGCTACACTTGTCAGGACATGAATGGCTCACCCAATCCCTTTAGGGCCAAGACGTTGGCCATAGTTAGGATGCCCGTGTAGGCCTCCATCAGCTCTTGCAATATTTAATAAATGTGGCCCTATTTAAATCCAGCTTATTTTGTGTTGTCTCATTATTCTCGCCTTCCATCACGCAATGACAATGTCATTTAAAGCACCAACAAACTACAATGTAGAAAACCCACAACCTACCACAAACTTGAAGTATTATTTATTTATTTATTTATTTACTGCATTTTTATACCACCCAATAGCCGAAGCTCTCTGGGCAGTTTACAAAAAATAAAACCATAAAAACCATTCAAAATATAAAACAATGACAATATAAAAACATAATTTAAAATACAGTATAAACACAACTAGGATAAAAACCAAACAGCCATGCAGAAATTGATAGGGATTTAAAATACAAATTTAAACAGCAGGTTAAAAATCAAAATTAAGAACTGTTAAAAACTGTTAAAATAAAAAATGTCTTCATCTGGCATCTAAAGGTGTATAATGTAGATGCCAGGCAAATCTCTCTGGGGAGCTCATTCCACAGCCGAGGTGCTTCAGCAGAAGTAGAAAGAAATCATCCAGTGGCACTAACATCAATCCCTAGATAATTGAGGTAGAGTAACTTTCTAGCAGGAGGTATTGTCATACTCATATTTGTTGCTTTGAAACAACAATTTTGGGAGGATGTGTGTGGCAAGATCAAATAATACGATATTTCTACCAGATAAACATATTGCTTTTCTGGTGTCTGCCACATTTTATTGGGAAAGAGCTGCAGATGTTCCTACACTAGGGCAGTACCAACAGTGGAGTCACAAAATGGGATGATCTAGCTAAAGCTGGTATTACATCCCATTGAAAGTAAACCTGTACAGAATTATTTAGAAGTCACATTCAGCTCAGAGGGACTTACTTCCGAGGAGATATAAATATGATTCTGCTCTTAAATTAGTTGCCATTATTCCGTTCCACAGATCCTATGCATTATTACAAGACAACTCTATGCATGTTTTCTTGGAAGTAAGTCCTAGTCTGTTAAATGAGTCATAACTAACTTCAGCTTTATCAGGGCCTAGATACATATTAGTTCAAAAAGTAGTATTTTGGACATTATAAAAATATTAATAAGAATCCCCATGAGACAACTAGCTAAAAACAGAAAGAAATTTACAAGGATAATAAGTCCTGCTTGTACATATGACTGAGAGGATTGAGAGATTTCTCACTCCTACTCTTTTTTTTTAGAAATTTCTAGCTCAATAAGGGAGTTTTATTGTGAGTTCTATTGCGAAATAAAATACAATATTTCTGGACATTTCAGGCTTATAGAAGGGTGTCTTAACTTTTTAAATCTTTCTTTCATGTTTCCCATATTAAGTATTTAAACTTTAAAAAATTAATCTATTTTCATTGATGTTACATCCGTTGTATATGTACAATCAGATTTGATTACAAACGTTATCATATATCCACCAGTTAACATCTCGTTTAGCTAAGTATATAAGAAATATATACCATGAAAACTTAAATCCATTATTAATTAAAAACTGAATCGGTCCAACAAATTATTTCTACCAATTCAATATCAAAGACAACTTTGCATCTTAAATAATTCTAGTAAAAATAAATAAATGAATACTTCCAAGGGAACATTCTTAGCAAACACTGATTCCAATAACATACACACTGGTTCCAATGTTTTCCTCTTCTTTGCTCCAAGCAACGCTAAGGGCAGTACCTGTACCCATCATATGAGCTTCAGAGCTTTATTTGCATGTCTGCAGAGTCTTCCTCCCCACTTCATCTTGGGACTTTAAACAGGCAGACACTGTGACTTTACCATCAACAAGCCTTTCTCCTATGTCACTTCCAATCTCTGGAATGTGCTCCTTCTGTAGCTATGACTGGTCCACACTCTCTCTGCATTCAGGAAGGGGTAAAGACACATGTTTATTTCTTGGCTTTTTAAATGGATGTTATATTTTGTAAATTGCTATGGCTTTTAAGGTTGTTTTTAAGATTTTACTTGGTCTTCGTTTGTGATTTTATTTATTTATTTATTTATTACATTTATATCTCACTCTTTTTCCTCCAAGGAACCCAAGGTGATGTACCTTATCCTCACAACAACAACCTTGTGAGGTAGGTTGGGCTGAGAGTCTGTGACTGGCCCAAAGTCACCCAGTGAGCTTCCATGACTGAGTGGGGACTAGAACCCGGATCTCCCGACTCCCAGTCCAACACTCTAACAACTACACCACACCAGCTCTTTTTGAATGTTCTTGTACACAACCTTGATTGGTTTTTCTACAAAGGTGGTATAGAAATGTTTTAATAAATAAAATTAAGAAGTCAAGGGATTTTTTCCCTCTCCTATTCCCCTCCCCAACCTGCTCTTTTCCTTTTCTTCTCTCTCTCTCTCTCTCTCTCTCTCTCTCTCTCTCTGTTTTTTTTTTTTTTTTTTTGCTTGATGAAGAGATCTGGATATATTGAAGCTTGCACATTTTCTGTGATCTTTTGGTTGGCCTCATAAAGGTATTACCCTAATATGGATTTTGTATTAAAATATATCCCGAAGATGGGGTTTCAAAATTATGCACTATCTCAAATTCTATAACGTTCTTTCCTGATATATAAAGATATAGAGAAGAGAGTATAGTTGAGCTTGAGCATCAGGAGCAGAAGGATGTAGTGTGGACAGCATTAAGAAAAAGGAAAAGGAATCTATAGCTAAAGCAATGCTGGAAAGAAAGACAAGGATTCATATCTAGCAGATGCTAATACAGAATAAGCTCCTAAATCTGAAAAAATTGAAATGCTTAGCATTACTCTCCTCTCCTGGAAAATACACTGAGAACAGTGCAGTCATTCTAATTGCCATTTGCATGATAGATTACATTTGGTGAACCTTCCACCAACTGGGAAATTAATTGTTGCAAAGTGATCTGGAGAAATGAGACGAAGTAATTTAACAAATCATGTATTGCAATAATCTTCCACATCATTAGGTACAGGTGTCTCTTGTACAAATGGTTTGTCTTAATGCAATGCATAACCTTCATTTCAACATAAATTTAAAACAATGAGTTCAGAATTCTTAATGTGCTGTATGCCAGTGCTACTAACAAGACAACTACCATCAGAAACATGAAATCAATGTACCAAGGAATGAAGAAATGTTTGATTACTGTAGTCTTTCTCTTATTGCTATAGTTAACAGAATTTATTTACACCATCAGGAATACTAGAGAGCAAATGAATTGTCCGAACCATTTTCATAGCTTTACCAGGATAACTCTATATTATTCTAGACATCTAAGAACAAAAGTGTTCAAATCAAAGTAGGGATCTAGGAATGCTTTAGAATTGAATGTTTAGATTTAGTGTCAGTCTCTTTTGTGGAGAAGACCACTTATGTGAATAGCATGAGGTGTAAACCAGGAGATGATATATATATATATATATATGCCACAACAGTTTTGTGGATTGAGAATTTAGATGATTGAGCTTCAAAGGTAACTGTGTCCACAGCAGAAATCTGCAATGCTCTGCTGCTTAGGAAAGTAATCATTTACTGTGAATAATGACAACTCTAAATAAGCTATCCAAGGTAGGCACCTTGGATAGTTCCTTTAAAGTTTGGTCTGATTCTGACTGAAATCTAGAGCAGATTCACTGCCCCACTGACACTGGTGCCATCATCCTCCACTAGTGAACTATCCCTAGAGCAGCCTTCTCCAACCTGGTTCTCTCCAGATGTGTAGAAGTACAATTCCCAACATCAGCAGCCAGCTTGGCCAAAAGCTGGTTGGGGGAGGCTGTCTAGAGTATCCATTCAAACAATTGCAATAATCTGAAAATAAACCAATTCTTTAATGCAAGTTGACTATAGCTTCTATAGCCAATATAGGAAATGGAAAGTTCAATGACACAGGTTTCCAATTTTGCACCTGAGTAAAGGCCTATCTTTATCTCCTGCTCTGCTCTGCTTTATGCCATTACAGAAAAAAAAAAAGAAGAAGAAGAAAGAAGAAGAAAGAAGAAAAAAGGCATTCAAAAGAGGTAACTGACCCAATTCTCTGCAGAGGTTGCTTTCTAAATGGGACACCCAGTATTCTAAAACAACTGAACCAAAGAAACAGAAGGGAAGTTTGGGAAATTGGAAAATGCTTTGACTTTGGTGAACTTTCAAAATGCACAATTCAGTCCAATGTTAGGTCACTGAATGGTGCAATAATCTTGCATGGCTATTTCAGGAGTAGAGAAGATTTGGTCCTCCAGATAGTATTGGACTGCAACTGTCATCAGCTCCAACCAGCATGGCTAATAGTCAGAGATTATGGGAGCTGTAATCTAACATTATCTGGAGGATCAGAAGTTCTCCACCTCTGGGCTACAATCATTCAAGCATAAATTGTTATATTGCCATTAGTCATTGTTTAGTCAAATTGTAGCAATTCTTCATTTTCTTAGATACCTGCTATCCTTAATTCAAATCATTTTGTTGCTATGGTGAATGCTGCCCCATTTGCACACCTGCCTCTGACAATTCATTTAGCATTCAAAAATTTTCATTAGAGAAAGTCCAATTTTAAAACCACATGAGGTAGATTAACCACTATGCTTTGTGTGTGGTTGAGTAGGGCCCAACCAAACTAAGGTTCCAATTATCTGAAAAATGCTTCTGTGTAGAAATTGTGTCTATCCAACTCTCTACACAATGCCTTTTTCTTTCTCCTTTCTTTTCTTTTCTTGTATTCCCCGAAGCTGAAATCATGGCAGCCATTTCTATATCACTTGGCAGGAGAATAATAGCCTGGTGTAGTGAGACTGAAAACATGACCACACTCATATACATTTGCAAATTTAGAAATGGGATATTTTGCTCCATGAGTCCTCATGATTGCCTCATTATGCCCATTCAAGTATAAAAAGCTGTAATAATTTGGCATAATAATCTTAAAAGTGGGATGCCCAGGATATGGTACCTTTAGGTAAACAATATTGGTATTGCTTTACACTATTCAGAAGGTGCAAATGCAATTACCTGTTTGAAAAATCAGTTGGTACAAGTGTTCAGATCTTGCATGAACATTAATTACTAAGGGTTGGATCCAGACAGGATTTAAGTTACTCAAGGGTCTGTTCTAAATATGAATAACTCTGGATCCAACCCCCATGTAAGCAGTAGGGAATGGTATGATGGCTTTGTCCTCTTTACCATCTGTTAATATTCCCATGTCAGTGGCATATGAAAGAGTTGGTAGGTGATAGCTCTGCTTTTGAGTAGCTTTGTGGGAGTTTGGCCCAGGACCATGTTCTACACAGTAATAATAATAATAATAATAATAATAATAATAATAATAATAACAATTTATTTCTTACCCGCCTCTCTGTCTGGATCGAGGCGGGGAACAACAACATGATAAAATACATAAAACTGATTAAAACATGACATATATTATTAAAACTGCATAAAAAATCCTAAAACATCCTAAAAACATTATATTTCCAAATG